>CM060978.1:198366242-199566242 GCA_030765065.1 Deroplatys truncata
TTAACACAACCATCCATCCAGAAGTGGGCTTCGTCGCCGAAGATGATTTTTCGACAAAAATCCGGGTCAGCTTCCAATTGCTCCATAGCCCAGTCAGCGAATACACGGCGCAACCTATGGTCGTTGGGCTTTAGTTCTTGAGTTAACATCATTTTGTAAGCTTGAAACTTCAAGTCCAGATGCAGAATTCGCCAAGTTGTGGTCGGCGAAAGTCCCAATTCTTGCGCTCGACGAGCAATTGATTTGTTTCCTTTCTCGCGTAAAATCTCACGAAGGGCGCCTATGTTTTCGTTGGAGCGCTTACGTCGATTACATACAGGCGTTGTTTGATCGCTGACAGAACCACTTCTTTCAAATTTATCGATCAAACACCGAATCGTTCTCTCGCAGGGACGATTATGCGCACCGTATACTTCACGCAATACACGGAAGGTTTGGCGAACAGATGATACATTTTGATAATAAACTTTCACAATTTCTAAGCGTTGAATGCTGTAACGTTTCATGGATATTTGTCAATAATAACTGTAACTACATGAAACAAATGACTGTTGTAGCTCAATAAAAACGGCAGCTATCACATGTTAAAGATAGGGCACTCTTTTTGAAACATCCTTTATATTCACTGTCGTTATTATTTTATATATTTAGTGCAGTAACGAACTATTTTTATTCTCTTGAAAGATGCTCTGCGACGAAGCTACGTGCGTTTGTTTACACCAGGACCTTTGGGCGGGATTCAATTTATAGGTGCATAGGCAATCGTGTCCATGTGCAAATATTGTAATATTTTATTATTTAAAACCTAATTTATCGGAATTCTTTGATCACTTAAACAATTATAAATTCTAGGGACGGTTCCTTAGGGAAGCTAGTGAAGCACCCTTCAGCTGTTTTCTAACTAGATGTATTCGAATAGAATTTTATCCCTGTTTTAAATATTTTAAATTTAAATATATCACTACTAGTATAGAGGAATATAATTTTACGAATCACTACTTTAAGAGCGAAAATCGGCCATTACGAGGTGATACGGCGGCAGCAGCAGTAAGTAAGGAAAATGGGTTGTAAGCCAGCGAAATAGGAACCCACAATATGCATGAGCAGGTACAGGGCTGCACTGTTTACGTCTACTACTATGGCAACTCAAGCTTGGACTGTATAAGTGGTGTACCTTGCACACACCCCCTGCTTCGAGACTGCAGTGAAGCTAAAATCCTGGATTTTTGTATAAATATCCCTTGTAGAGGCTATTCTGTGGTGGTTGCGTGATATTTACGCGTAGACCTAAGCCGATTCTTAGTAAGTATATCGGCACATAAAGTGGAAAGGAAAGGTTCATTTGTTACACCAGGCTCATTCCATGTAAAATTTTAGAATTTGAGCCTAAGAATCTCCGGTGTTTTGATACCGTAGTATGTTAAAATTAAATTGAGTTTTATTTATGGACGCTCTTTAACTACTGTGGTTCTTAGCGTCCCATTCTATATTGGGCGTCAAAGACTGGAAATTTTGCTCAGAAGCCCCTTTATTAGATTGAGGTTCTTTTACGTGCCGTAAATCTACGACACGGCACCACTGGCTTTACTTCCCTTCCGCCGGTTTTGAGCCCGCGACGTCGGGAACTAGAGACTAGCATTCCGTAGTATATGCATGGCCTTTATGTTAATACGTACATGCCACAATATAAGACCCTTGTATCGATATTAAGATTTTCAGAAGCTCTTGAATTCTTAGCCTTCGGACTGATGGACATTTAAAAGCATATTCTTTTGTGGAGCATCCTTCTTTTGCAGAAAGCAACCAAAGAATCATAGGGAAAATAAAAGACTCGCGGTTCATGTGGGGTTTTATTTTTGTGTAAATAGTTAATTGTTTGAATTTGAAAGTAGCTTAAAAATATAAATCATCGTTAAACATGCACAAACCTTTATGTTTGTTCCATTTTATTTCTTATGAAGCGTATGAGATGTTAATGAACACGAGTTAAGTTCCATCCGTTGTCTGTAATAATACAGGATGTAACAAAAATATACGGCACAAATTGCAGGACACATTCCTTACACTGGATGAAGAAATTATGTTATATGAACATGGGTCTGGAAAGGTTTTGTTTCCATGTTACAACTCATTTTCTCCAACTCATTAATCATGGGAAACACACGAACAGAACGTTAGAATCATGGGGAACATGCACTCTTGGTTACGTCTGGTTACGTTATCATTATCGTAGGTGTACCGCCAGTGTTTTGTTTTACATGTCCCTTTTGCCATGCGACTTACGTCATCAACATGGGGAGGTCTAGAAGGACGAGGACACCGCAACGGGAGGCGACAATTCTTCAGGCAGTTGACGACGACCCTAGTGTCAGTACAAGACAAGTAGCTGCAATAATGAATGTTGGCCACACAACTGTCTGGCGAGTGTTACACGAGGTCCCGCTGTATCCATACCGTTTACAGCGTGTGCAGGCACTATCAGCAGCTGATTTTCCTGCACGGGTACGCTTCTGCGAATGGTTTATGCAACAAAGTGCCAACCTTAATTTTAATGCAACGGTGCTGTTCCCACATTAGGCGTTGTGTCAACGAGATCAGATTGTAAATTATACAATCGGCATGTATGTACTGACGTCAATCCTCACGCAACTGTTGAAACAAGTCATCAACAAAGATTTTCTGTCAATATTTACGCCGGCATTGTTGGTGACTGTTTGGTAGGGCCTCACGTTCTTCCATCCAGGCTCAGCGAACAAAATTACCATAATTTCGTAGAGAATGTTCTACCTGATCTATTAGCAGTTGCGCACGATGGAGCACCTCAAAATTTTAATGTTAATGTCCGTTGGCTTCTAAATATCAGATTCGGTGACAGATGGATAGGTAGAGGTGGGCCAATTACTTGGCCTCCACGCTCCCCGACCTAAACCCACTGGACTTTTATTTATGTGGGCATTTGAAAGCTCTTGTGTATCGAGTCCGAGTGCCATATGTTCAGAGTCTCCGTCCCCGTATTATGGAAGGCTGCGAAACCATACGTAACACTTCAGGGATACATCAGCGCATCCGGGATTCAGTACGATGGCGGGTTGATGCATGTATCAATGCTCACGGAGGGCATATTGAACATCTCCTGTGAGAAAGAGTTGCATGTGGTATGGTGGTACGTTCTATTCTTGTGTGTTTGCCATGATTAATGAGTTGGAGAAAATGAGTTGTAACATGGTAACACAGCGTTTCCAGACCCATGTTCATATAACATAATTTCTTCGTCTACGTGTGAGGAATGTGTCCTGCAATTTGTGCCGTACATTTTGTTACATTCTATATACAAGTGAATATAGAAGCACCATTGGCATGTTAAAGTACCTAAGAGTCATCCGTAATAATTTGAGTTTCGAAAAATTTGAGCTACTCTGGAAAAAGTAATGAATGTGTGCTGAATAGTGTATAGCTAAAAATAATCCTGTTACAGTTAGTAGATGCTATAATTAAAGGAAGTTTTCTCATAATGCTCAGTGTCGCTTGAAACACGCGCACGTCAAGGCCGCACGTGCAACATGGCGAAACACAGACCCAGCTGAGTGACGAACTGCAAATGAGTCAGGCACACCTTATCAAAGAATGCCACCAGTTAAGATTAGTTCGTGATGCCTAAAGCTAAAGAAAAGAAACTTTGGAATACCTTGTGATGTAATCCCTTCGGATTGGAAAGACATTCTACAAAAATGGGCAAGGGAAAAGTAACCGAAGGTATGCGCAAAAACGTTTCGCATTTAGTAATTGGTGATGTTATTTGTATATCTTGCAGTGTTAGGATTTCCAAAATGAAAATCAAATCAGAGGCTGTCTCCGAAGTTGCTAAAGAACAGTAGGCTAGTACTAGCATGAGCAGGTTCAGTGAAGAGGAATACGTTTCTGCTGAATATCTCGTGAGTGCATTAAATAGTTTTAACTTCATTAGATGAATCCCCTATTTCCAAATCAAAATTTCCTCGCGTTAAATCGTACTCGCTTCTGAGGCCACGACACCGAACGGAAGTACTGTCAAAACACCTGTTGAAAAAAGTGATGGGGTTGAAATGATTTGTCAGTTTAAAGATAAATTTGTAATCGCGAACACCGCAGCTGAAAAATAATTATATTAATCTGCCTTCCCAAAAGTTGGAGTAAACACAAAAAGTGTTCGGAGTTTGGTGTATCTAGGTATGTGGCACATACTGCAAAACTAACGCAGGCTCAAAAAAGCATTATGTTTACACCAGGCAGGAACGACCAACGTACACTACGTGATCGAAAGTATCCAGACACCTGGCTGAAAATGACGTACAAGTTCGTGGCGCCCTCCATCGGTAATACTGAAAGTCAATATGGTGTTGGCCCACCCTTAGCCTTGGTGACAGCGTTCACTCTCGCAGGCATACCTTCAATCAGGTGCTGGAAGGTTTCTTGGGGAATTGTAGCCCATTCTTCACGGGCTACATGTTACTCACGGATAATGAGTACCAGGCAGTAGGTGGCAGCACAATGCACCTAAGATGAAAAAGGTATCTTTGTGGGGGTGTACGGATAGTTTTGATCACATAGTGTTATCTACCAGAAGATGTTAAATCAGTAAAACATTTTATGAAGAAGATGGCATCAGCAGAATGATATCAGACATAAAGAATTGAAACCTATAAAGGAAGGAGGAAAAAACAAGAAAACAACAGAAGAGGTTACTTTAGGCAATTTGAAAGAACTCTACAGGAAGTTTAAAATCAGGCATCCGGGAACAAAAACGGGATTTTCGCGATTTGCATTCCTGAGTCCTTGGCAAGAGCAGCAAGAACACAATGTGTGCGTGTGCTGATTTGTGAAAACACGAAATTAATGTTCATAAGCCTCAATAATCTCAAATATGAGAGGGCAATTCCTTTACAGAACTTAGCGATTTGGCGCATAAATTGTGTTTTGATCCGTCAGCAAATTATTTAAACAAGTGCGAAAAATGCCCTACATATACAGCTCCGATTGACAAATTTCTCCGGGGCCAATCTAATAGAAGAAATTATCTACAGGAAGTGGAAAAGACAGATGGCCTTCATAAAAACAATGCCTCCAAATTTCATCCATAGTTTCATAATGTACTTTAAATAACTCAAATCACATAATTTCGATGCAAAAGCGCAAACTAATTACTTAAGACATCTGAAAATCCAAATAAAGCAGGAAGAACTTATACTTATTGGCGATTACTTAAAAAATTATAGTTTCGTCATGTAGGAGGTGACCATTGGAGTCATTCTCAAGCAACAATACACCCTTTTGTCATTTATCACACAAAGCAGATAACAATTTAGGCAGTATCTGTTTCTCAATAGTTTCCGAACATTTAGTTCATGACGCCACCGGATTTCATCTTTTCCATAAAAAATTAATGGCCCACCTGACACAAAAATTCCCACAGCTCAAAAAAATATTTTATTTTAGTGATGGAGAACTTTGAAAACTTGCCTCATATGAAGAAGATTTCGACGTGCAAGCCGATGGCACTGCTTCACCACAAGCCATGACAACGGTCCGTGATAGTGTGGGCGGGGGAGTATAAAACGATTAGCTGCGTATGCAAGTATTCAAGGAAGAATGATTAACACTCCCCAAGAACTCTATGAATGGACAAAGTCCAACGTAAGTGATTTACGACAAATGATGAATTCAAAAGTGAAACTGATATTTTTAAAATTCTACAAGGTTCGTAGGTCTAAAGACTGTTCCAGGAACTGGAAACATTCATTGTGTTATACCTTCGAATGGAAAAATAAATGTGAAAACATATTCAGCCGCTTAGGAAACACAGAAACGTGGAAGTGTGCAGTTGGTGCAGGCATGCAACCAGCAGCACCGTGCAACAGGGAGGAGAGTAACTGTGCATCGCGCGCCGGTGAGCCATTTAAATTTATTTAACCAAGTAATTATTGAAATATCAACGTGAAATTTTGGCTGCTTACAGGAAAATGTCAGTTATAATCATGGGTAGTAAAATAATTATCAACAAGTTGCAGTTTTAGATACAAATATTTATAAATCGATTAATTAATTCT
Organism: Deroplatys truncata; assembly: GCA_030765065.1. Lineage (NCBI taxonomy): Eukaryota > Metazoa > Arthropoda > Insecta > Mantodea > Mantidae > Deroplatys > Deroplatys truncata. The sequence goes on from CM060978.1 coordinate 198,372,326, forward strand.
ATGTTATATTAATTTTGAAGGTAAAAAAACAACAGGAGTATTTGAAACCATTGACATTCTTTTACTTAAAATCACCTTCAGAATTTATATTCAATATTTATTATGATCATTAAAATACGTTCATTACAAGCATGTATGCAGTAACCTTGAAATTTCAACCCCTTATAATACAATAACGGCGAGGGTTACGGAATTCATATTGCTAGGGTATTCGTGCAGCTGCAAACTAACGTGCAAAATAATAAACAGAATTACCCACCAGAAATTTTAAGATCTCGAGGTACAGTGAGTATGAGTGGTTTTGCGGTAGTAACTATTTGCAAAATCCAAATTGCTGGGTTTGTTATTACTTGGAATAAAGAAAACGAAGTGGAATTTTGATGGCATTTGTGACATTCTGAATACCAATCCGTTTTTGCATAAACGTTCAGATTTTGCTGAACATCGCTGCAATTAAAACAGCTCGAGAAAAATCAGGATACAATAATTGATGACACTAAAACAAAATTCATATCTTTATGTAGCGCAATCTAATATAAATGTTAGACTGAACAGATTATTATTTAATACAGTAATTGAATCAGTGCCTACCTAAAGGGAAGGAGCTGTTTCACGGCGACATGGAGAAGTACGTTAACCGAAAGTATAGCAGAGTCAACTTAATACAAGTAATAGGTAAGCTGCATGCCTTGTTTTGTGTGAAAGCGATTCACCTATTGTTTAGGCAACGAGTCGCCACTGATAAATTCTGTTTTTAAAATCTAGTTTACGCAGAATATATCAAGCTACACCCTGCTAGCTGTGATTGGACATACAATTTGGACGTGTGCCGGTACTCGGGCGGTTTCACGTGAACTGTCTATTCCATGATCAACAACTCGAAATGTTCTGCGGTGTATTTTGGATTGATACAACTAAAAGAATATGCTCAGCAGCAACTAAAGCCTCATACTTTACACCAACACTTCGACTTTTTCCCTTTGGCTTTAAGCACGGATGGAAGCTGACCACCTTGGTTGGGGAACATACCGCTGACTGATGATACCGGTACAGATACTCGTCTGCCAAATGAATGGGTGCTCACAAAAACGGGCTATCCATCATTTTATCACAGAGAAGTCAACTTTTGCAAATGCCAATAAATCAAGCTGTCGTAGATTCTAACACAGTTAGGATTGAAATATCAATACGGACATTTACACGTCATCTGTGCGTCCTCCTGTCTAAATCACTAAGTGAGCCTAGTTTTGCTGTAACAAAACCAAATGGCATGTTTTCAATAAAATGATATGCTTTGTATCTGATCACACCATTTCCACAAGGTTAGCGGAACTCAGAGTTTATATATATGCCGTAAATCTACGACACGGGATCCTCGGATTTACTTCCCTTCCGAAGGAAGCCATGCTAAGAATTTTTACATCCGAAAAAATCCGTTGCCCTCCGCCGGGATTGAACCCGCAACCTCGAAAATTAGAGGCTAGCATGGTATCCACTACACCACGAAGGACGAAACCGAAATCAGAGAGGTTGTATTGCAGTTTCTGCAGAAGATCGAAGCGTGTAAGTTATTTTTTCTTTTAATTGAAAGTTAGCCCTTTTTTACTTTCTCTACTACGTATAGTAAGTAGGGGAAGTATTGTATTCCACCCAAAAATTCGATACCGAGATTTCACCGGAAATATATGTTCTGAGACCCCCTGAATCCAAAAAAAAAGCATTTTTGGAAACATGTCCGCGTGTGTCTGTGAACAGCATAGCTCAGAAACGAACAGTTGGATAAACACCAAACTTGGTATTTAGGTTCAGTATCTTCCAGAGATGCGACACGAAGGTTTTCATGAAAATCCCCCACTCCAGATTACCTTTTACATGAAACATTTTTCGAAAATTTTTATTTTCTCAAAAATGCTCTAAGGATTTTGATTAAAACATCATATGTTTAAGATATTTTCATGACAAATGAAATGTATATCCTCGAATATTCTGGAAATGTCTCCAAAAGTATTCTTCATTGTGAACGACTTTTGCATAACTGATAAACCATAAGAGATAGATAAAATTTTACTACACAAAAATGTAGATCGCGTTAAAATACACAATTTATGACACATACATTTTTCTTTTTTGAGTGAACCATTTTCGAGATATTGCTTGTTATTCCCTTAATTTTTTCAATACTTATTTTCTCAAATGGGAATTCGTTATTCATTTTTTTGTCTTGGATATGCAAAGAGTATTAATTTGTGGCAAAGAGAATGGTGCTGCACCTAGCAACCAACTATTAAGAGATATGTTTATGCTTAAAGGCTACCGTATTTCTATATTGCCCTTGCAAATACAAAACAAGGGGAACACAGTAGACCTTAAGCCATAGTCAAATATTTTTAGAACTGTTCGCTATGTGTAAAATATAACCCTCTTTGCATATCAAAAGTTCGTTTCTGCAAATTTTTATCTCGATTAATATGAAATAGATGGAGAATAAGAGTTTATAAAAATAGTTTCTATAAGAGTAGAGAAAGTCATGTGAGTGCAACACATCAGATTTTTAGAGCATCCATTCAAATTACAGCTGGAATATTATGCCAGTATCAATCGTGCAGCGTTATATGTTTGTATGGGGGAGAAAATTGAAACTAATTTTACTTTCTATGAAAATCGCTTCGTGCCAAATCCGGACTGTAGGGAGGATGGTCGAATTCTTCCCAACCAAATGATCCGATACGATCTTGAGCTTGTATGGATGTGTGTGGCCGAGCACTGTCATTCACCATTGTTTTCTTATAAACCTCACACAATTAGCGGGAATGTTTGCTGGCGTAATTCCACACTGTTTCCATGCAATCGCGAGAAACAACTGAATGTTGACAGGACTTTAAGAGAATGACAAAGAAATTAACAATTCGAACATTTAACAACGGATATCCTACCAGAAAGTGCTTATGCTACAAAAAAACTTATTCAAATAAATTGTGTGTTTCAAAGAGATTTATATTTTTTTGTGTAGGTAGTACATTTTCGTCTAGCGCTTAACGTTTACCAGTTATACAAAGTTATACAAAATTCTTCCAAATGAAGAGATCTTCACAGGCTGTTCTCCGAAAACTCAACATATAGGTTTTATTTGTCATGTAAATATATTTAATATGTGCCATTTTAAACAAAATCGTTAGCCATTTTTAGAATAAACATTTTCCATGTAAAGGATAGTTTGGGGTAGGGTTTTTTTTTAAATCTTCGTGTGTCATCTTTAAAAAATATTGAACTTGAATACCAAGTTTGGTATTTAACCGACTTTCGTTTTTGAAATTATGCTGTTCACAGACACGCGCGCGCGCGCGCGGACATGTTTCCAAAATCTGATGTGTTACACTCACACGACTTTCTTTACTCTTATACAAACTATATTTACAAGGCTTATTCTCCACCTGCTTCATATTTATCGAGGTAAACAGTTGCAGCACTATCGTATTGCTAATGTTCTTGTAGATACAAAGGGAATATGGTAGGCTTTAAGCGATAGTCAAATCTTTCAAGAGCTGGTTGCTATGTCGAGCATTTGATTCTCTTTGCATGCCCAGCACATAAAAAAACGAATAATGAATTCCCATTTGAGAAAAAGTATAAGTATTGGAACATTCAAACAGATAACAAGGAATATCTCAGAAATGGTTCACTCCACAAAAAAAATGTATATGACATAAATCGTGTGTTTTAACACTTTTTGTGTAGAACAATTTTGTCTATCTCTTAGGTTTACCAGTTATGCAAGAGCCATTCATAAAAGAAGAGGACTTTTGGGGACATTCCCAGAAAATTCAAGAGATATATGTCATGAAAATATCTAAAATATACGGTATTTTAATAAAATTTTTGGGAAAATCAAAATTTTCGTAAAATGTTCCATGTAAAGGGTAGTCTGGGGTGGGGGGATTTTCTTGAAAATAAATCTGCGCGTCGCATCTTTGAAAGATACTAAACCTAAATACCAGGTTTGGTATTTATCCGACTTTTCATTTTTTTTAGTTATGATGTTTACAGTTACACGACACATACACACACATACATGGACATTTTTCTAAAAGTGCTTTTTTGGATTCAGGGGGCCTCAAAACATGTATTTCCGGTGACATTTCGAATTTTTGTGTGGACTGCAATACCCTCTCTACCTACTTGGTACGTGGAGAGAAAGTAAAATTTTTTATGCGTTACATTCATATGGCTCTATTCACTCTTCCACAAGCTAATCTTACCAACAAAAGCTTATTCCTCTGTCTGCTTCATATTCATTGAGGTAAACGTTTGCACAAATGGTTGCAGATACAAGGGGAATACAGTAGACTTAAAAAACGACATTCAAATCCATGGCTATTGTGGCGGTTTTGAAATTCCAGTCTCCTTGTACGACCATCAGAAAAAAAACTAATAACGACTTACCACTTGAAAAAAAGTGTTAGCTATTTGTAAATTCAAACAAAATCTAAGAATACCTCGGAAATGCTTAACGGCACAAAATGTTTTATTTGGCATAAATTGTGTGCTGTAGCGAGGTCTACATTTTTATATAATAAGAGATGCTAATTATTCAAAAATCCACTCTGAATGAAGAAGACTTCACAGGCCATTCCCAGAAAATTCAAAATATACATTTCATAGTCATACAGTATCTTAAACCTATGGTATTTTAGTAAAAATCGTTAGAATCATTTTTGAGGAATCAAAAACAACGAAATATTTTCCATGTAAAGTGTAAATTGTGAGGGGGGGGATTTTTTTGAAACTCTTGATGTTGCATCCTTGGAAGATTAAACCTAAATATCATGTTAGGTATTTAACCGACTCTTCGTTTTTAGGATATGCTGTTCATAGACGCGCGCGTACAAGCACCTTTTTCTAAAACGGTATTTTTACTTTCTCTACTACGTATAGTAAGTAGGGGAAGTACTGCATTCCACCCAAAAATTCGATACCGAGATCTCGCCGGAAATACATGTTTTGAGACCTCCTGAATCCAAAAAAAGCATTTTTGGAAACATGTCCGTGTGTGTGTCTGTGTGTGTGTGTGTGTGTGTGTGTCTGTGTGTCTGTGAACAGCATAACTAAAAAACGAACAGTCGGATAAACACCAAATTTGGTATTTAGGTTCAGTATCTTCCAGAGATGCGACACGAAGGTTTTCAAGAAAAACTCCCCACCCCAGACTACCCTTTACATGGAACATTTTTCGAAAATTTTAATTTTCTCAAAAATGGCTCTAACGATTTTGATGAAAATATCATATGTTTAAGATAATGTCATGAGAAATGAAATGTATATCTCAAATTTTCTGAGAATGTCTCCAAAAGTATTCTTCATTGTGAACGGCTTTTGCATAACTGGTAAACCATAAGCGAAAGACAAATTTTTACTACACAAAAAATGTAGATCGCGTTAAAATACACAACTTATGTCATATACATTTCTTTTGTTAAGTGAACCGTTTTCGAGACATTGCTTGTTATTTGCTTAAATTGTCCAATACTTTTTCTCAAATTCGTTATTCATTTTTACTTTCTCTACTACGTATAGTAAGTAGGGGAAGTATTGCATTCCACCCAAAAATTCGATACCGAGATTCCACCGGAAATACACGTTTTGAGACCTCCTGAATCCAAAAAAAGCATTTTTGGAAACATGTCCGTGTGTGTGTCTGTGTGTGTGTGTGTCTGTGTCTGTGTGTGTATGTGTGTGTCTGTGAACAGCATAACTCAAAAACGAACAATCGGATAAGCACCAAACTTGGTATTTAGGTTCAGTATCTTCCAGAGATGCGACACGAAGGTTTTCAAGAAAATCCCCCACCCCAGACTACCCTTTACATGGAAGATTTTTCGAAACTTTTAATTTTCTCAAAAATGGCTCTAACGATTTTGATGAAAATATCATATGTTTAGGGTAATGTCATGAGAAATGAAATGTATATCTCGAATTTTCTGGGAATGTCTCCAAAAGTATTCTTCATTGTGAACGACTTTTGCATAACTGGTAAACCATAAGAGATAGACAAAATTTTACTACACAAAAAATGTAGATCGCGTTAAAATACACAACTTAAGTCATATACATTTCATTTGTTGAGAGAACCATTTTCGAGATATTGCTTGTTATTTCCTTAAATTTTCCAATACTTATACTTTTTCTCAAATTCGTTATTCATTTTTTTGTCTTTGATATGCAAAGACTATTAATCTGTGGCAAAGGGAATAGTGCTGCACCTAGCAACCAGCTATTAAGAGATATGTATGTGCTTAAAGGCTACTGTATTTCTATATTGCCCTTGTAAATATATATATTCCCCTTACATCTACAAGAAAATTAGCAATAAGATAGAGTCTGCAAATGTTTATCTCGATTAACATGAAGTAGATGGAGAATAAGCGTTTGTAAAAATAGTTTGTACAAGAGTAGAGAAAGTCATGTGAGTGTAACACATCAGATTTTTTTATGTCCTGGACATGCAAAGAGAATGGAATGCGCCACATAGCAACCAGCGTTAAAATATTTGACTATCGCTTAAAAGCTACCATATTCCCCTTGCATCTACAAGAAAATTACCAATAAGATTGACATCTCATATCTCGATTAACATGAAGCATATGGAGAATAGGCGTTTGTAAAAATAGATTGTACAAGAGTAGAGAAAGTCATGTGAGTGTAACACATCAGATATTTTTATTCAGGGAAGCTCAAAACGTGTATTTCCGCTAAGATATGGGTATTGAATTTTTGGATAGAATTTAATAATTCCTCTGCATACGAGGGTAAGTAGTAGAGATTGTAGCGATTCCTCCAGGGTACGACCCCACTACGTTGATGATGATGATCGTTGGGAGATGATGGATGCCGTATTACGAACCCGAACCTGTAGGTCGTTCTGATGCTCGTACTCTGTGATGTAGCATGACGTTCTCGTAGACTGGAACCTGTTAATCGTATATCTGTATTCTTGTGTGTGTGTGTGTGTGTGTGTGTGTGTGTGTGTTAGTATGTTGTAATTATTATTTTATAATTGTACCACGGCTGCTGTATTTTGAGTCGGAGAGCAATTGTGTCTTGTCAGGGTTAGTTATGGAGAATGTTAAAATAGTTTGCACACACGTAGTCTGTTAACTGCTTCACTTTTATTTTAGATAAACCAATGTGCATATTCACAATTCACTATCACCTTTGTCATGTTAAAATAAGTACAACTGGCAGACTTTAAATACGTAGGTTTAGCGTCTATTTAGAGACTAGCTTATACACGGCCTTCCTGCTCAAACACTGACAAGCTTCTGTTAGCGTTCCGTTCAACCGTTTTCTTAACGTACGTATTTGAATTATAGGTATGTATTAATGTACCTGATTGGTGCTACTATCCAATAACATCCAATAACAGTTTAGGTTTTATATATATATATATATATATGTTTGTGTTTACAGACTTCCATTGTGTTAATTTTGAATCCAATATTGGTTACATGCTTACGTAGATACTACTGCATTTCTCGTAATTTTATATTACTGGTTATATAGCTAACAATGACCTTTCCCTCTCATATTATATTTTATGTTTTAACATTACATTGTTCTCTACCATGTGCAAATTATGAATATGTGTGTTTTTAACATCCTCTTAATTATTATACGTACAATATTAGCAAAGAAAATACATAACACGTAAAACTTAGAACAAAATACTAAATAAAGAAATTATTAATGTGTTGATGCTGCGCAGCTGTGAATTAGATATTTTATTACATTAATGAGTTATCGTATTAGTTTGTCCGTGGCTAGTACTGTGTGTTGCTTCTGATAGTAATTAAAACGAATACGAGCCGTGTCTTTAAGAATCGTTTTAATATTTTGCCGCTGCACTCGCGATTTTGAGCATTACTGTCACTTCCCCCATTCATTACGAAGTCAGACGCAGCTATTATCGATCATCACTTTACGTTTTCCTGTTGTTAGAGCGTTTCGAAATGTTCAAAACAATCGAACGACCCGCCAACTGTGAAGTTAGATCAGTGATTCGTTTTTTGAATGCGACAAATATTACGCGAGCAAACATTCTCGCCAATTGTGTGAGGTTTATAGGAAAACAATGACGAATGACAATGCCCGGCCACGCACAGCCAATCAAGCTCAAGAACTGATCGCACCATTTTGTTGGGAACAATTCGACCACACTCTCTACAGTCCGGATTTTGCACCAAGCGATGTCCATCTGTTTCCTCATCTGAAGAAATTCCTTGGTGGAAAACATTTCAACAACGATGATGTGAAACAAGAAGTGCAGACTTGGCTTTCATCACAGGCGGCATCATTCTTTGTTGAAGGCATACAAAAATTGGTTTCCCGTTGCGGCAAGTGCCTGAATAATGGCGGTGACTATGTAGTGAAGTAGTGTAAGGTGTATGGTAATGAATGGTAATAAGGTATTTGGGAAATAATGTGCTATTTATAAAAAAATTATTGATACTTACTTTAAAAAAACGCCTCGTACAAGCCTTGACCATACATGAAGTTCTACATCTGCCTTAGGCTCACAATGAAGCAGCAGCAGTTAGGAAACTTTATATTCTCATAACTAGTTTATGTATAGGAATTACAATGAAAAGTTTTTACGACATCTCAAATATGAATTGCAATGTAATGCTATAGATAATTAACCTTGACAGGAATATTACGCCCATAAACTTTCGTTAGATAACATTCTTCTAAAAACATGGCTCGATTTTTATATTCTCTGCCACTATCTACAATACGTAGAGGACGTATTTTATTTCACCCAAAAAATTGATATCGATGTTTCACCGTAAATATACATTTTGAGGTCCACTGAACACCCCTGTTTCGAAATAACATTTCTGCTATCCCTATCACTTTCCTGCAGTGAGTGGAGGAAATATTGCAATCAGCCCAAAACTTTTTAAATGCAGTCTTTGTTGTCGTTGCCCATTAACCCCCCCAAAAAACAACAACATGCTAAAAAGGTGTGTGTGAGAGATAGAGAGTACAGCACAACTGAAAATAGACAAGTCGGGGAAAAAACTAAATTATTTCGTATCTGAGTTACATTATATTTATGATTACCAGGTGAAAGTTTGAAGAAAATTCCCCCACACAAACTACCGTTTGTGCTTTGTATAAAGAAGATTGTTCGCTTTTTCATTTTATCAAAACTAAGTAATATTTCATACAGAAAACCATTCATCATTATGTTAAAGATTTTTGCATGAATAATAAAATATATTATATTGAATTTTCTGTGAATAGCCTCATAAGTCCTCTTCATTCTCATTGAATGTTATACAGGGTGATTTATGAAGAACTGACAGATTTATTTATTTAATTATTCTGTTGGAAATTCATTCAATGCCCCAATTTTAGCACCAAATTAAGCAGAATGTTCTGGAGGTTCGATTACGTGTGACTAGATGCGCAGATGTTCATGTTTTATTCGTAATTGTTAGTTTTATTGTCCGCAACTGTTTTTGAGATTATGTTCTAGTCAATCTGAAAATGGAGTACACATTAAATGAATGACTCTTCCTTGTAAAGCAATACTCGATTACGAATTCAATTACAGCTACTCAAAGGGCATACCAGAGAGAATTTCGTGTTCGGAATCCTCCCCAAAGAAACACAATACTCGGACTGGTAAACAAGTTGGAAACAACTGACCTCTGGTGAGTGAAAAAGGCAAAACCCGTTCATCTAGGCTTCCCACGGTTGTTGTTGACGTAAGAGCCCAACTGCATCAGAAATCCAAAAATTCATTAAGACGTTTGTCACGGGACAGAATACAGCTACTCAATGTATCAGAGAGCTGTGAAAAGTGCAGACCTAAAGCCGTATAGGATTACGGTTGTCCATCAGTTACAGGAACCAGATAAAGATAGACGACTGAATTATTGTCGTTGGTTTCAGGCGTTCATTGTGCAAAATCCTGCCGTATTGTCCCTCACGTGGTTCATATATGAAGCAAGGTTCCATTTATCCTGCCAGGTACCTATGCATCCGGTTAAAATCGGAGTTTGATGCGCAATATCCGCACAGAGAATAGTGGGACGATTTTTTTTTTTTAACAATTTAAACACTGCAGAGTACCGATGGATTTTCGTGGAGTTTGCTGAGCAGGTACACGATGTAGAGCTGAGTCAAGGATATTTTCAGCCACACATCAAATGAATCCATGGCACTAACTGCAAGTTTCTTTAACGACCGGATAATTTTCAAGAACCTGTGGCCACCGAGACCTCCGGATGTGACATCGCCGGACTTCTTTCTATAGGGTTATTTAAAAGACAGGGTTTATGCTACAGGTCCCCAGACATTGGACGATCTGAAGCACAACATTACACAGGAGATTCAAGCTATTGACAACAGAGACCTCCAACGAGTGACCAGTAACATGGAACGACGTGTTTAGTTGTGCCTTATGCAAGATGGAGGACATTTACAACATTTGCTATAGAGGTAAATAATCTCCCAAAATTCCTCTGCATTTCAGGTAATAAGTTGTCGCTAGCATAACTCGTTTTGAAACAATTCTGTTCTTCATAAATCAGCCTGTATAATTTTGTATAACTGATAAACCATAAAATAGAAAGAGAAGGAATTAACCGCGTTTAAAGATACTTTATATGTCAAACAACTTTTTATTCTATTCCGCTTTCGAAATATTCTTTGTTACATCTTTAACTGTCGTGTGGCACATATAATCATGATTGTTTACAATATCAAACTCGCAATATATCAGTCTGATAACCAGATGCGTATTGTAATAGGCATAATATTACGATAAGGATATCGTACAAAGTTTTATCTACTTTAATAAAAAGAACATTTTTATTTGGCCGACTATGTACATTGATTTAAGAGAAATATTTGAATGCAATTAGTTCCGTACTGTTTCTGTAACTAGGTGGTATAAATATTCTGAAACTGAAAGATGATTGTACTGAATTTGCACCCAATGCTGCAGGTAATTCATTATTACTAGACATCGGATTTGTATGCACTAAAAATAACTAAAATATGTACGAGTATGCTGTCAATATCTTTAAAGTGTACTTTATAATTTCGTAAATATGCACTTATCATGTTTTAAACTTGTTAACTTTGGTACTTAAAATGTACATTCTTCTTTAGAATTATTCCGGTCCTTGTAATTTGATTTACAACACCCAATGATTACTTTCTCCAGATGCCCTGGCGTAAGTTTATGGCGTTTATCGGTTAACGTAAGTTTGTATTCTGAGAACTTTCTACGTCTACAGGTGGAAAGGGCGCACGCGCGCGCCCACACACAAACACACACACATACACATACACACACACACACAATCTTTCTATCTCGTTCAAGGAAAACAAAACCACAAGAAAACTATCTGTTTCTTGGAAATACCTGCAAAAATGCGATCATATAGCACGGAAGGTCGCTATCTCTTGCTGTTAAGCATGCGAACTTCCGACGGAAATGACTCGATTTGCTCATTAATTGTTTTAACGCGGAATGCGAATTACACTATCTTTTGTTCTCACAACATCTTACTGCTGCGAGAACTTCATGTAAGTAATGATATAACCGATTATTTTAATTAGGACTAGTGTGCCTAATCGACGTTGCATGGTTAACTTTTTACGTTCCAGTTACAAATTAATTAATTTCATTTGCCTCCTCCCGTCCGTTCGTTATGTCATCCTCCGTGGGGTAGTGGTTACCTTAGTAGCTTCGAGGTTGCGGGTTCAAACCCGGCGGAGGGTGATGGATTTTTTTCGGGTGTAAAAATCCTCAGCATGGCTTCCTTAGGAAAGGAAGTAAAGCCGGTGGTCCCATGTCGTAAATTTACGGGGCATAAAAGAACCTCAAACCTGATAAAGAGGCCTCTGAGCAAAATTACCGGTCTTTCACACCCAATATAAAATGGGGTGCTAAGGACCACAGCAGTTAAAGAGCGTATATATCATACCGCTGGTTATGAAATTGCTGTACAATGATCTTGAGAGTTTTTATAGCGAAACCTCCTCTTTAACCATCAAAATAGTAATTTTGTTCAGTCCCGACTATTTAAAATAACGGATTATAAATCTTCCTATATTCACCCAAAAGGATGCGAAACATCGGCGGAACGTCTGACTTCCTAACCTCCCCGACAGTCCTCCAAGTTCTGGAAATGTTGCATAGCGGTAGAACAATCCTCGGTCAGGATGCTTGAGCGATATTTAGATAATTATAGTTGGTGAAATTTTAAAATGTTGTACCCTCTTTTTGGTCCCATAGCTATTTAATAACATAAAATATACTTAATTTTCACGTAATACAGAAACCCTTAACATATACAACGAAATAAAGTTCCGCACCCCCAGACCATAGAGTTAATCTCTTTGGAAAAGACATAATCTGCGACCATCGAAAAAATAATCTATTCAGTATAAACTATCGGTTCACTAAATTCTAATATTACAAGTTTTCTCTCTTTATTCAATTATTTAGCATGTTCTGCTAACTAACTTCATTACAAAAAAAATCCGATGGTTACACTCACATTACTTTTTCTGCTCTTGTATAAGCTACTTTTACAAACGCTTATTCTCCATCTATTCCATATTAATCGAGATAAACATTTGCAGAAACGATCTTTGACATGCAAAGAGAATTACATTTTACACATAGCTACCAGTTCTAAAATATTTGACTATCGCTTAAGGTGTACTATGTTCCCCTTGTTTTGTATTTGCAAGGGCAATGTAGAAATACAGTAGCCTTTAAGCATCGACATATCTCTTAATAGCTGGTTTCTAGGTGCAGCACCATTCTCTTTGCCACAAATTAATACTCTTTGCATATCCAAGACAAAAAATTTTGATGTGTTACACTCACATGACTTTCTCTACTCTTGTACAAACTATTTTTACAAACGCTTATTCTCCATATGCTTCATGTTAATCGAGATGTTAATCTTATTGCTAATTTTCTTCTAGGTGCAACGGGAATATGGTAGACTTTAAGCGACAGTCAAATCTTTTAAGAACTGGTTGCTATATGGCGCATTCCATTCTCTTTGCATGTCCAGTACGTAAAAAAGATGAATAACGAATTCCCATTTGAGAAAAAGTATTGGAAAATTTAAGGGAATAACAAGCAATATCTCGAAAATGGTTCACTCAACAAAAAAATCTGATGTGTTACACTCACATGACTTTCTCTACTCTTGTACAATTTAATTTTACAAACGCCTATTCTCCATATGCTTCATGTTAATCGAGATATCGAGATGACAATCTTATTGGTAATTTTCTTGTAGATGCAAGGGAAATATGGTAGCTTTTAAGCGATAGGCAAATATTTTAACGCTGGTTGCTATGTGGCGCATTCCATTCTCTTTGCATGTCCGGGACATAAAAAAAATGAATAACGCATTTGAGAAAAAGTACAAGTATTGGAAAATTTAAGGAAATAACAAGCAATATCTCGAAAACGGTTCACTCAACAAAAGAAATGTATATGACATAAGTTGTGTATTTTAACGCGATCTACATTATTTGTGTAGTAAAATTTTGTCTATCTCTTATGGTTTACCAGTTATGCAAAAGTCGTTCACAATGAAGAATACTTTTGGAGACATTCCCAGAAAATTCGAGATATACATTTCATTTCTCATGACATTATGTTAAACATATGATATTTTCATCAAAATCGTTAGAGCCATTTTTGAGAAAATTAAAATTTTCGAAAAATCTTCCATGTAAAGGGTAGTCTGGGGTGGGGGGATTTTCTTGAAAACCTTCGTGTCGCATCTCTGGAAGATACTGAACCTAAATACCAAGTTTGGTGCTTATCCGACTGTTCGTTTTTGAGTTATGCTGTTCACAGACACACACACACACACAGACACACACACACACACACACACACACACACACAGACACACACACGGACATGTTTCCAAAAATGCTTTTTTTGGTTTCAGGAGGTCTCAAAACATGTATTTCCGGCGAAATCTCGGTATCGAATTTTTGGGTGGAATGCAATACTTCCCCTACTTACTATACGTAGTAGAGAAAGTAAAAAAAATCTGATGTGTTACACTCACATGACTTTCTCTACTCTTGTACAATCTATTTTTACAAACGCCTATTCTCCATATGCTTCATGTCAATCGAGATATCGAGAGGTCAATCTTATTGATAATTTTCTTGTAGATGCAAGGGGAATATGGTAGAATTTAAGCGATAGTCAAATATTTTAACGCTGGTTGCTATGTGGCGCATTCCATTCTCTTTGCATGTCCAGGACATAAAAAAAATGAATAACGAATTTGAGAAAAAGTATAACTATTGGAAAATTTAAGGGAATAACAAGCAATATCTCGAAAACGGTTCACTCAACAAAAGAAATGTATATGACATAAATTGTGTATTTTAACGCGATCTACATTTTTCGTGTAGTAAAATTTTGTCTATCTCTTATGGTTTACCAGTTATGAAAAAGTCGTTCATAATGAAGAATACTTTTGGAGACATTCCCAGAAAATTCGAGATATACATTTTATTTGTCATGACAATATCTTAAACATATGATATCTTAATCAAAATCGTTAGAGTCGTTTTTGAGAAAATTAAAATTTTCGAAAAATGTTCCATGTAAAGGGTAGTCTGGGGTGGGGGGATTTTCTTGAAGACCTTCATGTCGCATCTCTGAAAGATACTGAACCTAAATACCAAGTTTGGTGTTTATCCGACTCTTCGTTTTTGAGTTATGCTGTTCACAGACACACAGACAGACACACAGACACACAGACAGACACACACATGGACATGTTTCCAAAAATGCTTTTTTTGGATTCAGTGAGTCTCAAAACATGTATTTCCGGTGAAATCTCGGTATCGAAATTTTGGGTGGAATACAATACTTCCCCTACTTACTATACGTAGTAGAGAAAGTAATATATATGACATAAATTGTGTATTTTAACGCGATATACATTTTTGTGTAGTAAAATTTTGTCTATCTCTTATGGTTTACTAGTTATGCAAAAGTCGTTAACAATGAAGAATACTTTTATAGACATTCCCAGAAAATTCAAGATATACATTTTATTTGTCATGAAAGTATCTTAAAAATATGATGTTTTAATCAAAATCATTACAGCCATTTTTGAGAAAATTAAAATTTTCTTAAAATGTTCCATGTAAAGGGTAATCTGGGGTGGGGGATTTTCTTGAAAACCTTCGTTTCGCATCTCTGGAAGATACTGAACTTAAATACCAAGTTTGGTGTTTATCCGGCTGTTCTTTTCTGAGTTATGCTGTTCACAGACAGACACACACACGGACATGTTTCCAAAAATGCTTTTTTTTGGATTCAGGGCGTCTCAAAACATGTATTTCAGGTGAAATCTCGGTATCGAATTTTTGGGTGGAATACAATGCTTCCCCTACTTATTTTACGTAGTAGAGAAAGTAAAAAATCCGATGGTTACACTCACATGACTTTTTCTACTCTTGTATAAAGTACTTCTACAAAGGCTTATTCTCCATCTACTTCAAGTTAATTGAGATAAACATTTACAAAACTATATTATTGCTAATTTTCTTGTAGGTGCAAGGGGGTATGGAAGGCTTTATAGAGCGACAACGCTACCTGCTTCGCTGAAGCCAGAGCCCTCATTTCGTGTCACTATGTTCTGCATTATAACCATACATCTCAAATGTCTAACTCATTGTTTTTCCAAATGTTTCCAAGTAAAGAAAAATGGTAAACGGAAGCAGAGAGACTGATAGTTAACGAATATTTAATACAAAACACATTTTTGGGTCTGACAGACATTATTGACAAATTCGTATTACTACACCAAACATTGCGGAAAAGTCATACTTAATTTAGCTGCTCTTACTTGGTCTAAAACTACCGTTGACGTAACAAAAGGCTATAACATATCTTACTGAACTGCTCTAAAGCTTTCGAAGAATCTGTGATACTATTAATCAGGAATTTCTGTCATGGAACATTGCGATAATGGCCACTCCATTCAGAGTCCAAGAAACACAAGTCTTGTCCTTACAGTTCTGGTATCCCAAGCACGTAGTTTGATACTAATTCTTTCTCGTGATAGATGCTACATGGAATAATTAGCAGGACTTTCTTATAGAAATATGTAAAGGTATAAATTGCATGCACGATAAGCAGTTGCTAAGAAACTCTTTATATAAAATGCGTAAGGTCCGAATCCTGGAGTCCAAAGTGCTGGAAGCACACAGCTAGAAGCCGGAGTGTGAGATACCAATTTTTTCTGCGTGTTGCTTTTACCCTGCTTCTCTTAGGTGTTTTTTGGAAGCTTAAAATTAATAAACAATATAAACTCGTTCTGTTGCTAACATATAACGTTATTTCATGAAGTTTACTGCCGAAAAGACTTAAATAGGTACACTAACCTGTGTATTGAAATATCTCATTTAATTTTTTTTATAAGACAAAATATTGCACCCAAACACCACACACGTATTGGCCTTTATATTGGTTTGAAAATCACGTTGTAAATTTATTGATTAATTCAACAATTCACACCACAAAAGCTTTTTTTTGGGGGGAGGTTACATATTCAACCCATACGAGATTACTGCTTCACCAGCTACTGTCAGTGACCCACGAGATTGACTTTGTCCTTCAACTGCAAGCGTGCAGTGGACCGGGTGCTTCTTGCGTAAGGTATAGATAGTGTAACACAGACAGTTCAAAAATATTGTCAACAAGTGCAGTCTTACTGCAGGCGGTGTCAGTGGATGCTACAGTGTCAAACGCGTTGTATCGCGAGTGTCAAATTAATATGATTCATTAGTGAAATGACTAACTTTCGGAAAAAGGGAAAAACCATTCATAGCGAGGCTCGCGAAATAATAAACTATGTAAAGTAGCAATGCAAAAAGGAAGCAGAGCAGAAACAACTAATTCTGACGATTTCGCAAAAGCGGATGAGAGAACAGCAAATTACTGCGGTGTGTCTGTGGGAACAATTAAGAATTTAAGACAAGAAAGTGCGAAGAGAACAGAAGAAAGCCCTTTACGCACTCCGGCAAGGCAAGACCTCGAAATCCAGAAAGAGACATAGATATAGACGATTTCGACATGTGCGTCATTAAGCGGACAATAATGGACTTGTGCGTCATTAAAAAGATAGTTCCGACATGCAGAAAGTTACTTCCTGTAGTTAGAAGTAAGATACAATTTCCTTGCGGGGTACAGTTTTTAAGGAGAGTTATTCGGAAATTGGGATTTAGATTGGCGCAAGTGCGGAGGAAAGCGAACAATCTTAATCGAAAAGCCAGGAATTGTTGAATGGAGATGCAAATACTTAGCTGAGCTAAGGGAATACCGAAGACAAGGCAGGGATATCGTTTATTTGGATGAAACGTGGATGGACAGTAATTTAACATTCAAAAAATGTTGGCAAGCTGATGGGATCACAGGGGTGCTTACTGATGGTAGTGCAGGAAACAGACTCATTGTTGTTCACGCATGCTCCGAGAATGGATTTATTTCTGGAGCATTGCTGATTTACAAGGCAGGATCAGTAACAGGTGATTACCATGGGCAAATGAATGGTGTCAACTTCGAACGATGGGTGAATGAACGCTTGATTCCAGACCTTCTGGAAAAATCGTAATCATTCTAGATAATGCTCCATTCAGATCAATAAGCCCCCAAATAAATACGACACTAAAGTTAACATGATGTCATGGCTTTAGAAAAATGGAGTTGAACAGACCAAGAGAAAAGGTATTTAAGATTGACCGCATCCTCAATGCACATGAACACTCCACTCTGTATCTGCCGCCTTACAAATGCGATCTTAGTCCCATGGGTGAAGGTAAAGCACTTCATAAGGGAGCGGAATGTTACTGGCGAATTTCGTTATTTTGTTTAACCAACGAAGGAATCTCTGCGGTACCTGCAGAACGCTGGGTAGGATATCACCGGCATGTTAGAAAATTAGAAGATGGTTACTGGTCCAAGGATCGTGTGATTTCTGATTTGATCGATCAGATTATTATTTCAAATGCAAATGATGAGCAAGAAGGGATATCATCCGATGACTCGGACTCCGAATCGTCTGCATCAGATCGTGCACACCCTTTGGATTAATCAGATTAGTAAAATAATATTCCACATTTATATTGTCATAAATATACTGTCTTACATGTATACAGACTTCGCAAGTTCACTTATTGAAAGTATGATCATAATTGTTTTGTTTGATGCGGTAATAATGTACTACTGATGTTACTTCGCCTAATATTTGTTGTCGCTGAAAGAAAGGATAAGTACCTTTGGAACAGGGTGTAAAACAACAAAGCGATAGGAAAGAATAAACAACACTCTCTCAGGTTCGCTTACGTCAACTCCAAGGACAAAGCTAAACTCCTGAGTCACAGTACAATGCATTGTGGTAGGGTATTGCCAATCTAATCTCTATATATATCTGTGGTAGGTTTTAAGCGATAGTCAAATCTTCGAAAAATGTTCCATATAAAGGATAGTCTGGGGTGGGGGGATTTTCTTGAAAATCTTCGTGTCGCATCTTTGAAAGATACTGAACCTAAATACCAAGTTTGGTATTTATCCGACTTTTTGTTTTTGAGTTATGCTGTTCACAGACACACGGACACACACACATACACAGACCGTTTTTCTAAAAATGGTTGTTTTGAATTCAGGGAGCCTCAAAACATGTATTTCCGGTGAAATCTCGATTTCGAATTTTTGGGTGGAATACAATACTTCTCCTGCTTACTATACGTAGTAGAGAAAGTAAAAAATACAAAGAAATAAAACAAAACTTTCCTACATGAGGGTTATTAGAAGGTTTTGTCATCCAGAATAGAATTAGAATAAATGTTACTCAGAAGCTTTGTCTTACAAACACGTCTGCAGCATTTGATACATCATAATTAAAGAAAAAAGTGTAATATATACTCTTTGGAATAAAATGTAACTAGCTTTTGGTTTAATACCTTGCGGAGATAAGCAACTATTTATATTCTTTGGAGTAACAATAACGATTTTTTCTACTCCATGTCATTTTCAATTAAAGGTCAAGGCCGCCTTCGTAAGCATGTTTTTTTTCATAATTTCAATGTGTTCGTAATCAAGTACAAGGGCTTTATAAATCCTTTTTAGTAGTTTAATAATTTATTAAATTAAATTAGAAGGTGCTTTATAGCCCCATGTCCTTCAGAACAAATTGGGCTTTTCAGTGATGAAATAAAATGGTATATGAGATTACCCTACATACATAAACATACCCACATACACACAAATTTTCTTTCTTTATAATATTAATATAGAATTATAATTCAGCTTGGTTTTAGCAGGAAGTTCAGGGCTGGTCCGCTAACTCAGATTTTTGCTTTCCCTACTACGTATAATAAGAAGAGGAAGAATTGTAGTCCAGCCAAAAATTCGATGTCGAAATTTCAGCGAAAATATGTTTTGAGGCCCCCTGAATCCCCAAAAAAAGCATTTTTAGAAAAAGTCCGCGCATGTGCCTGTGTCTGTGTCTGAACAGCACAACTCAAAAACAAAAAGTCGGTTAAAATAAGTTGCCAGATTTTTTTACCTGAAATCCGGGGACATCTCAGCTCCAGGTTAGTCATTAGATGCTCGACTCGACAGATCTGCAAACCAGAGCTTACAAGGAAAAAATCAACTTGCGACGTTGTCACATTTTAAAAAACTGCACCTTGGATCTTATCATTATTGCACGATATTACGCCACATGGTGTCAACAATTTCTATTATTATTATTAGTAGTAGTAGTGGTAGTGGTAGTGGTAGTGGTAGTAAATTAAAACATTTAATTAACTTTAATTAAAAGACGAACAAAGTATCTTAATTATTCAGACACAAAATCACAATATTGAAACACAAAATCATACATATTTTTCTGGCGACTGAATACTTTTAGCATGTCTCTTCTGGAGGGCAGTTTTGCAGCAAATTCCTGACATGTCATGGTGAAGTTTGTGATGGCAGTCAACATGCATTGAACTGTTTTAACACACAGCCTTGAACGATGGGACGTCCATATCATGTTATAGCTGAAAACACCCTCTCCATAGACGCATTACTTCATGGCAAACTGGAAGCACGATAAATTAAATGCGTAGATTATCTCGTCATCTAGTGAAGAAATATGTCAAATGGTCTGCTGCAATCATGTCTTAATCGATATACACGATTTTCGATTTAACATCTTTCATCTTTACGGCTTTATAATAATGTTATCCCGTTCGAAAACGGGGACTTTTTGGAAGTTTATTAAAAATCGGGTACATCCAGGGGAAGTTATAGTGGGGACAAAAATATGAATTCCTGGACAACTGGTACGATTAGGTTAAAAACCAAAGGAAAAAACCTCCAAGGATACAACACGAAGATTTTCAAGAAAATACCCCCACCCCAACCTACGCTTTATATGGAACATTTTTCGAAAATGTTGATTTTCTCAAAAATGGCTAATGATTTTGATTAAAATACTATCTATATATTTAAGATATTTTCATGACAAATGAAATGTATATCCGGAATTTTCTGGGAATAACCTCTGGAGTCCTCATCATCCTGAATTGCTTTTGCATAATCGGTAAGCCGTAAGAGAGAGAGAAAATCTTACTTCACAAAAAATCTAGATCTCGTTGAAGCACTCAGTTTATGTCAAATATATTTTTTTGTAGAGTTAACCTTTCCGACATATTCCTTGTTATTGGTTTGAATTTTGAAAGACTTACAGTTTTCTCAAATGGGAAGCCATTAATCCTCTCTCTCTCTCTCTCTCTCTCTCTCTCTCTCTCTCTCTCTCTCGGCATATAAAGAGAACGGAATTTCAAACCCACTGCATAATAACCCGTTCTTAAAAGATATGACTATCGTTGAAAGCCTACTGCATTCCCCTAATCCCCTTGTACCTACCAGGAAATATGCAATAAAACAATATATGCAAATGTTTATCTTAATTAACTGGTGCAAGATAGAAGAATAAGCATTTGTAAGAATAGTTTGTACAAGAGTGAATAGAGAAAGTCATGATAGTTCAACATCAGAGTTCTGTTTCTTTTTCTACCACGTATCTAGGAGGTATAGAAGGTATTGCATTGCACCCAAAAATTCGATATCGAGATTTTTTCGGAAATATACTTTCGGATCCCCTTAATCATAAAAGAACGTATTTATTAAAGTGTGTTTGTGTGTGCGTTTGTGTCTGTGAACAGCATAACTCAAAAACGAACACTCGGTTAAATACAAACTTCGTACTCAACTCAGTATCTTCCGAGAATGCGACACGAATATTTGCAAGAAAATCCTTCACCACATACTATTCTTTACATAAGAAATTAACGATTGTGATTATAATACCACGTGTTTAAGATATTTGTACGACAAATAAATGCGTATATTGAGCTTTCTGTTAATTGCCTGTGAAGTCCTCTTCATTCTGAATGACTTTTGTATACCTAATTGGTCAACCGTAAGAGATAGACAAAATCTTACTACACAAAAACTGCAGATCTCATTAGAGCACACAGTTTATGCAAAATACAATTTTTGTGGCGATAACCATTTCCGATATATTCTTTATTATTGGCTTGAATTTTCAAATAATTCGTGTTTTTCAAGTGGGAAGTCACTATTCATTTTTTCCGTGACCGATGTCACTGACAGAATGGAATTAAAAACAAATATTCCCACTGATCCACGAAATTTGTTTAAATTAGTTAAAAACCTTTTAATAGAAGAAATGAAAATTTGGACCTGGTCGAAATGTATAAACATTTTGTAATGTGTTACGGCAGAAGGACTCATGACAGAACACAAACATGGTCCTATTGCTATGTTCAAATCCGACACGATTCATTGGACTATCCTAAAATAAACACCCACAAAAAGACAGCTACATCCTCAATTTTACCAAAAGCCTGAACCATCTTGTTTTAATCCCTTTAGGCACAAACAAAACCCAATCAAACAAAACGCTTCCAAATCCTACAACAGACAAAGTGACCGCCCTAATCATATAGCCAATGTAACAAGAGTATTTGGAAATTCATCTAAACCAAAGCCTAAACCCCATTTGGGCTTAAAAATTAAACAAGTATCCCAAAACCACTCTAGGCACACAAGTTATAAGAATACATAAATTATCTACAGAAATAACACAACAGTATTTTTATTCCGGCAAAAAGCAGCATTTATTTGCAAATAGAGGTTATACTTGGGTAAGAAGACAACATGGCAAACTTAGACGACTGTAACAATCAACTTATAAAAAATTTGGCAAATTAACGCTCAGAGAAGTAGATATGCCATGTCAGAACTGAAAAAAGTAATAGAATATTTAAAAATTAACATTTTAACTATTCAAGAACCTTATACAATAAACGCAAAATCGCACATATTCCTATCATACAAGGGCAACTCACACTGAGAAAAACCCAATGGCGCAATAATCATAAACAACACCAAACTTCAAATTACAAGTATTAATCAATTGAATATTGCGCCTACTAATTGCATATAAATTAGCCACGAAACAGGCAGCTTTATTCTAGCAAACCATTATTTTCAATGCAGCCACGAAATTGAGCCATATTTAGATAAAATGCATGGCATTAATAACACTCCATAGTTACGAAGTTTTACATACAGTGGACGCTAACGCGAAATTAACTGGTGGCCTAATCCAGGAAAAGATGGATGGGGTGAGAAACTGGAGGACTTAATTTCTGAAGGAAATTTAAATGTTATCAATAAGCCATGTAACCCAACAACATTTCAAAACGAAATAGGAGCCACATCCAACTTAGATGTCATACTGGGAAACAATAGAATTATTAACATCTCCAACTGGAAGGTGATTCAAGATCATACTGCAAGCGACCTCTAATTAATATATTTTGACTATGTGATGGAGAATCTAGTAAAAAAGTAAGTTTCTAACACAAAATGTTTTACAATTTAATGCCTGCTATCTGGAAAGAATTAAATTATACTTTACAAAATGGTAACCTAAGATATACAGGAAGGAAATATGGAATAAGATGCTTTAAATTTGGAACATAGATTAAAAAGCGCAATTAAAAATTCTATACCGTTAACTTGATGGAAAATATATTTATACAAGTCATGGACCGAAGAGTTAGAAAAGAAAAGCGCGAAAGTTAAAGGGAATATATAAAGAATTAATAGCAAACGGGAAAGAAATTAATTTAAGAAACTACGGAAAAGCAAAAGAAAGTTTTAAACGTGATTAAACAATACAGGAATTCGTTTATGTAATTGGAAAATTTTGTAGAAAACAACTGAAGAAGCAACATTTGGGGAACTCCATATAAAACTGTCATGGGCAAGATCAAGAGGCCGAAGATTATAACAACACTGAAAACATGGCGAGTCAATGGCCACAAACTGGACTGAGTCAGCAACACAGCTAATGCAAAAATCTGTGTTGCACTCGCATGACCTTCTCTACTCTTGAACAACCTATTTTTACAAACACTTATTCTTCATCTACTTCATGTTAATCGAGATAAACATTTGCAGAAACTATCTTATGGTTAATTTTCTTGTAGATACAAGGGGAATATGGTAGGCTTTAAGCGATAGCAAATCTTTTAAGAGCTGGTTGCTATGTGGAGCATTCCATTCTCTTTGATGTCCAAGACATAAAAACCGAACAACGAATTTCCATTTGAGAGGAAATATAAGTATTCGAAAATTCAAACATAATAAGGAATATCTCAGAAATAGTTCACACGACAAAACAAATGTATGTGTATTTAACATCTACATGTTTTGTGTAGGAAAATTCAAGATATAATTTCATATGTCATAAAAATATCTTAAACCTGTATTTTAATCAAAATTTTAGAGCCATTTTTGTGAAAATCAAAATTTTCGAAAAATGTTCCATGTAAACGGTAGTCTGGAGTGGGGGATTTGTTTGAAAATCTTCGTACCACATCCTTGGAAGATACTAAACTCAAATACCAAGTTCGGTATTTATCCGATGTTTCGTTTTTGAGTTATGCTGTTCACAGACACACAAACACACGGACATGTTTGCTAAAATGCTTTATTTGTATTCAGATTTCCGGTGAAATCTCGGTATCGAATTTTGGGTGGAAAGCAATACTTCCCCTACTTATTATACGTAGTGAAGAAAGTAAGAAGTACTACCGGATAATGAGAAGAAACTGAAAATGAATGCAACACCTTATTGATAAATAAGCTGAAAGAAGGTTACAGCAATAAAAGAGTAATTTGCACCTTCGACCAAGCGGAAATAAAATGCATTATAAAAAAACCTCAAAAGTAAAAACGCCACTGAGCCGGACGACATAAAAGATTAAGTCTTAATCTAATTAGATCAAATTACCCGTTTTAATGAATCTGTTTAATCATTGCTTATGAAAGGGAATTTTTCCAAAAACGTGCAAAAGTCAAAATTAATAATACTAAAAAAAGGGGCCAGATAAAGAAACAAAACAACCTAAATCTTATAATAGACCAATATGCCTGTTAAACACACCAGCAAAATTTTCGAAAACATAATTCAAAAGATATGAAAATATAGATCCCCAGGCAGTATTTTTAACACTTAAATGATTTCAGTCTAATTATATAATAAGCAATATGTGTATACTACAATATATAAAAAGTGTCTATTACAGTCATTGTATATATTATTGTGTACATGTATAATAACGTTATGTGAATGTATTAGGTAATTTAATAATGTAGGAGCTGTGAGAATAGAAGCTGAAAGTTGCTAACAATGAGGTAACAATGAGGTAACCTTGAGACAATAATGAATTGGAAAGTTTAATAATGCTACTAGTAATTCTTGGAACAATAATGTAATATTTAAAATAGTTTATAAATAGCCAATCAGCAACTTGAAAAAGCTTAAGTTAAATACAAGTATTCAATTGCAGTAGGATTAGCCAATCAGAGACTTGAAATAGAGAAATTTACAAATTTAAACGGTAAACAGCAGTCGCTAGAAGGCAACGTACCTGAGCAGTTCATTCGCTCGGTACGTATCCGGTGTGAGACGAATATTCATGACGGCAAGAATATTATAAAGTTTATGTGTTAAAAAAGTGCAAGTAATTAACAAATAATCTCACAGCTCTCTATATCAGTGATGTGTTATTTAATCGCGTGAAGGATTAAAAAAAGGAGTGAAGTAAAAATTATAATTTGTGTAAGGCTACATTCTTTAGCCGCATAACCCCCTGCTAAGAGATACATGTTTCTACAAATTAATACTGACGCAGCCAGGCAAACATAAATATATATAATATTTAAAGAAACATCAAAATACAAAGTTGATTCCTAAACGTTGGGGTGAAGGCGACCGGAAAGTGAACGTTGGGGCGAAGGCCACCGGACACTTTGTACCATACGTGGGGCAGTTACTTCATCAAGTTTGGCTCCCCAACAGTGGAACTACAATACAACCTTCAAATTGACACTTAAACGTGGTGCTAATAATCTAAAGATATATTATCTCAATCCTTAATAGGTACCAACAACCAGTATAGTTTCAGAAAGGGGAGATCCACAGAGGATGCCGTCATAAGTACGGTTAAAAATTCGAGCTCAAGTTATGTAATCGCAATCTTTATTGATATCTCCGGCGCTTTCGACAACCTCTGGTGGCCCCGTCTTTTTGAGAGACAGATAGTTGCATTATCCTCAGACCTTGCAGTACTAACTTCTCAAGGATTATTGTGATGATAGATATTATTTTGGTATAAATAATATGATCACGGAGAAAATAACCCAAAAATGTCCCCAGGGATCGATCATAGGACCGGACTTCTGGGATATAATATTAGAAATCCTTTTTAAAAGTAGCAAAATTATATTAACGTAACAAAACCGTGGCTTACGCAGGCGACGTTATATTTTTGATTAAAGGTAATAATCGACGGGAAATTGAAGGAAAGAGAAAATTTCACCAAAGCATTGTACAAGTATCTAAATTACTAAAAGGAAAATTGAAAAGAGATCCGACTATAAAAGTTGGCAATGAAACCATAAAGAGAAATATCCGAATAAGTAGCGCCGAATACGTGGGAGCATTGTTAAGACGCAGCCTTCATTTTTGCTTAATTGCTTTAGGTCCTTTCTTTCTCATCGCTCCCTTCAAATGCCATACTACTTCCAAATAAACTTACTTATAAATGATTGTTTATGTATAGAGTATTTGTAATAAAAATTTTACTCAAATGAATAAAATCTTAAGAGGTTTTCACGGTTTTCAAAAAACGTTTTTCCGGCCTTGAATCGCTAAAGCTGCTTATTATAGTCTGTTTAGAACATATACTCTTCCCCATTAGCTCTCTGCTACATTTTTGCGGTTTCAACACTTATCAAACTTTGCATTAAGTTTTAGTTGCGTACACTATTGTGCTAAAAAGTGGCCCATTCCACTAGATCGCCACAGTGTTTCTCTCCATAAGATTTCCTCCTTTAGGTAATTAATCAACTTTTTACTCCGCCCGGCAGGTGTCAGTTCTCTATGTGACTGGCCTGAAAAACAATTCTAGATAATAAAAACTAACCAATGAACCATCTTTACAATCTAATTTGGAAATGGAGGGGTGGTTCGGGTACCTCTCTATGAAAGAGTTTCGCTACGGTTGACACACAAGGAAAGGCTAAACCAATTACAAATATGTCGGTATTCTAGAGGAAGGGGTGAAGAATCATTTGCATGCTGGTTGAACTGAATGATAGCTACGATATTTACATTTATGACAGCTTTCATCAGCAACATGGAGATGAAGGCGAAGTTACTGCTGCTACTAAACAGCAATAAGAAAATCGGCATTAAGAAAACGGTAGTGTAGCATGAAAATATAAGGTTTAAGTTGTAGTGCTACCCTTCGCCAAATCGGCCATACCCACTTTTGGGGAGATAAAGTACCCCGACAGTCCAGTGGCTAAAATTATTCTCGAAAAACAGAGGTAGTCACGCTGGTAGGAGGCGTGACTAGCTTTCGTCAGTACCAACATAAACAGTTCCGTTCCATTATGGGAAATTTTTATGCAGTGGGTATATGCTACTGCGGAACACCTATTAGCGTCGCTTTGTCCGTCTATATGCATGAAGCAAATCACCATCCGCTGCAAGCACATTCAGATTTTGATATAGGAGTTTGAAAAAACAAATTAAATTGAGTTTTATTTATGGATGCTCTTTAATTTCTATGGTCCTAAGCGTCCCATTATACAGGGTGATTTATGAAGAACTGACACATTTATTTCTTTAATTGTTTCAAAACGAGTTATGCTAGCGACAACTTATTATACCTAAAATGCAGAAGAATTTTGGGAGATTATTTACCTCTATAGCAAATGTTGAAAATGCCCTCCATCCTGCATAAGGCACAACTCAACACGTCGTTCCATGTTACTGGTCACTCGTTGGTGGACTCTGTTGTCAATAGCTTGAATCTCCTGCGTAATGTTGTGCTTCAGATCGTCCAAACTCTGGGGACGTGTGGCATAAATCCTGTCTTTAAGTAACCCCATAGAAAGGAGTCCGGCGATATTAAATCCGGAGATTCGGTAGCAACAAGTTCTTCGAAATTATCCGGTCGTCAAAGAAACTTACAATTAGTGCCATGGATTCATTTAATGTATGGCATGTAGCGCCGTCCTGCTGAAAATATTCTTGACTCAGCTCTGCATTGTCTAGTTGCTCAGAAAACTCCATGAAAATCCACCGGTACTCTGCAGGTTCACATTGCTTAAAAAAATTGGTCCCACTATTCTCTGTTCGGATATTGCGCACCAAACTCCGATTTTACCGGGTGCTAGGTGCTTCATGAATAACATGTGGATTTTCGCTGGCCCAATAGCGTGAGTTATTTGAGTTCACATAGCCGGATAAATGGAATCATGCTTCATCTGTGAACCATGTGAGGGACAATATGGCAGGATTTTGCACAATGAACGCCTGAAACCAACGACAATAATTTAGTCGTCTATCCTTATGTGTTTGCTGTAACTGATGGACAACCGTAATCCTATTCGGCTTTAGACCTACACTTTTCACAGCTCTCTGACACATTGAGTAGCTGTACCCTGTCTCCTGCGACAAACGTCTTAATGATTTTTAGGTGACTCTTCCAGACGTGCTCTTACGTCAACAACCGTGGAAGCCTAGATGAACGAGTTTTGCCTTTTTCACTCACCAAAGATCCAGTTGTTTCCAATTTGTTTATCAGTCCCATTATTGTGTTTATTTTGGGAGGATTCCGAACACCAAATTCTCTCTGGCATGCCCTTTTGAGTAGCTGTAACTTAATTCGTAATCCAGTATTGTTTTACAAGGAAGAGTTGTTCATTTAATGTGTACTCCATTTTCACGTTGACTACACAAAATGTCAAAAACAGTTGCCGGCAATAAAACTCACAATTACGAATAAAACATGAACATCTGCGCATCTAGTGATAGGCAATCGAAACTCCAGAACATTGTGCTTAATTTGGTGCTAAAATTGGAGCATTGAGTGAACTTTGAACAGAATAATGAAAGAAAGAAAGGTGTCAGTTCTTCATAAATCATCCTGTATATTGGGCGTGAAAGACTGGCAATTAGCTCAGAGGCCTTTTTATCAGACTTGAGATTCTTTTACGTGCCTAGATCTACAATACGAGACCACCGGCTTTACTTCTCTTCTGAAGGAAGCCAGCTAAAGATTTTTACGCCGGGTTTGAAACCGCGACGTCGGGAACTAGAGGCTAGCATGGCACCCCTAGACCATGGAGGACGACTAGGAGTTTGAAGAAAATGTATAAATACATTTCAGGTTTCAAATCGGTTCAAAATTAAGGGTGGTTTAAAATTTGTTGATATATTTCAAATTTAGTTGAAATCTGTAAAAAAAATTATGGGTAGTTTAGATGGTTAGTATCTTACAAATTTTCAGTTTTTAGACTAACCACTGCATTAACGAGTTGAAATTTTCTACGCACAAGTTTCAACAAAATGTAACCATACATTTAAATTTGGTTAAAATCTTTACAAAATTAAGGGAAATTAAGATAAAGAGCCTCCAAATTGAAGTCGCAGCAGAACTTTTCCAAAACCGAAACTAAGGGTTTGAAACCCTGTTGGCTAAAAGAAATACTGCATTGAAATATATATATATACAACTGACTGAAAATGCTGGTGGAAATAAATAGGTTGTGTTTTAGTCTTATTTTATTTGTATACCCATTAGAAGTGGAATACAACCAGAATACATAGAATCCAGAGAAGAGGTAAAAAATCTTGTTTATTTGTAGACTTCCATTCGAAACGGTAGTGATGATGTGTCGTCCTCCGTGGTATAGTGGTTACCAAGTTAGCCCCAGAGCCCGAGGTCACGGGTTCAAACCAGGCGGAGAGCGATGGGTTTTTTCGGACGTAAAAATCCTTAGCTTGGCTACCTTTAGAAGGAAAGTAAAGCCGGTGGTCCCGTGTCGTAGATTTACGACACGTAAAAGAACCTCAAGCCTGATAAAGAAGCCTCTGAGCAAAATTTCCGGTCCTCCACGCCCAATATAGAATAGGACGCTAAGGACCACAGTAGTTAAAGAGCGTCCATATATAAAACTAAAAAAAAATGTGCTGGTGTATTGTTTTGGCTTATTTTTCTTTCTTTCTTTTTTATTTTACTTTCTCTACTGTACACTTACAGCAAGTAGTGGATGTATTGTATTCCACGCAAAAATTTGATGTCGAGACTTCACCATAAATACACGTTTGAGGCCCGCTGAACTCAAAACAAGCACTTTTATAAAAATGTCCCTCTGTGTGTGTGTGTGTGTGTGTGTGTGTGTGTGTGTGTGTCAGAGAGAGAAAGAAAGAGAGAGGGAACAGCATAACTCAAAAAGGAGAAATTCGATAAATACTAAACTTGTTATTTACTTTCAGTATCTTTAAAAATATGCAACACGATGATTTTCAAGAAAATTCACCCACCCCATACTACCCTTTACTTGGAATATTTTTCGAAATTGTTGATTTTCTCAAAAATGGCTCTAACGGTTTTCGTTAAAATACCATATACTTAAGATATTTACCCGACAAGTAAAATGTATATCCTGATTTTTTTGGAATAGCCTGTGAAATTCTCTTCGTTCGAAAGTAATTTTGTATAACGGATAAATTATGAGGGTAATACTTCAGTATTGGATTATGGGCAAAATAGAGGCCTTTTGCTTACGAAATCGGGGGGGGGGGTTGGGCTATCCAGAGTAATCCTTGTTTAATGAGGAACTTTTAGTGTAGTGGATGTTGCTCCGGCAGTAATATTATGTCCACCCACCCATTCCTTTATGCGACCTTTCTTATACAGTCATTTTAAAAGGAATCGCTGCCAACGTAAAACATTCGAGTTTTAGACGCCCAGATCCTTCTGCTACGGTTTGAGGCTGAGGGCCCTCAATCCCTCGGCTACGCTTTGAGGTTTAGGGCCCTCAATCCCTCGGCTACGCTTTGAGGTTTAGGGCCCTCAATCGTATTTTCAGCTATGTTGGGATTTCAAATGTTGGCAGCGGAAAGACAACGAAACCAACGTTCCCATGATGCCACGGGTGAAATTGAAATTGATCTTTATTTATGGACGCTCTTTAACTACTATGGTTCTTAGCGTTCCATTCTATATTGGGCGTGAAACACGGGTAATTTTGCTCAGAGGCCTCTTTAACAGGCTTGAGCTTCTTTTACGTGCCGTAAATCTACGACACGGGACCATCGGCTTTGCTTCCCTTCCGAAGGAAGCCATGCTAAGGATTTTTACGCCCGAAAAAATCCATCGCCCTCCGCCGGGTTTGAACACGCGACCTTGGGAACCAGAGGCTAGCACGGTACCACTATACCACGGAGGACGATATGCATGCGATGCGACTTGCGATAGTCAGTAATATGGAACAAAAATGACAAAATATGCCATATATTCATGAAAATACCTAAAGAACCATGTTATTTGTTCCTTATTACATGTAATGATGTTTTGAAATCAATAAAAGTTGTGCAGCGTATGCATGTGTTACGTGTGTATAGTGATACCGACCATAATCCAATACCGAAGCCTATCTACTATGAGAAGTAGATGAAACGTACTACACGCAAAATGTAGATAGCCTTCAAACACACACTTTATTTCAAATAACTTTCTCTTTGGTTTCAGCAACTTCCAACATATCCGTTATTATTGATTTGAATTTGTCGATTTGAATCTGTAATTTTCTTACAGTGCTGTCGCTATTCAGTTGTTTAATGTATCATAAAGTGTTGATTCTCAAGGCCATGATATATCAGCTGGCTTTAAAACATCTAACTATTGATTCGGTTTCCACTATTCTCCCTTGTAGTAGGACAAAATCTGAAGTGAAACTATATCTGTAAAGGCTTCGATTAACATAGATTAAAAAAGAAAAAAAAACGCTTTCGTAGGAGTAACCTATAGAAGCTATATTAAAATAAATGATAGTGAATAGAGAAACTCGTGCGAATCTAACACATATTTTTGCTTATTTGTTTTAATGTGCTGTTCATGTTCTTTAAATCGGGAAATCCGATTTGTTTAATGATTATAAACTATAAATCAAATAGTATAGAGTGGTGTAATAAACTACAGTTTACTTCTGATGGAAAAAAACAAGACAAAAATGCTCCACACAGAGCAGTTAACCGGAGAAGTGTTTCGAGAGTTCGATTTGCTTCTGGATGGATCTTCTAGAGGTCCTGTTTCCTTTATTTGCTCAGTCTAATGGAGGAATATTTCGTCTCAGTTTTCCCCTATAGATCGTGTTTTGTTGCTCATTGTTCTTATTACTAATCGTAATAAGCACTCAAAGCTTACGCTTTTTCTCTTACAGTTGTTATAACACTAGGACAGGGAATTCGATTGCTAATCTTTTAAAGCTTTTTTTTTTACAATGGTTGATAAAATGACTATGAAAATTAAACACATAACCACCTTATATAAGTGTGTAGGTATATTTTCAATAAAAAAATTTAACAACTGAGGTTGTTTCATTCAATACATTGTGAGGCATTGTAATTATTTACATATCTATACGCTTATTTCTTTAATAAAATAAACGTCTAAATACTATAAAAGCTGAATAACAATATCTAGTGTGAAGCATTTATGAGTTAGGTTCCAAGTGGTCAATAACTTTGGCACGCTTGACGACGGTGGGCTGCAGGAAGACGAAATTTCCTGCGTGGATCAGGTTTAGAAGCCATTGCGTTACGATTCCAAAACTCGGTGGTAGCGCATCGAGGATGAAGGAGCCTGCCGTGTTAGGCAACAGGACCATGACGAGCATGGCAAGAATAGTCAGTGGCCATATGACGCAGAAGATGCTGTATAGGACCCATGAGGTGACGATGTAAATGAAAACAACAAGCGCTGTTCCCAGCAGCAATGCCTGGACCTCCTTCTCCTGCAGGCAACTTAGGAGCGCCTGATGAAAGAAAGCATACAATTAATTAAGGTATCAAACTTCAATTGAGAAACTGAAGCTATATATTTAGCTATTAAAAACTGTTATATCGCATTTCCCAATTCCAATAAGCAGTTATATTCTACGGTTCCAGAGCACCTATTTCACTAGCAAATAAACGTCTTCACCTAAAAGCACAAAACTCATAGATCGCTGCAAAATGATATACCTCTTGAATAAACACAAGAGAAAGGATAACCCTCCAATGGGTACCATCACAACTTCTTGGTAACGAATTGGCTGATCAACTTACTAAGAAAGGAAGTCAATTTGTATATAAACCCAATGCAAAATTATCATTCTTCACAATTAAAAGATTAATCAGTAATCTAAATTACAGTAAATAATGTTTGATCATTTTCATGAAGTTTCAAAAAATAAAAGATGGAAGTGCCTCAATGAACAATGATCACTAATCTTTGAATATCTACGGAAGACTGATCACATGACATGGTTGCCGAAGCGCTTGCATAAGTTAGAAATGTTTGATTCTTCAATTTGTCCATCGTATGACCATTATAAAACACCTGTCTACAAGAAAAGCGCCAGTTCCGGACAAGATACCATATCTGGTGTTAAAGAACCTTTCTAACAGAGCAGTAAAGTGATTAGCTAATATATTAACTTCACTCTCGACCATGCCAGGTTCCCCTCAACTTGGAAAGAAGTCAAAATTCTGTTATTTCCCAAAGTAAATAATCTAGCACTATCCATAAATTATAGGCCAATTAGCCTCCTGGAGCAAAGTATTAGAAAAGCAATACTAAAATAAATAAACAAATACAAATACAAGCATAATGTACTAATGCCTGAACAGTTCGGGAGAGTACAACATTCTACCCGCCTACAACTGCTAAGAATGACGAAACAAATCACCACAGGATTCAACACAAATAAATCAACAGGCACCCTCTATTTAGATATCGAACGCGTCTTTGACAAAGTCTGATACGCAGCAGATCTCATAAAACTAAAGCAATACAACCTTCCAGATTCTGCTATAATCCTCATTAGGGATTACCTCTACGATCGACGCTTTCATACCTCGATAAAGGATCAATTTCAAGTACCAAACCAAAAAAAGTCGGGTTCTCACAAGGAAGTCTCTTGGGGCCGACATTTTTTTATGTATACATACTACATAACATGTCTGAATTAGCAACATCGGGCAAATACATGTACGCAGATAATACTGCCATTGCAACGGAGTCCACTCGACCGAGAATCCTACATTTACGCCTGCAAAATGTTTTAAATACGCTTTAATCATGGTTCACCAAGTGGAAAATTAATGGCACAAGCAATAATGTTCACGAAAAGACTATTTCACCGGAAAGTAAGGGCACACTTCAGCCGTTTAGCTACCAAGGCGAAGGAATTGAATGGAAGAACCAAGTAACCTACTTAGATCTAGTTATGGATCAAGGCCTTACCTGAAATAAGCACAGAACTATCGCCAGAGCCAACGCCAATGGTCATCTAAATAGAACTATTCCCAATATTCA
The DNA here is from genome assembly GCA_030765065.1 of Deroplatys truncata. NCBI lineage: Eukaryota > Metazoa > Arthropoda > Insecta > Mantodea > Mantidae > Deroplatys > Deroplatys truncata. Next base: position 198,406,436 of record CM060978.1, read on the forward strand.
ATACAAATAGCCAACTGAAACTGAATATTGGACCTACCCTGTACAAAATATTAATTAGACCAATTATTGCGTACGCAGCCTCTGTATGGGGATATCCTGCAAAAACTCATATAAATAGGTTACATTAACTCCAGAATAAAATAATACGACTAATGACTAAATAATCCTCAGTAGCACCGGTATATCTCTTACATCAGCAATTAATACTCTGCTAATTGAGAAATTCCTTAAAAGTCAAAGCTTTAACCTCTATAAGCATAAGAAAAGAACGGCAATGGCCTAATACAAGAACTAGACACTATTAAAACAAGTATAAAAGACCTTTATCCCTGTTTAAGAGAAAATTTGGCCTAGGTAAACCCGAAATTAACGTACAAGAATAGCTCAGCGCCCTAGTAAGATTTCCGTAAAACATTATACATGACTATGGCTGCATTACGTGACCCTTGGTGGCCCTCGAAGTCTTTGATATCTGAAACAAGGCGGCCCCGGAGGTAGCAGGGATGCCTACTTTGGATGACATTGGCCAAAGAATGACGGACATGGATCATAAATTAAGCTGTTTACCACTAACACAAAATACTAGTCATAAGATACTCCGACGCAGCTATAGGGAAGTTAAATACGTATTCACAATTGACTAACATATAGAAATATTAATTACTAATTTAATTGTCATAGCCTTAGTTTGCTGCAGTGACCTAGAGACGGCACTCAGGTAGGCAGTAAGACTCCGACCATAAAAGGGCCAGAGAATAAGCGCACTACAATCTGAGAATAAAACGACGACCCCCAATGGAAGCAGGACAGCCCAATAGATAGAAATCTAAAATCCTAATTTACAATAATGCTATAATGGCTGTGTCCTCTTATGCTTCAGGACAGCAGAATCACTAGGATATACCACGACGTTTCCATCCGAGACAAAGCTCATCACTTCACCTAATTCCTCGCCATGAATTAGTCAGGGCGTGATCAGGGCCTTGGCTCTGACTCCCCACCTTCATCTAGTCTAGATCCCTAGTGGCCGGCCAATACATCCGCTCCTTGAATCCGCAGGTGCAATAGGGGTACTGTCGCACTTACCTGAATCCTCACCGGTGGAGGTTTTTTAGTGGGTAGGACCAAAGGCTAATTAGTTCGCAGAGTCCCACACTCTCAGCATGCTAGAGTTAGCACGTAACAGTATTTCTCCTTCACTCGAAGAAGAAAGAAAAAAAGAGCTTCAAGAGGAGATGGGCCAGCGCTGCCCAACTCTTTCTCAACATCTACTCTATGTGAAAAGTATTGGGGAGCAAAACTGTTAACGGCTTCATTGCTAAACACAAGGTATTATACAACAATAGCTTATGTTATTAATTTGCATTATACTCCAACCTCCAGTTCCACTCCAAGGATATTCGATGTAGCGATTTCAGGGGCAGTGCATTTTTTGTGGCCTTCAAAATATGTGCGGGCTTCCAGCACATTAAAAAACAAATAAACACCTGTGTTGTATATGTTCAGACACACAGCGCATTACCAGCTATAAATGTGGAATGTGACATAATATTTTCGTTCTTTCTTTCTGCCATTACCCAAATATTGTCACCAACAGTTACACAAATAATGTCATAATATAGTTGCGTTTGAAATGTTGATGAGTTTACAATGAGAATATACATAAATTCACAAGTGGTCCACTTAGGCTAGAAAATGTGCATAATGTGTAAGTAAATATCTTATTCCAAATCAAACATGAGAGGAAAAGATAGCATCGTTTTAACCCTATAATTTATTCTCGGCATAAAATTAAGGTGTAAATAAAATCGCAAATATAAGAATAACGTTACAATGCTGTGAATGCGCCAGAAACACGGTTACTCGTGTTTTAAGTTTACTGGACTTTCTGAAAAACAATCCTAACAATAGTATAGTTGTAGCGTTATTTCCGGCTACACTGACCTATATAAACATAAATAGTTAAGGAATACTATTAAGGAGTTATTAGCGATTAATTAGCATCCGCAATGGAAATTATTCACAATTCCGGCCCGATTTATTCGAAATTAACATCATCAGAAAGCCCCCGAGAAAGTGTAGGAGGGACACTATTTATATTTTGAGGCTAATAATTAAAACAAAGTAATTTCTGATTTAAAACTGTTTTATTGTTCTTCAAAATATTATCCTTTATGATCAATACACTTTTGCATCCGTTTGAACCATTTGTCAAAGCATTTATTCCAGTCTTCTTGAGACACCTCCAAAACATGGTTTTTGAAGGCATCAACGGCTTCTTCTGCCAACAAAAATCGTTGTCCACGCAATTTATTCTTGATGTTCGGGAACAAAAAGAAGTCATTGGGCGCCAAATCAGGACTGTATGGCGGATGACTCATCAATTCGATTTTTGAGTCTTCAAATACTCTGCTGTCAGCTCGCGTTGTCTTGATGAAGAACGATCCTACGGTTCTTGATGGTTTTCCTTACTTCACCGAAGACTTCCGGCAATCAAATGGTTGTGTATCATTCGGCATTGGCCGTTTTACGTTCCTCTAAAGGCACTGTTGCCACATGGCCAGTTTTGCTGAAAAAGCAGGCGACCATTTGCTTCGAGTGCGAACAATTTTTGTTGGATTTGCTTCATCTTGAAACACCCATACAGTCTACTGCTGTTTACGTTCCGGCTCTTACGGATAGATTCATGATTCTCACCTATTACAATCTTATATACGTCTTTTGAGGCACCGCCATTGTATTTCTTGAGAATTTTTGTACACCAATCGACACGAGCATCTTTTTGAGATTACGTCAAATTGTGTGGGATCCAACGAGAGCAAACCTTTTTCACGACTAAATAATCATGCAATATTTTATATATACTGGTGGAACTAATGCCTAGGGTTGCCTCAATCCCACAATATGTCGCATGACGATCTTTCAATATTACCTTTTGCACAGCATCAATGTTTTCTGGCACAACAACTAACTTTGAACGACCTTCACGAGATTCATCATTGAGCGAATGGCGGCCACGATTAAATTCGTTATACCAGCGATTCACAGTGGCAAAGGATGGAGCTTTGTCGCCAAATGTAGAAGTTAGTTGATCGATGCACTCTTGTCTTGATAATCCACGGTGAAAGTCGTAATAAATCATTGCACGAACATTTTCACGAGTTAATTCCATGTTTTTGTTGACACACAATTTTCAAGTTAATGCAGACAAAACAAATGACGCTCTATTGATAAAACGTTTGAAGTAGATTATGGTTAAAAAGTCAAACTTTCCATTGGAAAGGTTAGAAGGCACCTACAACATTCAGGATTGCCAAGGCTCAAAATACAAATAGTGCCCCTCGTATATGATGTTTTTAATTTCACGAAGCATTATAAATAAACGTCAGCACAGTTCGAAGAAAAGTCTGCAAGATTCCTGTAAATAAATAAAAGCGTGGAAACTCGTAATTTGTTGTTACATTAGAAGCGCCGGGCCATAAAGTCCGGTATTTCTAGCATATTGAAAGGGAAGAGAGCATTTTTACTTTCTCTACTACGTATAGTAAGTAGGGGAAGTATTGTATTCCACCCAAAAATTCGATACCGAGATTTCACGGGAAATACATGTTTTGAGACCCCCTGAATCCAAAAAAAGCATTTTTGGAAACATGTCCGTATGTGTGTCTGTGTGTCTGTCTGTGTGTCTGTGTGTGTGTGTGTGTGTGTGTGTGTGTGTGTGTGTGTGTGTGTGTGTCTGTCTGTGAACAGCATAACTCAGAAACGAACAGTCGGATAAACACCAAACTTGGTATTTAGGTTCAGTATCTTCCAAGGATGCGACACGAAGGTTTTCAAGAAAATCCCCCCACACCAGATTACCCTTTACATGGAAGATTATTCGAAAATTTTAATTTTCTCAAAAATGGCTCCAACGATTTTGATTAAAATATCATATGTTTAAGATATTTTCATGACAAATAAAATGTATATCTTGAATTTCCTGGGAATGTCTCCAAAAGTATTCTTCATTGTGAACGACTTTTGCATAACTGGTAAACCATAAGAGATAAACAAAATTTTACTACACAAAAAATGTAGATCGCGTTGAAATACACAATTTATGTCATATACATTTTTTTGTTGAGGGAACCATTTTCGAGACATTACTTGTTATTCCCTTAAATTTTTCAATAATTTTCTCAAATGGGAATTCGTTATTTATTTTTTTGTCTTGGATATGCAAAGAGTCTGTGGGAAAGGGAATGGTGCTGCACCTAGCAACCAGCTATTAAGAGATATGTGCTTACAGGCTACTGTATTTCCAAATTGCCCTTGTAAATATATATTCCCCTTACATCTACAAGAAAATTAGCAATAAGATAGACTCTGCAAATGTTTATCTCGATTAACATGAAGTAGATGGAGAATAAGCGTTTGTATAAATAGTTTGTACAAGAGTAGAGAAAGTCATGTGAGTGTAACACATCAGATTTTTTTAATGTAGAGACATGCTTCCCCAACAAACCTTATTGCTACCGTTGATATTTAAGGTTTTGAACAAATAACCAATAAAGTTAAAGCCCAGAAGCCTGAACCAATAGGTTATAAGAAAAATTTGACTTTGTGGAGAAAAATACAAAGGCCCACAGTACTAGTATTTAAGTTAGTCTCTGGGAGATTTTCAAGACATTCGATTCGATCACTCGTAGGGTGAATCTGCAATACTTAGCCTTAAAATGGACGCTTAAACATTTACATGGACCATAGTGCTACGCGCTAGTTAAAAAGTAATGAGATAACGTGATAATATAGAATATTAGAATATTGATTCATAATGTATTCGCGTCAATTAAGTGTAAACTGTGAGTGTTATATATTTTCTTGTGTGCAACTGTTCATCTCGAGTTCATAAAGTACTAATGCGTGAACATAGTTAAAATAGGTTAAAAGAACGGCAACTGAGGACAAATATTTGGTAAGTACTAGCCAGAGCGAAATTACATTACGATCATTGATAAAATAATATACGATACTTAATTTTCAGACTGTGTCTTAAATTAATCCGGGTCACACTACAAACTTATTCGGAATTTATTTTGGACCTCAACATACGTCAAAATTAATAGAAATTGGGCCTTTCAGACTTAATAACTAGAAGTGTTCCTACTAAATGATCACAGGTGTTACATTTAGAAAGTAAACCCAGGAGTTACGGAATTCCTTCTCCTATCATTAGCCATAATAAACCCTCAACATTCTATAGAATCCATCAACAGACGACGGGGCTGAACCCTGAGATAAGGCCCCCTCCTAGACAATTCTTCGAGGACATCACGGGACATCGAGGTAGATGAATCTACCCATTATACGACCAGAGGCGGATTACCCTATAAACTTTAGCAGGTCCTGCATATGAACTATTCGTTGTTTGTATCCGTTTCAAATCTCGTACATTTAAAATGCGTCCATAAATAATCTTTCAGTTATTAGTTTCTCTGCTATATACCTATAGGAAGTAGAGGAGGTACTCCATTTCAACCAAACACTCGATATCCATATTTCACCGAAATGCATGTTTTGAGGCACCTGAATAAGCATAATTTTAGAAAATTTTATTAAACAACCTAATTTTAAAGGTTCCTGTCATTATGTGAACATCATATCTCAAAAACGAAATGTTGGATAAATACCAGATTTTGAATGGAAGTTCAGAATTTTCTATGGTTGCGACACGAAGATTTTCAAGAAAAACCGCCCACTCCAAACTACCCTTTGTATAGAAGATTTTTCTTTTTCCTTTTTTTTTTTTTTTTTGCTGAAAATGGCCCTAACGGTTTTGTTTAAAATGTCATATACAAGAGGCGCTCTAAAAGCTTTCGGCTTGCATAAACAAAAGATTTAAGAGAATAATTTTTTTCAATACAATCACTTACATAATACCCTTAGTAAAATAAGCTTTGTCCAGCTGTGGAAAATAAGCGGTTCTCTCAGTTTCAACCTCATATTTGATGCGAGTCTTTGTCCACCAATCCGTTTCTTCAAATTTGGGAACAAAAATTAATCACGGGAAGCTATATCCGGCGAATATGGCGATGTGAAAATCCTTAGAAGCAATGGCCATGCAGTTTTGCAGTAACAATCCCAGCCTAAGGTAATTGTGATGAAACAGAACTTTCTTTTTGGCAAGGTGTGGACGTTTATCTTCAATAGCATCCTTCGATTGGTACAGTACCGAAGCGTAATACTCCTCGGTGTTTGTTCTACCCTTCTGGAATCAGTCTATGAACACAATACTATAAGAGCCGCTAAAACCGTAACAATGAGTCTTTCTACAGCTGGAACTCTTTTTGCTTTCTCTGGTGCATTTTCACCTGTTACCACTCACTGTTTGGAATAATCCTTCGTCTCTGTCGTGAATACATGTTTCATCTATTGTTATAAACGTCGGAGAAACTTTCTGTATTTGGTTTAAACAAGTCTAAACAATCCTGAATGAATTTCATTAGAATGCATCTTTAAACAATGTTAACAAACGCCGCACCCATCGGGGTGAAAGTTTTCTCAACCCAAACCTTCGTTTAAAATATAGCGTACACGGTCTAACAAGGTTCTTTGCAATGTCAGCCAAATCGCGTACTTTCAACTGCGATCAATGAGTATTGCATTGTGAATTTGTGTGAGAATCGTGGTCGTAGCGGTTTTGGGATGCCCTGAGGGCTCTTCATCTTGAGTGGATGTACGACCATGCTTAAATTTACCAGTCCACTTTTTAACCATCGAAAACGACAGGGAAGAATCCTTTAATATAGAATCTGAGTACTTTTGTGCTTGTGTTGGGGTTGAAACCTTCTAAATGAAGCATGTACTTTCAGTACATACCCATTTTGAAGAAACATGAACATTAGTTTGTTTACGCAAACATCCAAAAACAAGTGACTACACTTTGAGGCAGTATTTTATATCACAACACTGTGAATGCCAGAGTGATTGTAGTGTAAATTAACATTATTGTATGACAATGATTTGAGATGTTTGTTAATTATAAGCATTGTTAGGAAATAAGTTTACACGGCCTCACTGAAACTGACAATAGGAGCGGATAACAATGAAGCGAGGGGGTGAGTTGTTTATCAATTAGAAGAGACAAACAAATGACGTCAGAGTAGCGTGCCTTTCTTTAGAAATGGAGGAAATATCTTCCCTAGAGCATATGTGTTCGTAATTTTGATTGGATAAGAAAATAGACGCTAATGTTGGCGCGCTTTATTAAACAATAGCAGCTCTGTTATAATGTTTAGGCATATCGGGGTGAGGGAGTATAAATTCTAGAGCCAGAGACAGGTATCGCGCAGTTTAACAGAATCATTCTCAAGACAAACGTCGCGCAGTTCAAAAGAATCATTCACGAGTTACACGTCGCGCAGTTCAACAGAAGCATTTACGAAGTACACGTTACGTAATTCTACAGAATCTCTCGCGTCGTAAAGTTAGTTACAAAATGTGAAATACGCGAATTAATAATGCGCGGCAAATAAGTGATTATAGTTACATTCGAAAATATAACAGTTTCAGTTAGGCGTGTATCAAGAGTAATTATGTGAAATCAATAAAGTGTGACGGCAATAAAAGTGTAAAAACAAATTCTTTTATCAGTGTTATCTTTTAGTAACAACTCCTTTCCGTTTACACACCCTGTTCAAGAGATTTGCTCAACTGAGTAATAATAGCTAGCCTAACAAAGAACCCAAAATTCAAAATAGTAAAACAATAACAGGCGCTCAGCAAATAAGATAACACGAACGATACCGCGACAACTTACATATCTGCAACTTTACATCTAAAAACATTACAATAATTTGGCCATCTTCACAATTTCTCTGATTCAGTCCAAGAACTTTTAAAACTCCTCTTGTATTTGAGATACTTGCATGCCTAAAATCTATATCTTGAATTTTCTGGGAATAAACTGTGAAGTCCTCCTCATTCTGATTGTATTTTGTATGATTTTGTATGACTGGTAGCTGTAAGAGATAGACGAAAACTTACTACAAAAATCTGATGTGTTACACTCACATGACTTTCTCTACTCTTGTACAATCTATTTTTACAAACGCCTATTCTCCATATGCTTCATGTTAATCGAGATATCGAGATGTCAATCTTATTGGTAATTTTCTTGTAGATGCAAGGGGAATATGGTAGGTTATAAGCGATAGTCAAATATTTTAACGCTGGTTGCTATGTGGCGCATTTCATTCTCTTTGCATGTCCAGGACATAAAAAAAATGAATAACGAATTTGAGAAAAAGTATAAGTATTGAAATATTTAAGGAAATAACAAGCAATATCTCGAAAACGGTCCACTCAACAAAAGAAACGTATATGACATAAGTTGTGTATTTTAACGCGATCTACATTTTTTGTGTAGTAAAATTCTGTCTATCTCTTACGGTTTACCAGTTATGTAAAAGTCGTTCACAATGAAGAATACTTTTGGAGACATTCCCAGAAAATTCGAGATGTACATTTCATTTCTCATGACATTATCTTAAACATATGATATTTTAATCAAAATCGTTAGAGCCATTTTTGAGAAAATTAAAATTTTCGAAAAATGTTCCATGTAAAGGGTAGTCTGGGGTGGGGAGATTTTCTTGAAAACCTTCGTGTCGCATCTCTGGAAGATACTGAACCTAAATACCAAGTTTGGTGTTTATCCGACTGTTCGTTTTTGAGTTATGCTGTTCACAGACACACACACACACAGACACACACACAGACACACACACAGACACACACACACACAGACACACACACGGACATGTTTCCAAAAATGCTTTTTTTGGATTCAGTGGGTCTCAAAACATATATTTCCGGTGAAATCTCGGTATCGAATTTTTGGGTGGAATGCAATACTTCCCCTACTTACTATACGTAGTAGAGAAAGTAAAAATATAGATCTCGTTAAATAACGCAGTTATGCAAAATAAATGTTTGTACCATTAACTATTTCTGAGATATTGTAAGTTACTGGTTTGAATTTTCGCATATTTGATGCTTTCCATTTCCTAAGTCGCTACTCGTTTTTTACTTTCTTCACAATGTACAGCCTGAGACAAAATAAATGAGCAACAGTCAGAGAGGGAGTTCGTTTTGGAAAACGTCGGGAACATTCGCTGACGCTGCGTTCACAATATACGATTTAATACTATCCGGCTTTCACTTCAAAGCTATGCCATAAGTAGGAAGATGCCTTTCAGTTTGGTTGTATGCATGGCAGCCGAGCGGTGAAACGCAATCCTTGGCGCGTGTCTTTTTTTAGCATTTAAATTTTAATTTGTTAAATATATGGCAATGCCGAAGGTTTTCCATACATAAGATATCTATTAATTTTAAGACATTCATGTATAAAAACACAAACAAATTGCTCTTTTCGTTTTCAAAATAAGTGCCATATTAGTAAGAGTTCTAAAGTGAAAAACTAAACCAAATATTTAACTGACTTAATATTGAATGTGCAAGCTCTGTTCTCATTCTTCAGTTATGAATGCTGCTGGCGTGATCATGTGCGCATACCTCTTAGCCTTGGAGTTCTGCATATGTTGGCAATCATACCGACTTTTGCTATGGCTGAGCGCGCACATAAAGACGAAATTACAAGATCTCTCCTTGCGTGAACGTTGCTGGATACTCCGTGTCTCAGTCTGCAAGAACACTTGAAGTCCCTATATCTACAGCTACGAGGTGGGCGCGGTTATCTAGGGAAGGGGTTCTTCGTCGTCGATCTGGTTCTGATCGAAAACGTTTTTCCACTTCTCAGCAGCACACTGGAATTCTAGAAGAGGCAGACACCAATTCCTTCCAGCATGTGTCTATAATTAGAAGTAATTCCAGTTTCTCTCGGTAGAACCGCACAGGTTTGCGTCGACTACAGCAGGGTCGGCAGCTAAGGAGCGGCGTCTTGCAGGCGATCACAGATTAGTCGCCGCATTTGCAAAGGAAATTGTTGACCATAACTGAAATAGGGTTACATACACAGACGAGGTGACATTTCCATCTACAAATGGGGGGAGCAAATTGTCTACCGCCCCATTGAAAAACATTACGACGCAAAACCCATGTACAAACGGATCGCCAAGGTCGCGTATCATGTTGGAGTTGGATGTCACGAGATGTTATAGGTGTGTTGTGGCAGCTTGATGGCACATTATATAGCCAGCAGTATGAAGATATCCTCGAAAACATCGTGGTTCCTTCTGTAAGGGCTAGACATATTAATGGAATTATTTAATTCCAGCTGGATAACCACCCTTTCACACAAGTCAGCAGGTTTCAAACTGGTTCTCGCAAAGACAAGATATCACAGTGATTTACTGGCTTTCTTGCTCACCAGATTTGAATCGTATTGAAAATGTGTGGGCAGAGGTGAAGAAATTTTTGGAGTTAAATTAGCTTGCAAGACAAATGAGGTTTTGTGGGATGAATACGACAGGGTGCTTCGGAAAAAGTATCCTCTCGTGAAAATTTAACTAGGCATATGGTATCATCCTGTCCAATAGAATGACGCAGAAATGCAAGCAGAGGGTTTGCATACCCGAAATTAAGTTAATGTCTACTTGTATTTGCCTTCTCATTTAAGGTTACAATATTTACTTGTTTCTTATTTAGTTTAAAAACGAAGAGCAGAGCGTTTCTTTTTTTATGTATCAGCATATACCTTGAAATCAAATAAGCCTTAGCGATTCGAAATTATAATATGTGCAATAAACATTGCGTTTTCTGAAAAAAAAAATTATGCTCGGAATATGAACCTCGGTAGGCCTCATTACTGCATACTCGCTTATAACCTCTCGGCTGTCAGCGGATCAGTACTTGGGATTCAATATGAAAGGTGACAACAGAACGAAGCTAAAGGCATGCGTCCCGAGACACCATTGTGAACCAGCCGCGGAAACGATTTGGACTTATTGTTAGACAAATATACGCTTCGAGAGTCTGTTCTTTTGGTTTTTTTTTTCTTTCTTTAAGGTATCGTATTCGATCCAAAAATTCTGTATCGAGATATCAACGGAAAAAAACGTGTTTTAAAGCCCCTAATGAAAAAAAATAGAAAAAGAATATGTGAGAGAGAGAGTCTAAAACTTAGCTTAGAATAACCTCGGGTTAAACCTAAAATATTACAGGATACCTTGGTTACTGCGACCTATGCACGCCTCCTACTCATTCAGAGACTTCTGGCGAGTTTGTTTCTACACAGTTGATTGCCTGGCGTTGCGCGGAAAACGCAATGACAGGGAACGCCAATCGGCAACTTTACCCAAGATCTGTCAAGAAAAGCATCGAGGGATCGCGCAGGTAGAATTTCTTCGGGCGATTCGGCGAGCATCAAGTTCAAACAAACCTCTTCAGAACGCACAAAGGTAGTTTATTTTGGCGGCTTTTACAGCGCATTTTCTTCAACAAAACTTTCTAGTTTTCCTGATACTCTGGCTGAACGAAACATGTTCACTAATGTGCTGTTATAATTGCTGGTGCTTATTAAAGTCATGGTTGTGAGCAACAAGAACGATTTTTCACAACAGGAAGGAAAGATAGAAATAAAATTTCCCAGAGTGAAACTGCTCAATAGAAACAAAATTTAATTATATATTCAAATGAGAAAAATAGATTCTTAAACATTGCAACTTTTTTTTCAAATTAACTTCTTTCAGACCAAGTATGTTAACTCCACTTCATGCTGTCTAGAAATGGTCACTAGAGAGCAAATTAATGGAGGCATAAGTTATTCGTTATCTGAACTAAATTCGTTACCTGAACGTTACCTGCTCGGCTATCACAGCTGGTAGAATGAGATTAAAAATAAATGAATGTATAACGAATTCGCATTTGAGAAAAAGTGTAAGAATTTGAAAATTTAAGGGAATAACAAGCAATATCTCGAAAATGGTTCACTTAACAAAACAAAAAAGTATATAACATAAATTGTGTATTTTAACGCGATCTACATCTTTTGTGTAGTAAAATTTTGTCTATCTCTTATGGTTTATCAATTATGCAAAAATCGTTCACAATGAAGAATACTTTTGGAGACATTCCCAGAAAATTCGAGATATACATTTCATTTGTCATGAAAAAAATATCTTAAACATATGATATTTTAATCAAAATCGTTAGAGCCATTTTTGTGAATGTTCCATGTAAAGGGTAGTTGGTGGGGAAGATTCTCTTGAAAATCCTTGTGTCGCATCTTTGGAAGACACTGAACTTGAATACCAAGTTTGGTATTTAACCGTCTTTTCGTTTTTGAGTTAAGCTGTTCACAGACACACACACAGATACACTTATAGACCTTTTACTGAAACTGCTGTCTTTGGATTCAGGGAGTATTAAAAAATGTATTTCCAGTGAAATATCTATATAAAATGTTTGCAATGCTTCCTATACTTACTATAGGCAAGCAGCACAGAAAGTAAAAAAGCCTTATAAATATTACTCCAGTATATACAATTCCATGAAGTCTGCTTCAACGTGATGATAAAATTTGGTAAAATAAGTTGACAAATATTCTGTTTCGTGGCCCCGGTGGTTCTGTTAAGAAAGCAATACAAATTTTTTGCATTAAATACTGAGAAGATATGGCCTTAAAACTCCGATTAAAAATTGGCATACTTTCCCTATAATTTTATAATTCAAGTCCAGATATAGATTTTCCCCAGTTTTCTTTTGCAGATATACGATGAGAAACTTCTTAAAACGAACAATTATTTGACTTAGCAAGAAGCGAAAATGAATTTCTGTTGTGTTTCAAACACCTCTTAGTTAAAATATATGTGTAAATAACACAATTTTGTCGAAAACAACTGAAAAACGAAACAAGTCTCAGACAGTATTGCTATGTAATAACCCAATTCTCTTGCAAATTATGGATTAAAATGTTTCTAAGCTCTGTAATTCCGATTGAAATTATGTCCTAATTTGAAAAATACGGTTAATTACATTTTTTAATACTTACCTTCATATTCTTGGCGTATGAATAAGAACGTCCACTCAATTTCATGTTATGTTTTTTGTTAAATCCAAAACCAAATGAAAGAAATTTAAAGGCAAATATCAAACAGATGGCCCCCTTAAATCCTTTACTTCCAATAATCATTAGATTAAGATGGCTTTGTGTAATTTATTCCTCCATGGGATTACTTATAGTCGGGAAATTTGCAGTAAATGGAGAGAATTCCATCACTTTGTGTACTTATGTACATATGTGATATGGTAGAGAGCATAGGGGTGAAGGTTGTATTGGAGAAGTGGAAACCAAGGGCACTAACTCCCCACATGGACACGGTGTGTCACTAGTTGTACTTTTGCGGGAAAGGCGAATTTTCTGATTGGCTGTTTCAAGTTTAGACGTTCGTAACGAACTAAATGGCAGGCACAGAACACCAGAGTAGGCTTTGGTGTAGGTAAAGAAGAAAGAAACCATCTTGGATTTTTATTCTGGAAGTTTTCGTCCGAAGTTTTTTCAACAGGAACAAAGCAGAGACGGTAATCATACATTTACGCTATTTCTGATTGAATGTATATTTGTTGTAATATTGGTATTTTCTATTAACTTCAGTGATATTCGTAGAATGAGGTAGAAAACTTTGATAGTTTATTGTGTGTTACACATTTTTATATAAAATTAATTTTCAGATACATTGAGCCGTCCAGACAGAGGGGATACGCCTACGATTTACATTCCCATCCAGTGCTGTGGTTCGAGTCCCGAATGGTGACAGAATCTGAAGGTATGTTATTAAGTTTGAGCAAGTTATTAAGTTTCCAGCATTAGCTGGATGAAAGGTTAAGTTTTTCAGTTAATCACGATATATGATGAATCATTTGTAGAATACTTATAAAAATAGCTTACTGTGAGTAGAGAAAGTCTTAGATGGCAGAGCAGTGGTATGGCAAGTTAAAGATTGCTGGTTTGAATCCCAGGCATGGCATTGAATTTTTTGTCTGATTGTATATACTCATCCACTATTCTGTATATGCAAACAACCCATGCTCTTTTCAGTGAAGGTTCCATGAATCTTTTCAATGAATTGGATCTTTTGAATGATCCCTTGATCTGTTATTTATAGTGAACATTTTAACACACTAAGTATTTTAAACGCTTTTCATATACAGCGCATTGCATCCGAGGTACCATGGGAGGTTAGGTTTTTTTTGTATAAGATTAGGTTTCTGAATTTATGGAAGATTAGCATTAGGTTAGTTTATTTATTTATTTATTTATATATATAAGCTTAGTTTTCTGAATTCACAGAAGGTTAGTAATTTTTTTAATGAAAAGTGTTTAAAATTTCACTATAAATAACAGTTCGAAGGATCCTTCAAAAGATCTGATTCATTGAACATTCAATGAAAAGATCCATGGATCCTTTGCGTATACTGAATTTTATTTTGTTCAAGTAACACAAGGTGGTGGTGGTGGTGGTGGTGGTGGTGGTGGTGGTGGTGGTGGTGGTGGTGGTGGTTTTACAATAAAAGTGTTATTTCCTTCTCATTTAGCACTTTATCAACCAAACGTTTTTGCCACTTTTTAACGGTTTCCCAGTTTTGTGTTAAAACAGCTTATTCACACTACGCACTTCTTCCTTTGTCATGACAACTCAAACACTAACTGATAAAATCGAAGATTTGACCTGAGCTGAGCATATGAGTTCTAGCATATTATGAATGACTGTTTGCTTATCATATATCCTGAGTTATGCAAAGAGTTTATTTGGTACTCAGATAGCACAGCTGCGAATTCATTGCTGCATTTCTCATATAGGCAAGAGAATAGCAGTCATCCATACAGTTGGTAATTAACAAAAAGATACTCTTTGATTGTTAATGCAATAGCAGGTAGAATTAAGAAAATCATATTTTGTAATCTCATAACAGTTGTTATATATCCATTACCTTTAAGAATGAGTTCTTACGATAACCGCAATAAAATGTGTAGTTCTATACCTTTCCTACTCCAATATTTCATGATGCAATACGTTTAAGGAACTATTTACATTGGCGTAAGCGTAGTGCTTAGTTTCATGACAAGAGGAAGCATATGCTTTGTTTACATCAGAGAGAACTCTGGTTTACAGTGGATAGTGTGTAATATAATCACAAGGTGTTTGTAACCACAAATTTTTCCTTAATGTAAGCAATTTCTCATTTCAGAAACCTACTTTTAAGGGTAGTTTAAACATGTGTGTTCTATTTAATTCTAGGATACACACAATGGAAAGTTGGAGTTAAGTTGTGGCTATTTGTGTCCAGTGATGGTGCTTCAAGTCAGAGCACAGAGAGTGACAATGACATTAATAGTGTTAAATGGTGTGGTGAAACTTGCTAATGACATTTATTGCACTGCTAATAGCGATTTAGTGAATGACAAACAATAGCTATACTATTGCATATAATGTGTGCAGAAGTTTCTTTGTAGGAAATGGAGTTAAGTTATTCATGTCAAATTGTATTGCGCTATCTAAGAGTAGAATAAAATAACAAGTGTCAAACATGTGTTATTCTTCCAATTTTCCTGTCAAATTCCACATCCTACTGTTGGTTGGTTGCAAGTTCAAACAAACCATGGAGGCAGTTTAAATGCAAAAGATTTTACTATGAAGCATGCAGAAGAAATTATTGCAAGGTGCTTGATCTCATTCACTCTCAAAAATTTAAATGTGACCATTATGTATTATGAAATAGAAACATTCAGCAACCACTATTAACCTCAATAATATTATATAAAAAGCAATGTATGTGCCGACTATTGGATAATTTAAATAAGTTACACAGGAATAAACAGTTGTGTTTTTCATACTAGCCTAGCTGTGAGGTGTTCAGTTGATCATAATTGTGTTCTAATATTGTATTGCTACAGATGACAGTGACAAGTTATTTTATGTGAGCTTTAATCGACTTCTTTAAAAAGAAATTTGAATAACTCAAAGTGCAATCACGATTATTGAAGCTCACGTAATTAACTTTGTACGTCATCAGTAGCGATACAGTATTAGAACATATGATTAGCTGGGCAGACAGCTAGGCGGGTATGAAAAATACAGCTGTAGTAGCTACGAGTGACGTCATCATCCGAGAGCACGATTTTTCATAGTTTAGTTCCATCCCCGATCACTACTCACGCTGCGATCGCCTTCGTGTTTCCACCAATTTAACACTAGGGTTGCACTTCTTATACTTTGGTGTTCTGTGGTAGAGAGCGACCTTATCGTATAAAATATAAACGTACCTTTCATCTATGAAAGGTATTTCATACAATACAAGGATTGGAACTCAAATTTCATTGCAAAAATAGCTCGTAGAAGCTACATAAAAATAAACGATAGTGCGTACAGAAACTAAGTGAATGTAACATATATTTCTAGAAAAAGGTACGTGTTGATGCCCGTTCGTCCGTGTGCCTGTAAACAGCACAACTTAAAATGAAATACCAAACTTGGTTTGAAGTTCATCTGCGAACAGACTGTGAAGACCCTTTCATTCGGAGTAAATTTGCGTAATTTCGAATAACTGGCAAACCATAAGAGATAACAATAGTTATTTACGTAACTGTATAGGAAAGTATTTTCTGGACGAGCAAGACGTTTACGGCTGAAGCGAAGCTGAACCTCGAATATCCAAGCGAGTGCTGAAAAAAAAACACTTTGTTGCAGTACTTATAATATTCAGTTTCATTCTATGTCGAAATACTTTATATATTGGTTGAATATTGTAGTGCATATTACCATCCCCGTCCAACTGGACTGGGCGATTTAACCTCGCATACTTTTGCGATAGCTGCCGTATCAGAATATTTGGAAGCACTAGTGTGCCTGAGAAAACGTCCCACAATTTCTTCGCGCATTCACAACAGTCCTTGTTTTCAAGTTGATTGCCATATTAGATATTGCATTTCTATGCCACTTTATTACTGAATCTTTGTTCTAGCCATTTTTTACTTTCTCTACTACGTATAGTAAGTAGGGGAAGTATTGCATTCCACCCAAAAATTCGATACCGAGATTTCACCGGAAATACATGTTTTGAGAATCACTGAATCCAAAAAAAGCATTTTTGGAAACATGTCCGTGTGTGTGTCTGTCTGTGTGTCTGTGTGTCTGTGTGTCTGTGTGTCTGTGTGTCTGTGAACAGCATAACTCAAAAACGAACAGTCGGATAAACACCAAACTTGGTATTTAGGTTCAGTATCTTCCAGAGATGCGACACGAAGGTTTTCAAGAAAATCCCCCCACCCCAGACTACCCTTTACATGGAACATTTTTCGAAAATTTTAATTTTCTCAAAAACGGCTCTAACGATTTTGATTAAAATATCATATGTTTAAGATATTGTCATGACAAATAAAATGTATATCTCGAATTTTCTGGGAATGTCTCCAAAAATATTCTTCATTGTGAACGGCTTTTGCATAACTGGTAAACCATAAGAGATAGACAAAATTTTACTACACAAAAAATGTAGATCGCGTTAAAATACACAACTTATGTCATATACGTTTCTTTTGTTGAGTGAACCGTTTTCGAGATATTGCTTGTTATTTCCTTAAATTTTCCAATACTTATACTTTTTCTCAAATTCGTTATTCATTTTTTTATGTCCTGAACATGCAAAGAGAATGGAATTCGCCACATAGCAACCAGCGTTAAAATATTTGACTATCGCTTAAAAGCTACCATATTCCCCTTGCATCTACAAGAAAATTACCAATAAGATTGACATCTCGATATCTCGATTAACATGAAGCATATGGAGAATAGGCGTTTGTAAAATTAGATTGTACAAGAGTAGAGAAAGTCATGTGAGTGTAACGCATCAGATTTTTTTATGTCCTGGACATGCAAAGAGAATGGAATTCGCCACATAGCAACCAGCGTTAAAATATTTGACTATCGCTTAAAAGCTACCATGTTTCCCTTGCATCTACAAGAAAATTACCAATAAGATTGACATCTCGATATCTCGATTAACATGAAGCATATGGAGAATAGGCGTTTGTAAAGATAGATTGTACAAGAGTAGAGAAAGTCATGTGAGTGTAACACATCAGATTTTTTTATTACTTGTTATTTTCTCTACTACGTATAGTAAGTAGGGGAAGTGTTGCATTCCATTCAAACATTCGATATCGACATTTCACCGGAAATATATGTTTTGAGGCCTCTTGAATCCAAAAAAAAACAATTTTTAGAAAAAGGTCCGCGTGTGTGTCTGTGTCTGTGAACAATATAACTCAAAAACAAAAAGTCGGATAAATACCAAACTTGGTATTTAGGTTCAGTGTCTTTCAACGATGCGATATGAAGATTTTCAAGAAAATTCCCATACCCTAAACTACCCTTTACATGGAACATTTTTCGAAAATTTTGATTTTCTCAAAAATGGCCCTAACGATTTTGAATAAAATATCATATATTTAAGATATTTCCGTGACAAATAAAATGTATATCTTGAATTTTCTAGGAATGTCCCCAAAAGTCCTTTCTTAATGGCTTTTGCATAACTGGTAAATCGTAGGAGAGACAAAATTTTACTACACGAAAAATGTAGATCTCGTTAAAACACACAACTTTTGTCATATACTTTTTTGTGGAGTGAACCATTTCCGAGATATTCCTTGTTATTTGTTTGAGTTTTCCAATAATTATACTTTTTCTCATATGGGAATTCGTTATTCTTTTTTTTTATGTCCTGGACATGCAAAGAGAATGGAATACTCCACATGTGATGTGGTAGACAGCGCCCTTATCGTATAAAATATAAACGTACCTTTCATCTATGAAAGGTATTTCATACAATACAAGGATCGGAACTCAAATTTCATTGCAAAAATAGCTCGTAGAAGCTACAGAAAAATAAATGATAGTGGGTAGAGAAACTAAGTGAATGTAACATTGATATTTCTAGAAAAAGGTACGTGTGTATGACCGTTCGTCCGTGTGCCTGTAAACAGCACAACTTAAAATGAAATACCAAACTTGGTTTGAAGTTCATCTGCTAACAGACTGTGAAGACCCTTTCATTCCAGCTCTTAAAAGATTTGACTATCGCTTAAAGCCTACCATATTCCCCTTACATCTACAAGAAAATTACAATAAGATAATTACTGCAAATGTTTATCTTAATTAACACGGAGTAGATGGAGAATAAGCGTTTGTAAGAATATTTTGTACAAGAGTAGAGAAAGGTATATACGTGTAACACATCAGATCTTTTTTTTATCTAGTTAGTATGTATGAGTGGTCATTCAGTTCAAATGATGGTGCAGGCGATGGTACTGGCGATTTCATTCTGCTTCTTAGCTATTTATCTCCCTTTCCTGTAAACAGTGATGATTTAGTTTATATTTCACTATGTATTTTCAGTATATGTATAGTGTTAAAAGTGATTTTGCGTAGTTTCTAAATTTGTATAACTTGTGTACCCCTATTTCTGGAATATGTAGTGATAAGATGTTTGTTCGACATTCAGACAGTTATTAAGAAGTCAAATATTTTAGAAGAAAGAGAAATTGTTTATAAGGTAAGAAGGAAATGGAACATTTTAAGATGGAGTCATTATTAGGAAGTAATTGAAGATATTTAAATATTTGTTAATTTATGTTAAAATAATAATTCATAAAAATGTTAAGATTTATTTGTTTATTTAAAGTAATATTTTATAGTATTGGGATAATTAAAAACGTCGTCCTCTGTGCTGTAGTGGTTATCATGATGACCTCGAGGTCGCTAGTTCAAACCCGGCGGAGATCGATGGAATTTTTTGGGCCTAAAAATCCTTAGCATGGCTTCCTTCGGAAGAGAAGTAAAGCCGGTGGTCCGGTGTCGTAGATTTACGGCACGTAAAAGAACCTCAAGACTAATAAAGAAGTCTCTGAGAAAAATTACCGGTCTTTCACGCCCAATATGGATTGGGACGCTAAGGACCACAACAATGAAATAGCTTCATAAATAAATAAATAGTCCGGAATATTATGAAAAAGAGGAAAATATTAAATGTTTTAGCAGGTTCCATAGCCAACCGTCTCTGTAACCCATAATTGTGGAAATGATTGTATTGTTTGAATTAATGTCTAGAAGGGTCCGTCAACAATACATATTGTCTTGGTTAGTATGGCAACGTCAGAAAACTATATAAGGGCGTCCTAAAGAGATGGGATGCGTTGATAGCGTGCCCTCGCTTCGATATGCACCTTCGCGTAAGTTGCGATCTCGATCGCGAAGAAATTGTTAATATCAATATTCCGGACACGAATCGATAGTCTTAAAATTCAAGAAACATTGTAAAACAGTGAGGAAAAAAAATCATTAAGTGTAATTCTGTGATTATTTTCGTGTGTTAGCGACATCTTCAGAATAAATTCATAAATTCTAAGAATTCATTAAGATTTCCTTCCCGTACTGCAACCCGAGATTAGCAAATAGAGTTCCCATAGCTCTGGCATTACAGAAACAACGATGCAGCGCGAGAATCGACGTAAAATAATAGAGTTCCAGCGAGAGAGATACATCGCAGGGATAAGTCGACGCATCGAGATCTTCGAGTCTGGTGAGAACTGTAGTCTTAAAGTGTACCGCCAGAAACAGTCGCCAGGGCAGCAGCATAATAGACAAACCACCTTACCATTATGAGTGTTTACCGGAGGGGGACACCTCTCCACTGCGACCAACTAGATCTATTGTGGTTACACCCCCGGGAGACAGGGATAAAGTGAAGGAGCCGCAGGAGGTCGCAGGTCTGCAGCTAGACGGGATTACAGAAACGCACGGAAGTCCCTATCATTTCCAGTTCGAAACACCCGCTCTCGCTCAGAAGACGTGAAGAGTCCCGCGAGAGCTAAAAGTGACCTTAGCAGGCGGGCTGACGCGCCCTGCCGTTGGGGGGGGGGCAATCTTTCCAAAGCGCAGCGACCGTACACACTGCCCACCATCAGACGTACCTCAGAACCTGGAGACACTACCTAAAAGATGAAAGGAGAAAGATGAGATGAGGGAAAGGAAAAATCGTGGTTGAATACACACACGCCTAGACAACCAGAGGAAAACCACGAAGATCCCCATGGTCAGAAGGGGGGCCACCGGAATCGAACCCGGGACCTCCCGACGTTGCCGCCTGAGGCATCCCTCTCGGTGCCTTACCATTATATTTTATAAAATGTGAAGAAAAACAATTTACATGTGCATGAAATGCAAGTAAAAGAAAGAAAAGCTGCTTACTCTGTAAATCAAGGTTTTAAATATATGCATTTAATATTGCATTATTTTGCTTATTTTTATTAGTCTCCATTCATACCCCTTCACTCTTTTGTGAGATAAGCGAAAAGGAAACTCCTTTTGTACATCTAACGGACCTGTTATCTTGTCATTAAGTACCCATCTTTCAGGTGTGCTTCTAGATTTCGTGGCGTATGGCGGTACCGGACAAATGGTGCGATTGCTTGCTCAAAGGAAAGGTGCTCCCCGTTGACACTAGAGGGATGCTTAGTCGACGAGTCGTTTATTGCCTTCTCTGGGCAGCTCCAGCAATGGGAAGGCTCTTCGAGCCTAGAATTGTTAGGGACTTCCGCGCGTCTTTGTGGCCTCTCTGACCGCGGCCTGCAGCTTTCTGTGGTTCCTTCACTACATCCCTTCCTCCTGGGGGGTGTTAGCCACAATAGGTATATGAAGGTTGCATTGCGCGAGGTGTTCCCCTCCGTTGTATTATCTATACCTAAACTTGTAATAAGTAGAGGAGGTATTGCATTCTACCCAAAAGTTCGCTATCGATATTTGACGAACACCCTGAACTCAAAACAAGCATTTTTAGAAAAAGGTCCGTGTTGTGTGTGTTTAACTCAAAAGCGAAAAGTAGGTTAAATACCAGTCTTAGTATTTAAGTTCAGCGTCTTCAAGGATATGACACGAAGATTTGCAAGAAAATACCCGCAGTCCAAACTATCCTTCACGTGAAAAATTGTTCTGTATGTTTTATTTTATTAAAAAGCCTCTTAAAATTTCATATGTTTAAGTCGTCCTCCGTGGTGTAGTGATTACCATGCTAAGCTCAGGTTCACGAGGTCGCGGGTTCAAACGCGGCGGAGGGCGATAGAATTTTTCGGGCGTAAAAATACTTAGCATGGCTTCCTTCGGAAGGGAAGTAAAACTGGTGGTCCCGTGTCGTAGATTTACGCCACGTAAAAGAACCTCAAGCCTGAGACCTCTGAGAAAAATGTCCGAACTTTCACGCCCAATATAGAATGGGACGCTAAGGACCAGAGTAGTTAAAGAGCGTCCATAAATACAACTCAATTTAATTTAATTTTCCACATGTTTAAGGAATTATCATTGCAAATAAAGTGTATATCTTGCAGCAGTCGTCCTGATTTTGATGATTAAAAAAAGTAATTAATTACTGTTTTATTGGAAATAAAAAATGAATATGCTATTCGGTGATAGTTTCAAATAGTGCTGGATTTTTATCCTCGTCGTCCCTTGTTCTTCTTCCTCGGCTAGTCAGCTGTTGTACATGTGGTAGAGCATGAATAGGTATGTAGATCTCACAGGAATGAAACGAGAGACAATATAGAAATAGTGATATATTAACTGATATAATATTTCAACAAGTACATTCACCAACACTGTTCACAATTGCACTCAATTTATTTATTATAACCATCGACGACAACACTTCCACCGTTCCACTGAAATTATCACTTATAACGCGCGAACATGTATTAACAGTTTTAATTCACATTTCGCGGTTTCCCAAAATGCATGGGCTCGAGAGAGTTTGCAAGTAAAAGCACCTTGAACAATTTATTTATATGTTGTTTCTTATAGACGAAGTTATTCAACGAATTTATAGCGCCGCAACACTCTCTTCTTTGTTTTCATGGCGCGAATTTGCCTCACGGAGTAACGTAGAGACACGTTGAATGGCGTTAACAGACTGCATGAACTAACGCATTTCCTAACTTTATACATTTTCTTTACTTCACCCAAAAACCTTCTTAGCTTAATTCTTATTGGCTATCGACTGACGCGTCGAAGTTACCGGAGCATTTTAAAAAACTTTAGTATTACATCATTGGTTCTTACTATCCATGTGATCTGTTGCTTGAAACATGAAATCAAGTAAGGGTGGTTAGCAAAGACTTTAGCTCTGGTTTGACACAAAAGAATAATACCCCTGATTTCCCTTCTACATTCTTTGCCTCAGTGGAAGCTTCTTCGTTCTCAATTTACCAACTAAGAAGTCATGCATTACATTGCAGGAAATATACGAGGGCTGATCAACAAAGACTGAGACTGTTTTTTTTCACAGATGTTTGTTACTCCAATTCAATGTTTACATGATCTTTTTCAAAGTAGTCCCCTCCTACTTCAATGCACTTTTTATAGCGTCTCTGCCAGTACATGAACACGTGCTGCAGACCATTCTTTGTCAGGTCCTTGAGAATCGCCTCACTTTTCTTGAACACTGCTTCAGAGTTCCCAAATCGAATACCCCTATGCTTTGCCTTTAGTGATGGGAATAAAAAAAAGTCACAGGGTGCAAGATCGGGGCTATAAGGTGGATGTGGTACCCAGGTAATGTTGAATCGAGCCAGAAACTGCATGACTTGATTTGCGACGTTAGGCCGTGCTTTGTCATGATGAAGTCGCCACCCAGTCCGAGAAAGCTCTGGTCGTTTCTTTGCAATGTGCTTCCTCAGTGTAGCCAATACTGACGTGTAGTATGCTGCTGTAACAGTAGTGTGAGGGGGAACTTCATGCTGGTAAATCATTCCATTACAGTCAAAAAATGTGATTACCATCACTTTCCCTGCAGATGGAACAACTTTTGCCTTTTTTGGTGTTGGAGAACCTGGCGATTTCCACACTGTGCGGGCTTGTTTTCCTTCAGAATCATAATGATGCAGCCATGACTCATCACCGGTGATAATCGATTGAAAAAATGCATCACCTCCATTGTCTGGTATGCGAAATGCACGTAGGGTCTACAAAATAGAGCATTACTACCAACCTACCAATACGAGAGTACTGCCGCCTACCAACATTATACATAAAACCCCGCTCTTTTCAAATATTTATATTACAGATACGAAACTATCACGGAAGCTACAGGAAAAAATCAGTCTCAGTCTTTGTTGATCAGCCCTCGTACATACATAAAACCTTATCTTTCTTTCTTCCCTCTTTCTCTGTCTTCATATATAATATTATCATGTCTTGTACATACAATAATTTACTTTATATTTACATACTCATTATTTCTATCAGATATTTCAATAATTGATTCACCGTAATTTATTTGTTTCATAACAAATAACGCCTTAATCTTGAATCTTCTGGGAAGAGCGTGTGAAATGCTCCTCATTCTGATAAAACCTATACAACAAATGTAGGTGTTGTTAAAAGCACACACACTTTATTTTATGTAAAATTGTTTGAACCACATCCGAGATATTATTTACTATTGGTTTACTAATAGTTACTTGAGTATTTGTCAAGTACTTATACATTTTTCTACTGCTAAGTGGCTTTTTACTTTCTCTATCACGCACCTAGTAGGTAGAGAAGGTATTGTATTCCACCCAAATATTCGTTACCGAAATTTCAAAAGAAATACTTGTTTTGAGGCCCTCAATCCAAAAAAAATAGAAAACGGCTCGTGCGTGTGCGTGCCCGTGTCTGTGTCTGTGAACAGCATAACTCAAAAACGAAAAACGGATAAACACCAAACCTACTACTTATGGTGTACCTTCCAAAGATGCGACACGAAGATTTTCAACAGAATCCCCTCCCACTCCAAACTACCCTTTACATGGAAGATTTTTCGATTTCTTTTTATTTTCTAAAAAATGGCTCTAACGATTTTGATTAGAATACCAACGAAATGTTAAACTCTTAACGATATTTACATGACAAACAAAATTTATATCTTGAATTTTCGGGGAATAACCTTTGAAGACCCCTTCATTGAAAGGAATTTTGTATAATCTTGTATATCTGGTAAACGTTAAGTGATAAACGAATACATAATACACAAAAAATGTTGATCTCTTTTAAAACACACAATTTATTTCAAATAACAGTCATCTCCGAGATATTCGTTATTAACGTTTCGAATTGTTCCATATTTGTTCCATATTTTAAGTCCTATCGATTTTCAGCTGTTTTTCGCGATGTCATAGAAAGAGAGTGGAATTTTAAGGCAGCGTATAGCGTCCAGTTCTAAAACATTTTACTATCTTCTATAAAAGAAATATAGATGTTAAAGTACACACTTTATGTTAAGTAAAATTGTTTGAACCATTGCCGAGGTATTCTTTTGATTTGTTAAGTACTTATACATTGTCCTACTGTTAGGTCGCCTTTTATTTTCTCTACCACGTAAGTACCTAAGAGGTAGATAAGGTATTGCATTCCAACCAAAAATTCGATACCGGGACTTCATCGGAAATACATGTTTTGAGGACTCCTGAATCCAAAAAATGTATTTTTAGGAAAAGGTCCGTGGGTTCGTGCGTGCGTGCCTGTCTATCTTTGAACCGCATAACTCAAAAACGAAAAATCGGATGAACACCAAACTTGGTATTTAAGTTTAGTATCTTTCAATGATCCAACAAGAAGATTTTTAAGAAAATCCCCCAACTCCAAGTCACCGTTTACATGGAAGAATTTTCGAAATTTTTCATTTTCTATTCGTAAGAACAATTTCTATAGTTACCTACTAATAAGCGATAGAGAGTAGAGAAGGTAATGTGAATGTAGCACATCAGAACTTTATTTTTCTGGTCATGCAGAGAAAGAAATTACAAAGCCAACACAAAGCGATTCACTTTTTAAAACATTTGACTATGCTTAACCCTTGTAGCTACAACAAAATCTGCAACAAAATAATTTTTGCTAATGTTATCTCGATTAACATGAAGCAAGTAGAAGAATACGTTTTTTAAGGATACCTTGTAGAATAATTGGTGCGAAAGTCATGCGAATGTAACACATCAGAGATTTATTTATGTTATTTTTTGTGCACCCCATTAGAACCAACCCTATGAAAAAGCAATTAAGATGCTGTATAACCTATTTTTAAATGGGACTAAAGGTATGCTATACACGTGTTCCATAACAATCGGTTATGCGCGAGCGCGCGCGCGCGCACACACACACACACACACACACACACACACACACAGAGAGAGAGAGAGAGTTCACCTCTCTCTCTCTCGCTCAAGCAAACAAAGTCACAGGAAAAGTTACGCAGTTTCTGGAAAGATCTGCAAAAATCCGTTTAGCCTTCACATATTATATTCGTAAAGGTCAAATAGCACGGAAAGTCGCTATCTCTTGTTGTTAAGCATGCGGACATCCGACGGAAACGAGTCCTTTTGCTCATTAATTATTTTAACTCGGAACGCAAATTTCCCTATCCTTTGTTCTCACAAAATCTTACTGCTGCGAGAACTCTATACAGTCAGTGATATAACCAAACATTTATATGGGGTATAATAAGTGTTTTAAACTTAGTTTTAGCAGGAAGTTCAAGAGAAATCACAAGGGCCGGTCTGGTAACTCAGTTTAACTTTCTCTAACAGTAGAAAAAGTATTGCATGCCAACCAAAAATTCGATATCGAGATTTCACAGGAAATGACATATTTTCAGGCGCCTGAATCCAAAAAACAAAACAAAAAAATCTGATTTGTTACACTCACATGACTTTCTCTACTCTTGTACAAACTATTTTTACAAACGCTTATTGTCCATATGCTTCATGTTTATCGAGATGTTAATTTTCTTGTAGATGCAAGGGGAATTGCTAGGCTTTAAGCGATAGTCAAATATTTTAAGACCTGGTTGTTATAAGGAGTAATTGCATTAACGGGACAAAAAAAAGTGAATAACGAATTCCCATTTGAGAAAAAGTATAAGTATTGGAAAATTTAAGGGAATAACAAGCAATATCTCGAAAATGGTTCACTCAACAACAAAAATATATGACATAAATTGTGTATTTTAACGCGATATACATTTTTGTGTAGTAAAATTTTGTCTATCTCTTATGGTTTACCAGTTATGCAAAAGTCGTTCACAATGAAGAATACTTTTAGAGACATTCCCAGAAAATTCAAGATATACATTTTATTTGTCATGAAAGTATCTTAAACATATGATGTTTTAATCAAAATCATTAGAGCCATTTTTCAGAAAATTAAAATTTTCTAAAAATGTTCCATGTAAAGAGTAATCTGGGGTGGGGGATTTTCTTGAAAACCTTCGTGTCGCATCTCTGGAAGATACTGAACTTAAATACCAAGTTTGGTGTTTATCCGACTGTTCGTTTCTGAGTTATGCTGTTCACAGACAGACACACAGATACACACACGAACATGTTTAGAAAAATACATTTTTTGGATTCAGGGGATCTCAAAATATGTATTTCCGCTGAAATCTCGGTATCAAATTTTTGGGTGGAATGCAATACTTCCCCTACTTACTATACGTAGTAGAGAAATTAAAAAAAAATCTGATGTGTTACACTCACATGACTTTCTCTACTCTTGTACAAACTATTTTTACAAACGCTTATTCTACATCTACTTCACGTTAATCGAAATAAACATTTGCAGACTCTATCTTATTGCTAATTTTCTTGTAGATGTAAGGGGAATGTATATCTACAAGGGCAATTTGGAAATACAGTAGCCTTTAAGCACATACATATCTCTTAATAGCTGGTTGCTAGGTGCAGCACCATTCTCTTTCCCACAGATTAATACTCTTTGGATATCTAAGACAAAAAATGAATAACGAATTCCCATTTGAGAAAATAAGTATTGAAATATTTAAGGGAATAACAAGTAATATCTCGAAAATGGTTCACTCAACAAAAAAATGTATATGACATAAATTGTGTATTTTAACGCGATCTACATTTTTTCTGTAGCAAACTTTTGTCTATCTCTTATGGTTTACGAGTTATGCAAAAGTGGTTCACAATAAAGAATACTTTTTGAGACATTCCCAGGTAATACAAGATATACATTTTATTTGTGATAAAAATATCTTAAACATATGATATTTTAATCAAAATCGTTAGACCATTTTTGAGAAAATTAAAATATTCGAAAAATCTTCCATGTAAAGGGTAATCTGGGGTGGGGGGATTTTCTTGAAAACCTTCGTGTCGCATCCTTGGAAGATGCTGAACCTAAATACCAAGTTTGGTGTTTATCCGACTGTTCGTTTCTGAGTTATGCTGTTCACAGACACACACAGACACACAGACACACACACGGACATGTTTCCAAAATGCTCTTTTTGGATTCAGGGGGTCTCAAAACATGTATTTCCGGTGAAATCTCGGTATCGAATTTTTGGGTGGAATACAATACTTCCCCTACTTACTATACGTAGTAGAGAAAGTAAAAAGGATTATTTCTAGAAGAATTAAACTACCCTTTACATGGAAGATGTTTCGAAATTTTCGATTTTCTCAAAAAATGTTCTTAACGATTTTGATTAAACTAACCATACATTTAAGATATTTAAATGTCAAGTGTATAACTATTTTCTGGGAATATCCTGCGAAGACCTCTTCATTCGGAAGGAATTTTGCATAATTGGTAAACAATAAGAAATAGACAAAAACGCACTGTGCAACACAAAATAAGTATATCTCTTTAAAACACAATTTATTTCAAATACTTTTTTGTGGCACCAGTCACTTCCAGGACATCCGTTGCTATTGATTTGAATTTTCAATACTTTTATCATTTTAAGTGCTGTCGCTTTTCAGTTGTTTCTCGCGATGTCATTGAAAGAGTATGGAAATTCTTGGGCATTAGCCACACGGTTTCTAAATGTCTGGATATAGATTTAACTTCCTCCACCCTCCATTGTGCCTTCAACTAAAAGTGTAATTAATCTATGTCTACAAAGATTTATCTGGATTAACATAAAATAGAAAAATAAGCTTTAGTAAGAACAGTTTGCAGAGCTATATAAACAAATCTGATTGTTATATCCACATGACTTTCTCTACACTCGAAGAACCACAGCAGTTATAGAGCGTCCATAAATAAAAACTCAAATTAATTTTTTTCTACCCTCTATCCCTTATTAGTGAGGATACGCATTACTCTTACGAAAACTTCTTTTCTCAACTACTTCATTTTAATTGATAGCTGCATTACACATTTCGTTATGGACATAAAGAGAATACTGATAGTCAAATGTTTTTGAACTGGACGCTATGCTCTTGCCTTAAAATCCCATAATCTTTCCATGACATCGCGAGAAACAACTGATAATCGACAGGACTTTTAAAATAGGCTTTAAGTATAGAGCAATTCGACGATTAAAAAGCATATTTCGGAAATTACTGATGCCACAGAAAAGTTATTTAAAATAAATTGTGTGTTTTAAAGAGATCTACTTTTTTTGTGTAGTACGTTTAGGTCTATCACTTAAAATTTAGCAATTATGCAAGATTATATAAATTTCCTTGTAAATGAAGACTTCACAGGCTATTTCCAGAAAATTCAAGGTAAACATTTTATTTGTCATGTAAATATCTTTAGTATATGGTATTTTAATATAAAAAAACGTTAGAACCCTTTTGAGAAAATCGAAAATTTCGAAAATGTTGTATGTAAACGGTAGTTTGATGTGAGGGATTTTCTTAAAAATCTTTGTAAGATGAACTTAAATACCAAGTTTGATATTTATCCAACTTTTCGCTTTTGAGTTATACTGTTCACAGACACACAGACAGACAAGCGCTCTCTCTCTCTCTCTCTCTCTCTCTCTCTCTCTCTCTCACACACACACACACACACACACACAAACGGACTGACAGACAAGCTCTCTCTCTCTCACACACACACACACACATACACATAAATGCAGACTGACTATCAGACACACACACACACACACACACACACACACACACACACGGGCGTTTTCCTAAAAATGCTTCTTTTTTATTCAGAGTCCTCAAAACATGTATTTCCATTTAATTTCGGTATCAAAATTTTGAGTAGAATGCAATACTTCCCCTACGTACTATACGTAATAGAGAAAGTAAAATCTTGTATTACTGATAGTGTCGTAATTCAATATTTCCCGTTAAGTTCTGAATATGAATTTGTAGTCTTTCGGTTATTATGCAGAACTACGGCCGTTCGAAAAAAACAACGAATTCCGGTATTAATCGTAGATTCTTTTATGCTGATTACGTTTTTACCAATTTTGTTTGTCGGAAAGGTTCCGTAATGGTGTTACACGCTAATTTATTGCATGCGCGTAGCGACGCTAGCACGCGAGCGAAGCGAGCGTGCGTTCCTTAACGATGGTTATGATTACCTATTTATAAAACCTAAGCTTTGTGATTTTCGGGAGGTTAGGTTTAGTTTTTTTTATAAAAACTTAGGTTAATTAGCAGGCGTAGCTATCCTCAAAGCACGCTCGCTTCGCTCGCGTGCGTTCCTTAACGTTGGTTATGATAAGCTTAAGTTTCTGAATTCACGGAAGGTTAGCCTTAGGTTAGTTTTTTTTATATAAGCTTAAGTTTCTGAATTCACGGAAGGTTAGCGTTAGGTTAGTTTTTTTTATATAAGCTTAAGTCCGACAATGAAACCCAGGTTTTAGGTACTACAAATTTATATTAACTATATGTTTACATCTCAAATGTGTCATAAAGCTTCTTTATCCATATCCTGCTCCTTCTAGCCAGCATTCTTAATAAATATCCGCAAATAAGCGTCGCTACGCGCATGCAATAAATTAACGTGTAACACCATTACGGAACCTTTCCGACAAACCAAATTGGTAAAAACGTAATCAGCATAAAAGAATCTACCATTAACACCGGAATTCGTTTTTTTTTTTTCGAGCGGCCGTAGTTCTGCATAATTACCAGTCTTTCTTACCTCCAATGCCTTGAATCCCTCGTCCGCTGTGACTATCTCGCTAACGGCTTCGAATTTTTGGGTGGAACACAATACTCCCCCTACTCACTATACGTAGTAGATAATAAAAATAAAAAAAATCCCACCCCTAACTACTCTTTGCATGAATTTTTTTCGAAAATGTTCATTTTCTCAAAAATGATGTAAGATTTTGATTAAAATGCCACATATTAAGACAAACGAAAAATAAAACGTAACAATTTATATAAGCTCTCAAAGAGATATTTACTATATATTTTTAATTATAAAATTGAAATATTGTTTTAATATGTTGATTGAAAATTTGTTTTATTTAAATGCATATGTAGTTAAAGAAGTTACTTAATTTATATGAAAACCGTGATCATTACTTACCAGTGAAAATATTTGTATGTTAAAACGCATGTGTCTGAGAAAAATGAAATAACCACGAGAAATATTTAGGAAACATAACCAAAGAAATAAGAATTCAAAATTGCGTAACCTACTTCAGTAGTTACTGTCATTGAAGAACTCAATTCATTTGTTAATATAAGAATGAGAGAATAAAAGACAAATGAAAATATCTATTAACATCTCTATAAGAAAAGTTATGTACAAGAAGAAAAATTTCAACAATATGTAACTTGTTTTTTTCTCTGACCAAAGATTACCAAATGCATATTTTGGACATGCTTGTAGAAGAGAATAGTTTCTCAGACATGTACTAAGAGTAGTTCAAAAAGGAATAAATACTACATAAGAATACAACATGTTTTATTTGTTAAAATATATTGGCATATGTTTATTGAAATACAATAAAATACAAGTCGTCCTCCGTGGTGTAGCGGTTCCCGAGGTCACGGGTTCAAACCCATTGGAGGCCGATGGATGTTTTTCTTAGCATGGCTTCCTTCGGAAGGGAAGTAAAGCCGGTGGTAACGTGTCGTAAATTTATGCTACGTAAAAAAACCTCAAGCCTGATAGAGGCCTCTGAGCGAAATTCCCGGTCTTTCACGCCCAATATAGAATGGGACGCTAAGGACCATAGTAGTTAAAGAGCGTCCATAAATAAAAAAATGAAAATAATAATAATAAAATTAAAATGCAACAAGAAATTAAAAGTCGTGCAATAATTTAATTTTTGTTTATCGGCACCAGCAAACCCCGCAGATAAAGACTCAGTGCACTAGCAACTAAACACGAGAAAAAACTGTTGCACAATCTTGGATTTTCTAGGAGTAGTCTGTGAAATCTTCTTGAAGGAATTTTATATAATTTCTTATGAGGGTAAACCATAAAATATATGAAAAAGCTTGCTACTCAAAAATAATAAATATCTTTAAAACAATAAAATATATTTCAAATAATCTTTATTGCGGCATATGTTAAAAGCGAATCAAATGTTTTAAAAGCCGGTAGCCATGTGATGGCTTTGAAAGTCCGTTCTCTTTGCATAAACACTTAAAAAAAATAATGGAGATTTGCAGTTGAGAAAGATATTATAATGTGTTTGAAAATTCAAACAAATAACAAAGACTATCTCGGAAATGGTTAATGGTACAAAAGGTTTTGTTTGACATAAATTGTGTGCTTTTACAAGATCTATATTTTTGTGTAGTAAGATTTTGTCTCTCTTAAGGTTTACCATGTATACATACGTAATTCTGAATGAACAGGATTTCACTGACTATTCCCAAAATATTCAAAATATAAATTTTATTTATCACGAAAATATCTTAGGCATGTGGTATTTTACATAAATCGTTATCCATTTTTGATAACTAAAACTAACTAAACAAAATCCGTGTAAAGGGTACTTTGGAGTGAGGGATTTTCTTGAGGGTCTTTGCGCCGCATTCTTGGAAGAGGCAGAACTTAAATACCAAGTTTGGTATTTCACCGACTTATCGTTTCTGTGCTATCTTGTTCATAGTAGGCGCGCGCGAACCTGTTTTTGGAATTAAGGATTTCAAAGCATGCATTTACAGTGAAATCTTCAAATTCAATTTTTGGGTGAACTAGAGTACTTGCTCTACTTATTATAGGTAAACAGTAGAGAAAAACTTCCATTAGAATAGTTTGTAGTAGATATATACACTATGTGATCAAAAGTATCCGGACGATGCCTCCCTTGGTGTAAGCAGCGTCAACATTACACGATTGAACAATGGCAAAACGTTGTGTGGAGTGACGAATCACGGTACACAATGTAGCGATCCGATGGCAGGGTGTGGGTATGGCGAATGCCCGGTGAACGTCATCTGCCAGCGTGTGCAGTGCCAACAGTGAAATACAGAGGTGGTGGTGTTATGTGTGGTCGTGTTTTACCTGGAGAGGGCTTGCACCCCTTGTTGTTTTGCGTGGCACGATCACAGCGCAGATCTACATTGATATTTTAAGCACCTTCTTGCTTCCCGCTGTTGAAGAGCAATTCGGGGATGGCGATTGCATCTTTCAACACGATCGAGCACCTGTTCATACTGCATGGCTGTGGCGAAGTGGTTACACGACAATAACATCCCTGTAATTGATTGGCCTGCACAGAGTCCTGACTTGAATCCTATAGAACACCTTTGGGATGTTTTGGAACGCCGACTACATCGATGCCTCTCCTCAGTTCCGTACTCCGTGAAGAATGGGCTGCCATTCCCCAAGAAACCTTCCAGCACCTGATTGAAAGTGTGCCTGCGAGAGTGAACGCTGTCATCAAGGCTAAGGGTGGGCCAACACCATATTGACTTCCAGCATTACCGATGGAGGGCGCCACGAACTTGTACGTTATTTTCAGCCAGGTGTCCGGATACTTTTGATCACGTAAAATAAACGATAGTGCGTAGAGAAAGTCATGTGGATGTAACATCAGATACTTTCTTTTCAAAGGCCGACTGGAATTAAAGTCAACATTGTTATGGCTCATCCATACACAAAGACCGAGCCGTTTGTCTCAGACTAAACAGGCTGTATGAGCCAAAACAATCAAGGTGCTGCGAATCACATGTTATCTCGAGGTAACTAACAGTCCGTACAAAGGAACCGAACTTTCTCCTAATACCAAACTTGATATTTAGGTTCAATATTTCCAAAGATGCGATACGAGCATTCTAATGGAAATCACCCCACGCCAAACTCCGTTTACATGGAAGATTTTTATTTTCTAAAAAAAACTCTAACGATTTTGATTAAAATACCATGTATTAAACATATCTACATTACAAATAAAATGAATATCTTGAATTTTCTGGTAATAGCCTATAAAATCCTCTTCATTCGGAAGAGATTATTGTATAATCTTGTGTAACTGGTAAACTTTAAGTGATAGACGAAAACGTACTGCACAAAAAAATGTAGATCTCTTTAAAACATACAATTTATTTCTAATAATCTTTTTATGGCATAAGCCATTTCTGAGATATCCGTTATTATTCTTCATTTCTTATCATTCTTTTACCTGTAAGCATTCAACTGTTTCTCGTGGTTACATGGAAACAGTATGGAATTTCAAGGCTAGCATATAGCGTCCAGTTCTAAAACATTTGACTATCACTGTTCTCTTTGTATCTATAACGAAATCTGTAATGTAACTATTTCTGCAAAGATTTATTTGGGTTAAAACGTAGTAGATAGAAAAAATAAGCTTAGTAAGAATAATTTGTATATCCACTAATAAACGACAGAGGGTAGAGAGAGTCATGCGAATATATCACATCAGATCTTTTTTTATTTATTTACGGGGCTTTAATTTGTGGAGAAGGCGGCGTCCTAGAGTCTTCCATCGCCAGCCGCCACTGGTTACGAGGGGAAATACCAGAAAAAACTCTGATGTCTTACACTCACATGACTTTCTCTACTCTTGTGTAAACTACTTTTACAAACGCTTATTCTCCGTATACTTCATGTTAATCGAGATATCGCGATGTTAATCTTATTGCTAATTTTCTTGTAGATGCAAGGGGAATTGTTAGGCTTTAAGCGATAGTCAAATATTTTAAGAGCTGGTGGCTATGTCGAGTATTCCATTCTCTTTGCATTACCAGGACAAAAAAAGTGAATAACCAATTCCCATTTGAGAAAAAGTATAGGTATTGGAAAATTTAAGGGACTAACAAGCAAAATATAAAATGGTTCACTCAACAAAAAAAATGTGTATGACATTGTGTGTTTTAACGCGATCTGCATTTTTGTGCAGTAAAGTTTTGTCTATCTCTTATGGTTTACCAGTTATACAAAAGTCGTTCACAATGAAGAATACTTTTGGAGACATTCCCAGAAAATTCAAGATATACATTTTATTTGTCATGAAAGTATCTTAAATATATGATATTTTAATAAAACTCGTTAGAGCCATTTTTGAGAAAATTAAAATTTTCAAAAAATGTTCCATGTAAAGGGTAATCTTGTGTGAGGGGATCTTCTTGAAAACCTTTGTGTCGCATCTCTGGAAGATATTGAACCTAAATGCCAAGTTTGGTGTTTATCCGACTGCTCGTTTCTGAGTTATGCTGTTCACATACACACACAGACACACAAACGCACACACACACGGACATGTTTCCAAAAATGCTTTTTTGGATTCAGGGGGCCTCAAAACATATATTTCCGGTGAAATCTCGGTATCGAATTTTTGGGTGGAATACAATACTTCCCCTACTTACTATACGTAGTAGAGAAAGTAAAAATTACACATTAAATTACACATTATTAAACAGTTTTTGTAAACACTGCAATGCATACTTTAATACTGTATACAGTAGTAGCTCATTATTAAACATTATTACACACATTTGGAAAAATAATTATTTTCTTTCTTTCGCTGCTTAAAATCGTTACTCTTGATTATTCGCAGAAAGACTTATCCGAAACGGCTCTGACACCTCTAGTTGGGTTAAGCTGGGTTCTACTGTAATCTGAAATAATGTCACGTCTTATAATGAAGCAAAAATAAAACCGAGAAAGTTTTTGAATACATGAAGTAAGATGTTTAATCTGACAGTTTTTGTTTCGAGACGTTCTCTCTCTCTCTTTCTCTCTCTCTCTCACTCTCTCTCTTACAATTTCCACATCAATACTAGGACAGGAAATTTTGGTAGCTAATATTATAATCCTTGCATTTTGTAATATTTGATAAAGCTACGAAAATGAAACACACAAGTGTTTACCTTTATACAAGTATGTAGGTATATTTCCAATAAAAATAAATAAAAAAAT
Source organism: Deroplatys truncata (assembly GCA_030765065.1). NCBI lineage: Eukaryota > Metazoa > Arthropoda > Insecta > Mantodea > Mantidae > Deroplatys > Deroplatys truncata. The sequence goes on from CM060978.1 coordinate 198,442,594, forward strand.
TTAACAACTGAGATTGTTTCATTCAGCACATGAGTCATTGTTTGTGCATATTTACACGCTTATTTTTTAAATAAAATAAACACCTAAATAATATAAGAATCTGAATATAAAATGGAATTTCAGTATGAAGCATTTATGAGTTAGGTTCCAAGTGGTCAATAACTTTGGTACGCTTGACGACGGCGGGTTGCAGGACGAAATTTCCTGCGTGGATCAGGTTTAGAAGCCATTGCGTTACGATTCCAAGGCTCGGTGGCAGCGCATCGAGGATGAAGGAGCCTGCCGTGTTAGGCAACAGGACCATGACGAGCATGGCAAGAATAGTCAGTGGCCATATAACACAGAAGATGCTGTATAGGACCCAGGAAGTTATGATATAAACGAAAACAACAAGCGCAGTTCCCAGCAACACTGTCTGGACCTCCGTCTCCTGTAGCCAACTCAGGAGCGCCTGATGAAGGAAGGCATACAAATTATTTAAGGTACTCAAACTAAAGCTATATGTTCAGTTATTCAAAAACTATCTTATCGCATTTCCCAATTTTACCACGGTTATATTCTGCGGCTTCAGAGCATCTATTTCTGTTAGACCAAATAACTTCTCACCTAGAAGTACAAAACTCATAAATCGCTGCAGTATGATATATCACTTGAATGAGCTCAAGAAAGGAATAGTCCTCCAATGGGTACCATCACATTGTGAGCTACTTGGTAACGAATTGGCTGATCAACTTGCTAAGGCGGGGGCAATATTGTACAAAAACCTAAGGTAAAGTTATCATTCTTCACAATTAAAACATGAATCAACTCTTAAGTTAAACATATATAACATCTGATCATTTTCAAGAAGTTTCAAAAAATAAAAGATGGAGGTGCCTCAATGAACAATGATCACTAACCCCCGAATATCCACGGAAGAATGATCACAGGACATGATTGTTTGTCGAAGCACTTGCACAAGATCGGAATTTGGATTCGTCAACTTCATTAAATATATTAAGTTTTATTTATGGACACTCTTTAACTATTATGGTTATTAATGTTCCATTCTATACTGGGCGTGAAAGACCCGACATTTTTCTCAAAGGCCTCTCTATCAAGCTTGAAGTTCTTTTACGTGCCGTAAATCTACGACACGGGACCACCGGCTTTACTTCCCTTCCGAAGGAAGCCATGCTAAGGATTTTTACGCTCAAAAAAATCCATTGATTGTGTGACCTCCAAGAGGAGATGGACCAGTATCATCTTCAGCGGTGGCCAACTCTTTCTCAACATCTACTCTATGTGAAAAGTATTGGAGATCAAAACTGCTAATGACTTCATTGTTAAACACAAGACATGTTATAACAACTTATGGTATTAATTTGGATTATACTCCAATCTGGAGTTGTTTCTAGGGATATTGGATACTTTAAACTGAGTTTTATTTATGGACACTCTTTAACTGCTATGGTCCTTAGCGTCCCATTCTATATTGGGCGTGAAAGACTTGTAATTTTGCTCAGATGCCTCTTTATCAGACTTGAGGTTCTTTTACGTGTCGCAAATCTACCATACGAAACTACCGGCTTTACTTCTCTTCCAAAGGAAGTCATGCTAAGGATTTTTACCCCGAAAAAATCCATCGCCCACCGCCGGGTTTGAACCCGTGACCTAGGGTTATTGAATGGAGCGATGTCAGGGGCCGTACATATTAATGTGACCTTCAAAACTTGTGTGGGCTCCCAGCACAGGGATGAAATATACTTAAAAACAAATAGGTAAACCACCTCTCTGTTGAATATGGTCTGACACGGCGCATTACAAATTATAAATGTGAAATGTGACATAATATTTTGGTTCTTTCTTTCTTTTTGTCATTACCTAAATGTTGTCATCAACTGATACAAACATTGTCATAATGCGTTTGAAATGCTGATGAGTTTACTATGAGAATGTACATAAATCCACAAGTGGTCCACTGAAGCTAGAAAATGTGCATAGCGTATGTCAATATTTTATTCTCAAATAAAACATGTGAGAAAACGATAGCATCATTTTAACTCTACGATTTAACCTCAGTATAAAATTAAGGCCTAAATAAAGTCATAAATATAAGAATACTGTTACAATTCTGTGAACGCACCAGAAATGTGTTTATCGTGTTTTAAGTGTAGTGGACATTCTGGAAAACAATCCTAGTAATTGTAAACCTTAACAGATTGTGCATATAAACTAACGGTAATTTGTATCGATTTCAAATAAGTTTAAAATACTTTCATAAATTATCTTTCAAATATTGGCTTCTCTGTTACTTACCTATAGTAAGTAGAGGAGGTATTGCATTTCACCCAATAATTTGGTATCGATATTTCACTGCAAATACACGTTTTGAGGCCCTCTGAAAGAAAATTCGTTTTGAGAAGTTCCATGTGTAAGTGTGTGTGTGTATGTGTGTGTGAGAACAGTATAAAACCAAATGTCGGATAAATACCAAACTTGATATCTAAGTTCCGAATTTTTCAAGCATGGGAAAAGAAAATCCCCCATTCCAAACTACCGTTTACGTTGAAGATTTTTCATTATATTTTTTCTCAAAAATGTCTCCAAACGACTTTGATTAAAATACCATATGCAAAACGTGTTCTAAATGTTCTCAGCCTGACCAAGAAAACACAAGATTTAACCGAACGGGGTGGCCCAGGCGGCAACGTCTGTGGCCCGCATTAGGGAGGTCCCGGGTTCGATTCCCGGTGACCGCCCACTCTGACCACGAGGTTTTTCGCGGTTTTCCCCTGATCGCCTGGGCGAATGCCGGAATGGTATATTCTACCATGTTTTCTCCTTTACCCCATTTCCTCTCATTTCATCCCTCCCTTTCACGTTTCAAGTGTGCCTTCAGGACTTGCGGTGCTGGCGGTTTTGGGCAGATGGCGTAGTTACTTGCACATTGGAAAGATTTCCCCTGTGAACGTGAGGGTGCGCTCTCCCTCCCATTAAGGTCGCTTCGTCGCCCTCTCTCGGGATTCTTCACCTCTAATGGTGCGCGGATGTTCAAACTGGAAATGTTAGCGGCTTCTGCTCGCCTCCGTAGGCCTGTCTGCCTGCGGACCTACGGATCCTTCACCTCATCCCTGCCTCCCGGAGGGTGTAGCTGCAATAGATCAAGCTGATCGCAGTGGCGAGATATCTCCCTCCGATAAACACATCCTACATCCTACACTGGATTAAGATAACTCTTTTTTCAACCAAGTCACCTACATTTAGCCCAACGACCTTCCAAATGTTTAATCTTCCCAGAGTCGTCCTCTGTGGTCTAGGGGTACCATGCTAGACCCTAGTTCCCGAGGTCGCGGATTCAAACCCGGCGGAGGGCGATGGTCTTTTTACGCCCGAAAAATTTGACCCTAATTGTAGTTTCCCATTAAAAAAAGTCTGATGTGTTACACTCACATGACTTTCTCTACTCTTGTAGAAACTATTTTTACAAACGCTTATTCTCCATATGCTTCATGTTAATCGAGATATCGAGATGTCAATCTTATTGGTAATTTTCTTGTAGATGCAAGGGAAATATGGTAGCTTTTAAGCGATAGTCAGATATTTTAACGCTGGTTGCTATGTGGCGCATTCCATTCTCTTTGCATGTTCAGGACATAAAAAAAATGAATAACGAATTTGAGAAAAAGTATAAGTATTGGAAAATTTAAGGAAATAACAAGCAATATGTCGAAAACGGTTCACTCAACAAAAGAAATGTATATGACATAAGTTGTGTATTTTAACGCGATCTACATTTTTTGTGTAGTAAAATTTTGTCTATCTCTTATGGTTTACCAGTTATGCAAAAGTCGTTCACAATGAAGAATACGTTTGGAGACATTCCCAGAAAATTCGAGATATACATTTCATTTCTCATGACATTATCTTAAACATATGATATTTTCATCAAAATCGTTAGAGCCATTTTTGAGAAAATTAAAATTTTCGAAAAATGTTCCATGTAAAGGGTAGTCTGGGGTGGGGGGATTTTCTTGAAAACCTTCGTGGCGCATCTCTGGAAGATACTGAACCTAAATACAAAGTTTGGTGCTTATCCAACTGTTCATTTTTGAGTTATACTGTTCAGACAGAGACACAGACAGACACACAGACACACACACGGACATGTTTCCAAAAATGCTTTTTTTGGATTCAGGAGGTCTCAAAACATGTATTTCCGGTGAAATCTCGGTATCGAATTTTTGGGTGGAATGCAATACTTCCCCTACTTACTATACGTAGTAGAGAAAGTAAAAAATAAATTGACCCTAAAATGTATGTCATAACGTCCTCCTAACAAAACACGACTAATGACATTTACTTTCCCCTATAATAACAAGCAGCTTTCATTAAAGACATTTCTTTCTACAACGCTTAGTTTTGTAGATATTGTACAGTCTCAACTTAAATGATCCACCCTGTGTATTATGAAGAGAGAAAATTTCTACGCATGTATTCGTATTTATGTATGTATGTGCGTATGTGTATGTAATGTCAAAAACCACTCCGCCGATTTTGATAATTATTTCACCATTGCAAAATCCTATTCTTTCTTACGGACATAGGACATAAAACACTTTCTAATTTCAGCTCATAAATTAGTAAAAGACTAAAATGATTTTACAAAGCATGTGCACTAGAATACAAACGCATTGTTATTATAAATGAACATACTTGCAAAAAATGCTTTCCTTCTGCATTAAAAAAGATTACATCGGCAGGTTGACATTACTCCCGCTACCTGTTCACTGTCAAACTAGTGTGTTTACGTTTCTCTTAGTCTGAAGAGGACCTTACATATGGTCGGATATATAGCATTTATGTTGTCTACCTTTCTGGTATGTATGTCGACTGTTTATTGTTATTGTTCCTGATCTGTATTTGTTATTTCCCAGCCTTGGGCTTTTATAAATATACGGCTATACACATCAAGGTGTGTGTATGTGTGTGCGCGTGCATGTGTGTAATTTTAACTTAGCAGGCTTCACACTATTGCTTTACTTCGATTTGCAATTGTGATTTTTGTTTGAATTTCTTTTGTTTTGTTTTTTTCTTCCTTATTTCAGGCTGTCATAAATGCACTAAATATATAGGTATTTTATACAAAAATGCCAAATTATTCTAAGATTTAAATAAAAATTGGGGCGGCGCCGTGGCCGAGTGGTTAGACCGCTCGCCTCCCACCGAGGCGGCCCAGGTTCAATCCCAGGGACCTGCATGTGGGATTTGTGATGGACGTCTGGGTGGGTTTTCTCCGGGTTCTCCGGTTTCTCCCGCCATTCATTCCACCAACTGCTCCATCATCACCTTTCCTTTCATCCATTTCACCAACATTTCGTTTCATCTACTTCCTTCATCCCATACCAGGCATCGGGCTGATCACCCATCCTGGATGCTCTGTCTGATCCATGATTGTCTGCTCCTCGACGGGCCTCTGACCCCAGGCACCCGCTTGTAAGTCCTGGGGGGTGCAAGTCCTACATAAGAGGAGGGTAAACAGATAATGAATGAATGAAGAATTTAAATAAAAATTCATAAAATAATTTATATAAACTAAAGAGAAAACGAAATAATTTAAATTACTATAAACCCCTGAACACCCACGTTAACTATGCCACTGGATGCACAACGGTGCTGAAATTAAGCAGCCCATCTTTTAACCGTTGAAAGTGGAGGAGCATCCTTTAATATCGAATCTAACTACTTTTGTATTTCTGATGGTGGTTAAACCCTTCGAAACGAAACCTCTGAAGTTCTTCAAAAGATCGATTGTTTCGAGAGCATCTTGCTGGAACCAGATGTTTCTGACATCCATATCATCCAATTAGGGCCAAAAATAGTCCCTTATAAGAACCCGGTATCGTTCTCCATTGACAGAGCTTCTCCATCTTCATCTTGTAAAAAATATAGACCAATGATTCCACCATACCAAAATCCACACCCCATAGTAACCTTTTGGGGATGAAGTGGTCGTTCTTGAATCTGCATTGGATTGTGATTGCTCCAATAGCGGCAATTTTGTTTGTTAACACAACCATCCATCCAAAAGTGGGCTTCGTCGCTGAAGATGATTTTTCGACAAAAATTCGGGCCAGCTTCCAATTGCTCCATTGCCCAGTCAGCGAATACACGGCGCAACCTATGGTCGTTGGGCTTTAGTTCTTGAGTTAACGCCATTTTATAAGCGTGAAACTTCAAGTCCAGATGCAGAATTCTTCAAGTTGTGGTCGGCGAAAGCCCCAATTCTTCGCTCGACGAGCAATTGATACACTCTCACGAACGGCGCCTATGTTTTCGTTGGAGCGCTTACGTCGATTACGTACAGGCGTTCTTTGATCGCTGACAGAACCACTTCTTTCAAATTTATCGATCAAACGTCAAATCGTTCTCTCGCCTTGGTGATGCCATGTACCTCAAACCGGATTCCACTGGGGCAAATTTAAAACAGAACATCTATTCTAGCATAAGGAGCACGGCCGCCACTTCGTGTTTTTGAGAGGTTAAAATTGTTGTTTGGGAGAATTGCTTTCGTTCGTGACAAACCGACAATGGTGGCAATTTTCTCTAAACTACGTTTATGTACGTTTATTTATTTATTTATTTATTTACATGAAATTGCTCCAGAAATTGTCTTATTAATTATAAGCAGAATTATGAATGTTTCAAAAGCTGGGCTAACAATTATGGACGTGCTATTTACAATCAATGTTGATAAGAGAGCAGAAAACAACAAAAAACTTAGATATTGTTCCAGTACATATTATTCTATTAATTCTGCTCAGATATGATAAAACATGGTAAAATAAGCTGACAAATATTCTGTTTCGTGGCCCTGGTAGTTCTGTTAAAAAAAGCAATACAAACTTGTTTCATTAAAGACCGAAAAGATAGGGCCTTGCAACTCGCTTTAAGAATTAGTGTACTTTTCTTATAATTTTACAATTCAAATTCAGATTTTCCCCATTTTTCTTTTGCAGATATACGATGAGAAACTTCTTAGAAGGAACAATCGTTTGACTTGCGAAAAGCGAAAATGAATTTCGTTGTGCTTCAAACACCTCAATTAAAATATATAAAGAACACAATTTTGTCGAAAATAACTGAAAAACTATACAAGTCTCAAGACAGGTTTGATACATAATAACCCCATTCCCTTGCAAATTATGGATTTAAATGATTCGATGTTCTGTAACACTGATTAAAATTATCGTCCTAATTTAATAATTGCTGTTAATTTAACTTTTTTAATACTTACCTTCATATTTTTAGTGTATGTATGAGAACATTCGCTCAATTTCATGTTATGTTTTTTGTTTAATCCAAAACCAAATAAAAGAAAATTAAAGGCAAATATCAAACAAATGGCCCCCTTAAATTCTTTACTTCCAGTAATCATTAATCGTATATTACGATGGCTTTGTGTAATTTATTCCTCCATGGAATTACTTATATTACAGTCAGGAATTTGTAGTAAAGGGAGAGGAGAATCCCAGCATTCTCTGCATGTGATTCGTATAAAACATAACAACAAACACCTTTCATCTTTCATCCATAAAAGGTATTTGTTACAACACAAGGATTGCAATTCAACTTTCATTGCAAAAATAGTTTTCATAGTAGCTATATAAAATTCAACGATAGTGGGTAGAGAAAGTCATGTGAATGTAACACATATAGGGAAAACCATCCGGTGTATGTCCGTTCGTGCGTGTGCCTGTAAACAGTACAACTTAAAACCTAAATCCCAAACTCGATCTAAAGTTAAACATCTACAACATTCTGTAAATATTGGGAGTGAATTTTGCATAATTTCATATAACTGGTAAACCATTAAAGGTAGACAAAAATTGACTAAACAAAAAGTGTAAAACTCATTGAAGCAAAATGTATATCAAATTTTTGTGCCATTAATTATTTTCAAGATATTTTTGTTGTTTGAATTTTCAAATGCTTTATACCTTTCTTTTTCAAGTGCTAGTCGCTATTCATTATTATTATTATTATTATTATTATTATTATTATTACTATTACTATTATTATTTTTTCGTGGTCATGTAAGGAACATTCCAAAGTTCATCGCAGACAAACGGACACGCATATGGACCTTTTTCTAAAACTTTTATGCGGTTGTTTCCCATAGTTTTCTCTATCCACTATCGTTTATTCGTATATAACTTCTTAAACTATTCTTTCAAAACCTTATTATTCTATCTGCTTCAAGTTCACCGAGATAAACGTTTTGCATAAATGGTTTCATTACAGATTTCGTTATTAGTACAAAGTGGATAGCATTAGGTAGGTGTTTAAATGCGGGTGGCCATATCCTGACTTTGAAACACCATACTTTTTCATGACCTCACGCAAAACACGTGACGGTTGATAAATTTTGACAATATTTTTTCATTGTGAAAAATGAAATGACAAAAGTACTGGAATTCAAATTGAAAAGCTTATTTCTCTACTTTCCATTAATCGAGATAAACGTTTACAGAAATGCTTTCTTTACATATTTCGTTGTAGGTACAGGAGAAATATAGGAAACCGAAATGGTTGTCAAATGTTTAAAAGCGCATGCCTATATACTGACCTTGAAATTCCATACTACTTCCATGACATTGCGAGAAACAACTGAATGGCGACAGCACTTGAAAAATAATTGTTGAAAATTTCAAAAACCAAGTACTGATATCCTAAAATGGTTGATGCCATAAAAAAATATTTGAAATAAATTCTGTCCTTTGTGAACTACGCTTTCTCTTTTTTTTTTCCTTCCCATATGTTTACCAGTTATACAGGATTATAAATTTATACAAAATTCCTTTCGAATGAAAAGAACCTCGCAGGCTATTTCCATAAAATGCATTATACACATGTTATTAGTCATGTAAATATCTAAATAATCTGAATTAAAATAACTGGAATGATTTTTGAACAAATGAAAAGTAACAGAAAATTTTAAATGTAAAGAATAGTTTGTGGTAGGAGAATTTTCCTGAAAATCTTTGTATTGCATCTTTGGAAGACACTGCACTATAATACCAAGTTTGGTACTTATCTGCATGTCGTGTTTGAGTTACAAACGCGTAACTTTTTCTAAGTTCCTTTTATCAGGGATCTCGAAACATGTATTTCTGGTGAAATCTCGATATGATATTTTGTGTGGAACGCAATGCTTCCTCTGCCTACTGGGTATGCATGTGGTAGAGAAAGTAAAACATCTTATATGTTAGATCACATGACTTTCTACACACACTGTTCTTCAAACCATTCTTACGAAAGCTTTTCTTCTATATGTTTTTTTTTTCGACGCGATAGCCAGATCTTTAACAAGGGGGGGGGGGATGCAGAGTAGGATATACAGTATGATTCCAGCGCAGAAAATGGATACACGAGAAAAGATAGGAAAAACGAGGTGAAATGCTAGGCTATGCGGGGGTCGAGGGTCAACAAATTGTGATGCATGGGAGAGATAGGGAAAATGAGGATAGGTGCAAAGGAGGCTAGGGGTCAAAGTGTCTAAGGCTGGTTCAGAGGACCAATTTAGCATTTATTGAAGATGGGGGATAGGGAGTTCAGGCACATGCACGCCCGTTGCCTGGCATGCTGTTTAACCTAAGAGCTTTCTATAACAAATGTATCTAAGAGGGGTCTTAATACAAAGCTAACCTATACTAGGGTATTTTCTCAATCTACACTGATTTGATGAGTCGCATTACTCGTTCTTGAAATCTGAGCACCCAAAATAATAAATTTTTGGCTTCTCCATTTGCGAAGTTGTTGCGACATTCCAGATGAATAATTCAGTTTGCGGCACAGCTTGTTGAGTATGCAGATCCATGGTCCTAAAGGGGAGATATAGCGCCTTGTCCGACTTGACAATCTTGAGGATTTCAACCTTTTCAGCATCAGAAGAGAGAATCACAGGCTTTCTCTACTTGATTCGCACAAGTTTAGCAGTAGCATTCTCTTCCCCCTGGGGTGCCAGAATGCTGTTTTTAGAGCCCTTGGTTCAATCAGCACCAATTCAGTGCTATTCAGTATGAGTTCCTTGTGATCGTCGGCAAATCCTAGAAGCATTGACAGCATAGCATCAACACTATACCATTAAAGGCTTCATTTGCAGCATGTACAATGTCCACGTCTTTTTTCAGGATAGCACTATCCAGTATTCAGTAGGGGATTGAGTGCAGCATAGTTGACGTGATTTCGTGGGTAATTCAGGTAGTATCACGGGTATTTAAGACAGTTTAACAGGTAATTCAGAGTATCACAGGTATTTATTATAACTTAACATGTAATTCAGGTGGTATTGTAAGTATTTAGGATAATTTAATGGGTAATTCATGTTATTAACACAGGTATTCTGGGTAATTTATAGGTAACTCAGATAGTATCACTGATGTTTTTGAGGTAATTTAGCAGATAATCAGGTACTAACAAAAGGTATTTCTGGATAATTCTGTGGGTAATTCAGGTATTAGCACACCTATTTAGATAATCTCATGCGTAAATTAAGTATTAACTTGGGACATTTAGGCTAATTTCAGGAATTTATGAATTCTACGCTTTATGATCATCTCCTATCCAATGTTATAACAACTTTTTATATAACTTTAAATCCCTTTTTCTAAATCCTATAAACTTCCGTATGTTGAGCAGCTGATGTGTGAGATGTAAAGGAATAAATTATGTATCGGTTACAGTATTTCTGAGGTACATTTAACTAACCTATCCTAACTTGGCATAGCCTAGAGCAACCTCTCACCAATTATTCTTTCCTGCCACCGTCTAACCTAACACCACATAGAACATCACAACCTAGGCTACACGACAAAGCTTAACCTAATCTAACCTAGTCTAATCTATCAGAACATAAGCAGGAATTAACCAAGGAGTCAGGAATGTAATCAACGGGCTCATGAATTTAACCAACGTAACAGGAATATAACCAACGGGCTTAGGAATGTAACCAACATGACGCGGAATGTAACCAACGAGAGCAATATACAAGCAAACGTGATCAGTCCATTGCTAAGATAACCTACACTAACCCATCATTCAGAACTCAGACAATAAGTATGCAAACCAACCTAGCCTAGACTATCCTCACATTGTCTATTATATCCACTCATCGTCTAACCAAACTGACCTGAGACCAAACATTTTAATCTAACCAATCTTAGTCGACAGTTCTCTCATCATCTATTCTATCCTGTAATAACTTAAAAAATACCAGCTAGACCACCATCTAATTATATATTCCAACCTATATAACCTAAGCTAGCCTAAACTGTTATTACACCAGCTAACTAGTCCTGTCATTGTCCACCCTAAGCTAACCTAGAAGAACACTCTTATCACCAAGTTGGAGTGCCTATCATAACCTCGATGGATACATACATCACTAAAAACATTATCTTGAATCAGGAAACTTGAATGCTTTTATAGGAACTAACGCCTTCTGCAACAATTTCTCTTTCCACAATCATTTTCCTATGGTTTAATTAGTTTGTGACGCTTTGTAGCCATTTTACTGTATAGAGGGTTCGTGTACATTACAACCCTTTCGTCATGCTTTTACAGATACTTCTCTAATTTTACAGTGATTAGCACGTTTTCACAGTCTATTCTTCACTTTTTACAGATATGATAGGTATTTTGACACTCATATTGCTATACATTCACGCTCATTTTGTAAACATTTATAGTAATTTGTTAGAGTTATACGATCATTTTCGTCCCTTTTGCAGTAATCTTTATGACACTGTTTTTAAATCCTTTACACTCACTATTTTCGATATTAGTACAGGGTTTTAGGACATTTTTTAACATTTGAAGGTATTTTATACTGTTTTATTAACAGTTTTGCAAGCATTTCGGAGGGGTTCTAGTAAGGGTATTTCATACGCATTGAAGGTATTTTGAAGACCCTGATAGCATTCTGCATACTGCTATAGTCATTTCCCATGCTTTATAATCACTCTACTATATGATATTTTAAGGATGTTGAAGCCATTTTGTACACCGTTAAAAACATTTTACTGCTTTATAGCAATTAACCATGTTTTACAGTGTTCTGTGTATTTTTTCGCAATGATTGGATACCTTTTTATACTATACAAAAGAACCTACAGAGACAACATCTAAACAGTGGTCATCACCATCACTCATTTCTAGCATCATCAATACTATAACCATCACCTCTTAAAATTAGCATAAGCATCAACACCGTCAGTTACATTTACACAATAACTCTACATTACCACCACCACCACCACCACCACCACCATCACTCCCATTTGTGACGATATCTCTATTCGTCACATGCAAGTTGTTCTGCATATTTAACCAGCTGTGCCGCAAACTAAATCATTCACCTGGAATGTCGCAACGACTTCGAAAATGAAGAAACCAAGATTTGTTATTTGGGGTGCTCGGATTTCAAGAACGAGTAATGCTATTCATCAAATCCGTGTAAAACGAGAAAATACCATAGTATAGGTTAGCCTTGGGTTAAGACCCCCTTAGATACATTTGCTATAGAAAACTCCTAAGTTAAACAGCATACCAGACAATGGACGTTCAAGTGCACATACTCCCTATACCCCTTCTCCAATCAACGCTAAATTGGTTCTCTGAAGCAGCCTTGGACTCCTTTGACCTCTAACCTCCCTTGCACCTATCCTCGTTTTCTTTATCTCTCCCATGTATCGCCATTTTTTGCCACTCGACCCCCTAGACTAGCATTTCACCTCGTTTTCCCTATCTTTTCCCATGTAGCACCATTTTCTGCGCTCGAATCCCACTATATCCTACTATGCAAGTAACCAAACGAAGCGATAGTCAAATATTTATAAGTGGGTCGCTAATTTCATATTCTTTCCACGAGAGTGCCCATCCAGCCAAAGGCTATGTTGGACGCATCCCGCCCAAAACAATAATCCTCCCCCACATTTTTCTGAGAGCTCACTTTAAACTATTTAGTTCCTTTTTTATATCTCCTCGCTAAGGGGCTGTCTTATAGGTAATATAGTAGCTGTTGTGATACCGGTAAGGAATAAAAGCTTAAGCAAATAAGGAAAGTTAAAGTCAATAAACAAATGTTAATATTTACACCAAAAATTATAAACAAAAATATTTGGCAGGTGATGTACTTTATTACTTGGTATTTCAATGTATTCTATTCTACCTATCTAAATAGACCAATATAGTAAACTTAATAACACTATACATTCTGAACAACTACATATTTACCTATAACGTTATAGTTATTTTTTATACATTTCCAAAAATTATGATTTGATATGTCACATTATACCATACAGTATTAATTGTACTTAACATTTCTTGGGGTTACAGCACATTTAGATTAACAAACTTAAAGATACAAACTGAATTAACAAAATACAGTACTCGATTAAAAATTGTAATAAATGTGTTTATTTTACCTGCGTTAATTTACTACAGTATTTTTTTACTCCCCACAATTTTGAATTCCCCCCTTAAAAATGTTCCTGATTGCGCAGCTTGCACCATAATTCTCCCTCCCCGTGGGCGGCCCTGCTTTCCATGACATCGCGAGAAATAACTAAACAGTGAGAGTACTTTATCTGATGCGATACATTCGCATGATTTTTTCTACCCTCTATCATTTATTAGTTGTAGTAACAAACTATAACAATGATAATCAAGAGCCGTATTCATAGATTTCATGTTGGTCTGGACTGTCTCCAGACTCCTTTGGTCTGGACCAAAGGTCGACCAAGTTTTTGACATTCATAGACGATAAAAAGTCTGGGACCAAGAAAGGCCGAGGATCAACAAGGAGAATATGTTATACGGCGAAGAAAGGTAGTTCTGCGTATGCGCGACTTCCATAGAGCAGTAAACTAACCACTGTTACTCCCTAGTTTTTAACTTTCTAGTCATTTCACAGCAGTTTTTTCATCGGTTCAGTGCTCACTCCTCACCCACAGCAAAAAAAAATGGAGATAACCAAGAAACGTGCATTAAAACGGTCGGAGGAGGAGGGAAATGCCCGTTTTCCTTAATACAAAAAAGGATGTATATTATTGAAAACAAATCCATTTCAACAAATGCAAACTACAAAAAAGGAAGCATTGAGAGAGATAATATACAGAATGTAACATAAATGTACGGCACAAATTGCAGGGCACATTCCTCACACGTAGACGAAGAAATTATGTTATATAAACATGGGTCTGGAAACTCTTTGTTACCATGTTACAACTCATTAAACATGGGAAACACATACGAACAGAACGTTAGAATCATGGGGAACATTCACTCTTGGTTACGTCTGGTTACGTTGTCATTATCGTAGGCGCACCGCCAGTGTTTTGTTTTACAGTCCCTGCTGCCATGCGACTTACGTCATTGCTTGTTTATAGGTAACATCAACTGTTCCAGTGAGCAGTACGACCTTGGCAGGCACACGGGTTACTACGTACTAGTCGTACTAGTGGAGTTGATCACAGACTTGGCTCGTGCAATGGCAGTGTGCACAAATGCAGAGATGACAGATGCACATGTATGGATTAGCAGACGGCAATGGCGCTTGCGCTCAACGTTTGTACCGGGAGAGATTTCCAGGACAAAGGTGCCCCGACAGGAAAACGTTTGAAGCCATTGATCGTCAGGGAACATGAGGTATTTCAGCCTGATACTCGAGAACGGGGGAGGCCTAGAAGTATGAGGACACCGCAACGGGAGGTGGCAATTCTTCAGGCAGTTGACGACGACCCTAGTGTCAGTACAAGACAAATAGCTGCAACAATAAATGTTGACCACATAACTGTCAAGCGAGTGTTACACAAGGTCCGGTTGTATCCATACAATAAACAATAAACTCCCCTGCAATAAACTTTTATGGTTCTAACTGAGGCTTTATTGCTAGTTTCCTGGCATACAACAGCTTTCTCTATATACACGCAGTTAAATTATTAAACCACAAATATTATCTTATTTCCTATATGTGCACTGTTACAATTGCATGCACTGTTACAATTGCATGGTTACCTTTATTAGAATGTTCTGAAAATATGTTTTAAAATCAGTACAAACAATAAATGCTGAAATTAGTAATTAACGCGGTTTTAATTGACACTGATGAATGCTAATTAGAGTTGTGATGTGACGTAATTGTTTATGTAATGTTTATGAGTGTCAAAATACTACCACAATACTATTCGTATAAAGTGATTCTTCTATCCACATTGCCTTATGATATATGTTGGGTTAAGAATTATTTTATATTAAGCAAGACGTGCTTAGTTGCAACTTGCGGAAATAGCATGCAAATGTTTATTCGTGGCAACAAGCTCTTGTAATGGAAAGAAAAGAAAGGGGAGGAAACAGCAAGAATTGCAAACTCTCAAGCATGCCTGATAGATAATGTACCGTACTTGTGGCAACAGTATGCCCCATTTAACCTACGCTGTCTTTTAGGCTCGGGATGCATTAAAGTAAGTAAATAGAGCAATCGTGTTACCGCACGGGGTATAGGTGACGTCAGGTACGGTGACGCGTGGCTGACAAAAAGATCACGCTGTGACGGACACCTTCCTCCCTTTCCCTTCAAAACACCGGTTTTGTTGAGACGGTTCCATTTATTCTCTGCATACAAACCAATGTAGAACTGTGGCAATATGCCTATAGTAAGGAAGAATCGCACACCAAAACCATCATCACAATTAGCATCGTTTGTAACGGAGTTTGGCAGGGAAAACTTCAGCAAAATGGCAAAACCTTCATGTTAAGCATCATGTCACATTAAATACGTTAAACACGTCTAGCACATGGTCGTTGCCGAGTTGTGGAAGAAATTAGAGTCGGTTTTCCGGATGTTGATACTTTTATAGCCAACGTGAAAAACATATTTCGCAAGGCACCAGGAGCAACATTTCAGTTTCTGCTTAGTGGGGGAAAGATTGCCTGGAGCAGTTTTCCGAATTTTCATGTGAGTTTTAACGACACATTTAACCAAAAAAATAATATTTTACTTCTCAAATATGAAATATATGTATTAAAAGTACAGCAGTCATAACTTTTCTTTTGGTAGAGCAATAATAACCATTAGACTAATCATTTCTCGTAACCGAGGCCATTGACTCCCCTGAGATATTTTTATTTTTATTTATGAACGCTCTTTAACTTTTGACCCCTCTGCGCCCTAAATGATGCTCCTGCAAGACACCCTCAAGAAATAAAAATATTTAAGGGGACGGAACCTGGAATTCTCTTGGCTCCACAACCAGTTGTAACTCAGTGGGACAGGCTGTAGTATACTAAGCTCAATATTACGACAAAGTTGTTAATGTAATTAATGTCTTTGACGAGAACAGGATGCCGATACACGTTCAGTGAAGGAAATAATTTCACCAGCAATGTTTTTTAGATTTTTCATATATTCGAATAATTTCAGTAATATTACAACTGCAGTAACATATTATGTAAAGGGTCTTTCAACAAGAGTGTCCTATCTTTAACATGCGATAGTTGCCGTTGTTATTCAGTTACAGCAGTCATTTTTTTCATGTGGTTATAGTTGTTATTGGCAAATAGCCATGGAACGTTAAAGCATTCAGCAACGCGTAGAAATTGTTAAAATTTATTATCAAAATAGATCATCTGTTCGCCAAACCTTCCGTGTATTGCGTGAAGTTTACGGTGTGCATAATCGTCCCTGCGAGAGAACGATTCGGCGTTTTATCGACAAATTTGAAAGAAGTGGTTCTGTCAGCGATCAAAGAACGCCTATACGTAATCGACGTAAGCGCTCCAACGAAAACATAGGCGCCGTTCGTGAGAGTACGCGAGAACGGAAACAAATCAATTGCTCGTCGAGCGCAAGAATTGGGACATTCGCCGACCACAACTTGCCGAATTCTGCATCTGTATTTGAAGCTTGACGCTTAAAAATGGTGCTAACTCAAGAACTAAAGCTCAACGGCTATAGGTTGCGCCGTGTATTCGCTGACTGGTATATGGAGCAATTGGAAGCTGACCCGGATTTTTGTCGAAAAATCATCTTCAGCGACGAAGCCCACTTTTGGATGGATGTTTGTGTTAACCAACAAAATTGCCGCTATTGGAGCAATCACAATCCAATGTAGATTCAAGAACGACTACTTCATCCTCAAAAGGTTATTGTGTGGTGTGGATTTTGGTATGGTGGAATCATTGGTCCATATTTTTTCCAAGATGAAGATGGAGAAGCTCTAACTGTCAATGGAGAAAGATACTGGGCTCTTATAAAGGACTATTTTTGGATAGTATGGATCTCAGAAACATCTGGTTCCAGCAAGATGGTGCCACATGTCAAACTGTTCTCGAAACAATCGATCTTTTGAAGAAGTTCAGAGGTTTCATCATTTCCCGTGGTGGTGATGTTAACTGGCCCCGAGGTCATGTGATTTAACGCCGTTGGATTACTTCTTGTGGAATTATGTTAAATCTCGAGTTTATGTCGACAAGTCAGAAACAGTAAAATCTTATGAATAACATCACACCTGTTATTGGTGAAGTTGGACCTAATTTACGTTCTTCTGTCATTGAAAATTGGGTCAAACGTATACACGCAACCCAACGAAGTCGCGGTGGTCACTTAACTGATGTTCTCTTCCACACGTAATGACATTAATTATGTTCCAAATTAAAAAAGGAATTAATCTCTATCATTTATAGAACGTGTCTTATTTAAGTTCAAAGATAGGACACTCTTGTTGAAAGACTCTATATTTGTAAGCATAGACACTAAAAATACCAGAAACTCTTGGAGCAATAGAAGAGCTTACAGAAACACTGAGGTAGGTATACAGCTGGAACTTTAAAGTAAGTGCGACAAAGCAACTTAAAGGTATTCTAGAGAAGAACTCAGGTGCGCAGAAATGTGTAAAATGAGGGACGCGTTGCTGAGACAGGGAATCTCAAGTAAGTCTGATATCTCGTTTTTTACTTTCTCTACTACGTATAGTAAGTAGGGGAAGTATTGTATTCCACCCAAAATTTCGATACCGAGATTTCACCGGAAATACATGTTTTGAGACCCCCTGAATCCAAAAAAAGCATTTTTGGAAACATGTCCGTGTGTGTGTCTGTGTGTCTGTCTGTGTCTGTGTGTGTGTGTGTGTGTGTGTGTGTCTGTGAACAGCATAACTCAGAAACGAACAGTCGGATAAACACCAAACTTGCTATTTGGGTTCAGTATCTTCCAAGGATGCGACGCGAAGGTTTTCAAGAAAATCCCCCCACCCCAGAGTACCCTTTACATGGAACATTTTTCGAAAATTTTAATTTTCTCAAAAATGGCTCTAACGATTTTGATTAAAATATCATATGTTTAAGATATTTTTATGACAAATAAAATGTATATCTTGAATTTTCTGGGAATGTCTCCAAAAGTATTCTTTATTGTGAACGACTTTTGCATAACTGGTAAACCATAAGAGATAGACAAAATTTTACTACATAAAAAATGTAGATCGCGTTAAAATACACAATTTATGTCATATACATTTTTTTTGTTGAGTGAACCATTTTCGAGATATTGCTTGTTATTCCCTTAAATATTTCAATACTTATTTTCTCAAATGGGAATTCGTTATTCATTTTTTTGTCTTGGATATGCAAAGAGTTATAATCTGTGGCAAAGGGAATGGTGTTGCACCTAGCAACCAGCTATTAAGAGATATGTATGTGATTAAAGGCTACTGTTTTTCTATATTGCCCTTGTAAATATATTTTCTCCTACATCTACAAGAAAATTAGCAATAAGATAGAGTCTGCAAATGTTTATCTCGATTAACATGAACTAGATGGAGAATAAGCGTTTGTAAAAATACTTTGTACAAGAGTAGAGAAAGTCATGTGAGTGTAACACATCAGATTTTTATTTTCTCCTATTGCGTCGAGTGATATGGAACGTAGTTTTTCGAAATATAACAACTGTTAAGTTCTAATCGCATGCGATTTATGTTCAATGTATTTTGAAAATGCATTACTGTACATTGTAAGACTCACAATGTAACAGAAAAACCTGTGTAATCCACGGTTCTGTACACTAATGAGTTAATTAAATAATGAAGTAGCTTTATTGCACACCACTAATAGCTAGAAATATTTAAATTGTTTTTTTTTTTCAACACTGCTTAATCATGAGAAACCTGTTTTAGAAAGAAGGTACTACCTTCAACTGTTTATATTTGTTTACAGGTAACACTACAAGCTCGCAATCGCTTCCACCTTCCCTCGCCACCAATCTTCGTTGCGCTCTTAACTTGATGGTTAACTTACTAAAATCCCTCTGCCTGGTAATGAGTAATGACCATATGTGATCGATTTCCGATTCACGCTACAAAAACGTTCGATACATATTGTGTGCTTTAATGAACATTTTTCTTAGAGGAAGTTTTGGTTCATCTTTAATGATTTCGTTGTAATTAAAGATTATACAAAATGCCCAGTAAATATCTGTATATAGCACCAAAGATGAATGTGACCTGGTTGGAACGCATCTATAAAGCTTTGGTGGAGTCAAGATGGGTGTATGGAATAAAAACCTGGAGTGGAGAGGAAGGTTGGTAAAAAATATGGACATGTTACTGTAAATACTTTGTAAAATGATTTTAAGAGTTCCATATAATTCTACAGGGGAAGGATATGCATTTTGAAAGATTGCTCAAATGCACAAGAGAAGTTTATTCACTCAAAGAATTGGCTACGTGAAACCAGGAAGCAACTTACAGTAAACTGCATGGGTTGATATATGGTTAGGAAGAGAGAGAAGAGATTCTGGAACGATGCCAATTGGAAGATATGGACAGACGGAATCTATGGGCAATGGGGCAATGGTGGAGAAAAAAGTTATCTAAATGTTATACGGATTTTGGAAGTAATGATGGGAAAGAGATGTACATGTAGAGATATACTAAGGATCAAAGAGAAGGTATGGCATGGTTTAAACTGGAAGTTTGGAGGTTAAAAGGCTACAGGGGAGGGACAGGAGAAGGAATTTGCCCTATATACAGGTATAAAGAGGATGCAATGCATAGTTTATTAGAATGCAAAGGCACGGAGATCTGGAGGAAATAGTTTATCCAAATAAATGGTTGAAGATAGCAAAAATGCTAGTAATTGAAACATTTTTGTAAACAACCTCAGATTATTAATTCAGGATAGCTCTTATTTAGATTTAACAAGAAATTGACCCGGTCGGTAAATTAAGCCTAAGTATATAGCACAAACTAGTTTGTTAATCATAAAGTATAATGATTCAAAGTATGGTAACAGCAATGTATGAGCTAATAGTGAGATAGAATTATCTTTACGTTATTAGCCCCACGTTTAGGTGCCAATTTGAGATAGAAGCAGTTGCTGCCCCGTATGGAAGCCAATTTGAAGTAGGAGTTGTATTGTAGTTCCGGTTGGGAGCCGAACTTGAAGTAGTGGCAACCACGTACTATACAAAGTTTCCGGTGGCCTTCGCCCCAACGTTCACTTTCCGGTGGCCTTCGCCCCAACGTTTAGGAATCAACTTTGTATTTTTATGTTTCTTTAAATATTATATATATATATATGTTTGCCTCGGCTGCGTCAGTATTAATTTGTAGAAACATGTATCTCTTAGCAGGAGGTGATGCGGCTAAAGAATGTATGCTCACACAAATTATAATTTTTACTTCACTCTTTTTATTAATTCTTCACACGATTAAATAACACTTCACTAATATAGAGAGCTGTGAAATTATTTATTAATTACTTGCACTTTTTAACACATAAACTTTATAATATCCTTGCCGTCATGAATTTTCGTCTCACACTGGATGCGTACCGAGCGAATGAACTGCTCAGGTACGTTGCCTTCTAGCGACTGGCGTTTGCCGCTTAAATTTGCAATATTTCTCTATTTCAAGTCTCTGATTGGCTAATCCTACCCCAATAGAATACTTTTATTTAACTTTCAGCTTTTCTGGTTTTTGATTGGCTATTTATAAACTGTTTTAAATATTACATTATTGTTCCAAGAATTACTAGTAGCATTATTAAACTTTCCAATTCATTATTGCCTCAAGGCTACCTCATTGTTAGCAACTTTCGGCTTCTATTCTCACAGCTCCTACATTATCAAATTACCTAATATATTCACATAACATTATTATACATGTACATAATAATATAAACATATACAATGACTGTAATATACACTTTTTATATATTGTAGTATATACATATTGCTTTAAGGTGGGCTGTTATTATATTTTATATTATATAATGAGAACTGAAATCATTTAAGTGTTAAAAATACTGCCTCAATAGTTGTAGAAAGTAGAGTTGTTAATTATCTTATACGAGGCGATACTGAAAAACTTTAGAATGCTTGTTTCTAAAAACAAATTAAATTTGTTCTTAGTTGACAGCTACATTATAATGTTTTGCGAGTTGATTGCCGTGTAGTTTATTCAATTTTCTCTAATAGTTTGTTAATTATCATTTAAACATTTTGTGTTCACCCAAAAATGAATTTTGACTACAGAACATTTAGGGCTGTGATTATTTACGGCTTTGAATCGTCATTAACGCCTAAACAATGTGAAGATCGGCAAAGAAATACATTTGGCGAAGAAGCCCCATCTAAGGTAACAATTTATAATTGGTACAGGGAATTCAAGAGATAGGTTTGTTTCTTAGCAATGAATTTCATAAAGAACTCCCAAGAACTGTTGTTACTGGTGAAAATATTGCCGCTGTTCCAGCAGTGTTTGAAGAAGATCGACGGGCATCTTATGAATGTATTTGGGCGACATTGGGCACTGATATGAGTCAAATCCAAAACATTTTATATCAACAGTTAGACGTGAAAAAACTTTGTTGTTGATGGATTCCACACAAACTGACTCCCTATCAAAAACAAAAACGCATTGATTGATGCAGAAAAAACTCTGGAAAATTTTCAGGGCGGTACTTCAAATTTGGTTTGGAGTATCGTTACTAGTGATGAATCTTATATTTATTGTCATGATCCTGAAAAGAAAAGTCAGTTGGCTCAATGAGTCTTTCGAACAGAACCCTAAGCCTTCAAAACTCCGACGAATTCGTAGTGCTCGTAAGAAGATGGTTGCTAGCTCTTTTATTTTCTCTCTCTGAAACAGGTCATATTGCTATTATAGCATTAGAAGATGGACGTACCACTACTGCAGATTGGTACACAAATGTCTGTTTACCGCAAAGTTTTGAAAAAGTTCGTGAAAAACCCTCAAAAGGAAAAATAGCGCTACCTCATGACAACGCACCGTCGCATACAGCAAAATTAACAACTGGGTATTTGGTTGCCTAAAGCTCAGCACCATGGACCGTCCACAATTCAGCCTAATCTAGCACCTTGTGATTTCCTTTTGTTTCCAAAAATTAAAGATGATATGCATAGAATCACTTTTTCGTCATCTAATGAAGCAGTGGAATATAATAGAAACCTGGTTTCTGAAGTGCCTCAGGAAGCGTGGCATCATTGTTTTAAGGACTGGCTTCATCGAATGCAAAAATATATTGATGTTAAAGGGAATATTTCGAAAGACAATAAAATCATTTAAAGGTTTTTAAACTAATCCTTGTTTGATTTTATAAAACTTTACTGTGTCGCCTTCGTATGGCCTGAAATAGAATCTGGGTTAGCTCCAGGCAATATGAACTCTGTAAAGGGCTTAGTACAAATAAATAAATAAATACAAATATAAAATCCGGTCCATTACAAATAATGGGTACTTTACATGCAATTCACAGAAATTCAAGATATACATTTTATTAATCACAAAAAATAGCTTAAGCATATTATGGTAATTGAATCAAAATCGTGGTTGAGCCATTTTTGAGAAAATAAAAAACAGCTAAGCTTTTTTTTTTTCATGGAAAGAGTAATTTGGGGGTAGGATTATCCTGAAAGTCTTTATGTCGCATCCTTGGAAGATGCTGAACTTAAACCTCAAGTTTAATATCATCCAACACTTCGTTCCTGAGTTATGTTATTTACACACACACACACACAAACTTTGTTTTATACTAAACCTCCTCTGTTGTTTCATTTTCATTTTATATCTTAAATTTACAACAGTCTTTTTTTCTAAATATTTCTTACTATAATATTTAAATTAAAATTTGTATACGTTTTTTCTCCGGTTCATAGGATTAAAAAAAACGTCGCCGGTATACGGACACCCTTTTTTCAATACTCATACCAAAATATTGAACGGAGGGATTCGATTGCCTATCTGGTCGTGAAATTGGATTAAGGCCGAAACTTTAGGAGAAACATCCCAGACTTGGTCGCTCGGGCTCAGGGAGCCATTGTTAAGTTCGGGATACCCGTCCGCTTAAAACTACATATTTTGCAATCCCTGATAATCCCCTTCATGTTTTACGCCTGCAAGTTCTGGGGCAGTCTCCTATGGCTACAGAGGGCGCAAAATAGCATCTCAGGTCCAAATATTCTATGGGCAGCTCCTTCCACGTGAGACTGATCACGAAGCCTGCCTTCATATCTAAAGATCCCAGTTTCGATTCCAGGTTGGAGGATGGGAATTTTAGCCAGAACTATTCTATACTATACTATACTATACTATACTATACTAGTTTGCTGTTCTGTGACTCTTCCTTCTGGAAGTACGAATGAGAATGACAGTGTGGATGTATGTATAATTTAATGTTTAATAAAAATTAAAAAGTAACAGAACACAGTACAAGAACTAAAACAAGCCCCATCTCCTCCATGCCTGGTAAGTGAAATCAGGCACCGATTTGCAATATTCTGGACCAATTTGCCACTACATCGGGTCTCTCTTGTGAAATCTTTTGGAGATTATGTCTACAACTCGCCGCTTCAGGCGAACACATGCGGCACACTTCAACGGCGAAAGCTGAGTTCAAATTAATCGTAAAATCGTGCAAGAATTGTTCGACTTCAAAATTTCAACTCAGGAAAACCAACTAAATTAATTACAATTTCTAGCAGGGATGAGCATAGGACACTGCACCGTAACCGAAGCCGTTGACCAATAACCTAACAAACACCGTTATCCTACAAATATCGTTCCCAACCAAAATCCTACGGTTAAAACCTAAAAGGATAGGTAGGGAACAAAATCATCCAGATCTGGCTTTCAGCCCAGCAGCACTCCCCTATTTCACACTTTGATTTAACGAACATTATGAAAATGCTTTGCTGTTGTGTTTTAAAATTTGCTTTGAACCTGTTCTGAGAATTTTCTCGAAAACCCAAAGCGGGGTTCAAAGGAAATTGGAAATTTGGAAATCGTTAACGCTGAAAGTATCTATCATATTTCGTATAATAGTAAAAAAAGGACAAAATAGCAATACTTATGCACACATGTTTATTTTCTTTCAAAAAACAGCTGATAGTGTCCCCTAGGGTTGGGGATTCAGGAATGCCTATGGTTCACATTGAGAGATTGCAAAGGAGAGAATCGCTTGTATTAGGACACCACCAAACATTCGGGATTCAATCACAAGACAGATACGAGAGAAAGATGATAAAAAGCAATCGTATTTGAGATTCCTACTAAATAACTCCCCAAATTAGTTAGCCAAGAAATACAACAACAAAAAAACTAGATAAGCTGTTGGCCATCCTGTAAGCTACAGTAGTGGCAATAAATAAACTTGAAAAATTAGAAATATGACTGATACAATATTTAATAATACAACAATAATAAAAGTGTATCATTGGAACCGACTTATAAAGTTTCAGTCGATGCAAAAATGAAAAATGTTAAACTTCCATAAAATTTGCCGCCTATGTATGGCAGAAGACGACGGTTTATGGCCACTTTTTGACGAACCGAATGAAGTCCTGGACAAAGTGAAAGCAGTGGTTCCAAGATTAAAGGTTTGTTTATTAAAATATTCTTTACCGAGCCAAAATTAGGCATTCCCAACATTCTATAAATTTAATCATAATGACATTTGATAAGCTAATTAGTTTTTCTCATTGTAGGGTGTAAATAATGAAATTTTAGAACATAACCTCACATCACTGCTCAGATTCCAGTTGTACCATAATCTAATTTGAAGGCATATGTGTATAATAGTTGTCGAGATCTGTGATTTTAAATAGACAACAATAAATGTCAAGTGGTCAATCTGTGAATGTTTTTTTTCTCTTCTCAGTCCACTTAAATATAAATGATCTGGGGTGACAACTGCATGTAATTCAAGTAATGGTGTCTAACAATAATGTCAATGAGGTTGATATTTCTACTTACTATTCAGTAAAAATGACCTTAGATTAAAATACTGCAGCTTTATGTCACCAAAACTGCTGCTGTTTACTAACCATAGACCCCAATTGACATTTCATTCCTCAGTAACAGGGAACTAAATTTATATAAACTTTTATATGAGGAATATGCAAGTAAAAACTTAATTTGTAAAATATCAGTGTGTCAATTTAAAGGTCCAAATGACCATAAGATTTCATGTAGTTTTTGTGTTAAAATCTTGCAAAAGACGCAGTTATTATTCTAATAATATTGCTTCTGTTTTCTTTCTGCCAATAGGCAATATTTTGTTTTAAAAATAAAAAGCTGTGTTAATTTAAAGATTCAAATGACCATAGGATTTCATTTACTTTTTGTATTAGAGTTTTGCAAAAGATGCAGATATTATTCTGATCATATGTGCTTCTGTTTTCTTTGTGCCTACAGTCAATATTCTGTTATAAACATTAAAAAACAGAGAAAGATAATTTTTCAAGTAGTAGCGTTAGGAAAACATTTTCTTATCTCTTTTTAAGTCACTGTGCAAGCTGTATTTTCAAGCTGCCCTCTATGTTTCTATTCTTGGAATCAGCATGTAAATATATATCAAAGGAATATTAAAGGGATAGTCAAGTATAAAAAAAGTGTGTCATTATATACTGCTTTGAAATACCACTATTTGCGTGATTGCAAGAAATACAGGAATGGCAACTTAACACTTAAAAAACATTAAGTATTTGAAAATTTAAATCAATAAGAATGAAATCTCGAAAATGGTTAATGGTACAAAAATGTTAACATAAATTGTGTTTTTTAACAAGATCTACATTTTTGTTGTTTTAAGTTTTTGTCTTTCTCTTAAAATTTACCAGTTATACAAAAGAATACAAAATACATTCAGATTGAAGCAGGCTATTTGTAGAAAATTCAAGACATACAAATTCAAGAGATGCAAATATCTTAAATGTGGTGTATTTTAATCAAAATTGTTAGTCATTTTTGAGAAAATTATCTATGTAAAGGGAAATATACATTTTCCATGTATAATTCATTTAAACATTCTTGAGCACTGAAACATTTAAATGAAAGCTTGGATGCGAGTCACTTACCTGCCTCATTGTGATGAAGTTAGCTGCTCAAGTATCACTGGCATGTTTATTTCACATGTTTCTATACAGACAATGTGCACAGTCACTACCAAATTAAATATCATATTTCCAGTAATGATTTCAGTTCCACACAACACTTGCACTGAATAAAACAATAGTAAATAATCTTTTATCACATTTTAATTCTTCTATGCCTGACATACCTTTGTCTTCTGTGAAACCACCTATCAGTGTCATCCTCATCACTGCTGTCTTCAATTTTTTCTTCCATAGATCATCTTTCTCCTATCTTTTTCAATTTCTGTTACTCTTGTCAGGAACGTTATACTTTTTTCTAGGAGTCTCGAAAGATACTCCTTGCTCATGTTTTTGCTTTTATTGAAAATTCTGCGAACACAACTTGTGAGATGCCAGTGGCTGCAGGTACTCTTCCTTGCACCTTTTGAATTTCTTTGAAAAGCTCAGATCAGTTTTCCTGATCCTTATGCTTGGCCTTTTCCTTCATGTGCTCATAAACACTAAAGCAATCACTTCACATGTTTGACTATGAAGTATTTTTCCTTTTAACTTTGAAATTAAAGTAGGCATAATCATAAAGTTAATTAACATATGTAAATGCACAATAACATTTTTATGACAATACGAGGGGCACTATTTATATTTTGAGCCTAATAATTAAAACAAAGTAATATGTGATTGAAAACTGCTTTATTGTTTTTTAAAATATTCTCCTTTATGATCAATGCACTTTTGCATCCGTTTGAACCATTTGTCAAAGGATTTATTCCAGTCTTCTTGAGATACCTCCAAAACACGATTTTTGAAGGCAGCAATGGCCAACGAAAATCGTTGTCCACGCAATTTATTCTTGATGTTCGGGGACAAAAAGAAGTCATTGGGTGCCAAATCAGGACTGTATGGTAGATGACCCATCAATTCAATTTTTTGAGTCTTCAAATACTCTGTTGTTAGACGAGATGTGTGTGCGCTTCCATTGTCTGGATGAAGAACGATCCTATGGTTCTTGTTGGTTTTCCTTACTTCACCAAAGACTTCCGGCAAACAAATGGTTGTGTACCATTCGGCATTGACCGTTTTACATTCCTCTAAAGGCACTGTTGCCACATGGACAGTTTTGCTGAAAAAGCAGGCAACCATTTGCTTCGAGTGCGAACAACTTTTGTTGGATTTGCTTCATCTTGAAACACCCATACAGTCGATTGCTGTTTACGTTCTGGCTCATATGCATAGATCCATGATTCGTCATCTGTTACAATCTTATATATGTCTTTTGAGACACCGTCATTGTATTTCTTGAGCATTTTTGTACACCAATTGACATGAGCATCTTTTTGAGATTACGTCAAATTATGTGGGATCCAACAAGAGCAAACCTTTCTCACGGCTAAATAATCATGCAATATTTTATATATGCTGGTGGAACTAATGCCTAGGGTTGCCTCAATCTCACAATATGTCGCATTACGATCTTTCAGTATTAGTTTTTGCACAGCATCAAAGTTTTCTGGCACAACAACTGATTTTGGACAACCTTCACGAACTTCTTCATTGAGCGAATGGCGGCCACGATTAAATTCATTATACCAGCATTTCACAATGGCAAAGGATTGAGGTTCGTCACCAAATGTGGAAGTTAGTTGATCGATGCACTCGATCTTGATAATCCACGTCGAAAGTCATAATAAATCATTGCACGAACATTTTCATGAGTTAATTCCATGTTTTTGTTGACACACAATCTTCAAGTTAGTGTAAACAAAACAAATGACACTATTGGCAAAATGTTTGAAGTAGATTATGGTCAAAAATGTCAAACTTTCCATTGGAAACGTCAGATGGCACCAACAACATTAAGGGTTGCCAAGGCTCAAAATATAAATAGTGCCCCTCATACTTGACACTCAACTGTACTCAGGGGCAGACAATTCATGCTGCACATTGCATCAAGTAACACAAGTGAAAAATTTGCTGAATACAGAAGAGAGAAGGGTAGATTCTGCTTGCTAACTGTCTTCTGGATCAAGGTCATTGTTTAAGAACGAATGTGCAATCTATAGCTTGGATGGGGGGAGATTTTCTTGAAACATTTTGTGTCACGCTTGGAAAATTATGATTTTAAAACACAAATTTAGTATTTATGAATATCATTTTTTATTATGTAGTTCACAGACATACGCGTGTGAACCTGCATGCACACTTTTTTCTAAAAATACATTTTTAGTATTCAATAGACCTCAAAATGTTTATTTTCAGTAAAATCTCCATGTCAAACTTTTGGATGGAATACAACTTTTCTCTGCTTAAGCGATAGGAAAAGTAATAACATTTAACCTGCGCTTCCATGTTGTTCTCAGTTTTCTAATCTCCCCAACCAAAATCCTTCACTTTCCATAAAGGCCCTAATGGTGCGGGTATAGTAGTCTATAACCTGCTGTACTATACTAGAACTTCACCCCTTATCATAGAAAAATGACTCTGAACTAAGCATTCACTTTATTTTGCAGTTAGCAAAAGGAGATGGATTGCCAGCACAAGTATGTCAGCACTGTGTTGAACAGCTCAATGCTAGTTACAGCTTTCAGGAGCACTGTGCCACTACAGATGCAGAATTGCGACAGCTACAAACATGTAATTTAACGGTTAGTGAAATTGAAGCAATTCTTTGATTACATTTCCCAATAGTGATATATGAAGTTTGACATTTCTAGGCTATCTAGCACCACAGACTCCAGAATAAGTTGTAAAGATACACAGAATGTTGTTAATGTTCTCATATTGTACTGTGTGATTATTGAAGCTGTAGTTCTTTCTCATTGGATTTCTGTAATTTGATGCTTGTGGTATCTGAACAGTAATCACATAAGAACTATAGCATAGATGCATGGGAACTTACATAAATTTAGCTGCAAGCAGCATGAATTGTGTCACATATTTTCTACTTCTGCATAGCGTTGTTCCTTTTTCACTTGCAAAGTTCATAATAGCTTTTTAAATGACATAAATAATAAGCCAGAGATTCTCTCATCATTGGGAGTAGTGGAATACATGTTACAACTCTCATGATTCCAAAAGGAAATTGATCCTTTGGTATGTAAAACAAAGCATTAATACAAGATAGAACTTTAAAATATTGATAATGGTTTTTTCAGTTTTCATATTGGGCAAACCTCTATAATTACATGTTAACTGTTTTGAATGTACAGGACACATATTTGCTCTAGATATTGAATGCATATTATAATGCTACTAAAGTTCATGTTGCATGTTATCATAAATACTGTTTTTAAGGTGCGCAAGCTTACATTTGACGGCCTGGGATATAAAACGGTAACTATCATTTTGGGCAAAATTAAATGTTAAATAATTGTTCTTCCACACATGGCGTGTGTAGGCTAAAGTTGAAAAGTAGTATTAGACTGAAAAATCAATGCCTAGCTGGGATTTGAATCATGGATCTTTGGCTTTCCATGCCATTGCTCTGGCCATCTGAGTTACCCTGGCAACATAGAAAGTCAAAGTTCCATTGTTCAAATCCTGGCTATGGCATTGAATTTTAGTCTTGTTTCTATCTTTCCAAAATTTAAATATTTAGAGCACAATATGCAATCTTACTGAGCTATGTGTAGATCTATGTTACCTAAGGTAGAAGAAGCACACCATTCTACCCAAAAAATTGATATCAAGGTTTCACTATAAATAACATTTTGAAGCCCCCTGAATCCAAAACCTTTATTTTTAGAAAAAGCTAAATATCTGTGCATGTTTATGTGATTTTAAAAGGAAAAAATCAGAAAATCATATCACTTTCCCTACTACATACCTAGAGCAGTAAGTGGATCATTGTATTCTACCCAAAAATTTAATGACGATATTTCACCATAAAATATATTTTAGGCCTCCTGACCCAAAAAAAAGATTTCTAGAAAATGGTCCATGTGTGTGTGTGTTTGTTTGTGAGTGCGTGCGTGCATGCGAGAGAAAGACAGAGAGAGAAACAGCGTAGCTCAAAAACAGAGAGTCTGCTAATGCCAAACTGGTATTTAAGTTCTGTATCCTGCACTGTGGACTGGAGCATGGTTCTCTGGTTCCCAGCCACAGAATGTGCCCGGGTTCAATCCCACCCATGGGGATGCGGATTTTAAGTCTTGGGTATAGGACCGGTGCCCACTCAGCATCGTGAAGAAAATTAGGAGCTGTGATAGGCAGTGGTCCTGGCCTCGTGAGCTAATTTTCCAGCTGGGGGAAGCACAATGCTGGCCACATCACCTCCCCATATTGGTTGGATGATCGCACATGTGAGCATGAGGCTGGCGGTCGGGTTAGCAGGCCCAGGTCCTTTGCGGGTTGTAGCGTTACAGGATTTATTTATTATCTTCCAAAGATGCAACATGAAGATTTTCAAGAAAATCACTCACCTCAAACTGCCCTTTATATGGAAAATGTTTGATTATTTTTAATTTCCTCAAAAATGTCATTAACAATTTTGATTAAGATACTATATGTTTCAGATATTTTGACAAATAAAATGTATATCTTGAATTTTCTGGGAATAGTCTGTAAGTCCTCTCTCTCTCTCTCCTTCCTGTTTTGTGGCCTTCTATCCATCTCTCTCTTTCTTTCTGCACATTTCCGTTTTTTTTTGTTAAGTGTTTAACACCCATCTTGCTTCATATGGCACCACAAGGTGTGACAACATTGAGGATACATGAAATAAAATGATGATTGGTAAGGAAACGTTCCAGGCCTAAGTTTAACATAACTTCCTGCCATTTGCCAGTTATGAAAGCTAAGGAAAATCTAAAAAAAAAACCTCAGTCAGGGAGGACAATCCTGGCGGGACTGAACCAAAGACCTCCCAATTGCGATCCATGCAATATATGTCATGTGACATTTTGAAAATCAACAATAAAACTTCTTTATCGGGGGTCTTAACAAAAAGGCCTAGGTATAAAAGGTGCCTCTTGTGCCTCTTCTTTATGCTTGCAATGCAATTGGAACTAGTAAGTTTCTTACAGTAAGCAGTTTACTTACATGAATAATAGTAAAGAAAAATTTCAATAATGTTTTAAACATTCATTCTATTAAAATGACATTCGTAACAAAACTTATCTGAAACATTATGCGTATAAACTTGTGTTTCATAATATTTTTTCAAAAATAAGTAATAATCAAATATTTTGATTTTGCACCCCATTAGAAAGCCTCTTCAGTGCAAGTAATTATTTATTAAATGTGTCGCGGTATCATTCGTGTTATCTTATTTGCTGAGCGCCTGTTATGGTTTTACTATTTTTGAATTTTGGGTTCTTTGTCCTCCGGCTAGCTATTATTACTCAGTCGAGCAAATCTCTTGAACAGGGTGTGTAAACAGAAAGGAGTTGTTACTAAAAGATGACACTGATAAAAGAATTTGTTTTTACACTTTTATTGACGTCACACTTTATTAATTTCATATATATTACTCTTAATACACGCCTGACTGAAACTGTTATATTTTCGAATGTAACTATAATCACTTATTTGCCGCACATTATTAATTCGAGTATTTCACATTTTTGTAACTAACTTTACGACGCGAGAGATTCTGTAGAATTACGTAACGTGTACTTCGTGAATGATTCTGTTGAACTGCGCGACGTGTAACCCGTGAATGATTCTGTTGAACTGCGCAATGTGTAACCCGTGAATGATTCTGTTGAACTGTGCGATACTTGTCTCTGGCATTAGAATTTATACTCCCTCACCCCGATATGCCTAAAGATTATAATCGAGCTGCTATTGGTTAATAAAGCGCACCAACATTAGCGTGTATTTTTTTATCCAATCAAAATTACGAACACATATGCTCTAGGGAAGATATTCCCTCCATTTCTACAGAAAAGCGCGCTACTCTGACGTCATTTGTTTGTCTCTTCTAATTGATAAACAACTCACCCCCTCGCTCATTGTTATCTGCTCCTATTGTCAGTTTCAGTGAGGCCGTGTAAACTTATTTCCTAACAATGCTTATAATTAACAAACATCTCAAATCATTGTCATACAATAATGTTAATTTACGCTACAATCACTCTGGCATTCACAGTGTTGTGATATAAAATACTGCGTCAAATGGCATCTAAGGTAATTTACTAAGTTTCCTAACAATTGATTTGGTCATTTTCGTATAAAAGGATAAATCTCTCTCTCTCTCCTCTCCTCTCCTGTCCTCTCCTCTCTCCCTCCCTCCCTCTCTCTCTCATATACACACAGATATTTATAAAAGCTTTAAAAATGTGAGTTTTTGCTTCAAAATAACCATCATATAAATTAGTATTCCACTATTCATCCAAAATTGAAAACAAACGTTAACATTTTTGCTTAGCTTGTATGTGTAGATATATATATACTTGATGTAAAGGGAATCGGTAACAAATTAATTTTCACAGACCAGGAAGTTTTACCTTGTTTGATTTATCACTGCAATTCTAAGGATGATAATTATAAATGTGACACATGTCAAAATAAAAATGTAAAAATTACTTTCATTTCAATTAAGAACCTGACTTGTCATGCATTCTGTAACTAATGAATATGTTTTATTGTGGGTACATTTAAGAGCAGCTTGAAATGCTGTTTTTATCAGTTCAAGTAATTTAGATTTTTAGGAATGCAGTTATTTATTAATAAGAAGATTCCTCACAGTGGAAGGTACCTCTGAATAAAATCGAAGGTTAATTTATAGTAACATAGGAGTTTAAAATGAAAATGCAACATTTCTGAAAAAGTCCTTGGTTTATTTAAAAGAAGTAATGTTTAAATAGGAATTAACTCTTATTCTCACTACATAAAGTAATAAGTACACCATCTTTTTCAGACTTTGTTTTACTAATGAAAGGTTTTGCAATTAATATAGTAAACAACATGCAAAATATTCAGGAAACTAACCAAAAAGGTATTTGGAAATCTGTTAGTTATTTATCATAACACACGTGAATATGAAACTTGCTTTCACCAAATGTCTTGTTACTAATTCAGTTGAACTTGAGTAGTACTTCTGATAAATGGGTGTTATAAGTTATGCTTACATTATTGTATGTTTTAACTTTTTTTGTCTTTTTTTGTTTTTGCATTTGCTTTCTTTGGACCATGCCCTTAGCCATAGGGTACAATTGCTGCCTGTGGAATGAGAGAACCGCATTCTTTCCTCTGCGCCAGCTTAGGCTGTGGTCTGGTATGGGAGTTATTCAGCCTAAGGTCCATTTGAGAGGTTACTTGTCTGAAAAGTAGCAGCTTCCAGATCATAAGGACCATCTACAAACAACTGGGGAGACTGCTGATCAAATGCCACATCCATTTCTGCACTCTGCCCATGATGTCCTTTGTAGATGGAGGTAGAGAACACAGCAGTCATGTGGTTGTTCTAGGAATTACAGCGTATAAAAGCTTTCATTATACATGGAGTATCCATATCATTTGTGACTTGCACTAGAAATGCTGCAATAAAAAATTCACTTCAGGTGAGACAGAGGATAATGGAGCTAATTTACCTTGACTGAAAGTGTTTCCAAATACCTTTTCTTTGCAGCTAGTTCTGAAATGGAAGTTGGCTTATTGGTGCCTTTTGCTTAGACAAGAAAATTTCTTCAAAATAGAGTAAAACCTGCCTAAAGTGGACCCCCTATATGCCGGAAACCTGGACAAATGGAAAATAAATCCAGAATGAAGCTGTTTGCTATGTTAAATAATATTGTAAACCATGAAACTGCCTAATGGTAACAAAAGAATTTTCTGGAACTGTTTTGTAAATAGTTTAAGATGGATTATTATATGCATAATACATAGCTATGTGCTAAACTTTTAAAGTGATAGCCATTAAATTTGAGCACAACTGTACTTGCACTGAAGTTTTAAGAACCGTGTATGGTTTAACTTGGCTCAAGTTAATCTTGCTGCTGGGTTGGAAGGAATTTGATGAATAGTTGGGGACAGAGAAACTGTGATTATTACATGTAGGTTAAAAATACAGCAAAGCATACATTTGAACCAATTTTTTATTTATAGACTCATTTTAAATAATTCCTTCATTGTTATTCTATGTGGTCACATTTTTTTGTAATGTACTTTGCTTTGTTAAAATACAACTCTTTGTAAGACAGAAACCTATTACAATGGGAAAAAAATACTGGAATGATAGTGTTCCATTTTAGTCAGGTTTTTCTATATCACTATTCACATGCTGAAACTTAATTACGTTAGGACTGCCTTATTTACTGGCAAGTTCTTCAAACCAGAGCATTTGGCCTTTGTGACTCTTGGTTTTGATCTCTTGTAACAGAAATCTGTATCTTGTCTGAGTCTGTCATTAAGATGTGCAAATGATTTACATTGCAGCAGAAACCATTATTCATTGGCGAGGACTCTGATGAAACCAACATGAAAAATGACTACAGGGCAATGAAGGGAGAGGATGGGAATGAAGTTAATGCTGTGGATTTTGTAGAGACCACCGTTAAAGAAGAAGCTGAGGATGCAGATTCCTATCCAGGAAATGTATTCCACTTAGATCCATCAAAAGAAATTAATGATAATGTTTATGACAGGTCAGTTGTATCACAATGAAAATGCATATAAAGCTATTATTCAATGAAATTGATACATTTTAAAATTTACTATAAGTGCAATGCTTCTCTAGAGCATCCAACATTAAGAGTCTGCAAATCTAGTGTGGATTTGTCAGACACTTACTCTTGATCATGTGGAGTAGTCAGTGCAGAGAAAAGTTTATGGTCAGTACTCCAGAACAGTTTATTCTAGAAACTTTAATGAACATCTTGAAGTTCATACAGAAAAGCACAAAGGAATAGGGGATAGTGTTTTTACTTTCTCTACCATTTACCTAGTAGGTAGAGAAGGTATTATGTGCCATCCAAAAATTTGATATCAAGAAAAAGGTCCATGTGTGTGTCTTGAACTGCACAACTCAAGATGAAAATCTGTCAAATACCAACTTGGTATTTAAATTCAGCTTCTTTCAAGGATGTGACACGGAAATTTTCAAGAAAATCCCCCACCCCAAACTACCTTTTACATAGAACATTTTTTGAAATTTTTTATTTTTCCAAAAATAGCTTTAATGATTTGGATTAAAATATCACATATTAAAGATATTTACATGAACAAATAAAATGTGTAGATCATGGGAATAGACGATGAACTCCTCTTCATTGGAAGGAATTTTGGATAATTTTGTATAACTGGTAAACATTAAGAGATAGACATAAACATACAACACAATCTCTTTAAAACACTTGATATATTTCAAATAACTTTTTTTTGTGGTACCAACCATTTCTGAGATATCTGTTAATATTGGTTTGAATTTTTTAATACTTTTGTCATTTTGTTAAAGTGCTAACACTATTCAGCTGTTTCTCATAATGTCATGGAAAGAGTATGGAATTTCAATGCCAGATATAGCCATTCACTTATAAACATCTGACTATCATTTGGTTTCCTCTATCCTCCTAGTACCTACAATGAAATGTGTAATGAAACTATTTTTGCAAAGTTTTATCTCGACTAGCATGAAGTAGATAGAAAAATAAGCTTTTGTAAGAATATTTGTTGAAGCCACATCGAAATAAATAATAGTGTTACAGAAAATCATATGAATGTAAAACATCAGTTTTTTTGTGTGTGGTATCCAAATTTTGCATTGACCAGATACCTCAGCAATATGTTTACCAAGCACAAGTTTTTTCTTTTCTAATGGTTTCATTAAACCAATTATGGCTGCCTTCTGTACTCTGCTAAGATAAATGTATGGTATAGGAAACTGAATTGTTTTACAGGAATGTATTATGATACTACCATTATGTTCACCACATTAGAGGATGATGCTAATTGAAGTAGAAGCCCATGAGATCTGTAATCTCTTCTTAACACTTGACACACAATGCTTTGTGCATTTACGTGCCTAACGGCCCAGAAAATACGTGCATATATAGCCCTGAAATTATTAAATAGCTACAAGTAACAGCAGGCTTCCTTAAATAAAGTGTTTATGGCAGAAAGTGCTGAACAGCATTTAATTATTTACTTGGTTGTTTCAGGAAGTTAGGTGGCGTACAGAAAAGCTTAGTTTGTGAAATATGTGGGAAAGCATTCAAACAGACAAGGGATCTGCGTCGGCACACAGTAACACACATGCCGGAAAAGCCATTCGCTTGTGCATCATGCTCCAAATCATTCACCACTAAGGATGCTCTGAAAATACACTCCAGAGTTCACACAGGAGAGAAGCCCTACAGTTGTGAAGAATGTGGATCTTGTTTCCGTCAACTCTCTGCACTTTCTTCTCATAGAAGGACGCACACAGGAGAGCGAAGATTCCAGTGTATTGAATGTGGACGTCGGTGAGTTCAGCGTCATATTAAACTCAGCTCACTAACCAAGAGAGTGGTTTGGCATTTTGCAATATGCAACCCTTTCTCATCTGTCCCTGTTCATAAAGTTACATCATCATAACAATACTTTCTCTTTAAATCACTGTTTCCCTTTTACCAATAAAAAAATGCTGTAATATCCACACAAAATTGGAAACTAATCAGAAACACAATGTTCCTTATGCATTTGTTACTATCTCTTAGGACCTGAGTTGTTAAAATGCAGACTTTAAAGGCTTAAAAAAAAAGCATATGTGTAAGTGTATATAATAAATAAAAAATCCTAAAAAAAATGCCTAATACAAAAAATTCTGCTTTCCTGCTATTTATACCCATTGGAGTTGCTTTAGAAGCGCAACATTCACACACAAAAACAGAACCTAATTACTAGGGCTAGGATTTTTATGATAGGGCATATATTTTTTGGTAGGACTGACATGCTCCTTAAATACATATAAATGCTTCTTATGAAACAGCGAAATGAATTAACCTAATTTGTTAAGTCATATTTTTGCATATATGGGCATTTCTCTCTGATAGAGCATATTTTAGTAAGTAAATGGTCATATTCATCATATTTTCACTCTTTCAAGAAGAAAATAACTTTCTCGTGCAATTTATTTATTCCGTGTTACATTTCTCAGAATTGCGCACCTCATTTTGTTTCCTGGAAAATGGCAAGTATCTACCTTCCTTCCATGTTTCCTTTGAATTCACAATATGGACTTCACCCTTACGCAGTAAGTGAGTTTGTGTAAGCTATTGTTACTCTATGAGCAGATAGCTGATTAAGTCATTCTGGACCCTGGACTGCAGACAAGTGTCTAATTCACTCATTCTGTTATTCAATCTTATTGAAGTCGTAAGCATGTGCAGTAAAGTTCAGAAAAAAATGCCTAAAGTGAAGCAAAATGTTCAAGTTTAACTAAAAAAGTTTGTGTCTCAATATGGTGAGAAAGTATTTTCAAGTGATGGTAAAATACTGTATTGTAAACTGTGCGACATAAGAGTAACTGCAGAGAGAAGCCATTTAACATTCAGCAGCATGCAGCAACAGATAAACACAAATGTGGAGTACAACAGATTGAAAATGAAAAAACACTACAGCAAATGCTCCTAGGGGAATCCCACCAGTCTTATTCACCATTCTGCAAAGAACTTTGTACAGCTGTCCTTTGTGCTGATATTCCCTTAAGTAAACTAAACCATTCAAAATGTGAATTCTTAGAAAAATATACAGGCAACTCTTCCTGAATCTTCCACATTAAGAAAGAACTTTGTCAGCCGAAGCTATGAAAAAACAATAAAACAAATTAGACAACAGCTTGTAAATAAAAAAATTTGGGTATCAATTGATGAAACTACAGACTCTATGGGAAGATATATTGCAAATGTCATTGTGGGAACTTTGGAAGAAGATGGTCCAGGCGAAAAGTTTCTAATAAACTGTGAACATTTAGAAAAAGTAAATTTTTCCACCATTTCTAAGTTGTTCGACAGATCTATGGTTGCCATATGGCCCAAAGGTGTTAAGCATGGCAATGTACTTCTCTTCGTAACGGATACTGCACCTTATATGGTGAAAGCTGCTGATTCTCTAAAAGCATTGTACAATAAAATGGTGCATGTGACTTGTTTAGCTCACGCCTTGCACCGAGTTGCAGAGGAGTTCGTAGTAAACTTAGTGACGTTGACAAATTTATTGGGTGTGTCAAAAAGGTATTTTTGAAAGCCCCTTCATGTGTTCAGCATTTAAGTTGTTAGCTCCAGACATTCCCTTGAACCATCTCCCATTTTGACAAGATGGAGGTCCTGGATTGATGCCTGCAACTATTGCTGCCAGAACTTCAACGTTGTGAAAAGCATCATTGATTCATTCGAAAGCAGTAAAGCTACTTCAATTGGACTAGCTCAAGAACTAATGTCTAATGGTGAAATTTCAGGTAAACTTTCATACATCAAATCAAATTTTGGATTTATTCCTGCTTTGGAGGAATCAGAAGTGCCACTAGTGAAGCAGATAGAACAAGTGAAAAAGGTTGTGAATAAATTAGAGGGTGTTTGTGGTATAATGGGAAAAGAAGTGTCAAAGAAAATGGAAAAGGTGTTAGAAAAAAATGAAGAGTATCATACACTGTGTTCCATTTCAATGATTTTGTTGGGTGAAAAGTTCTCTCTTAATCATTCAGATTTAGATTCAAATGATGTTCATTTTAAATATGCTCCTCTTGTGTCAGCTGAAGTAGAAAGGAGCTTTTCGAAGTACAAGGCTTTGTTGGCTGACAATATGAAATCTTTTTCATTTGACAAGTTGCACAAGGTATTCATTGTGCATTGCAACTTAGAGCTTATATGAAGTAGAATGAGGATGTAAAAAGCACATAGGTTAACTATGTTCCTATAATGTTAATAAAAATCATATGAATATCAAATTACATAGTTTAGCTTGCTTCTCATGTGCATTTTATTCTCAAATAAATAGTTCATTATCAAAACTGACTTACTAATTTATTTTACAACAGAAATTTTACCTCAATTTAATATTGTTAAGTCATATTTATTATGTTATTGTGAATATTTTGGTAAATGTTTGGTCATAAAAGCATATTTTTTGGTGCATATTATGGTGATTTTTAGGCCATAAATATCTAGCCCTACTAATTACAAAGCAAGCTGATTCTTGCCACATGTATACCACTTTGGCTTTATTCTAAGATAAATAACCATGATATAACAGCACAGTAGTTGCATGTTTCAGTTATTTATGTCTGAAAGTTCCTGTGCAAGCATAAACACTAGTGATCAGGTTGTTGATAATGTTTTTAGTGCCTTAACTTATCTACTGCTCCCAGCACTTGTCCCGCTAACACATCTTAACTTGCTTATGGTACTGAGTATGTGTAATTTGAGTTATCCCTTTAATAGAGAATATTGGTTTTACTGGTAGTTTAAGGATTCTAATGGCTTATCTACACAATTCGATTTCGTTAAATTTATTTTCATTTTTCCAAGAAGCTATAAAGGATATATGATGATAGATGCTATGAAACTTCCTCCAGGCATACATATGTTGGAACAAGAAAAGGGATGGATGACATAAAATCTTATGCTCTACTAGTGGAGAAGGTTTTGCAAACTCAACTGGGAGCATTATTGAAGTTCTCGACAGTCTCCACTCCCATGTAATATTCACTTTGGAAAACTCGGCTTCAGAAGTCTTAAAATGCGTATGGTTGTGACTAATGTCAGTGTTACAACCATAAGATTTCTCCATAAAGAAACCATTTAAGGGTTGTATCCACCAATTGTATGCTGAATGGATGCCTGGTAGTGCATGTCAGTATACACCAGGGGGAAAATCAAGAAGCCTGAGCTCTCCATAGCTTGTGTGATTGGAGTTTTTCTTTATGGGAACATTTATTTCATTAACATCAGGAAAAGGAGTTTTAAGTAGACAGGAATCTCAAATGCCTTCAATGGATTGGAAGATAATGCCTTTTTACCAAATGGCTCACCATTATTACACATCTGACCTTGACCATACCAGCAGCAACAAGGATGCATAGGGAAAAGAGATTTAAATCTCGTGCACTAAAACTTGGAACTGGAATTTTCATTTTTCGCATAATTTACATATCCCTCTTTTAGAGTCAAATTGAATTCAAAAAGTGTGTAAATTATGCAAGTAAATATGGTATTTGTGACTGTTGAGTTATAAAACATCAGTGGAAATATCTTTTCATCTAGTCAATGTTTGTACTCGACTCGACAGGTTCAGCATGTTACAGAGATGTCATCTGCAATGACTTCAGAAATCACTTTAATGGCCCACACAAAAGCTTAGCATGGCCGATAATCTGTAAGTGCTACTAACTTTATGTAACAACTGTGAACAAAATCGATGCATTAATTTAAAGTTTATGCAAATGAATATCACCGAATGTTTATATGAAAACCTTTTCATTCACCTCATTATCTTCTCCTATTTCCACCAAATATTTTCTCATATATGACCATTCTTGGAAATGAGCATGCTCCAAGTCGCACAATGAAGGATGCTTTGCTGTAATTTCTATTAAAATCTCATCGTCTCCACTAGAGGCTGATACTGAAGTGGCATTGCAATTACTCAGCTGATACTGCATGACAGAAGCTGCTACAACAGAGCTACCCAATGGAGTACATGCATGGTTTTTCACGGCTCCTGACTAGATAGTTCCCTGTAGAATTTCAGTTTGCAAATCACACTGTTTGTCTGTTGCAAATGTGTTAGAATGTGTTTAGTATTACAGATCGAAAGGAGACATTTCAAGTTAAGCAGTAAAACGTTTCAAATATAATTTAGAATGTTTTAGAATTACTGAGAATGCACTTTTTGGGTGGCATTACTTTCACTTCTTTAATAAAGACTCTAGAAGTAATTTTCAAATAACTGATAATTATTCTTATAACAGGTTTACTAGATTGACACACCTGCAAGCTCATCTGGTGTGCCATACTGGAGAGAAAGCATTTGAATGTCCAGAATGTCCCAAAGCATTTGGACGACGAGACAGTTTGGTGCAACATTTGCGAACACATAAGGGACAACGTCCATATTTGTGCACAACTTGTGGTAAACGATTTTCTCAGGGGCAGCAATTAAAGGTACATGTGGCAACACACACAGCAGACAAACCATATGCATGCACACAGTGTGACAAAAGTTTTGCCAAAAAGGATAGACTAAAGGACCATCTAGTTTCACATACAGGGCAGAGACCTTTCACTTGTCCTCATTGTGCTAAAGGTTTTGTTCGAAGTGATCATCTGAAATACCATCTCACACATATGCATAAAACATCATGACAAAACCTGTAAAATATGTAACCTTGTTTTAATATGTTAATAAATATTTTTTAAAAAAAGGATTTCATTTCCTGTTGCAATACATCATAAAATGCTTAATTTTCTGCATGTTTTGTAGGGTTTAGAATTTTATGATCACATGTTGCTGAACAAGAGATGTGAAAATGTTAAATACGAATAGGCAGCTTAATCTTCAAATCAGTTATAGATTTCAGCATTTTCTTTGTGCCAGCCAGAAAAACAGAACAGTGTAAACATAAAATTTCAGTTATCATGGAGAACTATACAGAGTTACGATAATCAAAAGTTTGCTGGTCTGTCCAGACAGCATCTGGTTAGTGGCTCATGAAAGTACGTGAAATTACTTTTTATCTCCTTTTCTCCTCAACTAAAATGCTTTTAATTAATATGGTAGCATTCTCCTATTATTTCATCTCTGCATGAGAGAACCAATATTTAGTGGATAAATGATATAGGAAGAGAATTTACCTTACAATAAATGCTGAAAATGTGTACTGCCCTCAAACAAAGTATATTTTATTATAAGTATGTTATCACTTGCCTAAGCTCTCCAGCAAGAAATCTTGTAATTTGTTTCCTGGATGCTATCATTAAGATCTCAAATGTTCAAAGACAAGAATAATATACTCTCTATTATAATATAATAAATATTTTGTTGCAATTCTTCACTTATCTTTATAAAATACAAATTCAAAAGGACATGTTTCCTAATTAATTACATCTTCAGCTTCTTCTTCCTTGTTTACTTGCATTGTTATGGTTACTGCCGTTAGATTGGCTGCTATAGTATTGCCCTTTACTGGAAGAAAAGCTATAATAATTCAATTAGAAATTGAAAATTATGGTTACCTTCCTTTCCTAGATTTAAAGGTAATAAAAAGTAGTATAAATTGAATTTTGGTATTTATAGAAAATCAACTCATACCAATAATTATATAAAAAATAAGAGTTTTCACCTTTTTTCACTTAAATTTGCTGTTTATAATAGTTTAATTTATATGGTGATAAATAGGGACCCCGACTTTTCGCGAGTAGTTAATTCGCAAAATTGGCCGAAAATTAACAATAAGGAAAACCTTTAATCAATTATTTTTAAATTCCACATATATATCCATTCTGAGTCGCGAAATAACGCGACATTAGTTCTATATCGCGAAAACGCGACATAATACCGTTATGAAAAAAAATGTGAAAATAACCCGAAATTTTTCTCTCTCTCCCCCTTTTTTTGGCATTTGTCTCTCCTTTTCACATAAACAATCAGATATTTGGCTTATCAATCATTTACGGATACATGTATTGTCATTCGCTACGGCCATGCTGCACGGTGTTGTGTGCTGCACGGCACAGAACACCAAACTGCACTGTGATTTAACCAGAGCTTCGGCAAACATCGATACTGCTTTCACTACCCCGTCCCCTTCACTCTTCACCAAAGGCATGCACAACAAAAGGAATGCCATGTTTATCGGAACTCGGCAACACCGCATCAGTGGCGGATTTCTCATTTCACTCAAATTATTCTTTGGATTTAAATGACAATACTACCTGCAATTCTTCTCTAATGCCGTATTTTAACGATTCGTGCTTGCATCGACCCATTTCATGCCGGCTGGAAAAGACTGTTGCAAAAGTATCGTTAAATAATGTATGAATTTCTAAGTCTGGTTCAAGTCAATTCTGACAGTAGACAGCCTCTTCTACCAATCACTGTCTCCGTTTCCTGTACCCCTCGCACGAAAATTGTTGCTGTCTCGCGACGTTGCCATAATGTGAACGCATGTCTAGGTATATTTTGTGTCCGCTATACTGAAAGATTCGTTTGGAGTCAAGTTATATTCTTTAAATTATGTTACAATTTAGCGCAAGGAGTCTGTTTACCTTCTGCTCTGAAAAAGAAAAGGAATTATGCCGATGGAGCCACGTTTCAAATTAAGCTAGCGCATGCACAATTCAGCTGACGGTGGAGTTCGCGCGCCGTACAGACAGCATGTGCAAGATGTTGCCAGGTCAGTTTAGTTTTGCGGCACGTGGGAATTCAAACCGATTCCACAGTAGTATTTCAATGCAGTTTCAAAATATAATAAACTGCCAGGCATCTTTCCTTCTTGAACACTGCAAAGACACCATTTGCCTTATTGAAGTGCTTGAGGGATCTAAATATCCATTTGTTCATAAACTATATAGCAAACTTAAAGATATATCAAATGGCTTCACAATAGTAGCTGAGGGCTCGTTTGGAGAGAAAACTTCAAGTCTTCTTCAGAGACTGCCAACCCTCAAGAAGTCTTATGTTATCAGTCAGTTCAAGCAATTGGGCATAAAATTAGTTACCAAGCTGAATTCCTTAATGTCAGCTGATCCAGCTGATGATGATATTCATTCTGCAGGTAAATTGTTTGATGTACAAAAAATAGTATCAAATGAGGCATCTACTGATATAACTATAGAAAAAGCAAGAAGAATGTTACCTTTTCTGCGAGACTTGCCAGAGAAAACATTCGAGGAGGGATATGCTGCTCTGAAGAACATAGTGTGTGAGAAATTAGATGATGCTGCTGAAGTGAACATATGGATTTACTTTCTGGACTTCAATGTGATCACTTGTGTTTCAGTGAGAAGTGTATGAAACTATTGTGGGTGCCCATGTCCAATGTGGACAGTGAAAGACTTTTCTCAGCATATGGGAACAACATGACAAACTTAAGAACAAATCATAAGCCAGAGAACACCGAACTTATGGTGGCTTTGTCTCTAACAAAGTAAATCAGTCGAAATGTATACTATGTAAATATTTTCATGCGCCTCTTTTTTAAGTTTTATGTAAGGTGCCCTTTGTTCCAGAGTAAAGTAGTTTAAACTGTGTTTTTGTTTTTTCCCTTTTTTTGCAAGAGATAACACCGCTAAGCAGTTTTATTTACCGCCCAAAACACCGCCCACTATAATATTTTTACACCGATATTACATTATTTTATTTACCGACAATCTGGGGTCCCTAGTGATAAATATACTAAATAAAGATCAATTTAATAAAAATATAAACACATTATCAACACTGTTTTAATTAATAGTTTTAATATTGATTTTATAGATAAAAGATGAGAAATTTAAACATCAGAAGGCTGTTAAAGATATTTTTACTCTTAAAAAACTAAAAGATGATTATATTTTTAAAAA
Source organism: Deroplatys truncata (assembly GCA_030765065.1). Taxonomy (NCBI): domain Eukaryota; kingdom Metazoa; phylum Arthropoda; class Insecta; order Mantodea; family Mantidae; genus Deroplatys; species Deroplatys truncata. The sequence continues at coordinate 198,487,501 of CM060978.1, forward strand.
ATCACTTATCAACTTTGAGCAAATAAATAATTCACAAACATTTTTAAAGAACATGGTATAATATTAGTTCCTCAAATAAACACAACATAAAAAAATGCTAAAAGATAAAATTTCAAAAAAATAAAACATTTGGCATTTATCAATTAAACTGTTTCGATTGTGACCAAGTTTACTTTGGAAATACTAAACATCATTTGGAAACCTGAGTAAAGGAGCATTTTAGAAATATTAAATACAAACATACTGATAAATCAGCTATAGCAGATTATTTTTAGTCATTTAATCATGAAATAAATCCAGAAGTTAAATTAATAAAGCATGTAAATGCACCCATAGATTTAATGGTGCTGAGAAAATATTTATGTTGAAGAGTAAAGATTGTATAATGAATTTTGAAATGCTGCCATTTGATTCTGTCAATTTTGTACTTCCAATAGATGGCATTACTATAGCAAACAATCCATCACCTATTGGCAATAAGCATAATGCAAATAAATGAGTAAACAAGGAAGAAAATGCTGAGGATGTAACAGATCAATTATGAAACATGTCCTTTTGAATTTGTATTTTAAAAAGATAAGTGAATTATCACAAAATATTTATTATAGTTTTATAATGTTTGTGTTGCTGCATTGCCATTAGCTTCAACGTTTACTTAATATGGTCTCTATTAATATACAAAAAGAGACTAGAAACAGTGTGCTCTTTAAATACACCTAAGGTGACTTGTAATTAGTAACACTAACACCAGTTATTTTACTTGCTTTACACGTTTTTAGAAAAACCATTATATCTTTCATTTAACATTTATATCTTCTGATGATGGGAGCAAACAGTTTCTCAAAACCACATGCAGAAGTAAAGCTCACATGAGATGCATGAGTTTCGTTCTCTACAATCACAGATTATCTCCTAGGCTTCTAAAGAACTGGCCTCTATCTGTTGACACTGCTTTTAAATTATGATGCAGACCAGTCTTAAATTTCATTATTTCAGAAGCTTTAATTGTTTCTTCAAAAAAATCTGGTAAAGTGCAAATTGACTCAACAACTCTGACAGTTTCTTAATAGCATTGTCAGGAGTAGGTAAAGCCAAGCTTCTCTTTTGCAAGTGACAAGTCAATAAATTTGGTCAGTACATCGTACGTCATTTCAAAGTTCAATACAAATTCTTTTGAGATAAAAATATTGGAAAGTTAAGTACTAACACAATTTATACTTACGTATTTTGAGTTCATGTGTTTTTTAATAAATTGTGTTAATACTTATCATATAACTCCACTGTTAATAATGACTTCATTTTAATTCCATGATATTGGAAAGTCCTTGGTATTTTGCCCTTTCTTTCGAGTCTCTTGTCATTTCATTTTTTGCAGTACTACAATGGTAATCCAGAAAGTCCCAGATGTTTTTAAATAAACAATTAACAAAATGTAAATATCAACGTTTATTATCTACATTTGAAAGGTACACTCTTAAGCTATTTTACTACATAATCGCCATTCAAATTGAGGTATTTATCATACCGTGGCACAAGTTTTTCAATACCCTCTCTGTAGAAATCTGCCACCTGCGATTTCAACCACTGGTTTACACTGGCATGCAGTTCAGCATCAGTATGAAAGCATCAAACTCCGTAAAATTTGGGAAAAGTGTCCTGAAAGTTCTGTAATCGTGAAACGACAATTTTCACGAATTTTGTCATTGATTTGCATTGACAGTTCATCAGTCATAAGGCCTATACCACTGCGATCCTTGTCGTGAACATTGGTTATGGCCATTTTTAAAATCAATGCACCATTGCCTGACTCGGCTTTCACTCATTATTCCCTGCCCGTAAACATCACAAAGTTAACGATAAATTTCAATTGGTTTGTTCTTTTTAGCCAACCGCACTTCACAAGTGGCGGGATTTTCTATTGCAGCACACATTTTAACAACTCTCAGAGAGCACAGTAAGGAAGGCACAGTGTGGAAAGCGTGCAAATGCCTTAATTCTTGGTGGTGTTAGATACGCAATTGCTCCATGGTTCACGATGCCCTATTGCAATGCACTTACCCCAGAACAGGGATCTTACAATAAGTGCTTGAGTAAGGAACATGTCATAATAGAAAGTTGCTTTGGTCAGGTGAAACGTTTTCCTGTCCAAGGCAAAATAAGACCAGCAACAGAAAAGATTCCTTCCATTGTTGTCTGCTATTTTGCCCTGCACAATGTGGCTAAACATCTAACGAAGATTTCAAAATTGAAGTAAACAATAATCAGGAACAAGACACTTGGGAAGGGAAAGCTGTAGGTGCCATTATACATGGCTTTCAAATTAAGTGAGTAATATATGGATTTTAGCTTTAAAATTATTTTGGTCTTTTCTTATAGCAATAACATGAAAAGCTATATTTGTTTTACATATATGTGTAGGAAAATATTACCACGCTGGGCTTTCAAACAACTTATTTATAAAGAATCAGTTTTTTGTTTAAAAAAATACTTATGTGACAATTTCTTCAGGATGAATTTAAAGCTTGCATATGGTGCAAAAATATGTACTTGCTTATACGTTTTATTTAAAAGTTAATCAAGACCGTATTAGTGATGTGGTAATGTGCCTTCTTCCCATGCAAGAGGTCCCAAGTTCAAATCTTGGTAACGGTGGGTTTAGATAATATTTTTACCCTCGTACGGCAAATGTTGGGAAACTCTTAAGTCCTAAGGACTCTGGGCTCGTTTGAGTATTATTTTACCCATTTCATTCATCACCTCTAAACCAGTGCAGTTAAAGGAATTTAAATTAAAAACTATATTTGTTCGTAATTACAAATTTTACCGTTTAAGACAAAAATGTTGCTACTGTTTTTACAACGTTAATATTAGTTGGTATAACTCAAAAGTTAACAGCACATTTGAGGGAGAAATGAATAGTACCTTTCACTTCCGTAATCCAAACCAATTAAAATTTGGTATGAGAAACATTGTAAAAAGGAATATTCATGAATTAAGCTACTCATAAAATGTACACTACTTATTGCAGGAAACGGAAATTTAACTACATGCTACATGAAAATTTGATGAATGCATCAGTTAGTTTTATGCAGCTGTGAGGTGGCGATAAGAGAAGTGGAGCAAATTGCTAGCACTATGGAGAAAATGCTCTGCACATGTAAACAGTTTACTCCGTTTTGCGCTCGAGAGTTTTTTCTTGAGAGATTGTTAACTTTTATCGATATAGCCCATTGCTTTTTGACATAATAGGAGCAGAATTTTAACTAGATCATATAGTACAGTGCAGGTGTTTTAAAGTTTGGTCACAGACTGGCTATATGCGTAGCACGTTGTACTGCAGCGACCTCAGTACTTTTCTGATACACAACTGGCGGCACATGACGTGTTCAAGGTTATCTTTATCAGCTGTGTTTCAGTTGCTGCTGTGTTGGTGCTGTAAAGAGAGTTGACAAAGTGCATCTCAAAAGGTGAAAAGCTTATTCAAGACATCTATGTGTAGAGTGTGATATGCTTAAGAGTGTTAATGTCTTGTTATTAGTTCAGTTCAATGCCTGCTGACAAATTCACTGTTGAACAACAAATTTTTAGTATGATACATACGTAAAAGCCTGAATCATGTAGACAGGTGTGCAGACAATTTTAGGAGAAATTTCCTGGTATTCCAGTCCATGTAGAAAAAGTGTTAGATTTCTGGTTAATAAATTTAGGACAATGGGAATGCTAAATGCTAAACGTAAGAAACAAAACTGAAAAAATCTGATGCGTTACACTACACGACTTTCTCTACTCTTATAATAACTATTTTTTACAAACGCTTATTCTCCATATGCTTCATGTTAATCAAGATGTTAATCTTATTGCTAATTTTCTTGTAGATGCAAGGGGAATATGGTAGGCTTTAAGCGATAGTCAAATATTTTAAGAGCTGGTTGCTATGTGGCGTATTCCATTCTCTTTGCATTACCAGGACAAAAAAGAAAATGAATAATGAATTCCCATTTTGTGGCAGTATTTTATATCACAACAATGTAAATGCCAGAGTGATTGTAGTGTAAATAAGCATTATTGTATGACATTGATTTGAGATGTTTGTTAATTATAAGCATTGTTAGGAAATAAGTTTACACGGCCTCACTGAAACTGACAATAAGAGCGGGTAACAATGAGCGAGGGGGTGAGTTGTTTATTAATTAGAAGAGGCAAGCAAATGACGTCAGAGTAGCGTGCGTTTCTTTAGAAATGGAGGAAATTTCTTCCCTAGAGTATATGTGTTCGTAATTTTGATTGGATATAAAAATAGACGCTAATGTTGGTGCATTTTATTAACCAATAGCAGCTCTGTTATAATGTTTAGGCATATCGGGGTGAGGGAGTATAAAAAGCTAAAGCCAGAGACGGGTAACGCTCAGTCCAACAGAAGCATTCTCGGGTAATACGTCGTTCAGTCCAACAGAAGCATTTGCAGGTAATACGTCGTTCAGTCCAACAGAATCATACAAAGGTTATACATCGCTCAGTTCAACAGAATCTCTCGCGTCGTAAAGTTATAAATGTGAAATACGCGAGTTAATAATGTGCAGTAAATAAGTGATTATAGTAACAAAAAAATATAACAGTTTCAGTTGGGCGTGTATCAAGAATAATTATGTGAAATGAATAAAGTGTGACGGCAATAAAAGTGTAAAAAATAAATTCTTTTATCAGTGTTATCTTTCAGTAAAAACTCCTTTCCATTTACACGCCCTGTTCAAGAGATTTGCTTGACTGGGTAATAATAGCTAGCCGGAGAACAAAGAACCAAAATTAAAAATAGTAAAACAATAACAGGCGCTCAGCAATAAGATAACACGAACTAACCACGACAATTTGAGAAAAAGTATAAGTATTGGAAAATTTAAGGGAATAACAAGCAATATCTCAAAATTCACTCAACAAAAAAAGTGTATATGACATAAATTGTGTATTTTAACACGATCTACCATTTTTTGTGTAGTAAAATTTTGTCTCTCTCTTATGGTTTACCAGTTATGCAAAAGTTGTTCACAATGAAGAATGCTTTTGGAGACATTCACAGAAAATTCAAGATATATATTTTATTTGACATGAAAATATCTTAAATATATGATATTTTAATCAAAATCATTAGAGCCATTTTTGAGAAAATTAAAATTTTCGAAAAATGTTCCTTGTAAAGGGTAATCTGGGGTGGGGGGATTTTCTTGAAAACCTTTATGTCGCATCTCTGGAAGATACTGAACCTAAATACAAGTTTGGTGTTTATCCGACTGTTCGTTTCTGAGTTATACTGTTCACAGACAGACACAAACACACACACGGACATGTTTCCAAGAATGCTTATTTTGGATTCAGGAGGCCTCAAAACATGTATCTCCTTCCTGTAGCATCTTGTGGTTCCTTCATTTCATCCACTCTTCCTGGGGGATGATAGCCACAATAGATCCATGAAGGTTGCAGTTCGGTAGGTGTCCCCCTCTTATGTATCATCTATAAAAGATCTCTGTGCAATAATTTTATGGGGTAATTTAATTCTATGAATGGAACAGAATTTTTTAATGTCATATTTGCTGCTGCTGCTGCTGTAGTGCTGCACACAAAAAAAGAAAATTGCTTTCTGTTTTAAATTGTTCATGCATTACAGCTATAATATTGCACACAAAATCACAAATAAAGCATATATTACCTTTATTATTTTTTGTAACTCCTAAGCATTTTAAGTGAAATCGTTTTAAAGTTTTACATAAATCATTTGAACAGGATTCCATGGCTTAGTGTCAGGTACTCAAGTTATCAAGGTATATTTCATGTGATATGAATATTATCAGAGCTATACATAATTATTGACCAGTAATTATTAAAAACAGTTGTTAGGTTTATCTTTCTATTTTACTATGGGCCTCTTTGCATTTCATACTCTCGCTTCCACAATACTGTAAGGTGCTATGTATATGCCACCTGCAATGAGATTTTCGATGAATTGTAAATGACCACCCTATTACTGCTGTCAGGAAACTATGATCTTGCAAGGACTATGTCACCTGAAACAAATCATACTAGAAAAATAGTATACGTGCATGCATGTGTGACAAACTTACTTCATTAGAAATGCTACATTAATAGTAGCTGAATGACAGTAAGCACTGTATTGCAACATAGTTGACACAGAACGTAACACAGAGGCCTTCCAGGAGTTGGAACCTCATGTGTTAAATTGCAGATCATAAATCAGGCCTGTTAAATTCAGTGTTACTTTGGAGTGGACATTTCTACCTCTCACTCAAACAGCACAAAACTGCACTAATTTGGGAGGTCACCACTCTGACTCTTTTGCAGGCCCATTGTAAATAATGTTTATGCAATTTCTGTTCATAAGCTTCATTAACTATTAACCCTTTCCTGATGATTATTGTACTGTATTTCTACCATGGGCTGCTTTTAATTTTACATAGCAAAATTGCTCTGCACACACAAATGCCACTCATTTACTAAGTGCTGTCATTTGTTGTACTGCTGCAGTTGTTGGATGGTAGAAATTGCATTGGTTGATCAACATCACTATCTCAGATTGTTGGAATACCAACATAATCCAAAACAGAAGTTGTTAATTACTGGTTAATAACTATAATGCTACCTCACATTGTACCTCTATTTTCAAGAGTTGGGGTCTGACAGATTAGCAACCAAAATCTGAACTATATTGCAATGTTACCAATATGCTTAACATTTGTTCATCTGACATGTGCATACATTGGGATGTAGTAATTATGAAACAAACTACACAGACAGTTGCCACAAGTAATGTTTTTAATTATAGTTACAACAAAAAATTCAATACCAACAGGTTTATGGAATGCTCTAAGAACTAAAATGATAAAGTAGGGGAGAAAAAATAAAGCCATACAGTAATTGAGCCTCTCTTGCATGTGCTTTGAAGTAAGGAGAAAGGTTTAGATTAAAGTGTGAAAAATGGCCATTGTAAATCATAATTACACTTCAGCTTTAGTTTTTTTATTTTAACCACAGATTAAATAAGGTAAACAAATTAGTGGTTAAGAGAAATATACAGAAATCAAATCAACTACATGTATAGTTCTACTACAAATTTTTTCATTTGTTTTGATTTGTTTATGAAATTGGAGTGCTAGCATCAACATAATGACCTCATAATTCACTGACTAAAATATTGCACAACTAATAATGCAGATAGGAAAACGGAAATAACAGAGATCAGCCCTTTTCTCAGGGTATCTATTACATTTCAATGAACATTACACAGCAAAAACAAGGCACAGTAGCTGCAAGCTGAAGCCAAGAGTGAATACAAGCAATGAATGACCACGTGTTAATGTACCTATGGTAACACTGTTACCATAATGACGACCTGCCATGCTCACTTGTTTTTGGGACTGCAGTACTTACATTAGACCCCAACTTTCAAAAAAGAGGTATAACATTTTACATAAAATATTAATTGTTGCATTTTTCACAATCTAGCTCTCACTGTTTGTGCCGATTTGCCAGGTTGGCATTGCAGTAAACATTTCTTCCTCGAAGAACCAAACCTTGACCGGGAGACTTATGTGTCTGGTGAACAGGTTCATCCTCAGCTGACATGAGCTGCAAAAAGATAAAACAGTTCTCAGTTACAAATTTTTGTTAGTATAGTTAAAGGAATTAGCTTAATGCTGAGCATCAGCACTTTGCCAATTACAGTTTTGTGTAGTGAAGTTGCTTTTGTTAAAAGCTCTGGATCAGAGAAAAGTATTCTAGCTTTACTGAAAGCAATTTGCATTGTTGCACTCTTTCAATGACAAAAAATAGTATTTCTGCTTGTTGTACCTCAGGCTTTAAAATGGCTTTCATTTAATGAGAAGAAAAAAACATTTTCTCTTGGAATTGCAACATTAGGCAGAAAAATTTCATAGAATATCTTTCTATGCCCTTTATTTAATTAGAAATTTAATCAGCTATAAAACAGAAAAAAAAGATCACCACTTTTTTAACCATGTTGTCTCAGGGATTTTCCATTACATATTTCAAGTTATGCGCTTTTAATGTATACCTAATTATTGTTATACAAGCTGATCCACATTTGATTTTATGAAAACCACAATACATAAGCTGTTTACTAATGGTACTATTGGTTCCCTAACTATTTGCTAATAGTGACACCTCAGGGGTAATTGTTAAGGGTGCATTTAAATTTAATGTTAGAAGCTAAAAATTCCTTAATTGATCATGTGTTGATAACACTTATTTTAGTACAGGAGCATTACAGCAAATGCCCCATACAACTTGCAAATTACACAGTAGCTCACTTGAATAAAGCATGTGTAGCAAGTGCTCCCAGACCAATTTGAATATTTGGCAAATTTGCAGCTTATCCCTTTTTGTTTTTAAATAATCTTAATAATTAAAAACAATTATTATAATAATTGCTTTCGAGCAATTAAGTAAATACGTACTAAAACAGCTATGCACACAACTGCTTGCTGCATGATCATTCTTTCTATACAAGCGAGCTTGAACCTCTGTATCAGTGGCAGGCAGATGCCTTGCTCTGTGATGTCATACTCACGAGCAAAATTGCTGACTGCCCGGTGATATCTGTAGTGAGCACAGAATAGAGGGGAGGCCTGAAAAGCTTCAGTTGAACAGTGGTGGCACGGTGCCTGAGCTTTAACCAACTATGCATTATTCTTCTGAGATACTTTAATGGCAGTGCACATTACTTGCGGCTGACTACAAATTTCAATCAATTACATTAGGAATAACAATACATTTGTATGAAAAATACCCACAGTATAACAATGTAACAATTGTTTTACTTTAAGTAGTAATAGAATCTCAAAATACATAACTGCAGAGGCATTCAATTACATAAATGCCGCTGTGAAACTTCTTCAAACACTTTAAGCAGCAGTGCCATATTTTTCATTTGGATCGTTGAAAATAGGCTGCCGCTGCTTCTGCCTGTCTCTCAAATTCTTTTACACATTACAGTTTTATACATTTTACTTGCATTATGCGCAGCATGCATACATGTGAAACATAAATTACTTTGTATCACTGCCCTACCCAAGCTCAACACTTTCTCAAGCTTTTTCCCCCTTTCCACCATAGCTTGTAGCATTTGGAGCCATGGTGTGGCTAATACGCAAGTGAAGAATATTTTTCAGTACAGATCAGAAAGTTGCTTTCTATGTTGTGATTTATGATCTTCATACAAAAAAGGAACTGTTCATATACATAAGTAGATCCGAATATGCTCAATATCCTGGCAGAAAACTTGTGCACCCAAGGGACTTTGTTTGGAGGAAATTTCTATAAAAGGAAAAGAAATACTTTTTGTTTGGAAAGCTGTCCTTCAGTCAATATTTATTTTGTAAGTCAGTTATTTCTAATTGCAAATCCACTGAAAATGGTGTTGCAAATATTGTGGTGTATTGATAATTTGGAGGGTTACATTGTCACTATCATTGCCAGACATATTATTGTTCTATATTGTCATTGCCAGACATTGTTGTTTACGTCATTCCTGTCTGGTACTTTTGGTAGCCATGAGTGGTTGGGGAAAATAGCATCTGTCTTAATTAGGATTCCGTGAGAAACAGATTGTGTGCACAAGCCAGCTTTTGGATTGGTGGACATCTCTCACCTTTCATATTTAATAATGTAGGAACCCCAAACGGTTGGGAAATAAATCTAGGAATATGTAAGTAGATTTGTGTTATGGATTTAGTACAATGAAAAACCCACACCTTCCTCTTAACCTCCACACCACATTTCGGTCCTCTGCAGCCAAGTAAGTATACGTCCCCTCAATGGGTATTAGAAATTAATTTAATTTTGATGTGAACTTTTAGGCCTCCACCCAGCATGTAACATTTTTGGCGGAGGCACTGGGTGTAGATGTTGGAAAGAGAGATTTATAATATTTTGAAATTGTATCAAATTTTGGGCTTAGTTCTTCCAATATTTGTACATAGTTATTCATATCAGTAATTGGATGACATACTGTAGACAACTTCGGAAAATGTGGGGGTTGATAGTATTTCACTACTGCATTCATAAACTTCAATAAAAACTCTCATGGCTCACCATTACTACTGCACTATCGTATACGCCACTGCGTCAGTTCATGTTTATGGTGATGTGCCTCTACTGCTCGCTTGGTGCTGCTCTTTACTTGGAACTGACGCAGCAGCTGCCAACCACTGATCTGTATGATAAATTTGCTCAAGTATTTTTATTGTATAAATGGCTCGAAGATTGATTGAATTTTCATCTGTATGCTTGATGTGCTTGTGCAAGCAAAGCTCAACATTCATAGGGACAAGCTTGTGTAAGTCGCAAGTGAGCTCTCTGGTAGTAGTCAAAAATGTGTAGAGTTAACAATATACTACTGAACTGTGAAAGGGAAATCATGAATTACTCAAAGAGTTCATTAAAAGTTACCAGTCAGCCTTGCCTCTGGTATATCAGATCCAGTGAATACAATGATAGATCAAAGATAATAATTATTTTTAATTCACTCAGTAGGTAAATGGGAAAAAGGTTTTCTTTTCATCAGCCAGTCTTTACACATGCTACGATTGTTTTTTCTTTGTCTTCTTCTTTTTAAAACTAGGACAAGTAAGTGCATTGTCATTTGAGTTTGAGATGCTCCAAGCATAAACTGATGCTGTTCAAGCATACTTGTTGCATGTGGTGACGGATTTAATTGTGCATGCATATGGATCTGTGCTGTGACTTTCATTTGGAGAGAAGGTTATAGAGCATAAACATGGAACATCTAATGCAACTTTTTCTTATTGGGTATTCTTAAGGTGTGTTTTCTTCCACTGGTGACTTGTACGAGACATTTGTCTGGAACCATATATAACTTGTTCCTTATATTTGAATAGAACCTGTATGATATACTGCTCTGTAACTGTTTGTAACTTGTGCAGAACCCATAAAAGAAGTTTTTAGTGAATTCAATTGCAGCTATTAATACAAGTTAAAGCAATGGACATTGATAAATTGTTTTACAGCGCAGCTGCTATAGTACTGTTAATACTTTGAAATAGAGAAAAATAAAATACCAGTAGTGAGCAGGAAATTTCTTATCGAAATGTATTTCACCTGAAGCATATACCTCAATATATTCTCCACACTTATACTAGAATATTGCCAGGGATTTAGAAACTTTGTGAGGATGTCACTGACTGAATTTGAAAATTATTTGCTTCAAGATGTATCTTTATTTTAAAGATAATTTGTCCCTCTCATATCAGTTACAGGATACTAACTTTAGAAATGCAGTATCTCCAGCAGAACAATTAGTAGTAAGTGTATGATATTGTCTTGTAAAGGGTACAGTGGTGTACTGTTTTGATAATGCAAAAACTAAAGTGCTTAGATAACTTTTCAAGTGCATTGCCTTAAACTTCCTGTACATTTCTGAGATAATGAGTATTCTGCTTGCACTCTTAACCTAAATTTCTCCCTATTTCACCATACTTAGATTTATGCTGCTACCATTACCAGTAAGTGGCTTATTCACACCTTCTAAAAACTTCAGACTATTGAAAAATTGACATTTAAGCACATACAGTATCTGTTCCCATCCCTGACAGCGTATCTTGAGCATTTCCTGGTTGAGCTAAGATATGATGTTGGGTAATTTCTTTTATACTTCCCCCATATCTGTTGCTAAAGCTGTCAAAATATCACTCAAACATGTCAATTTTTATTGAGGTCCCAGGATTCCACACTGCTGGCATCCCATAAGCATAGTTTCTGATTCAACTCTGTTATTTACATTCTTGTTAAGGATGCAGACCAAGCCATCTTGAAAAAGCTATAAGCTGTGTATGGCAACATTGAACTGTACAAGCGCAAGATCTCGAACTTAGGGAGGAAAGAATTTTTGGCATACCTGGTTTAAATTGTTCCTTAACATTCTACAGGATATGTTTGTTATCTTCATTGTACAATCAAAAAAATTACATGAGTTTTATTTATGAATGCTCTTTGTACTTAGCATCCCATTCTATATTGGGCAGGAAAGACTGGAAAGTTTGCTCAGAGGCCTCTTTATCAGATTTGAGGTTCTTACATGCTGTAAATCTACAACACAGGACCATCGGCTTTACTTCCCTTCCAAAGGAAACCTGCTAAGGATTTTTACGCTAAAAAAAATCCATTGCCCTCCACCGGGTTTGAATCCGCGACCTCGGGAACTAAAGACTAGCATGGTAACCACTACACCACAGAGGATGACCTATTACAATCATATGCATTACAACAGCAGATAGCAATCCCATGCTTTTGGAATAGAGATAGCTGTTGTTGCTAAGGCATGTTTTCATCTAACAGAAGCTTATCTCCATGTGGCTATCATTAAGCAAGCAATCAGCAGAGCAATACTTAGCAAAATGGCTTAAACATATTGCAGTTATGCGATCTTAAGAATTATAAGACTAGATCACATTATATACAGCAAGTGTCATTTCTACCAAAACAAACTCTTTTGCATCTGTTTCCATGCTCAAAACAAAATAGTGGCAATCAGGGGCATACACAGATAGTGCAGTTAGGGGTATGGGCTAAATTAAGAATAACTGAAACTTACGATGCCTGTTGGAGATACCTTCATTCCATGGTTACTTAGAGATTTATCCAAGAAGGGGGATATCAACTGGATTAATGAACAAGATGTATTAGTTTAGCATGATAAACAACTTTTCAAGTATTGTAGGACCAAAAGGCAAACAGGGGTACCTAGCAACTCAAACTCCCAGCCAGGACACATACCGAATCAGGTGTGTTAACCACTAGACTACAGGGAGACCCACACTCACTCACTCCACTACAACTACAGGAGTGCTCTGTAACCATCTTACTAACTTCCTGTGACTAAACGTGTGCAGATAGTAAAATAACTGGAGCTAGTTGTTTAATCGATGTTGCCAACCAACATATAGAATTATGATAAGGTTTTCAAAGAATGTACTAAATTCCTGTCATCCCCATTATTTACCACTGTTTTAATGCATTATTTTTATCTACCTGTTTATTAAGACATGCAGTGTGGTATATTAAACCTGTAAGTATACAAGAGTTACAGAAAACAAAAATGCTTCAGAATTACTGTTTTGGGTATCTGGGGGGAGGGTCCCTCAAGATCCTGGAGCCCCTCCCTGCATATGCCCCTGTTGGCAATCACATTCACATTCTGGAAATAAACAAATGTTGGACTGACACATGGTTGTACTGCAGCTAGTTGGTCATAGAACAGGTGTGCAACACTGCTTTTGTCAGTGAACTGTTGTCTGGCAATATACAGCAAGGAAATGCTTTAAACTAGATAGTACTTTTTGTTCAATAAGCATGTATCGGTGATGTACTATGCAGTGCAAAAACAGTTCAACAATGCTTAACTATGACACTTTTAACAAAAGTAGCTTTCTACATTGGTCTAAATCCAGCCTTAAGCAGAAGTTTCAGCCTTTTATCAATGTTTGCAAAAAGAAAAGAGCAAGTTTAAGAAAACAAATAGTGTATTAGGAGAAAATTAACTGGGGGTTGGGAATAAAGAAGAGAATACATGAGTTATCAAATTGCTTAAAATGTATCATATGAATCATTGTGAGTTTGCATAATCAGGATTATTATAGTTAATAAGTTAATATATTTGTTATTTTAAACTGAACCTTTTGGATGCACAGTTAATTCATTGCTGCCACCATAATGGAATATTTACCTGTATCAAAAACATTCGCCTTGGTCTTTCTGACTTATTCAGGAAACTGCCATGCAGCAACAGATAGGAGAATATTACTATATCTCCTTTCTTAGCTTCAACAGGAGTTGCTCCAGAAATAGGATATTTGTCCTTAAACAATATGATAAAATAATCAATGCTTGCAAACAAGATGCTGAAAGGCTCCATTTATCTCAACATTTAAATGTAAAAAATAAATTCTACAATGAGAATAAATTATAACAAATAAATGTTCTAAGTGAATAGCTGACTGAATACTGTAGTGGAGTCTCTTCTCTGCCTTCCAATCTGGAAGGCCCAAGTTCACATCTCAGATGGTACAAGATAGGCTTTTTTTTTGGGAGGGGGGAGGTTGTCTTATCCATTACAGGATAAATATTGACAACTCTGAGCTGAATGGACCCCAGGTTCATTTGAGTATTGTTTTGCTTATTTTATTCACATTACTGCAGATCTGAGTTGTCAAAAGGAACCTTAAACACTTAAAAAAGAATTACAATACTTAGGATTGTTACTGCCACAATGTCATTGAATGAATAACTCACCCTCAGTAGCAGACCAGGTAAGCTCACATCGGAAATTGCGAACTTAGTGCACACTGCAGTATGTTGGCTTGTATTGCAAACAGGACCAAATAAGCATATTTCTGGTTATGAATGAAATTGTAATGATACAGTTGCAAGAAAGTACTTGTGGAAAGGGAGAAAAAAACAGCAATAATCATGGTTTTAAATAAATTAAAAACAGAAGAAGATACAGTTAATGTGTGCATACATGCTGCTAGCATGTATGCATTTTAAAAATCAAAATATTTGTAAAGAAAACAGGAATGTTTACAGTAAGGAAAACAAAAAGATAAAAAGGAGAAAAACAAATTAAGAAACTATGTAATAAGTACTAAAGAAGCAGAATTTGTAGAGCAAGTAGTAGATGCAAAGGACACATTAGTATAAATACACTCTAAATAGAAGATGATTTAAAAAAAAAAAAAAGGATTCAAAATTAAAACTATAACTTGGGAGTAAACATATGAAAATATAAGAATACAAGAAGAAATATTTTGGAAACTGCTGATTATATGAAAAAAGTTATTTTATACAAATGGTATATTTTAATGCATTCTGCATTTTTATAATTTATTTTTATTTACTCCTTAGGGTTTCACAGTTATACAAAATTCAATAAAAATAAAGGCGACTTCAAGGCTATATAAAATGTTAATGAAAATTGTAGAGCCATTTTTTGAGTAAAAAAAAGTTGCAGCATTCTTTCCATTTAAAGAGTTGTATAATGTGGACAACCTCCTTTTATTTTTTAATTCAAGCAGCCATAGTTAGTGTAATCTTGAAAATGAATCTTGGCTTAATTATATTTCCTCTGCCTCAGCCAATCAGTAAAAAAAAGAAATTAAAAATATGAGCAAAATTTAAACAGTTAAAGATTTAAAGGAAGAAGCAAAAAAATCATAGAGAATAATAGGAAAGCAAAAGGTGGGGAGGAACAGGAAAAAGGAAAAATAAAAGAATACCATAAAAAAAAAAATCGAAGATACAGACCAGAACAATTGGTTGTGTAAAATAAAATGAAAAAACAAGGCATAAGAAACTAAAAATGGCAGTTAAAAGAATGAAATAAATAGCAGTTTTAAAGAAAAACAGCAACTACAAATAACCAAATGCTAATTAAATACCATGTAACACGTCATCAAAGTTACAAAAAAGCATATTTGTATTTTAATAATTTTACAGCATAAGAATGCTTGAAATGTTCACTGTTTGAATGCATAAGAGATGGCCTATGTATCTATACTAATACTATGAAGAGAGTAAATTTACGTGCATGCCAAAGACCACTCAATCAATTTTGATAATTCTTTCACCATTGAAAAGGCTTCTCTTCCAAATGGCCTAAGGCTGCATAATGTTTCTAAAGCTTTGAAAATTGGGGGATTAGCGATTTCTTTTTCATACGCATGTTCCCAAATTTCAATCCCATTTTGTCAAATATGGATATCAAAGGCTACTTTTGGCATTTATTGCAAATATGGTAGATTTTTAATGACTAAGCCTAAAGAGTTAAATGGGAAGGCTTAAATTATTTTAAAATTACCTCATATTTCACTGAAGTTTTATTAAGTAATATTTTGGGTATGATTTTGACAACATCTGACACATCTGTATTTAAAACTGACAAAAATGATAAGCTATTCTTACATTCAATCCCTATTTTCAAGCACTAACATATGTACAAATCAACATTCTTAGGCCTATTATAGATGAACTATACTATGGATCCAGAAAAATTATAAGCTACCTTACAGCTCTAAAACACTAGCTCTACCATGTATTTTAACCCTTATCTGTACTGTTTAAACTTATATGGTCAAAATATTGCACAATTATATAATAGGAGTTGGCAAAAATTATAGGTTATGTTATTTCCAAAAACCATCTAATCCTTATTTTGAATTATACACTACTCAAAAATTTTAAAAGCTATCCTTACTTTATTTTCAACCCTTATAGTAAAAACTATACAGCTTGGTAACGGGCACAAATTTGTGCACTTGGACTATAGAACTTATCAAAAATTACAGGATGCTGTATAACTTCAAAAAGTTACCCATACTCATTTTTTAACCCCTTTTGTACAAATTGTCACTGTTTGACCAATCTGGACAAAACCTTGGACACTTACACCTTAGGTACAAGTACAACTTACAGATCACTTACAACTTTGAAAAGTCATCCCTATTCTTATTTTTAACTCCAATACTTTTAGAATGTACCAGTGCAATCCCGGGTAAGACAGTTTTGTTATAAACAGTGGCAGCTCGTGAGCATACCTTTTGGGTGTTCACAAATGTAATTCAGACACCCCTGAAAATGTGAAATAGCATATACTGCATAATGGTTATGATTATGAACAAACTGATACAACTGCTGCCGTTTCCAACAACAACAACAACAATAATAATAATAATAATAATAATAATAATAAACAATACATAACTTGTCTGACAAAACAAAGGCTTGTTTTGTGAATTTTTATTGTTTTGCACATAATTAAGTACAGTTTAGGCCAACAATGAAGTAATGTGTAAGCTTTTGCTACTCTCCATTTACATTCTTTCGTCAGCCAAATATTAATATTACTAATTTATTAGTACTCATTAAGTCTCATTTTCTGAAGCACAGAAAATGGATAATTTCTTCTTATAAAATGGCCTGTCTCTCCATATAGTCCACACAAAAGTTAATATAAATACACATTATACTGCACTGTAGGTACACGTTAAATAGGGAAAACTGCTGCATAATGGCTGGCACTATCTATTTATAAGGAAAATCCATGTATCTGTTTTTCAATCATACATATGTCTTTATCACTCTATGATTGAAGTCTTTAATATCAATAATGTATCATAACTCATCCAGAAATCCATAATATATATATAGAAAATAAGTAAATTAGGTGTTCACATGCTCTTGTGCTTCTACATAGCTATCGCCACTGGTTATAAATATTGCTATTGTTTTCGTTTTTAGCTATCATTGTGAATGAATGCTGAAAGTAATTAATCTTACTTACCTTCTTTCATAAAATTAGTAAAATGTAGAGCAAGCATTATGCAAGTTTGTTTACAGTAAGAAAGAGAATCTACAACTAATATTAAATAAAACCACGTGCAAAAATGGAAGTATGTATTCCATATAGTAAGTAGCATGTAAAACTTAACAGACATTAAAGACAAAGCCTTACATACAGGATCTACATAGTGATAGCCCTGAGTACCAGCATCTTCCAGAGGGCCAAGCTTATGGGAACCAGGATAGACAGCCAAACCACCATTCTCAGGAGTAGAATCATCCAGGTGTAAGAAAACTGCCACTAGAGAGTTTTTCTTGTATGGGAAGTAATGATAATCCTGCCACATATAAATCATGATTTACAATATAATAAAATCATTGAAGATATTTCCTCCAGTGAATATCATTTAGCACTAAGAAGTGTTACACAAATAAAAAATGATTGAATTACGTACATTAAAAGAAACAGAAAACAGTTTTCATGATCGATGTGGTCATACCTGGTGAACAAGAAAAGGGGCACCTTGTGAAGGAGGTTTGAAGTGTGCTTTGGTGTGATGTAGTAGAATGTTAGGGGTGTCCATTATTTGCTCTAGGGCATCCAGAAGATTCTTATTCATGAGGAGGCGGGTGAAAACAGCTGAGTGGAACTGGAGATTGTGTATGGATAGTACCTATTAAAGGAAATATTAATAGTTATAATTTGCACATTTTTTCAGCATGAAAACCTAAAGAATATGTAAAATTTTCTTATGAAAATGAAATGTGTCTTGTTGAAAAAAACCACTGTGAAGCTATATAGATAAAGTGATAATTATAACAATTGGGTTAATATTGCAGCCCTTCTAAAGATCTGTTATCATTTCCAAACTGATCCATTAAGAAGGAGGATTATTAAATCACAAAGATATGTTTATGTTTAGTAACAACTTTTATGGGTAAGCTTTTTAAACTTTTTGTTATAATTGTGTAAATTAAGGATAAATAAAGCTGTAAAAGACTAGCATTGTCAATAGTTTGGCTTAATCAAGTTCAAAACGTATTTTTTGCAGAGTAAAGAAATAGCACAACTTAATGACTTGTTGCTTATTGATTCGGATCATAGGATTTAAAAAGTAAACTTTTGCTGTTGCTATCATGATTTTGAAGTGTTTTATCACCACAGAAGTGAAAACTTACTGAAACTTTCTGGTTTTCTGCTGCTTCATTCATTAATTCACCCTTCCAAGTGGCTTCCAACTGGCAGTTCTGTTTTCTGATGAAGAGTTCATCATACTCATTGCAGATTTCTTCTAACTCTGTAGCCGAAAAAATATTCTCCAGTTTGATAAAGCCGTTTTCATGGTAAAATGCCTTCTGATCCTTTGTGATGACCATGTTGTATTCATATATGAATCAGCAGCTGATGCTCTTTAACATGCCCTGAAAAGGTACAGATCATTGGGATTTTCAAGAATTTTGCATTGAAAACCAAGCACTATTTACTTACTTAATACAGGTCAGGCTGGATGACATTCACAATATATATTTTATATTTAGAGTTATCAAACATCTTTGCATTGCCTCGTCTGCCCTGTCAGATTGAAATGTCCTATTTTAGTATGGAAAACATGGAGACTTTACAGTTTTTTCCATCATGATCTGAAATAATCTAGCTTTGCCTAGAGATATCTCCCAGAGCATTCCATCTAATATGAAAACAGAATCAGTTTTATCTGATCAGTGATAGTGTGCAGAGGTAATGGCTGCAGAAGTTAAGGATAACTGGAATTCCAAAAATGCCTCCCCTTTTGGCCCGATGTTGGTATTTTTCCTAAATCAAACAGTAAAAATGTTAATTTTGATTTCTGTCTAATGTAATGCAGTTTAGTGTTTACAAATATTTCTGAATCTATCAAGAGAGTTTTCTCTATTATGATTAAGGTCTGGAAATGAGAAAAAACTCAATTGGTTGTTTTCACAATCCATTTTGATGATTTAAACAAAGGTTATGTAGAAATGTGATGAATATTGAGAGTAACTAATGAAAAACAAAGAAATACTAAAAGTAAACAGTTCTAGAAATGCTTCTGAAGTAAAGACAAAGGTGCAGTGGGGCTCATGATAATGTTTGATACAGTAGTGAGGTCTTCTGATTTACACTCTGAAAAGTATGAGCATCCTGAATATACCCCAAAAAAGCACATTCTGATAAAATAACAGATGACTTCTCATGGGCAGCAGGAAGGAGGAGCAAAGTTATACCAAATGAAAATATATGCTGTAGAATTTAATGTATACTGTCTTTCCTATTGTAAATTAAATAAAATTTCCAAGTATGGTAAAGGGTAAATAAATATTCTGCCCACCAAAATGAAGTTTATATCTGAGTTAGCCAGCTCAATTAAATATGACCAGGCATAGGAATTCTTAAGCACTTGGCTACAAGTTATCTATACTCAATACAAAGAATGTAAACCACAGTGGTAATGAGTCACTGATGGATGCAAACACAGTCTGATTAGTGCTATCTGCTAATGTACGACTGCAGATGGAGAGAACCAAATGACTGAAAGCAAAGAAAGGTATTGCCCAAGCAAACCATTACTTTTTCCATTCTCTTTGCATTACCCTACTGCCACTTCTACAGTAGAGGAAGTATTTAATTTAACCCAAAAATCTGACATGTAGATTTCATTGGAAATATACTATGTGAGGTGTTCTGTATATTAAAAAAGAATTGTTTCTATAAAGATCCAGTGAACAGCTAGTTTTTATACATACCAATGAATGTTATAAGCAGGGATGCCCAAGGAGAGGGAGGAATCATGGCGCAAGTTGTGCCATTAGGTACATTTTTGGAGGAGTTCAAATTTTAGGGAATACAAAAATACTGAAGTAAATAAATGCAGATAATATAAATACATTTATTACAATTTTTAATTGAGTACTGTAGCTGTTCTGAACATATAGCATTATTACACTTATAATTTTGGTTTATTTAGATAGGTACAATAGCATACATTGAAATACCAAGTAATAAAATATACCATCTGCCAAATATTTTTGTTTGTAGATTTTGCTGTAAATATTATGATTTTTATTGATTTTAACTTCCACTTATTTGTTTAAGCTTTTATTCTGTACCAGTATCACAATAGCTACTACAGAACTTATAAGACAGCCATTTTGTGAAGCTTTCCAACAACATAGAAAAGGAAGTAAATAGTTTAAATTGAGCAGCTCTCAGAAAAAAGGCAGGGGACGAGCTTTGTTTTGGAGGAGGATGGGCACCCCTGGAGATAAGTATCATTAATGAGAAATTAAATGAGCCAAGGGTTCAGAGAGCTTAGAGCTACTCAAAATTTCTCTGTTTAGGATAAGAAGAAACCAGAAGAAAAAATGTCTGTTACATTCACGCAACTTTTTCTACCTTCTATCATTTATTAATGGGTATAAAAACTATTCTTATGAAAGCTCATATTTCTATTTCATTTTAATTGAGACAAACCTTTGTAGAAGTAGCTTCATTACACATTTCATTATGATACAAAAGGAACACAAATAGTTAAATGTTTTAAGAACTGGATGCTATATGCGGCCATAAAATACCATACTCTTTCCATGCAATCACAAGATACAACTGAAAATCGACAGGACTTAAAAAGAATGAAATTGAACATTTTGAACCATTAATAATGGATATCTCAGAAATGGCTTATTCCATAAAAAGGTTATTGGAAATAAATTGTGTGTTTTAAAGAGATCTACATTTTTTGTATAGTGTGTTTTCATCTATTAGTTAACGTTTACCAGTTATACAAGATTATACAATATTCCTTCCAAATGAAGAGGACTTCACAGGCTGTTCCCAGAAAATTTAAGATGTACATTTTATTTGTCATAAAAATCTCTTTAATATGTGGTATTTTAATTAAAATCATTAGAGCCGCTTTTTAAAACTCTAAAATTCAAAAAATATTCTATGTAAAGGATAGTTTGAGGTGGGGGATATTCTTGAAACCTTCATGCGGCGTCTCTGGAAGGTACTGAGCCTAAATATCAAGTTTGGCATTTATCTGACTTTTCGTTTTTGAGTTACGTGTTCACAGACACACATATACAAAGACCTTTTTCTAAACGTGCTTTCTTTTTCTTTTTTCTTTTTGGATTCGAGGTGCCTCAAAACATGTATTCCCGGTGAAATCTCGGTATCGACTTTTTTGGAATGCAATAGTTTCACAATAGGTAAGCAGTAGAAAAAGTAAAAATAGTTTATGTTGTAGTAGATATTTAAGCTTCTAAGCAAAAAAAGGTCGTCTGTTACAAGATACGTTAACGTTGGTAATTTTTTTAAAGATTAGCTATTCCGGTCCCATCACTTCCCGTCATTTTCAGCCTCCCTCTGACCAAGTTAGCCCACATCAGCAGTGTTTACTCTCTGACCGTCAATGCCCCCACTACCAGTGTTTCCTCCCTGACCAGTGACTGATCAATTTGTCATTGTTTACAATTCTCACATTATACTACTCCCGTATTCAATATTCTTTCTTCCCCATTTCCCTTGTCAAAGTAAGACGAGAGTAAGGATAGTTTACACAAGGAAGAAAGTAAGTTTTAATTTGCCTAGTTTAAAGGAAGGGAGCAAGGAGAGCAAAGAAAGGAGGGTTTGCTCGGGGAAAGTATACGTTTTAATTTATTTATTTTAGAACAAGATCAATATGGAGACAGTCACGTTGTCAGGGAGGAAATAGTGATGGGGATACAGGTGGGGTCAATCAGTCATAAAATGTCAGAAAGGAAATGCTGGTGGTGGGGGCACCGACATTATTACATGCGCTAAGGACTAGTACTAAACTGTATTCATTCTTAGGTTGATCCGCACCAAAACAAAACTCAGGTGACCAGTGCACCGTTATAATGTATACCTCCGCCATTCGCGCCAGAAATACTGTCATACTTCACGACCATGTGACAAGTACAGCCAAAAAGAACGGTCCGACAGCTTAAACGGTGACTAACATATTCTGTTAGAGTTGAAGGTGATAAGATTGATAGTGGTAACAAAATAAATGTTTATACATATAATAATTGTTAATTCTAAAAGAAACGAGCGAAAAAGAAAGTAACAGGTATGTGATATCTTACATTTATTCGCTCTCTGGAAGCGGCACTTATCAACTGTTGGCAGCTCATTTTTAAAAAAGAAACTTTTGTTAAGTGAATTGCATTCTTGTCACATTCCTGCATCGCGTATTTCACGCGCTTTCTGTTTTTCCCGCGCGTAACCACTTTCCCGTTTCAGACTTTTCTTAACGAGCACTGTTTATACTTGTACTCGAAACACCGATGAACTCAGAAGTTAATTTCACCACTCCTTTCACGGGAAGTGTTAGATATTTCTCACATAAATTACAGTAAACTTCCAACCTATTGTTTTTTCACCACTAGTCAATGGTTTGCCCGCTGATGCTTTACGTCAGTCGACGAAACTCAAGTGCAAGTCACCGTCCGCCATGATACTAACAGACAGTGTTGCCAGTTCTGCCGAAGTAAAAGCAGAAGATCTGGTTTGAAAAAAGCAAGAGATAGCAGTAGATTTCCTTTAACCGGCAAATTTGCTTTGTGTATACATATTTATGGCATTGTTATTATTATATTATCATCATGATTTCAGCTTGTTGAGAATTACCTCAGTTGCTTGCAGTTTTTCTTCGAAAGAAACATGGGTGAAGTAAAGAATAAGAGCATCATACTGCTCTAATATACGAGAAACGACTAACTCGAGAGATAACCACCGTGTTTGGCTTGGTTATAGTAGTTTGTGTGGCTTAGTGTTCACAAAAGTTTGAAACTCTTTGAGAGCTTCTACACGCTTTGCAATTGCATGGAAATAATTAAGATATCGCGAACCAGATCTTCTGGTTCTCGCGGAAGTTTAGTTCAAGTATAGGCTGAACATAAATTGATTGAATGACAAGCACGTGTCATTATAAACAAGTGTGGTATATCATTCTTTAGAAGAACAGATAAAGAATGTCTTTTACCCATCATAACACTAGCTCCATCTGCGGCTAATCCATTGAGGTTGTTTTTATAAGGAATATTCCTAGAAACAAAACAGTTTACCACACTCTGGTACAAGTTAATTGCATTAGCATTACTAACAGATATCAGATTGAAAAAATGAATCTGAAATCCTGCCAATACTAGAATCAAACCGAAGAACTAAACACAAATGTTTCGAAGAACTGTCTGCAGATTCATCCACAATTAGAGAAAATTTATGTTCTCTCAGCATTGCATATAGCATTTCTTTACTTTCTAGACCCAAAACATTATTAAGAATAGCTGTTGCTTTCGTTCGAGAACAGGTTATCCTTTTTTCAATTTCAGAATCTGGACATATTGATTTAATTAGAGAGGGCAGATGTTCCATGACATTAAAAGAAATATTATGTTCTGCTGGAAAAGCCACAAGACGAATTTCTGCTTCTTTTACTTTGGTAGTTAATGTGGTGGACTGATGTGCAATGATAGAATTTTCTGTCCAATTAACCGTTTAGCACACTGAATATGTTTCTCTGTTGCTACATGTCTCTCCAAAGCGCTTTTGCCACCTGATGCAATATTTATATTATAATCACACACTTTGCAAATGCAAAATTAGACCCCCTTTTAGAAGATGCTAACCAGCCACTAAACTTATCTTTTTGCTCCCACTCAGCTTTATAGTTTTGACTGTACTTCTGTTTCTTACTCATGTTCAGTTAACACTGTAACACACCGCGTAGTTAAAATATATATATATATATATATATATATATATATATAAGCACACACAATTTAATTTACACTAGCAAATTAGAACGCTGGCAGTAATTTTTTTCTGTTCGTTCTTAAGCCCCAACTGCAACGCAACTGAAAAATTAATTTAGGTTTTGTCACAGTAATATTATTATTTAATTTGTTAAACCAAACACAGGCAGATGGAAAGAGGATGGAACAAACTAAAGGCATCAGCGATAAGTCTCTGTGAATAAATAGACGTTTATTCTAAATAATGCACGTGTATGCACATAAACACCCAAGATTTACTGTCAGTATAAACAGAAGCGAGAAGCATAAACGCAGTTGCTAAATAACAAGTAGCCTAAATAAACTAACGGGAACGTCATATCTGTATACCAGCCAGTTACTATGAGAAAGTAGGCTTGAGAAATTTCTCCGGAGTGTGCTGAATATGTTATCGTTTATTCGTTATCCAAGAGTCCAGTTTAAAAGTGTATATATTTACCCCCAATTTCTTATCTATCATAGTTTTTCCAATAGCAAGTTCCCTTACGATAACGCAACCCAGATATGGTATGTTTGTGTGTACAAGTGTTTATGAAATGAATCACTCATTTTTATACACGAGTAGAAGTGCCTTGCATGAGAAAAACGTCCAGAAGAGCGATTTCTACGATCTTAAGGGAAAACAAAGTTTAAAAATTGTAAATAGTAAAAAGCAGGAGATTTTGAGGTTCGTTCATGTTTTAGCATTAGAGCAGTAGATTTGCAAAAAAGCAGGAAATCTCCTGCAAAATCAGTAGAAATGGCAACCCTGCTAACAGAAGCTGCTGGTTTCTGGCTACAAACAATATTCTGAGCATACCCGGATGTTAGGTCTTATATGAATTGCATGTTGGGACTTGTAGCTCTATTTAACGGTACAAATTAACGCTAATTAGACTTTAAGGAATTTGTATAGAATATTATACCATGTAAGGATAAATTCATTCTAAAATTTAGATTATTAGCATGGGACTACTTTCCTGCACTAATTGCTACAGTATTGTACCACGGTGCACTGGTCACGTACATTTGTTTTGGCGCGAATCAACCTAAGAGTGAATGCAGTTGTTTATCGTAAACGCTGTCGGCCTCTGATTTGAAACAGTGTTTTGTTGCGTCATCCTGCAATGCATCACGTGTATCGTTCGGATGTCGTGATGCGGTGTTTAAGCCACAATTTGCATTGGCGATAGCTCCTCCTGAAAATGGAATTTCCATTTCTCGTTTGGTAAGAAGGTGATGTTGACAAGGTAAGATGTATCATGTGTAAGGGTGTTTTTTTTCTATTAGCCATGGTGGTAGAAATGACTAGCTCGGCATTTGCCTATTTTGTTCCTTTATTTATTAGAATCGAAGTATTTGTATATATAAATATGTTTCATGCTTGCTGGAGTAAAACATACCAATTTTATAGGGCGTATTCTCATAGTCTGTGCCTTTTCATAATTTAAGGACCTATTATGGTTTTTTTGGGTGGGGGGGTTATGAACAACTTTAATCGAGGTTTTTGTTATTATAATTCCATTGTTTTTATTGGCGGTTATCTAATAATATTATTTATTAATGTGATGTTAATCTTAGTACTGCAGTTAATATCTTGCGCTCTGAGCAATTGTTGCCAACATGCTTGAGGAAATTTGTAATACTGGCATTCAACAGTTGAGTAATCTTGCTGCCAGCCTCTTCCTTTGTTATGTCACGCCGCTAACTCATACCAACATTATAGAATGAAGCAGCGCATTAAATGTAGAAGCAAAAGTGGGCGTACGATTATGATTTTACGCAAACTAGAACATACTAATAGGTGTTATCGTTTATTTCAAATTCCCTTTAAGTCTTTAACAATTTTTCAATCAGTTTGATTAATTATAGTGCCACAATTTTATACTAGTTCATTGTAATGGTTCATAACTGCCAGTATGTTAAATAACCTCATAGTTTTATTGCTAAATACTTAAAGTTGTAAAGTCGCATTATGACTAATATGTTAAAGCGACTATAAACTTTCAAAATAAAGAAAAAAATTGCTGAAATCAATTTTAGAATATGAGATATTTAAATCATACTGTTTCTCAGCCACACTAGCACATGAAGCTGCATGATGGTTGAATAAGCGTGTATTACTAAATGTGTTCACCTCAGGTTATTTACCCATTGCGGAATTGCGCGAGGTTATAATTTCATAGTAATGTGCTACATGCATTAGCTTAA
Source organism: Deroplatys truncata (assembly GCA_030765065.1). Taxonomy (NCBI): domain Eukaryota; kingdom Metazoa; phylum Arthropoda; class Insecta; order Mantodea; family Mantidae; genus Deroplatys; species Deroplatys truncata. The sequence continues at coordinate 198,513,907 of CM060978.1, forward strand.
ATATATTCCATTAGAAATGACGAATACCCGTTACGAAATGTATTCACATGTTAAGGTTATTTACCTATTTGGGAATTGTGCGAAATTATTAGTTAATAGTTTTGTGGTACATGCATTAGCTTAAGTTAATTTCATAAGAAATGACATACTCCCCGTTAGGGCATGTATTTACATAGGATATTTGGACATTATTCCGTATCTGGGTAGCAGCTATGAAATGTTACGAAACTTACGGAACCTTGATACACGGCTTTACGAAGAAACATACTTTCTGAATGTCACTGATCCCCACTATAAAATCTATTCACAGTTTAAGGTTATGTACCTATTGAGGAATTGTACGAGGTTATATGGTACGTGAATATGGCTTTTCCGGCCTTCCTCGGTGCAATGGCTTATTGCCAACAACACTGGTATTCCTTAATATAACTTCTCGCGTAATTTCAGCGACTTTCCATTTGGAAAGTGTGTCAGCGTACGGTGATGTAGGCTGGGAGAGGCTGACAACAGGACTACCAACAGTTATATAGTTTTGTGTAATAATAAAATAGTGGCTACTTAGCACAATAATGCGTACGGTGGAAAGGTTAACTACAAAGAAACTATTGGTTTACGCCTGGACAATCCATCATTGTATACTCCATCCAGAGTAAACAAATGCACGTACCACCGCCGAAGCATACCTTTCAAGCAAATAAAAATAACTGTTACTACACTGCATGTATTATCATTTATCACCCACTAATAAAGACGTTTAACAATGGTGGTATTTTAATATTTTCATTTAAACAACTTAAACAAGTAGCTTCTATTTATTACCATGACCATGAAGGCATGTCATTCCCGCGTTATTTATTGGTGGTGGTCGTGCTATAGACAGTATTATTGCGTTCATGGCTGAATACGTAGCAGGTCAGAACTATGTATTAAACATAGAACTGGCAAAGCCCTTAAAATGGTGCAAACCTAACATCGGAAGCAACTGGTGTGTCTGTGCAATTGGTTTGCGATCAAGTTGTAGACATGCGGATTATAAACTGGAAGGCGACTCAAGCTATATCATCACCTCTAGTTCATAGCTGGGTGTCGCGGTAGTACCCAAAGACTCCGATTAACACACAGGTAAGCCTTAATTAATAAAATATATTTCATAATACATTTTCATCCATTCTTGAATTAGTGCGTTTAAGTTTAACAAGTAGAAGGGTATGTATGCATTCATTAATGCGCCGGCCACACGTGCAGGCTTTACCACGCTCTTACTTGCGCAAACCAGTTTATATCGGGGACAACATGCGTGCGGACAAGACGGTAGCTCGCACAAACCCATAAGGGCCTGCGTAAACTTTGCAGTGCTGAAGAATTGGTTTGCGCAAACTTAAGTGTGTGCGTGTAAACTGTGTACGAGCCGTGTCTCTGTGAGGCGCACGAGCAGCAGGCAATCTGTCTAAACACTGCGTCTCAATTCTCTGCAAGAGTTTGTTGTCACATTGGAGTCGTAAATGAAGGTTCTAAAGTATAAGGACTTTTTGTCACTATAACAGCACTAACACAGTATAACAATGAAACACGTGGTTTCACAACGTAGCAACCTCTATACAAAGACTTCGCGTTAACTGACTAACCGGCACACGGAGAGGAGGGAAAGCGGAGATTAACAGAACCATTTGGAAATAGTGGTACATGGCAAGCAATTCCGCGTAAAAATACTTGGCGTCGAAACCAAGATTCTGAAGTCTGCTATAATATGTTCCACACATTATGTCGTCCTCCGTGATCTAGGGATGACGTGCTAATCTCTAGTTTCCGAGGCCGCGGGTTCAAACCCGGCGGAGGGCGTGGAGTTAGTTTTTTTTTCGGGCGTATAAATCCTTAGCATGGCTTCCTTCGGAAGGGAAGTAAAGCCAGCAGTCCCGTGTCGTAGATTTACGGCACGTAAAAGAACCTCAGGCTGATTAAGAGGCCTCTTAGCAAAATGTCCGGTCTTTCACGCCCAATATAGAATGAGACGCTAAGAACCACATAGTTAAAGAGCGTCTTACATACTGCAGATGTGTGTAGATTTTGGTACTTAACCATCTGAATAAATGTTATTGTAATTCTATAGATTATGTAGTGAAGTCCCTGTGTGTCAAACCATTTTAATCCCTCATTTACAGGCAATGTTTGCTATTGTCTGTATATTTAGTCAAGTTCATTATCAGAGTATGCTAAATATAGAGAATTGTGTCCAGCGTAACAAATTATTCAACGGAAGTTTATAATTAATAAATGAGAAGGTTATTTTTCTCGGTGATTACAAACTTTGTGCCATTTCCAAATCGTTTAAATTGCTGGCATGGGGGTGGGGAATCTCGTAGTCCTAGTTTTGCCCCATTTCCTTGAATATTAATGTCGGGGTTTCTGTTTTGTATGAAAACTGTTCCTTTATGTTAATAAACAACTAGTAACCAAAGAGAAGCTACATTGTACCCATGTTGATAGAGTTGGTTTTGCAAAACAGAGCCGTCAGATTACTGGCAAATGCTAAGTGGAATGCTCATTGTAAACCTCCATTTATTGAACATGGAAATATGACACTTACTGGCTTATATATTTTGAAATTACTGATATATGCCAAAAAATAAACACATTTAATGACTCCTGTTAATGCAATTAATGAACATAGTACTAGAAATAATACAAGAGTTTACGTACTCAAATGGAGACCGAGCGAAATAGCTCCGTCGTAACGTGTGGGGCTCGTATTCGGGAGTTCCCGGGTTCGATTATTGTCTAACCATGGGTTTTACGTAGTTTTCCCTGGTTGTCAAAGGTGATTTCTGGAGTGGTGTATTCTACCACGACTCTCCTCTCTCCCCATTCCCTCTCATTTCCTTTCCCTTTCATGCTTTAGGTTGATTCCGGGGCTGTGGTTCGGTTGACGCAGAGGCTTGCACTTTGGAAATGTTTGCCTGGTTCAACTGGAGGGACATCTCTGAGCAGTCCTCCCCCCGTGGCCGGGTGGTCAAGCTTGAAACTGTTAGGGAAATCTGTACGTCTCTGTCTACATATGCCGACTTCGCCCTGCAGCCCGTGTGTCTCCTACGGTTTCCTCACCTTATCCGTTCCTCCCGGGGATACACGCACAATAGATCCCTTGAGGGTCGCAATGCTAGGTTTAAAAAAAAAAAAAATTGAGTTTTATTTATGGACGCTCTTTAACTACTGTGGTTCTTAGCGTCCCATTCTATATTGGGCGTGAAACACCTGTAATTTTGCTCAGAGGCCTCTTTATCAGGCTTGAGGTTCTTTTACGTGCCGTAAATCTACGACACGGGACCACCGGCTTTACTTCCCTTCCGAAGGAAGCCGTGCTAACGATTTTTACGCCCGAAAAAATCCATCGCCCTCCGCCGGGTTTGAACCCGCGACCTTGGGAACCAGAGGCTAGCACGGTACCACTAGTCCACGGAGGACGACGCAATGCTAGGTGTCGCCTCCGTTCGCTAGTCTAGTCCAGTACCCAAATGGAGGCTTTCAGTGAGTGCCATTTAACCATCATACTGCGGCTTTTAAACTACACAATAATATTCCAACTCGTGTAACTCAGTTGAATAAATGTACATTTTAAAAAATTACTATTCGTGATTCGTTGATAGATAACACTAGTCTGCATTTTCAAACTTTTTGTCAAATGATTTCTTAAAAGTAGGTGTTCTTGAATCAAATTTTTATGCTGATTCCAGAAATAACTTCTGTTTATTTCTATCACGTCAGGTTTTTACACAAAATAAGAGGTAATGTTTGACAATTTTACTAATGAGCGTGGAAAAGTATTCAAATACCATTTCACACAAGGTAAGTTTTTATTCAAGAAACATTTTAAGAATAATCTCAAGAACTCCCCTAATTTATTTCATGACTACATTTTAACAAAACAAGAAACCAAAGTGTTTCATTTAATTTTTTCAAACTTTCTCTTCCTTGACTTCCTTGCAGATCCTTGAAGATGACTGTCCCTCCTCAACATCCAACAGTAGTCGGCCATCATAGTTTCATTCCATCTCCCCTGGTACCTCCTCTCCATTTCTTTAATATATTGGTGAAAACGTTCACCCTGCTCTTCATTATTATGTCCCAGATTTTCTGGAAAGTAGTCGATATGTGAATGCGGAAAATGCACTTTTACACTCATGTTACAACCCATCTTCTTGAAATTTTCCAACATTGTTTCGACAATGGCCTTGTAATTAGGATCTTTGTTATTGCCTAAGAAGTTTTCAGTAACAGATCGGAAGGCGGTCCAGGCTTCTATTTCTCTCTCATTCATTGTCTTCTCAAAATCCTCATCCTTCATCAATTTTGAGGACCAACAACAATTCCAGCCTTTAATTTGTCTTGTGCAATGAAGGGAAATTTCTTGGAAAGGTACTTGAAGCAGGGTCCATCCTGTGGTAGAGCCCTTACAAATTGTTTCATCAAGCCCAATTTTATGTGTACTGGCGGAAGCAGTATTTTTGTATCTCTACATTTCTATATTTTTGAAGTGAGATTGTGAAAAAACTATACGTGATAGAAAAAATCTGATGTGTTACACTCACATGACTTTCTCTACTCTTGTACAATCTATTTTTACAAACGCCTATTCTCCATATGCTTCATGTTAATCAAGATATCGAGATGTCAATCTTATTGGTAATTTTCTTGTAGATGCAAGGGGAATATGGTAGGTTATAAGCGATAGTCAAATATTTTAACGCTGGTTGCTATGTGGCGCATTTCATTCTCTTTGCATGTCCAGGACATAAAAAAAAATCTGATGTGTTACACTCACATGACTTTCTCTACTCTTGTACAATCTAATTTTACAAACGCTTATTCTCCATATGCTTCATGTTAATCGAGATATCGAGATGTCAATCTTATTGGTAATATTCATGTAGATGCAAGGGGAATATGGTAGCTTTTAAGCGATAGTCAAATATTTTAACGCTGGTTGCTATGTGGCGCATTCCATTCTCTTGCATGTCCAGGACATAAAAAAAATGAATAACGAATTTGAGAAAAAGTATAAATAATGGAAAATTTAAGGAAATAACAAGCAATATCTCGAAAACGGTTCACTCAACAAAAGAAATGTATATGACATAAGTTGTGTATTTTAACGCGATCTACATTTTTTGTGTAGTAACATTTTGTCTATCTCTTATGGTTTACCAGTTATGCAAAATTCGTTCACAATGAAGAATACTTTTGGAGACATTCCCAGAAATTTCGAGATATACATTTCATTTCTCATGACATTATCTTAAACATATGATATTTTCATCAAAATCGTTAGAGCCGTTTTTGAGAAAATTAAAATTTTCGAAAAATGTTCCATGTAAACGGTAGTCTGGGGTGGGGGGATTTTCTTGAAAATCTTCGTGTCGCATCTCTGGAAGATACTGAACGTAAATACCAAGTTTGGTGTTTATCCGACTGTTAGTTTTTGAGTTATGCTGTTCACAGACACACACACAGACACACACACAGACACACACACACACACACAGACACACACACACACACAGACACACACACACGGACATGTTTCCAAAAATGCTTTTTTTGGATTCAGGAGGTCTCAAAACATGTATTTCCGGTGAAATCTCGGTATCGAATTTTTGGGTGGAATGCAATACTTCCCCTACTTACTATACGTAGTAGAGAAAGTAAAATGAATAACGAATTTGAGAAAAAAAAATCTGATGTGTTACACTCACATGACTTTTTCTACTCTTGTAGACACTATTTTTACAAACGCTTATTCTCCATATGCTTCATGTTAATCGAGATGTCAATTTTATTGCTAATTTGCTTGTATATGCAAGGGGAATATGGTAGGTTTTAAGCGATAGTCAAACATTTTAAGCGCTGGTTGCTATGTGGCACATTCCATTTTCTTTGCATGTCTAGGACATAAAATGAATAACGAATTTGAGAAAAAGTATAAGTACTGGAAAATTTAAAGGAATAACAAGCAATATCTCGAACACGGTTCACTCAACAAAAAAAATGTATATTAAATAAATTGTGTATTTTAACGCGATCTACATTTTTTGTGTAGTAACATTTTGTCTATCTCTTATGGTTTACCAGTTATGCAAAAGTCGTTCAGAATGAAGAACACTTTTGGAGACATTCCCAGAAAATTCGAGATATACATTTCATTTGTCATGAAAATGCCTTAAACATATGATATTTTAATCAAAATCGTTAGAGCCGTTTTTGAGAAAATTAAAATTTTCGAAAAATGTTCCATGTAAAGGGTAGTTTGGGGTGGGGGGATTTTCTTGAAAACCTTCGTGTCGCATCTCTGGAAGATACTGAACCTAAATACCAAGCTTGGTGTTTATCCGACTGTTCGTTTCTGAGTTATGCTGTTCACAGACACACACACACACACACACACACACACACACACACACACACGGACATGTTTCCAAAAATACTTTTTTTGGATTCAAGGAGTCTCAAAACATGTATTTCCGGTGAAATCTCTGTATCGAATTTTTGGGTGGAATACAATACTTCCCCTACTTACTATACGTAGTAGAGAAAGTAATATAAGTATTGAAATATTTAAGGAAATAACAAGCAATATCTCGAAAACGGTTCACTCAACAAAAGAAATGTATATGACATAAGTTGTGTATTTTAACGCGATCTACATTTTTTGTGTAGTAAAATTCTGTCTATCTCTTACGGTTTACCAGTTATGCAAAAGTCGTTCACAATGAAGAATACTTTTGGAGACATTCCCAGAAAATTCGAGATATACATTTCATTTCTCATGACATTATCTTAAACATATGATATTTTCATCAAAATCGTTAGAGCCATTTTTGAGAAAATTAAAATTTTCGAAAAATGTTCCATGTAAAGGGTAGTCTGGGATGGGGGGATTTTCTTGAAAACCTTCGTGTCGCATCCCTGGAAGATACTGAACCTAAATACCAAGTTTGGTGTTTATCCGACTGTTCGTTTTTGAGTTATGCTGTTCACAGACACACACACACAGACACACACACACACACACACACACACACACACACACACAGACACACACACGGACATGTTTCCAAAAATGCTTTTTTTGGATTCAGGAGGTCTCAAAACATTAATTTCCGCTGAAATCTCGGTATCGAATTTTTGGGTGGAATGCAATACTTCCCCTACTTACTATACGTAGTAGAGAAAGTAAAAATGAATAACGAATTTGAGAAAAAGTATAAGTATTGGAAAATTTAAGGGAATAACAAGCAATATCTCGAAAACGGCTCACTCAACAAAAGAAATGTATATGACATAAGTTGTGTATTTTAACGAGATCTACATTTTTTGTGTAGTAAAATTTTGTCTATCTCTTATGGTTTACCAGTTATGCAAAAGTCGTTCACAATGAAGAATACTTTTGGAGACATTCCCAGAAAATTCGAGATATACATTTCATTTCTCATGACATTATCTTAAACATATGATATTTTCATCAAAATCGTTAGAGCCATTTTTGAGAAAATTAAAATTTTCGAAAAATGTTCCATGTAAAGGGTAGTCTGGGGTGGGGGGATTTTCTTGAAAACCTTCGTGTCGCATCTCTGGAAGATACTGAACCTAAATACCAAGTTTGGTGTTTATCCGACTGTTCGTTTTTGAGTTATGCTGTTCACAGACACACACACACACACAGACACACAGACACACACACACACACACACACAGACACACACACGGACATGTTTCCAAAAATGCTTTTTTTGGATTCAGGAGGTCTCAAAACATGTATTTCCGGTGAAATCTCGGTATCGAATTTTTGGGTGGAATGCAATACTTCCCCTACTTACTATACGTAGTAGAGAAAGTAAAAAGACTAAAAGCAGTTCTGAAATCAGCATAAAAAGTGAGTCAGAATCACTTATTAGTTTTCAATCATCCGATACCATGCAGACTAGTGTAATGTATTTCATAATATGAATGACTACCTTGAAGCTCCATATGTATAATTCCACTTCTAATTATGTCATTAACTCGTATTGTCTGATGTTTTCGTCCTATTCTTTAATACTTTCTCTACTACGTATAGGAAAGGATTGGCTAGTCCCCTCCAGAGTGGATACTGTACCTATGGGGGCGTCCCCGGGAGGAAGGATGAGGTGAAAGCAGACACCGGGCGGCCGGATCCAAGAGCGACGGCACAGCAATGATAGGGTTCCTAAGTTTCCAGATAGACATCCCGGCAGACAGACAGACAGACAGACCGGTGACCCCATCCCAAACAGAGGGGGTCCAATGCGCCTCTTTCATCCGTCGAATTTCCTGTCCCACCGTTTCGTTCCATTCTTCATTTCATTCATATTTCATCCCGTTGGTCTCTTTCAGGGTTGGAAGCATCGGCAATGGTGTTTCGGTGCACCGTGACAGGGAAAAAGGGTGTTCTTTGTGACTCACCCCGTCCCTCGGCTTTCGGCTGGCTGTCAGGCTATCCGAACCGCCTTGGGGGGGGGGGCGTTGGAACCCTCTATGTGGGGTGGGGTCCCGTTCTGCCTGTCCGTCTTCCGGGGTGTCTATCTGGAAACTTAGGCACCTGTCATTGCCATGCCGTCCGGCTGCTCGGTGTCTCCTCTCTCCTCATTCTTCCTCCCGGGGACGCCCCCTCGCGAGGCGTAGGTACAATATCCACTCTGGATCGGTGCCGAGTCCCCTCCGTAGTCAGTCCTATCCTATCCTATAAATGGTAAACGTTAAGAACAGACGAAGACGTACTACACAAAAAATGTAGATCTCTTTAAAACACACAATTTATTTCAAATACTTTTTACTTTCGCTACTACGTATAGTAAGTAGGGGAAGTATTGTATTCCACCCAAAAATCCGATACCGAGATTTCACCGGAAATACACGTTTTCAGACCCCCTGAATCCAAAAAAAGCATTTTTGGAAACATGTCCGTGTGTGTGTGTGTGTGTGTGTGTGTGTGTGTGTGTGTGTATCTGTGAACAGCATAACTCAGGCGAACAGTCGGATAAACACCAAACTTGGTATATAGGTTCAGTATCTTCCAGAGATGCGACACGAAGATTTTCAAGAAAATCCCCCCACACCAGATTACCCTTTACATAGAACATTTTTCGAAAATTTTAATTTTCTCAAAAATGGCTCTAACGATTTTGATTAAAATATCATATGTTTAAGATATTTTCATGACAAATAAAATGCATATCTCAAATTTTCTGGGAAGTCTCCAAAAGTATTCTTCATTGTGAACGACTTTTGCATAACTGGTAAACCATAAGATATAGACAAAATTTTACCACATAAAAATGTAGATCGCGTTAAAATACACAATTTATGTCATATACATCTTTGTTGTTGAGTGAACCATTTTCGAGATATTGCTTGTTATTCCCTTAAATTTTTCAATACTTATTTTCTCAAATGGAAATTCGTTATTCATTTTTTACTTTCTCTACTACGTACAGTAAGTAGGGGAAGTATTGCATTCCACCCAAAAATTCGATACCGAGATTTCACCGGAAATACATGTTTTGAGACCTCCTGAATCCAAAAAAAGCATTTTTGGAAACATGTCCGTGTGTGTGTCTGTGTGTGTGTGTGTCTGTGTGTCTGTGTGTGTGTGAACAGCATAACTCAAAAACGAACAGTCGGATAAACACCAAACTTGGTATTTAGGTTCAGTATCTTCCAGAGATGCGACACGAAGGTTTTCAAGAAAATCCCCCCACCCCAGACTACCCTTTACATGGAACATTTTTCGAAAATTTTAATTTTCTCAAAAATGGCTCTAACGATTTTGATGAAAATATCATATGTTTAAGATAATATCATGAGAAATGAAATGTATATCTCGAATTTTCTGGGAATGTCTCCAAAAGTATTCTTCATTCTGAACGACTTTTGCATAACTGGTAAACTATAAGAGATAGACAAAATTTTACTACACAAAAAATATAGATCGCGTTAAAATACACAACTTATGTCATATACATTTCTTTTGTTGAGTGAACCGTTTTCGAGATATTGCTTGTTATTTCCTTAAATTTTGCAATACTTATACTTTTTCTCAAATTCGTTATTCATTTTTTTATGTCCTGGACATGCAAAGAGAATGGAATGCGCCACATAGCAACCAGCGTTAAAATATTTGACTATCGCTTAAAAGCTACCATATTCCCCTTGCATCTACAAGAAAATTACCAATAAGATTGACATTTCGATATCTCGATTAACATGAAGCATATGGAGAATAGGCGTTTGTAAAATTAGATTGTACAAGAGTAGAGAAAGTCATGTGAGTGCAACACATCAGATTTTTTATCTTGTATATGCAAAGAGTATTAATCTGTGGTAAAGGGAATGGTGCTGCACCTAGCAACCAGCTATTAAGAGATATGTATATGCTTAAAGGCTACTGTATTCCTATATTGCCCTTGTAAATATATATTCCCCTTACATCTACAGGACACTTAGCAATAAGATAGAGTCTGCAAATGTTTATCTCGATTAACATGAAGTAGCGTTTGTAAAAATAGTTTGTACAAGAGTAGAGAAAGTCATGTGAGTGTAACACATCAGAATTTTTTTTTCAGATTTCTGATATATCTCTTAATAATGGATGGAATTGTTAATTTCTTGGTCATTCTTTGAAATCCTTCCAACATTCAGTTGTTTCTCGCGATTGTCTGGAAACAGTATGGAATTTTAAGACCAGCATATAGCTGGTAAACATTTGACTATCGCTGCTCTCTTTGTATCCTAACGAAATGTGTAATATAGCTATTTCTGCAAAGGTTTATTTGAATAAAAATCTGATGTGATACATTCTTCTTCTTCTTTATCTGTTTAACCTCCTCATATGTAGGACTTACCTCGGGTCAGAGGCCCGTCGAGGAGCAGACACTCATGGATCAGACAGAACATCCAGGATGGGGGATCAGGAAGTAGGAGGGAAGGAAGTAGATGATACGAAATGATGGTGAAATGGATGAAAGGAAAGGTGATGATGGAGCAGTTAGTGGAATGAATGGCGGGGGAAACCGGAGAACCCGGAGAAAACCTGCCCAGACGCCGCTTTGTCCACCACAAATCCCACATGCAGGTTCCTGGGATTGAACCCGGGCGAGCGGTCTAACCACTCGGCCACGGCGTCGCCGATGTGATACATTCACATGAGATTCTCTACCCGCTATCTTTATTAGTGGGTATACAAAGCAATTCTTACTAAAGCTTATTTTTCTATATACTACATTTTAATTCGCGCGGTGGTCCCATGTCGTAGATTTACGGCACGTAAAAGAACCTCAAGCCTGATAAAGAGTTCTGTAAGCAAAATTACCGGTCTTTCACGCCCAATATAGAATGGGACGCTAAGGACTACATCAGTTAAAGAGCGTCCACAAATAAAAAAAAACTCAATTTCAGTTCTTAAACATTTAACTATGGCTGCACTCTTTGTATCTATAACGAAATGTTATAGCTATTTCTGCAAAGGTTTATTGGATTAAAACGTAGTAGATAGAAAATTAGTTAGAATAGTTTATATACCCACTAATAAAAGATAGAGGGTAGAGAAACTCATGTAAATGTGGCACACCAATTTCTTTTCCGCTAATGGTCATGCAAAAAAAATGGAATTTCAAAGACATAAAAAAGCGACGCGCTCTTTAAAAAAAAGTATATCACCTTACTTAGTGTATCTACAACGAAGAAGCTTTTCCTTCAGTATGAGTTTTGACACTGTTTATGAAGTGTGTCGCTGGGTGGAAGCCAACTCCAAAACAAACAAAAAATCTGATGTGTTACACTCACATGAATTTCTCTACTCTTGTACAACTATTTTTACAAACGCTTATTCTTCATATGCTTCATGCTAATCGAGATATCGAGATGTTAATCTTATTGCTAATTTTCTTGTAGATGCAAGGGGAATTGGTAGGCTTTAAGCGATAGTCAAATATTTTAAGATCTGGTTGCTATGTGGAGTATTCCATTCTCTTTGCATTACCAGGACAAAAAAAATGAATAACGAATTTGAGAAAATGTATAAGTATTGGAAAATTTAAGGGAATAACAAGCAATATCTCGAAAATGGCTCACTCAACAAAAAATAATGTATATGACATAAATTGTGTATTTTAACGCGATCTACATTTTTTTGTGTAGTAAAATTTTGTCTATCTCTTATGGTTTACCAGTTATGCAAAAGTCGTTCACAATGAACACTTTTGGAGACATTCCCAGAAAATTCAAGATATACATTTTATTTTTTATGAAAGTATCTTAAATATATGATATTTTAATCAAAATCGTTAGAGCCATTTTTGAGAAAATTAAAATTTTCGAAAAATGTTCCATGTAAAGGGTAATCTGGGGTGGGGGATATTCTTGAAAACCTTCGTGTAGCATCTCTGGATATACTGAACCTAAATACCAAGTTTGGTGTTTATCCGATTGCTCGTTTCTGAGCTATGCTGTTCATAGACAGACAGACACGCACACGGACATGTTTCCAAAAATACTTTTTTTTGGATTCAGGAGGCCTCAAAACATGTATTTCCGGAGAAATCTCGGTGTCGAATTTTTGGGTGGAATACAATACTTCCCCTACATACTATACGTAGTAGAGAAAGTAAAAACTAAAAGTACCAAAAGATGGCGATCAATCCAATTCAATGATGTCATATGGCTTTGAATTCTCCTTCGATTATTTCCGGGTATTCTTTTACATCTTTTTTAGATGGTTTCCTGGCACTATTTGTCCTTGTTTCATTAGGACTGTCTCAACATGTCTCTTATGCTAGATCATCAAAGATATGACAAACATCCGTTTGAGATGTCCGAAAAGTCTGAAATATCACTCATTGTTAACTTCCATCCTTTCTGCTTATATTACAGCAAACTGTTCAGAGATGTGTGCATTTTCCTCTTATACATATAACGTTTTACACTTTTCTGACATCCCAAATGGATCACCCTGTGTGTGACACGTACAGCTTAGTTTTACTCGAAATGATCAGCAAAATCAAAATTATTGTACATAATCTTTCGTTTTTTTACTTTCTCTACTATGTATAGTAAGTAGGGGAAGTATTGCATTCCACCCAAAAACTCGATACCGAGATTTCACCGGAAATATATGTTTTGAGGCCCTCTGAATCCAAAAAAAAAGCATTTTTGGAAACATGTCCGTGTGTGTGTGTGTTTGTGTGTATGTGTGTCTGTGTGTGTATCTGTGAACAGCATAACTCAGAAACGAACAGTCGGATAAACAGCAAACTTGATATTTAGGTTCAGTATCTTCCAGAGATGCGACACGAAGGTTTTCAAGAAAGTCCCCCCACCCCAGATTACCTTTACATGGAACATTTTTCGAAAATTTTAATTTTCTCAGAAATGGCTCTATCGATTTTGATTCAAATATCATATATTTAAGATACTTTCATGAAAAATAAAATGTATGTCTTGAATTTTCTGGGAATGTCTCCAAAAGTATTCTTCATTGTGAACGACTTTTGCATAGCTGGTAAACCATAAGAGATAGACAAAATTTTACTACACAAAAAATGTAGATCGCGTTATAATACACAATTTATATCCTATACATTTTCTTATTGAGTGAACCATTTTCGAGATATTGCTTGTTATTCCCTTAAATTTACCAATACTAGTACTTTTTCCCCAATGGGAATTCGTTATTCATTTTTTTTATGTCCTGGACATGCAAAGAGAATGTAATGCGCCACATAGCAACCAACTCTTAAAATATTTGACTATCGCTTAAAGCCTGCCAATTCCCCTTGCATCTAAAGAAAATTAGCAATAAGATTAACATCTTGATTAACATGAAGCATATGGAGAATAAAAGTTTGTAAAAATAGTTTGTACAAGAATAGAGAAAGTCATGTGAGTGTAGCACATCAGATTTTTAATTGCGTGTTCATCTTCATCTGTTATATAAACATTATTTCAGCTCAAGTTAATATTTTCTCACAGAATAATCACATAAAACAAATTTACGCTTTTATCAAGACTACGTAGCACTGAGCAGCGACTTTTTTACTACAAACTTTTCATGGCATTTTATCCCGGTTAACTGCACACAACTGGGATTAAGCTCGTAGCAATTTCCCAATTAATGCTCTGGAATTGCCTATAGACTACTGCGTAGTTTATTTTACGGAATATATAGTATATATATATATATATACTAACCTGGAATCTATGATCTGAAATGTGAGCAAACAGTCCTGATGTCTTCCAAAGGTGAAATAAAAAGGTTGTGACTGACTACAACACAACCGTCATGTGATAATGTATTATCTTTCAGATAATGTATTCATAGACGTAACGGTATCTGCCGAAATGTGTCGCCTACTTTTGCTATGCGCAGTTCAGAAACATTAAGTGCGCCTATTTTGAATATTCAACTCTTAATGACATTGACCTGACCCAGGATGCTCAGCTTATGTGCCAGGAACTCTTCTTGAAAGTATGAGGCAGTATCTTCTAGGTGTGAAGGCATTTTCACCAGGACTAACCCCGGTTTGTTATAACCTTGCCCCGCAGGTATGTATTCTTCCGCGCTGCGTTTCCTTCCCCTTTCCCCTGGTTGGCTATTTCAAACCTTTGATTGGTGACAAACAAGCCTATGCAGTGCAAGGATATGCGATAGAATAGAATGGGATAGGACTAGGTACGGAGGGCGATTTAGCACCTCGACCTACGCAAATCTTTTGTGCCTAATTCCCTGACGAGGCGCCCCGGGAGGGAGGGAGGAGGTGAAAGGAGACAGAGGGCAGCCGGACCAGGAGACACGATAGGCAGAAGGGAGGGTCCCTACCATTTACAGATCTGAACTCCCCGGGTGCTGGCTCGTGCAGCCAATTCCCCTCCCCCTTAGGCTTACAAATCTCCTGGGGGGTCCGTGACCCGGAGACCGCTCGCAGTCCCCCGAAAAATACCCATAGGTCAGGAAGGTCGGTCACGGGAATCAAATACACGACCTCCCCACAGATGTTACCGCCTGAGCCACCCCGCTCGATAAACCCACTTAAAAACGTACGTGACGGAACGGCCGAGATCGCTAGGGTACCGATCAACGATGATCTTCGTATCCCTCCAAAGATACCAAAGTGCCTCAAGGAAGACAAAGGTAAGCTGCAAATATCAGGATGAGAACGTGGTGTAAGGGAGAGGGGCAGGGGAAGGGGGAGGTGAATGGGAGGAAATGAGAATGTAGGTGTAATGAGGTGCAGAGAGCAAGAGGGTTTTGTATGACGTGTTTATATTTTTTAAGTTATTTCCGAAAGTAAGCCTTACCTCAAGAGCGCCACCCCAAAGCATAATTGGGTATTATTCAGTGCAGTTTAAGCATGGTTTAAAACAAATAGGTCTCCAGGTGATAAAAGTAAATAATTACGTACCATAAACTTACCCCTTTATATATATTTAAAGCATTTTGGCATGCCCATTTTCAGTTCACGGTTTTTCCCATATTTTGTAAGCTCATAACTTTAGCAATACTACACTTGTATTAAGGTTATCATTCCCTGCAGTTCCTTTACTTTCTGTTGCTCGCATCGCTTCGATAAAATCGGCCACGGAGCAAGCAATCGGTAGTCACCTGTTGAACAATCTCAGTTGCCATCTATTGACATTTTTCTCAAATATGACAAAACTCATGCTGAATGTGAACAATTGCGTACATATAAAATGTGCAAACGCGCATTGAAATTTTATCGATTAACAAGGAGTAACTACAATAATAAGCTTTTGTGAGAATAGTTTGTAGAAGAACGAATAGAGAAAGTCATGTGAATGTAACATAATGTTTATTTTCTTTCTTGGACATCAACCCTTCATGTAACGGACTTTATTTTGCAGATAACTCTTTGCTCTTGTTGGAGGTTCAAACAGTATCATGTTCCTTATTACATTTATTTATGTCGCCTTTGTCTGAAAATCGGGGCGCTCTCTCCTTCGTAACTAAGTGTTTAGACATCCATAATAGTGTGTTCAAGAAATGAGTGCAGTTGTTTCGTGTGATGCTAGGGGACTTCAAGAGTACTTTAATAGATCTGAGGCGCAAAAAGTGCTCAAAATAGAGCGCAATGAAAATTACTCAGAGCAAGTCGTCTATTAAGTACTTTAAGTTTAAAAATCAAAGTTATTACATTACATTATCTTTTAAGACAGTAGTTTTAAATTAATGCTACCAGACTTCGTTAAATAACTCTGCGCGTCTCGCCATTGAGTAATAAATTTCAGTTGGTATACCTGGCTGCTCCCGATTTTCGCATCGTCTGCCACGATCCTAGCTACGATCTCCACCTCTGCATTCGTCGGAGTCTTATAAAATATTGATTTAATGTTTTCCTACAGAAATAAAATCCCTAGTTTGAGATCTAGGGAGCTAGGTGAACTGAACGTAAGCGCAACAGCATTCTAATCGACTCCTAAAAATACATCTCCGAGCCAGTATTCGTTACATTAAAATACGTGTGTAGACTTTTGTAGCATTATACGAAAAATCTGCATTCATTTTGCGGAAGTCTGGTATATGATTAATTTCATCCAATCACTTCTAAATTACTTTCAACCGGTCAAGGTATGTGTCCATGTGAAGCGCCATAATTTGTTCTGCTTACAACGCAAGGCTTGGGTGTCAATGTGTACAACACGCTGAGGTTTTCATTTGGGCTGCTGTTAATGGGGTACCATAGTGAGTTTTTACCCAAAAATAGTCCTAAATTCGATTTTTGTGCTTAAAATCATGCCGCAATCCTTTCCTCACACGGGGATATAATTGCATGAAGGTCTTACAGGGTCTAAATTATCTGTGAGCTGCCTAACAGATACGCAGGCATAAAATTGGCTTTTTCTCAAAGCATTATCTTTTACCATTTAAAATGCTCCTCGCGACGCATTTTATTACAGATCTCTTTGAAAACTTTAGATAAATATATTGACATCTATGTTGCGCATAAATTGTACTATGGGCATAACAACCTACGTTGTGTCAAAGTCTAAAAAAAATTGAAAAAACTGCATTTTAAAAAATTGTCATTTTATTATTATTATTATTATTATTATTATTATTATTATTATACTTAAAACTGTGCACATAATGATGTTCATTGTATGCCTTGTGTATATATCCCCATGTCTATTAAAACGTTTCAGAGAAATTAGGTACATAAATATTGAGACGTTAGGAACTTTTTTAAATTAATCAATTTATTTTACTTAACAAAATAATTAAAACTGTACATTAATTGGCTTCAGGTACCTATGTACACATGCTAAGTTTGAAAATCCTAATAAACCTTGAAAATATGGAGTAAATTAGATAAAGAACAAAGAATTTTCAAAACTCAGTAGGGTCCCGGTTAAGAGTTTTCACTTTCATTTTCATCAAGAATCCGTAGCACTGAGCAGTGACTTTTTACTACAAACGTTTTATAGCATTTTATCCCGGTTAACTGCACACAACTGGGATTAAGCTCGTAGCAACTTCCCAAATAATGCTCTGGAATTGCGCTATAGATTACTGCGTAGTTTATGTTACAGAATATATATACTAACCTGGAATCTATGATCTGAAATGTGAGCAAACAGTCCTGATGTCTTCCAAAGGTAAAATAAAAAGGTTTTTGTGACTGACTACAACACAACCGTCATGTGATATAATCCTCTTTCAGATAATGTATTCATAGACGTAACGGTATCAGCAGAAATGTGTCGCCTACTTTCCTGTGCGCAGCTCAGAAACATTAAGGCGCCTATTTTGAATATTCAAATCTTAATTACATTGACCTGATCCAGGGTGCTCAGCTTATTTGCCAGAAACTCTTCTTTCTGAAAGTATGAAGCAGCTTCTTCTAGGTATGAAGGCATTTTCGCAAGGACTAAACCCTGTTTCTTATAACCTTGCCCCGCAGGTATGTATTCTTCCGCGCTGCGTTTCCTTCTCCTTTCCCCTGGTTGACTAATGTAAGCCTTCGATTGGTGACAAACAAGCCGTATGCAGTACAAGGACAGGCGATAGAATAGGAGAGAACTAGGTACGGAGAGGACTTAGCACCTCGACCTACGCAGATCTTTTGTGCCTAAGCCCCTGACGGGGCGCCTCCGGGAGGGAGAGATGAGGTGAGAGAAGATAGGTGGCGGCCGGACCAGGAGACATGACAGGCAGAGAGCAGGGTCCCTACCGTTTACAGATCTGAATTCCCCGGGTGCTGGCTGGCCCCCTTAGGCTTACAAATCCCCTGGGGGATCTGGGACCCGGAGACCGCTCGGAGTCCGGAGGACAGTTTCCCTAGAGCATCCTTTTCCCCTTTCATGCACACACCGAGACCTTCTGCCGACACTTGCAACACTGAAGGAGACCGAGCAGATGAAGGGTGAAGTGAAATGAGAATGGAGATGAAGTGGAGGGACCGGAAATTCGGAGGATATAATGATTCTTCCCAGCATTCGCCTGGCGACCGGGGAAGCCCCCGAAAAAACCCATGAGTCAGGAAGGTCGGCCACGGGAATCGAGCACACGACTTCCCGAATGTGGGCTACAGATACAATCGCCTGAGCTATCCCGCTCGATAAGGATAGGCGATAAAATCTATATAAACACATTGTCATGATAGATGCACGTGTTTTCGTCAATCTGAGAAGCATGTTTAAACATCTATTTGTTGATAAGAATTTACATGCATTCAGATGCTTTAACTCGGTTACGTAATATATTTAATTCATACGGTTATGTAAATGTAAGTTTTACAATTATCTTCGAATATCATGTTAAATAAGGAAGTATTTTGTATCACAGAACAACCTGTTCCACGTTAGCAGCCAATGAGAGGTGATTAGTGTACATGACCGTTAAGAGATACGGGGCAAAGTTATGAGGAAAATACCTTAGAAAGGCAAAACGTAGACGTACGATGCGCTATTAGGTGTTAAAATGAGAAGTCACGTCAGTAAGGGTGTTTACACTTTTACTTTCTCTGTCACTTATGCATCTATAGTAGATAAGAGGAACTATTGTATTCCACGTTCACTGGAAATATGTTTTGAGGTCTCCTGAATCAAAAAATAACTTTAGAAAAGGTCCTCTGTGTGTGTGCGCGCAAATATTATAATTCTAAATCGAAATGTTAGTTAAATACCAAATTTGGTATCTTCCATAGATGCGAAACGAAGATTTCCAAGGAAATACTCCAACCCCCCACCCCAAACTATCCTTTACATGAAAATGTTTTGGTTATCTTTTATTTTATCAAAAATAGCTCTAACAATTTTGATTATTTAAGATATTTACACGGCAAAATGCATGCCTTGAATTTTCTGGCAGCCAACGAGAACCTATGAGAACCTCTAGGAGGTCTGAATAACTCTTATATGAATTGGTAAACCGTAAGAGACAGACAGAAACTTACTGCACAAAAAATGTAGAACGCGTTAAATCAAAGTCAAATAAAACTTCTTGCGGGTTAACCATTTCCGAAATATTCTTTGTTATTTAATTTTTCACTCGCTATTTTATTTCCCGCTTTCTTTCTTTCCTCTTTTTCGTGTTCATGCAAAGAGAACAGAATTTCAAGGCCATACATAGCGACCGGCTATGAACAAATTTGACTGGCGATTTAGCTTATTGTATTCTTCTTATACCTACAACGAATTGAGTAATGAAGCTTCAAAGAGGCTGAGATGGCTCCGTGGTAACACGTAAGTCTCGCATTCGGGAGGTCCCAGGTTCGATTCACGTCGACCGCCCACTCTCACCTTGGATTTTTCGAGGTTTTCCCTGGTCCGTAGGCGAATGCTGGGGTGGTTTCTCATCTACCATGATTTCCTTTCCATCATTTCGCTTTTATTCCGTTTCCTTCTCATCTTTAAGGGTTTTTCTAGATTTCGTGGCGCATGGCGGTGCCGGACGGATGGTGTAGTTAATTCCTCAAAGGACAGAGTATTCCCTGTGGACACTAGAAGGTTGCTTGGCCGACGGGTCGTTCATCGCCCTCTCTGGGCATGTAGTAGGGCGGGTCTTCAAGCCTGGAACTGTTAGGGACTTCAACATGTCTCTGTACCTCCTGTGGTTCCTTCACTTCATCCCTTCCTCCTGGGGGGTAGTAGCTACAATAGATCTATGTAGGTCACAATGTGCAAGGTGTCTCCCTCCATTGTATAACCTAACCTAATGAAAGTTTATGTAGATTAACAAGAAGTAAGTAGAAGAGTGAATAAAGAAAGTCATTTGAATGCAGCAGATCATATTTTATTTAATTTAGCCCATGTCATCTTTAACCTCCAATGACATATCAGGAACTTTTGAAGACAATTGTTCTTTAGCAATGATGTTCACTCACTTCACATCTGTTTCATATACGTATTTCGGATTTCTCTGGATGTTTAAATCACATACACATTTACACTCACGTTCATACTTTCCGACTAGTGAGCCCAGGGAATAATTCTAATTAAAGAAAATTCCTCCCTCCAGCTGGGAATCGAGCTAAGAACATATGGATTTAGAAGCTAGCATACTAACCATCAAACTGCAGAACCCTTTACATGTTGTTTTTCTCCTTTTCCATGTTCCCCCTTTTAAACATTGTTAATAAATAATGGGCTAAAATAATATGATGTGTCAATAGTAGACATCGGATTTGTATGCAAATGCATATCTTTTGTTTTTATTGTGACATGGAATTAAGTTTTGCAAAATGCTTCTTGTTCTGTGCTTGTATGTTAAGTTTTATAGTGCATATAATTGCATATTCCAATGTTCCTGCATATTTTTCCTTGCATTAATCATATAATACATATACTTTTAAAATTAATACTTAAATGTATTAATGTCAAAATAATAAGGACCTTACTATAAAAACACTCATATCAATGCTCATTAAGGTACAGAGTAAACTTGAGAGTGCTTCTTTAAAGTATGCAGAAAAGTTAGCCATAAATTGTGTAGTGTTCCTGACATTAAACTGACATTAATGTCAGATTCTGAAATGATCCTGACATTAAAGTTTTGTGTTCTGTGGATACATATTTTCAAGGTAAAAACATAGTATTTCCTCATTTAGTAAGTGCTTTCAAATTTTGCCCAATAACATCTGTAAATGTGGAAAGATCCTTCTCAGCATACAAACTTGTGTTAATCGATAATGTAATAAATTCCTTTCAGGAGGCCGTGATCTTCACATCAATGGAAGAAAATTCAGAAAATTTCCTACAACTTCATTTTATTAAGTTAAGCGCCCTTTAATGTTAATATCTCCTTTTCATGGATTAGATTTTAGTAAGCAAATATTTTCTTTGTATTTTGTTAAATAAATAAAAAGGTTTGTGTTGTTTAAAAATGTAGGCCCTTGTAAATAAATTAGTGAAAGGTGAAATGGAATTAATGCATGTTTCAAATATTAAAAATAGTAATGGTGATGTAGAAAATAATAAAGATTAAAAATATTAGTAAAGGGATAAAATATAACAATAAAGATGCAGAATCATGCATAGTTATTGTTAATGGTAACCGAAGCAATACCAACAAGGTTTGTCTGATGAAATTATATGAAAATGGGTTTGAAGTAAAGAAAATTATTTGTTTCAATGAGGCTAATGATTTTTAAACTTTTTTCTATGTTGAACAATATTAATTGGAGAAGTACATTATTGTTTTCTGCTCTTTTAGCAGCAATTTGGATAGCAGATCAGCTTACGAATGAGTACAAATTAATTTACTATTATAAAATTTTGGAAGAAATTAATATCCGTCGCAATATAACTAGATGTATTGCTAACCTACGCCTAAATAGAGAAGTATCATTACATTCTAGATACCGCTTAGAAGTTATAAGACAAACTGACCTGGGACTAGCCCAAGGGTCTTATTAAGTCTGATTTTATATGTAATAACTCATGGAAAATATCTCAAAATCTCAACCTGGACATGAAAAGCCTTGCCTCATTGCCTTTGCAAATGATTTACTACTATACGCAAGAGGTAACATAAGTACTCTGAATGAAGAGCTCAAAGCATTTGAGGTAGGAACAAAAAAAAGTTAGTACTTCTCTAGAGGATATTAGAATTGATGTTAATCCCTTTAGAAGCATTTCAATAGTATTTAAGAGAGAAAGAAGCACAAATAACAAAATCCTTAAAATAGTGATCAAGAAGTTAAGCTAAAAACTGTTTTAACTTTCTTAGGAATGCACTTCGATTACAACTTGGTATGGAAGTCTCATATAAATTGTATTATTAAAAAAATCTGATGTGTTACACTCACATGACTTTCTCTGCTCTTGTACAATCTATTTTTACAAACGCCTATTCTCCATATGCTTCATGTTAATCGAGATATCGAGTTGTCAATCTTATTGGTAATTTTCTTGTAGATGCAAGGGGAATATGGTAGCTTTTAAGCGATAGTCAAATATTTTAACGCTGGTTGCTATGTGGCGCATTCCATTCTCTTTGCATGTCCAGGACAAAAAACAAAATGAATAATGAATTTGAGAAAAAGTATAAGTATTGGAAAATTTAAGGAAATAACAAGCAATATCTCGAAAACGGTTCACTCAACAAAAGAAATGTATATGACATAAGTTGTGTATTTTAACGCGATCTACATGTTTTGTGTAGTAAAATTTTGTCTATCTCTTATGGTTTACCAGTTATGCAAAAGTCGTTCACAATGAAGAATACTTTTGGAGACATTTCCAGAAAATTCGAGATATACATTTCATTTCTCATGACATTATCTTAAACATATGATATTTTCATCAAAATCGTTACAGCCATTTTTGAGAAAATTAAAATTTTCGAAAAATGTTCCATGTAAAGGGTAGTCTGGGGTGGGGTGATTTTCTTGAAAACCTTCGTGTCGCATCTCTGGAAGATACTGAACCTAAATACCAAGTTTGGTGTTTATCCGACTGTTCGTTTTTGAGTTATGCTGTTCACAGGCACACAGACACACACACACACACACACACACACACACACACACAGACACACACACACACACACAGACACACACGGACATGTTTCCAAAAATGCTTTTTTTGGATTCAGGAGGTCTCAAAACATGTATTTCCGGTGAAATCTCGGTATCGAATTTTTGGGTGAAATGCAATACTTCCCCTACTTACTATACGTAGTAGAGAAAGTAATAATTAATAATATTTCTTACGTTTTTAAATATTTATCTAGAAAAAAATGGTGAGCCTATGTATATACTTTAAAAATATTGTTTAACAATTTAGTAAGCTTAATATTAGATTTATGGTCTGATTTTAATTGGCAAAACATAACAAGATACAGTCAAAGTTAGAATCTATGGTTTATAGCATTTGTCTGGAAATATCAGGAAATCCTGCAAAAACACTAGGAATTTAATATAACACCACTCAAACTGAAACAGCTGTTCCTATCCTGCAAATTCATTGAGAGAATTCCTTGGAGGACAGTTTTATAACCATGAACAAATTAACACCTAAGGAATCTGCTGAGGATTTAAATTATTATGAAGAAAACTTCATTCTATTTTATTTATTGGAGAAATACAGGAGCATAGTCATGGAATCTCTAGACTACCAATTGACTGTGTTGATTGGGATATATTAGTATTACAATTAGATATAAGTTTAAACATTTTCCATAAGGAAGAGCTGGAAATTAATAATCATTTCTATATATTCATGGAATATTTCCCTGCAGAAGATTGGACACATATTTATACAGATGATTCTAAGGATACAGAAGAGGGAGTAGGAGCAGCAATATATAATAACAACAAGAGGGAATGTTAAAAATAAAATTAAATGAAAAACTTTCTATTTATTCAGCTGAGCTTATAGCTATTGATAATTAATAATATTGTACATTATTGATAAAAATATCAAGAAATATATTTTCATGTTCATAGTGTTTTGAGCAAATTGAATAAAGCTGGAATGGATGCAAATCTTAATGTTATTGTAATATAGATTAAGCACAAAATGTATCTTTCCATGAAAAAAGGGATGCAAATTAAGTTAACTAACGTGGATAGTCTAGCAAAGCAAGCAAGAACTGATGGGAATAATCTGAAAATGCAACTACTTATCCAAGATATATGTGACCAAACTTAAAAAAGAAGTTATTAAACAATGGAGTATTGAACATCTCCAAGATTCCCGGAGCTGGGAAGAAAATTATAAAACATGGTTCAAAAAATCTGATGTGTTACACTCACATGACTTTCTCTACTCTTATACAAACTATTTTTACAAACGCCTATTCTCCATATGCTTCATGTTAATGGAGATATCGAGATGTCAATCTTATTGATAATTTTCTTGTAAATGCAAGGGAAATATAAGCGATAAGGTTATAAGCGATATATAAGGTTAAATATAAATATAAGGTTTTAAGCGATAGTCAAATATTTTAACGCTGGTTGCTATGTGGCGCATTCCATTCTCTTTGCATGTCCAGGACATAAAAAAAATGAATAACGAATTTGAGAAAAAGGATAAGTATTGGCAAATTTAAGGGAATAACAAGCAATATCTCGCAAACGGTTCACTCAACAAAAGAAATGTATATGACATAAATTGTGTATTTTAACGCGATCTACATTTTTCGTGTAGTAAAATTTTGTCTATCTCTTATGGTTTACCAGTTATGAAAAAGTCGTTCATAACGAAGAATACTTTTGGAGACATTCCAAGAAAATTCGAGATATACATTTTATTTGTCATGACAATATCTTAAACATATGATATTTTAATCAAAATCGTTAGAGCCGTTTTTGGGAAAATTAAAATTTTCGAAAAATGTTCCATGTAAAGGGTAGTCTGGGGTGGGGGGATTTTCTTGAAAACCTTCGTGTCGCATCTCTGAAAGATACGGAACCTAAATACCAAGTTTGGTGTTTATCCGACTCTTCGTTTTTGAGTTATGCTGTTCACAGACACACAGACAGACACACACACGGACATGTTTCCAAAAATGCTTTTTTTGGATTCAGTGAGTCTCAAAACATGTATTTCCGGTGAAATCTCGGTATCGAAATTTTGGGTGGAATACAATACTTCCCCTACTTATTATACGTAGTAGAGAAAGTAAAAAAGTATGGTCCTAAACAATATTTAACAAACATCATAAGGATAAAATTGGATACAGCCATGACCCTGTTATTACTGTATAAAATGCAAAAAGAGAAACTCCTTATTGTAAATGTGGTGAAATGGATAGTTTAAAATAAGTATTAATCGGATGCAATCTTAATAAGAAGGAGAACAATGAGTTAATAAATTCATTGTACAAAGATGGTTTATAAGGGCTTATAAAAGTCACTAACATTATAAAACATAATCCCAAACCAATATTCAAGAAAATCAACAAAAATATTTAAAAATGTAAAATCAAAATGTAATGGATTTAGCTGACTTGACGAACTAAAGGGTACTTAATGAAACTAGTATAGGAAGCAGGCGCTAATAAAAGTAAACAAATAGCTTCAAGGGTCTCTATAGATAAAGAAGGAAGATGAAGTCAAACATGAACGTGAGCATTTGCAGAAAATGATCATTGTATATTGCAAATCAAATTAAAATGACAAGATTGATATCTAAGAAAATAAAAATATTAGTTTAACAATTTTAGTGCACAATTAGTGCATATTTTCGAAATTATAGAGTATATTTAACATTTTGACAGCATAAATGCATGCGTACTTTAGATATTATTTATAGATACAAATCCGATGTCTAGTCATTAATATAGGCCAGTACTTTAATCACTTAATGTTTAGTTAATTCACATAAATTGGGGATACCTGCTTATCTATGTAATCGAAAGGAAGAAATGGAGAAATCGGGGGTAGAAGGCTACATAGTTTATTCGTCATTAAGGAACAAGCAGAGAAACAAAACATTTTATTTTATTCACGCATTGGTCATCAAACGGCTTGAAACATGTAAAAACCTACGTACGGTGGCCTAATTTCGCCCCCAAAAGAAACGGATAAATAAATCACCAGATAAACGGAATATTATATAGGTATTATATTAAGTTACTGTAGTAAAACATCCCTACTAAAACCGCTGATAAGTTTCGCTTACCTACAGTAAGTCAGTTTTTGAGAAAAGGTTACAAATATAGGAGAAGTGTAATTTTGAGAAAATTTGACGAAGGCTGAAAAAGTTGTAAATGCATCGCATCGTCTATCGCATAACGTTTACCAGTTATACAAGATTATACCTACAAAATTTCTTCCAAGTGAAGAAGACTTCAAAGGCTATTCCCAGAAAATTCAAGATATGCATTTTATTTGTCATGTAAATATATTTAATATATGGTATTTTAATCAAAATCGTTAAAGCCAGTTTTAGAAATTTAAAATATTTGAAAAATGTTTCATGTAAAGGGTAGTTGAGGGTGAGAGGATCTTCTTGAAAATCTTCGTGTCGCATCCTTGGAAGACACTGAACTTTTGTTTTTGAGCTATGCTGTTCACAGGCACGCGGACTTTTTTCTAAAAACGTTTTTTTTTATTAAAGGGACCTCAAAACATGTATTTCCGGTGAAAACTCGGTATCTAATTACTTTCTCTACCACGTATAGTAAGTAGGGGAAGTATTGTATTCCACCCAAAAATTCAATACAGAGATTTCACCGGAAATACATGTTTTGAGATCTCCTGAATCCAAAATAAGCATTTTTGGAAACATGTCCTTTGTGTGTCTGTGTGTCTGTCTGTGAACAGCATAACTCAGAAACGAACAGTCGGATAAACACCAAACTTGGTATTTAGGTTCAGTATCTTTCAGAGATGCGACACGAAGGTTTTCAAGAAAATCCCCCACCCCAGATTACCCTTTACATGGAAGATTTTTCGAAAAGTTTAATTTTCTCAAAAATGGCTCTAACGATTTTGATTAAAATATCATAGGTTTAAGATATTTTCATGACAAATAAAATGTATATCTCGAATTTTCTGGGAATGTCTCCAAAAGTATTCTTCATTATGAACGACTTTTTCATAACTGGTAAACCATAAGAGATAGATAAAATTTTACTACACAAAAAATGTAGATCGCGTTAAAATACACAATTTATGTCATATACATTTCTTTTGTTGAGTGAACCGTTTGCGAGATATTGCTTGTTATTCCCTTAAATTTTCCAATACTTATACTTTTTCTCAAATTCGTTATTCATTTTTTTATGTCCTGGACATGCAAAGAGATTGGAATGCGCCACATAGCAACCAGCGTTAAAATATTTGACTATCGCTTAAAACCTACCATATTCCCCTTGCATCTACAAGAAAATTATCAATAAGATTGACATCTTGATATCTCCATTAACATGAAGCATATGGAGAATAAGCGTTTGTAAAAATAGTTTGTACAAGAGTAGAGAAAGTCATGTGAGTGTAACACATCAGATTTTTTTTGGGTGGAATGCAATACCTTTTCTACGTACTAAGTACGTGGTAGAGAAAGTAAAATATAGGTAGTAAACAACAAAACTCTCAAAATCGATAATTTTGGACAAATTCGACTAGAATCGCTTTTATAATCAGAAAATTAGAGCTTTCTTGCTATTTCTTTGCAACTTACCAGAAAACCAGTTGAATGTTTCTAGCTAAGCTGTCGCCTTCTTGCGTTCAGGAACTCTTACAGTTTAACATTACTCTGCAGATAGTCAAGTGTTTTTATCGTGTTTACTTTTTTATGCAACATGGTTTTATGCCTTTATCATTAATTCAACAGAAAACTAGGATAAGTATATAGACTGTCTCATATTTCAATATAGCGTCATAAACACAAATCATAGTCACTGAAAGGCATCCATACTATGAGCTTGCACCGCCCTCCTACCCTATCGCAACAGCTTAAAGGTTGTTACCCAGAAGCCGCAACAAAAACACCGAAAATATAGTTTAGGAAATATATTTCATTCTCATAACAAATGCACATAAAGACAACATAAATGCAATTATAAAATTTACAAGTTATTCAGTTGTTGATTAATTCTTTATACTGTGCGATTGAATATTGAACTATCATTCATTAGCGGAACTATAACACTGAACTATTTCATTAAGGTTAATACCGCATTTGAAGCGATGAAGTAGAGATGGCAATACCGCGTGTTCTAATAAGCTTATAATATTTACTATTTCATCTTAGGTGAATTAGCAATACTTAGTAAGCACGCCTAGCGAATCTGGGTTCTTAATAGGGTTATAATTCACTGATTTAGCTTACGATAGGTGTCCTTTAATGAATATTCAGTATGTGTATAGTCTATTTCTGATATGGGGTAGGTTAGGTGAAAAACAGGTAATATGTAACAGGAATATGTTTTATAATAAATACTTTCTTAACTATGGGATACGTAGAATTAGGAGTAGAAATGATATATATTAGATGACAGAGAAGAGAGAGAAAGGTAAATAACATTTTTCCACGATTGGAGCTAAATGTGGGTTTCTAGGTAATCAAAAACCGGAAGAGAAATATTAATAATTCTACTTCTACATGTGAGCTTCTGTGGCTTCTGCCTTTGTTGATGCCCTTAGTAGGAAGTATTTGAAATCGAATAATAAAATATGTAAACAATTATATTTGAAATATTTCCCTACTATTTCTGAGAATATAAGAAATATTAGCAAAATGCATTTCTTAAATATATTTTAATGATTTGTAGCTGTATACTGATGGAGGAGCTAAGGGAAACCAAGGACATCGGGTGACTTTGGAACAAGTTATATGGACCAATTATTCAGCTTGAATACTTGTTTATAGATGGGTAAAATATTAACAAACTATGTTTGGAATAGTGCCTTGTTTCACCTGCTTAAAGAAGTCTTACTTGAATTACACTTCGTATAAACGATTCGCATGAAGGTAGAGAGGCGGCACGTAGCATAGATCTGCGAGCAGCCATACAATTTCATTTTATAAATGTCTCTTAAATATCCGTAGTAGGAATTTCGCCCGAAAATTCGATATCGAGGTTTCGCGGAAATACTTGAAGTCCTCTGAATTCCCCCAAAAACATTTTAAAAATAAGGTCTGTGTGTGTGCGCGTGCCTTTGAACGACATAGCTCTGAAACAAGACAAATACCAAACTTGATAATTATCTTCCAAAGATGTGACACGAAGATTTTCAAGAAATCTTCTCACTTCAGACTACCTTTTACATGGACATTTTTCAGTATGTTTTCCTTAAAATAGCTCTTAATGATTTAGATTAAAATACCATACGTTTCAGATATTTGCGTTACTAATAAAATTATATTTGAATTTTCTGTGAATAGCCTGTAAAATCCTCTTCCATCTGTATTAATTTTGTACAATTTTGTACCACTAGGAAACGTAAGAAATAGATAAAAACTTACGGCAGGAGAAATACAAAGTTCGTTAAAGTATACAGCAGCTTTGACGTTTTTCGAAATATTCTGTATTGCAAGTTTATTCGTTTCTCAAGTATGAATGCATCTAGTGTTGCAATGCTTCTCTATCGCAATAGCTTACCAGAATAAACATTTGAATGTTGTTTAGGCCTGTGTAACTAAGTACCTACTTCTTGTTTGATTTGAAACCATTCCTAAGCAAAAATATATCTTCACGTAATGTGGGAGAATCACTTTTCACACAAATGTCCTTATTATAACATGCTAGCCCGCCTCTGCGATGTAGTAGTAGCGTGTCTGCCTTAAATTCAATAGATCACGAGTTCGAATCCTCGTTAGGGTCAATTACTCCCAGGTTTTTTTTCGGGGTTTTCCCTTATCCTGAGAAGGCGAATGTCGGGTAACTTTAAGCTCTATGGACCCCGGGCTCATTTGAGCATCATTTCACCCATTTCATTCATCTTCCGATATGACCTACCAGGTTAAAGGACTTTAAACTACAAAAGTGGATAAATAAAATAAAAAAACATACTATAAATTTGTCACTGATGACAGAGAAAGTCGTATGAATGTATCAGATCAATTTTTACTTTCTCTACTACGTATAGTAAGTAGGGGAAGTATTGCATTCCACCCAAAAATTCGATACCGAGATTTCACCGGAAATACATGTTTTGAGACCCCCTGAATCCAATAAAAGCATTTTTGGAAACATGTCCGTGTGTGTGTGTGTGTGTGTGTGTGTGTGTGTCTGTGAACAGCATAACTCAAAAACGAACAGTCGGATAAGCACCAAACTTGGTATTTAGGTTCAGTATCTTCCAGAGATGCGACACGAAGGTTTTCAAGAAAATCCCCCCACCCCAGACTACCCTTTACATGGAAGATTTTTCGAAAATTTTAATTTTCTCAAAAATGGCTAACGATTTTGATGAAAATATCATATGTTTAAGATAATATCATGAGAAATGAAATGTATATCTCGAATTTTCTGGGAATGTCTCCAAAAGTATTCTTCATTGTGAACCACTTTTGCATAACTGGTAAACCATAAGAGATAGACAAAATTTTACTACACAAAAAATGTAGATCGCGTTATAATACACAACTTATGTCATATACATTTCTTTTGTTGAGTGAACCGTTTTCGAGATATTGCTTGTTATTTCCTTAAATTTTACAATACTTATACTTTTTCTCAAATTCCTTATTCATTTTTTTATGTCCTGGACATGCAAAGAGAATGGAATGCGTTACATAGCAACCAGCGTTAAAATATTTGACTATCGCTTAAAAGCTACCATATTTCCCTTGCATCTACAAGAAAATTACCAATAAGATTGACATCTCGATATCTCGATTAACATGAAGCATATGGAGAATAAGCGTTTGTAAAAATAGATTGTACAAGAGTAGAGAAAGTCATGTGAGTGTAACACATCAGATTTTTTATTATTATTTTATCTCTCCAACTTTGCTCTCGCCCATACCTGGAACCCATTTTAGGAAAAAGAATGTTGAAATTGTCGATTTTCAAGTTTTGCAAAAATGAACTTTCTGTAATGTAAGCCAAATGTATTATGCATAATTTAGTTGAAAATCCATTTTGTAAATGTTTTAGCAACCACTTTGAAAAATCCCTGTACAGCTTAGGTATATATGCGCTTGTACCAACATCTAAGTTTCTCAAAATTATGGATTTCAGTATGCAATATATTCCATATGTCATATGCAAGAACACTGCCACAAATATTATAACTACTAACAAAAATAATTTGTAGAAGAGTTTTTGTTTTATTTGTTAAAATTTTAAAATATGCCATATTATTAACTGTTTAATACTTGCTTCAGAGCATAGCTTATAAGATATTACAATCAGTTTAAAATATATCAAACATGTGAAGGAATAGTAACTGTGAACAAACATTTATGGCATATGGAATATTTCAACATTTTCATAAATTGGAGTCCATTAAAGTATAAATGTTTAATATCTCAAATACTACATATTTACACCACCACATTGGATGAAATTTTCGGATTGCTATAGTACTAGGTATATAATTAGGTAACATATAAGCTTTGAAAACTGTAACTCAAAAATTGTGAAAAATCCTCTCAGCCGTCTTTGGTGTTCTTAACATATTGAGTTTAATAAAATATAACGTAACTTTAAGCATACAATTTTTATTTTCCTTAATGCTATAGGATTGTTTCTGTAATTATAAATAAGTCGTGCAGATTTTAAATGTTGGGTGTCTATTTTATATCGGATCAATACACTTTTCTTTCGGTTTGTGTTTGTTTTATGAATTGGATTTAACAAATGAAAGGCTTATGAACATTTATTGCCAAAAAGAAGTGGGGAAGCATGTATATCCTAGTTCTGCTAAATTTTGAGCATTAATTTATGGAAAGATCACGATATTATGCCATAAGGTCTTACATACGATTTTCTCCTTACACTTGGAACTTCGAAAAAATAAGTTACCGTTTTAACTAAAGTTGAGGAAAGCAAACTTTGATAATTTAGAAGCCTAATTACAGCAATATCGCAACGTTTATTTGCATACACCAGTTAATTTCGTACAGTTCAGCTGATGCTTAGTGTTTGTGCCTTTGCTCTGGGACGTGCAGATGCCGTATCTACGTCCCCGCCGCGCCTTCTGCATCTAGACCTACGTCGTCGTCGTCTTGAACAACTCCTCCTCCTTCTCCTTCTTGAACAACTCCTCCTCCTTCTCCTCCTCCTTCTAGAACAACTCCTGGATCGGGATCTTCTTCGGTGGCATCTCCTTCTCCGCCGGCAAGAAGCACCGACAAATTTCATAACGCCAGAGTCTTTTATTGCCTTTATTATCCTTTTCCTTTCTGTTTCAGGCAAACTTATCCATTCCTGTTCGGCTTTCGCAATTGGATATTCGGGAATATTTTTCGACATATTTGCTAAAGCCGTCAACACAACCTCTTTGTTTCTACTGTTTCTGCTCCTAACACTTTCCTTTGGAACAGTTTCATGTTCCTCGGGCTTCCCCATTTTTCAAATTTTCGTTGCAAATACTGGAAGAATTTTGTTAGTCGTTCGAAAGCAGAACCTGGATGTTGACTGTTTGTTTACTATGGCGATGGCTCATTGTTCAACACGGTGTTGCCAAGTCCATTCAATGGAAGCTATTTTAGTGAATGCTATGCCACATTCACTAAATCGAAAGTTTTATCTTAGTCGTTCTACCTCTGTGTGTGTTGGTTTATGCGTGCGCGTGAATGTTTAATTATCGTATTAGTTTGAGAGAAAATAAATGTTACATATGAGAATTTAAATTTTTGCATAAAAATTCACACAAAATTAATATTATTGTTTAATACATCATAACTAAGCATGTTAACAAAACTTCATCCCATATTTTTATACTGTTTATAACAATAACAACATTTCATTGATTTATACAAAACTAACAAATTGTGTGGAACAATTTGAAAATGAGATTATGCCGAGAAATGAAACCCTGAGAAAAGAGAATTTAAAAATGATAACGTTAAAATAACACTGGTTCCTACTAATGTCGTTTAAAAAGCATTTAGTGCCATACAGGCTCTCCGTTTTTTTCTGCTCCTCTGTAACTAATTTAGTATTTTAAGATTCCTTAAGCCACTCTTGAATGTTCTCTTCACTTTTACATAGACAAAACTTATCTTTTTACTACAGTTTTATAGGAAGTTAGGTTTACAGGCAGACATTTAAATCGCTATATGGCATAAATTGCGTGTTTTAACGAGATCTACCTTTTTTGTGTAGTAAAATTTTGTCTATCTCTTATGGTTTACCAGTTATGCGAAAGTCGTTCAAAATGAAGAGAACTTTTGGGGACATTTTCAGTAAATTCAAGATATACATTTCATTTTCCATAAAAATATCTTAAACATGCGATATTTGAATCTAAATCGTTAGTCATTTTTGAGAAAATAAACATTTTTAAAAATGTTCAATTTAAAGGGTAGCCTGGGTTGGGGGGATTTTCTTGAAAATCGTCGTGTCGCATCCTTGAAAGATAGTAAACTCAAGTATCAACTTTGGTATTTATTCGACTTTTCGTTTTTAAGTTATGCTGTTCACAGACTG
Source organism: Deroplatys truncata (assembly GCA_030765065.1). Taxonomy (NCBI): domain Eukaryota; kingdom Metazoa; phylum Arthropoda; class Insecta; order Mantodea; family Mantidae; genus Deroplatys; species Deroplatys truncata. The sequence goes on from CM060978.1 coordinate 198,547,484, forward strand.
GCAGACACACACACACACACACACACACACACACACACACACACACACACACACACACAGACATGTTTCCAAAAATGCTGTATTTGGATTCATTTTAAAACAAGTATTTTCGGTGAAATCTCGGTATCGAATTTTTGGGTGGAATGCAATACTTCCCCTACTCACTATACGTAGTAGAGAAAGTAAACATCTGATAATCTGTTATGTTTTTTCACATGACTATCTCTAACCTCTATCGTTATTAGTGGGTACAAAACTATTCTTACTATCATCATTATCGTCATCATAAACTACAGGGTTTGGACCTTAAGTTCCGTTCCAGTTACACAGAACTACAGCTGATCTCTCCATCGCTTTTTGGGCCTTCTTACACTTCTTCTACCAGTTGGGACGGTAATTTAATACTTGGGGAGGACAACGTTGTGAATCCATTCTACGAAGTAACGTATACCATTCATATCTTTTATTTTCCATCGTTTCTACTATATTTGTAATTCATAATTCTTTCTTTTTATCTTCATTCTTTTGATGATCCAGCAGAGTGTGTATCCAGTCATTGGACGCAGCAATTTCATCTCCAATGCTTCAACCTTTTGTTCATATTCACTCGCGAAAAAAATTAAATTGTTTTATTTATGGATGGTCTTTAACTGCTATATTGTCCCATTCTATATTGATTGTGAAATACCGGAAATTTTGCTCAGAGGCCTCTTTATCTGGCTTGAGGTTCTTTTACGTGCCGTAAATCTACGACACGAAACCACCGGCTTCACATATTTACTCGTGAGGGTCCATACTTCTGCTCCATATAGCAGGACTGGAATCGCCAGGACTTTATAACATTTTAAAATTGTTTCTTTACATACCCTCTTACATCGTGTCCTTTTGATAGTCCCTGTTAACCAATTATACATAAGGGGCTTATCATTAATATCATTTTCTACTGTGTAGGAAACTTTACACCCTAGATAATTGTATCTGGAGAGTCGTATTATTTTTCCATTTAATTCAATTTTTGCTCTCATCTGTGTGATTTACTCTAAATGCAATCACCTTCGTTTTTTGTGGTGATATTTCTAAATTATACTTTTTTCCTATTTTACTTAATGAATATAATTTCCTCTGCAGGTTATCTTCTGTATCAGCGAATACTGCTTGGTTATCAGCAAATAGGAGTGTATTTAAAATCATTCCACCTATAGTATAGTCACGATTTAAAATATCTTGTCATTCTTTTATAGCTTCGTCAATATAAGTATTAAAAAGAGCAGGTGACAAACAGCAACCTTTTCTTATTCTTTGTTTATTTCTCTAAATTTAATACTATTAGGGGTGATGTTAATATTATTATTCATATACAGGCTTTGTATAACTCTAACCACTGCTGTGCAAGGGATCTCGGGTTCGATTTCAGGAATTTTTCTCTTGCCAAGATTATTCCCTATCCTCCCCAGAGTCTGGAAGTGTGTGTGTGTGTGTGTGTGTGTGTGTGTGTGTGTGTGTGTGTGTGTGTGTGTGTGTGTGTGTACGCGTGTGCGTGCGCGTGTGTGTGTACTAATGATAAAATCCAAAAAGTGCAAAAAACCCAACGACAAGAGATAAGTTCCAAAGGAAAGACTGCCGATAAGATCAATGTAGTTAAGCAGGGTATAAATGGAACTTTAAAAAAAAAAAGTCTTCTCAGGTGCACAGCTTAATATTTAGCAATACCTACTCATTTTGTTAACCAATTTGTTAATATAAGAAATTAAAACTTAAACAAGGCACAATATCCAGCAATGCCTATTTATATTTGAGCCAGAAAAGTTCTGAAAATATATGAATTGTAAGTTTAAAAGAAGACGTGTTTCTTGTTCTATGTGGCATGGTTAGCATGATTTTTTAAAAATAAATTTACACTAACATACACATAAAATAAAATTTTACAAATAAATAGTTCACAATAATTGTAACAATGATATTCAAAAGGTTTTGGTATGAAAAAATAAACAAATAAAATCATACAGAGAAGCAATGCGGTAAAAATAAAAACATTGTTTAGAAAATCTGGAAGGTAAAAGGTATAGTTAGAACTATTAGCACAACTGCCAATGTCATATGGAAACTAGGAGTAGCATTATGTTTTAAAAATAAATTTGCACTAACATATACATAAGTACATTTCATAAAACACACAGTTCATGAAAGTTGTAATGATGTGATCCAAGAGTTTTTAGTATAAAAAATAAACAAATAAGATCATGCGGAACTGCAAAGTGGTAAAGATAAAAATACTATTTTTAAGGAAGCTTTTTAGCCAGCTTTAGGGAAGCTGGGAAGTAGGACTGAATTAAAACAATAATTCTTAAAAATGCTTTCAGGTTTTATTTCGTTTATACTATGCTTTAAGTTCTTCTTCAAAATTCCATTACTCTTGCTGTAAAACGTTCCAAAACTTTGGGTTAAAAGTACAAAATTTCATTGCAAACATGGAAACAGCCCATAAATTCATTGTGCTCAAATGCAATGCTTAGGTTTGTGTCATTATAAAACACTTAAGTAATTAATGTGTGTGAGTACAAAGCTTTTAATAAAATGCAAAGAAAGAAGAAGAAAACAAATCAATAGTTCAGGCTTCCTGTAGTCATGGCAGTCAACAGTTGTGTTTTATATGTATTGAACTCTTTCTCTCATTTTTAATTACTGGCTCCTTAATCAGGTCTGTAGCCAGGAAATACTTCTGAAGGGGGCAGTTGCAGATTAGGTGATGGGGCTTTTCACCTCAGATTTTACATGCTACCACAGAGATATTTAGGTATGTTTAAATGACACTGCATACTTCACTGTAAGCACTGAACTTTCCTGTACAACAATGGTGTACTTCCCCTATTACAACCTCCTTTTTTTGAGAAAGTACTTAAGATCCCTTAACACATTTTATTCCCTTATTGTGATATAAAATGTGCTTTATTCAAGTTTCATAATAATGACCCAGCCACTCTAACATGAAAAGCTAACACACATAAAATATAAGATATTCTGTGTAATGTTACTCATTTAGTACCACCCAGTGGACACGTACACCTTAAGGAGTGCTGCGGACATGAGTAACATCATCCCCCTGAAGAAGACTTCAAAAATAAATAATAATTATTAACCATTGAAACAGCATTATAGTTCAATATGCTGCCTGTCAAACATACATACATGCATACATAGCAAAACAAATGATGGCATTAAGTATTGGATGTTAAATTTTCAGTAATCCAATACCAGAAATAGTAAAGGACATGTAGTGAAAATAGTACTAACCAGAAATATTTAAAAAAAGCAGCTTGAAACACCTTTATTATCATAACATAACCAATCCAACACCAACACTAGTGATAGTGAAGTAAAATATTACAATGGTATGACAAAAACGTTATAACAAAATATATGCCTAGCACTAAACAAAGCTAATTGGTGGCTACTATTCCGTAATTCTGGCAAGGGACCCCATTCCAGGAGGAACCCCAGAACTCATGAGGGGCAGGGATGCTCAAAGCTCTGTAGTAGGACTGTCTGAGAGAGAGTTCCTACTCGCTACCCCCATAAAAGCTGCACAGAGTAAAAATAAAAAATAATGTTAGCCCCTATACATATTCTTAATTATCACAAATCCAAAGAATACAAACTCCATAGAACCGATTTCTCATGAATTATGACTCATCCACTTTGGTATATTTGCACATCACTGTTCATAGTGATCTAGGGATTCCAGCAGTTTCTACAATTTTTCGAGATAATTACAAGAGACTCGGCAACACACCATCCTTTACTACTATAAATACCAGCAGGTCCTTCACCTAATTATGCTAATAGAAGACTAAAAGGAAAAAAAAACAATAGATGCAATATAATAATAGTGAACACTCATTGGGATTAGCAGTGGGTAACAACCCCAATGTTAATTTTGTTATATAGTAAATGTGCACAACTATATTACACAGCAAAATTTTCTTAATAAAAATTAATAAAAACCTATTAATATTAGTAGAAGCACAAGCAGTGAAATAAGAATAGTGTGATCACATTAAAGTAGTAATCCAACTCCAGAGTTAGTAAAATAGGATGCAATAAAAATCCAGTTGCAGCGAAGAATTGGAGTAGAGTATATATTCAAAATAGTGTCCAGCAGAACCATAGGTGGTTAAATTAGCAGTAAATTGAAATTCACCAAAAACACAAAAGAAGCAGAACATAGACAATATTTACAAAATTGTCCAGCCAAAATCTCAGCAGTGAAATGAGCGGTAAACTTAAATGCATTCAAAAACAGAAAAGCAGAGCACATAACATAGATCATCAGAAATATAAACAGTGAACTTTAGATGAATAAAAAAATGCAGATATTGAACCTAAGATAAAAAAAAACCTTCTTTAAGACTGAGATGCTTAAGGCAAAGCTGCTTCCAAATTAATCATAAAAATAGAAAGAACATATTTACAAAAATGGCAAGGCAGACCACTGTAGGACCATAGTGCATTCGTATTGATATAGTACTTGCGTGTTCTCAGATTCTGAAGGTATGGGTTCAAGTATTGCAGTGCAATATTTAGTGTGTCTGTTGCTGTTGTTGGTTCCTTCTTTGCATTTGGTACATTTACAGCATCTTTGATCTTATTAATATTTCTATTCCATGCTCGCAGCACATGCCAAGTGCAAAATAAGTGCATATCAGCTTCACCCATAATTTGTAGCCATGCATTATAGAAGGATTCAGCCATATCAGACATAAATACCCTGCAATGTATGCTGCCAACATTCTCCTTAAGGGGACAAGGCACTCTGAAATGGTTAAAAATCACATTTTTTGTTTTAGGCACTAATAAAATCTCTATTATTTCCAGTTTCAGAAAATATATACTTTTGGGTAGTTAAGGGGTTCTTAAGACATTTAAATGCCATTTAAATGCTAGTCTGTATTCCTTTAAAGCTGTCATGCAGTGCCCTCTTTTTAGAACATTTTTGTATCTTTCAACAACGAACGACTATATCATGCCCAGCGAGCAGTTCAGTAATTAACGAAAGAGGCCAGGACCAAGAGAAGGCAATCAGAAAAGCTGAAGCAATCCAGGAATGGAGGTGCAGATAATTATTACCCGGAGTTTATTGAAGTGTACCAGAATTTTAATGTTCAAGCTTTAAATTCAACTTTCTCAAAACAACATTTTTGGATACTTATGTACCCCTTCTCAGAAAGTATAAGCGGTAGAGAGCTGAAATTTTCAGTACATGTATACAATACATAGTTAAACTTTCTGAACCACAATCATAATTTTATAACATATATTAGTGTTATTAAGAAAGCAACAACATTGCAAATTTTGCACATTTTTACTTTCTTGACTTTGCAAATAATTTTTTTTCAATTTCTAGTGAACTGATATACATAACTAAATAATTTAGGTTCAGAAGATAGCTGATTATACTAAGAATAAGCATGCAAAATTGTGATTCTGTATTGCAAGTAGTATTAGAGAAAAAGGTGCATAAATTCACATGTTTTAAGAGTAAATTTTATTATTTTTCTGCTGAATGAAATAATTTTATGGACTCAGCTATATAAGCCATCAATGCAAACAACTACTTGAAATAATTGTCATGATTTATAGAATAATTCATAAAAACTTCAGGAAAAACCATTGAGAACTTTAAGAGCAGTGGTAATTTAACACTTAAGGTGTAATTTCAATGTGTTCAGACCATCTTGTCCCCTTAAATTTAACAAAAACTTCTTATACAGCAATTTTGTCACTTCTATTAGAAATGAAAAATGCTCATGGGAATCCGTGCCTCATATCGTTGAGAACTAGCAAAGTTATCATCTCAAAACCATAGGCATTCATCCCATATGTTCCACCAATGCATATTTCATAAATATTTCCTGCTGAGTCTCGTACACTATTACAAGAGCAAAGTCGTCTTTACCAAAATCTGGAAATTCTGCACTAGCATCCTGTGGCTTATAAAACAGCGCACAACTTTTCCCTGATTGTTTTTCTGCCTCTATCCAGGCTTCAACACTTACAGCATCATATGAATGCCTGGCTGCCTCGTGTTCAAAGAAAATTCTTTTTCTATATTATAAAGATTATGTTTTATAATGAGATGTTTGCACTTAAGTTGATCTCCTCTTAACAACTGACCGTACCTCATTCAAAATATCACTTTACAGCTTTTTCATTGCTATCTTGGCAGCAATTTCGCTCCTGTCTATTGGATTTAAGTTTAATTGACTCCTTCACCTTTGTGTCCAACATGAGTAGAATGTAAACAGTTACATACCCTTCTTTATGAAAAACTGCAGCCATTCCAGCAGGACAATATGCATCAATTTTGGAAGTCCCTTGAAATTTCAATTCCCTTTTCCAGTCATAGAAGAAACCTCAGGTGTGTCCCGACCTATGACAGTAGTATGTGATAGACATGGATTGAATCGCCTAAAATCTTTCCTCCTCTTACCTTTATAAATGATGCATTACTTCCTTCCTCCATGTCACTCTTCCAGCTGTAAAACTCTGTTTTACTGATGAACCCATGCCTTTCTGTCTTTAAAGACACATCGTCACTAAAAGCTTTAAAGTTCTCAGAGTTGTGTTCACATATAGCACATGTGCGTTTTCGTATTACATTTTCGGAATGTTCCTCAAACACAAGTTTGTGAAGCTTAGCGAAATGCCGTTTCAAAGTGAAACGCCTTTTAAAGGTTTTATAACACACAGTGCACTTTCGTAGTGGATGCATTATTACTAAGCGCAACAACACAATGTCACTGTCGAAACTAAGCCGGACACCATGGTACCGGCTCAAATCGCGCGCGCAAGCTCACAACTGACCGGATGCAGCCGCTGTCCGTAGGTGTCTTGTGGCATATGAGATTGTCATACTTTTGCCTTAACGCACCGAACAACGCCGCTATGAAGTGAACTCTCGAACGAGCGAATGCCCGAACGGGCAAATACCAATGTGACCCATTGGGCATGTGAACTAGAACTCGACCGTAGTTCAGTATATTCGTTGCTGCTTTTCGAACGAGTTGGGCTGGGAGAAGCGGACGAGTCCCATCATGTACCATATGAAACGAACGGGTAAAACGCATGTCCTTGACAGCTATAATCTATAACCCTTGATGGTAACAGGGACGATGCGTTACCCCAGCGGCTATAATGGTTTTACTTTTCTGCCATGCCTATAATGCGTATATTCCTTTGGCATTGTTGTGTAAATCAGTTAGTGGTCAGTCGTGCTGATAATCAGTTGCCTTCAGCTGCTACTCGAGATTCAATAATCCCTGGACCCCAATGAGGACTTTGTGAGAAGAGTTTCTAAAGATGACGATAGCAGTGAACATGACTTATCTTCAAGTGAAAAAGACAAATTTAGGAACAGCGCCTGAATATAATTCTGAGATTAAACAAAGTAAAATAGAGTTTTATTTATGGACGCGCTTTAACTGCTGTGGTGCTTAGCGTCCCATTCTACATATATTGGGCGTGAAAGACCGGTAATTTTACTCAGGGGCATCTTAATCAGGTTAGAGTTTCTTTTAGGTTCCGTAAATCTACGACATGAGACCACGGCTTTACTTCCCTTCCGAAGGAAGCCATGCTAAGGATTTTTACGCCCGAAAAGAATCCATCGCCTTCCGCCTCGAGAACTGAGAGGCTAGCTAAAATTTGGTGATAAGTCAAGACGAAATAGGTGAGATACGTCTTCACCTATTCGTGAGCTCTGGACGGCTTTTATAACCAATTCAAGTTATTCTCCTCATATGCACAATAATGAAGAGCAGCTTTTAGGATTTCGTGGCAAATGGCGTTTCCGTGTATATATTGCCTAAAACTAGATAAATATGGCATCAAAGTAATCACAATGTGTGATGCCAGAGCATATTATATGATAGATGCTATTCCATATGTAGGGGAGGAGGATAGAAATACAAACGGAAGTCTGTCAATATACTGTATGTTAAAGCTCTGTCTGCAACAATTCGTGCTACAGGTAGAAACATCACTTGTGACAATTGGTTCACATCTGTACCTTTGGAAGACATGATGCTTAAAGTTTCTTTTGAATACTGTAAATATGGGGGAGGACACATTCAAGCGATGCATTGGAGGTGATGATGAGCCTGAAGATGAGGAGCTACCAAAAAAGAAAGCAAGAAGAGTGCAACTAAACATGTGAAAGAATGGCTTCAGCTACTGCCAAAGTACCAAAGCCATTACTGTCGAGCTTCAACCAGCAAGATATATGTGGAATCATACTTTCGGTCCACATTGCACATGTTTAGTGTCTACAAAGAATGGTGCACTTAGAACCAGTATCCATTTGCATCAAGAAACACATTCATGTCTGGGCTTAATACTAAAAGTATAGCGCTTCATAATCCTAGGGAAAACCAGTGCGATATTTGTTGTAGTTTTGAGTTAGATACAATTCCAGAAAATGAATACAAGAAACACACAAAAAGAAAATATGATGCACAAGCTGCAAAAAAGAGTTGCAGTTCTGAAAATAATGGTAGTAATCATGGATCTGCAAAGTGTTTTACTACGCCCCAAAACAGAAGCATCTGCCATGTATTACAAACAAAAGCTTCGGGTCCATAAGCTGGTGAAGTCTATCTGTACTTATGGCATGAGGCTATGCTGGTGTCAGCAGCAATGAATTTACTTCTTGTATAATCCACTATATCACCAGTCTTCCTTCCACTTACAAACATATTGTCTTGATTTCTGATGGTTGCAACTGTCAGAATAGAAATAAAGCTCTTTCTAGTGTACTTTCTGATATTGCAAAAGCCAAATCTATCACAATTGAATAGCTTTTTTGGAAAAAGGACACACCATGATGTGGGTGGTTCTTGTCCATGCTACTCTTGAACACTATTTCAAGCTTCCAATATTCTTACCATCAGACTATGTTTCAAGAATAAGAATCACCAGGAGAAAACAACCATATCAAGTGAAGGTGTTAAATTACGAATTTTTAAAAAAATATAGTGAGTTGAAGAGCAAATGATTTCTCTGTGACCTGATTCACAGGACACTGAAACTTACCCCCTCAGAGGAGAAAGAATGAACAACGCAATCTGGAAAATCTCTATACAGGTCCTATTCCAATACCTGAATCAAAGTACATGAATTTGCAAAAGGTGAAGAAAGTAATTGCAAAAGATGCATTTTATGATTCATCAATGTATAGAAAATGAAAGGAGTGAATTATCCATGCAAAGGGTATGAGAAAAACAGTCTTTATTAAGCTATGTAAAAAATCAATGAAAGAAAAATGAAATTAATTTTTGTGAAAATGAAAATAGTAAACATTATTTTAGATTAGTATTTAATGTGAAATATCCATCTATTAGAAATCCTAAATTAGCTCATAAAAATGATAGTTTAATTTTAATTACTTTTGTGCTTGTTAAATGAAAAGCTGTTATAATAGCTGTAATGTAATTAGCAAAACTATCAATGTGCCTTATGCCCAGACTTAATAAAAGTAAGGTGAAATTATCAATATGTTCTCAGTATTTATTTGCAGGAATTAAAGTAAGAGCACATATGTGTTTGTATATTGACAATGCAAAATTTCCTATATGAAGTAAAATTAGATAAATAGGCTTTTATGAAAATGGTATCACCTTTTTATAAGAGAAAATCCTTAATTTGTAATTCTATTGTGGTTCCAGATTCAAATAATAACACAAGAAACTTGAGACATTCAGCATAAATTTTTAAAATAGTTTTTTCTTTCTCCTGAAAAATTTGGTTTTTGTTACATGAGGGGTATTGCATTGACAATGATGATACTCTGTTTCAAGGAGTATACAATGCTGGCCACTCTGGCTCAAAGCCAGGGAGGGGGTTAAGGGTGGTGTGTCCCCTTCCCCCAAATTTTTTAGAGCCCCCTCAGAATTATAACATACTTAAAATTATTATTTCTATTTTCAATGTATGCATTTCAAATGGTTTAATGATATTTAATGTTTTTATTATCATTATTTAATTCAAGCATTTGGAATAATCTGCAGTGGGCTACTGCTATATTACTATTGTCTGTGATTAGTTTTTATTACTGTCTCATGGCCTAACATATTGTACAGCAGCCATGGCGAAACAGTGCTTCGCGAGTCGATTTGCGCTTCAGTTGACTCGCGCACTACCCCTCCGTAGCTTCTCTGGCCCTTCTCCTCCTACTCATGTCAGCGTGGTCAGTACTATGTCAAACAGTGGCGGTTAGCAATGCCGTTTGACAAGCAACGTTCTAAGAGCAGAACATTTCATAGAATGGGAGGAGAAGTTCTTCGTTGAGGATGGTGGCAATGCAAAATGTTTAATATGTCCCAAAGCAGAGTAATGCAATTCAATGCTTATCATTGAATAGCCCAAGTTACAAGGTAAGTTGGGTCTGTAATTATTATTATTATTGAACATTTTATTTAATGAGACTTTGATTCTTATTTAAACTACAGGTCAGATTGCTAATTTTCAATATGTTCACAGGACGCGAAAGAACGCAAGAAACTTTGAAATTGATAGAAAACAATGGACCTAAACCAACTACAAAGATTCAAACTATGGCAGAGAAAAGAAATCACGCTAGTTATATTGTAACCTGGGAAATTGCAAAGGTTTTAAGGCATTTCAGGAATGAGAGTTTATTAAAACATGTTTAATAAAAATTGCTAGGATTTTATGTCCTCAACAGGTACATAATTTCGAGTGTTTGCATATTTTCCGACAAACCATTGCAAAGAACGTTGAAGTGCTTTCTGCCGACGTATTAAGGCAGATGGATTTGAAAATGGCTGACTTTGTGAAGTTTTCTCTTGCACTGGACGAGAGTACAGATGTAACTGACACCTCAATTGGCCATTTTCATTCGAGGTGTGGATAAGGAACTTAATGTTGAAGAGTATTTGCTCGATTTAGTCCCACTAAAAGGCAGTACTACTGGTGAGGAGATATTTAAAGCTCTAAAAATTAGTATTGAAAAATACTGTTTCCAGTGATTAAAATTAGTAGAGGAGTAAAATTCTCCCCCTTCCATAGCTTTGCTATCCAGGTTGCATCAAGGTGCTTCGGGGCAGGCTTACAGTCCGGCCATGCCTGTTGTACAGCATAAAGTAATTAATCCCTCCAATGTAGCAGCATGTGCATCTTGCAAACTTTCTATGCTGGCAGCATTGGCTCTCGGTTATCATCCACTAGAACCATCCAGGGTGATAAAAAATGTTAATATATAAATGTGCCATAGTTAAAATACATTTGGAGTCCAGGGCATATAGGCAAACACACTATGGAAAATGTAGAGCGACTGATATCTGCAGTCAGTCTGGAGTTGCTGCAAGATCTCATTAATAAATTACAGGTATTGAACAATCTTGTAAAAGAGAGATCATCCCTTGAAGTCTTCACAGAATGAGTGCATAAGTATGGCTCAGCTTTCCTAGGTTGACTAATCTGCTAAACCAAGCTGCAATGGTGATTCTCAGCAGCATAGCAATAATGGAAGCTGCCTTCTCTCATCTTATATCAAGACCTCAACAACTCTCAGTGACTATGAAATAAAAACAGACTTGCTTATTTTGAATTATAAAAAGTACCGCTCTAAACAGATGGATTTAGATAAGTTTGTTATAAATTTTGCAAAACAAAAGTCAAGAAAACTTTTACTAGGTGCTGTAATCCAATTGTTATATATGTATTTTGCCCTCTTCTATAGTTTTTATTAGTTTTGTCTAGTTAACATACTGTGAAAGCTTGAAAATTCACAAGTATACTCCATGGTTATAGTTCTTGGAATATATGTGTGAAATTTGGCAAAAATATATTTAAAACTTTTTGGGGGGTATACTTATATCTTGTATTTTCACACTATACAATTGCTTCATTAATGCCATTTTTAAAGCCCCAAATGGCTATTTTATCAGTTCTGTACCCATTACGTAAAGTATACTACTACACTTCAAAATGCATTTTTCATGATTCTTATTTTCAACATTTTTTTCATTCTTCAAAATTCTCCTTGGACCACAGCTCATAACTTATTAGCTTGAAATTTTCAACAGAGCTTCAGGGATTAAGGATTTAAAAATGAATGTGCCCTAGTTAAAATTATTAAACAGTACAGTCGAAATTAAACTTGCATAATTCATACTGAAAAGTTAAAAAATTCAATAACATGTTCTCTTAAACTAATTAAAATTAAGCAATGCAGCTGCATTCTTTGGGTTTGTATACTAAGTTCAATTTAAAAATTTGGAAGAGATACAATAAACTGTAGGCTCCAAGGAGAATTTCATAATGGCATATAAAAAGTAATTATTTATAAATAAAAAGTTAATACCTTAACAACAGTTTGACATAGCTGATAAAAACTTTGTGTGCACTATATCTGTTTTATACTCTTGAGTATATCACAAAAAATTAAAACAAACAAGAAAAGTGGATTTGTTTCATGGATAATCTGAAAATATGCATTTATAGACATAAAGTTTTGTAACTGAATGATCCACCTGTTTGGCCCCTGAATTTCTACACCTCCCCCTAAATATAAATATGTCAGCTAGCTACAGGCATGTGGCCATTTTGTATGTTTTATAGAATGTTGTACCAGGCAGCAATAAATGCTTTCATTCTTTTCTTACTAAAATCACAGCAGAAGATGAAAGGAAAAGATTTTCTAAAGAATCTTGCTTTTGAATTTGTTTCAACATACACGCAACGGTGCCCACAGAATGATTGGCTGTGGGAGCTGTCTGAACATATAACATCACTTCTGGTAACCAGCCCCAAAAAGCTACAGAAGCAAGCCAGATGCCATTTGTATTCCAGAGATAAAGACAGAAAAGTGGAAATAGCTGGTGTAAAATGTGGCAAGTCTGCATGCAATGGCCATAGAAAAGAAGTTTGCATACCTTGTTTCTCTTAAAGCACTATGTTCTAATAATTGTTATGAAATTACTCTAAAGGAATTCAATGTTAGTGTTGTTAATTATTATTGTTAATAGTGTTGTAGTGTTTTAATGTTAATTAGAATGTTATTGCCTAACAGTGGACCAATTTTCACTGTAAAAACTTTGTATTTTTACCATTAGTTATAAAATAAAACTTTGGAGTGATGAGTTACCCCTGTTACCTTTGAATACCATGTTATTCATGTTACTATTATGGTGGAGGAAAGTGCTCTTTCTAAACATGCTTCACATTACCGGATAACACACGGGAGAATAGTTTGTAGAAGAGTGAGCAAAGAAAGTCATGTGAGTGCAAAACATCAGAAAAACATTTTTTATAGATTCTAGGTATTTTTCTATTTACTACACATTAATCAAGATAAATCTTTGCAGAAATAGTTTTATTACATATTTCATTATAGGTATATGAGGTACAGAGGAAACTGAGTCAATAGTCAGATGTTTATAAATCGGAGTGGCCTAGAAATTCCATACTGTTTCTTCAAGCTGAAGGAAACCCCATATATACACACAGAAAAAAATGGGCTGTAAATTGAGTTCAACAATCATTGCACTTTTAGTTGTACTTTCTCCCACCAAAATGTTTAATTTTACTATTATATGCTAAAAGTATAAGTGTCTTTAGTGTGAAATCAGCAGCAACATTTTAATTTTGATTATAACCATCATTGACAGCTCTCATGGACTGATCTTGCTCTGTTTGTGTGACTTATAGCCAAGGAAAAGTACAAGGCATTTGGTACAAATCGAACTGTTCTCTGCCGATAATGTTATTTATTTCACAGCTGGAAATAGTTTAATTACATATTTCACTGTGGGTATAAGATATACAGAGGAAACCAAATTGATAGTCAGATGTTTAAAAGTGGGTATTTATATGCTGCCCTACCATACTCTTTCCATGACATCGCGAGAAACAACTGAATAGCGACAGTGCTTTTAAAAAGCTCTTCTGTTTACATTCACATGACTTTCTCAACCTACTATTTAGTTTATTTTTATTATATTGTTTATTGTTTGGTTTTATAAAGCTTTTACAAACTATTCTTACTAAAATATTTTAATCAAGATAAAAATTTGCAAAAATAGTTTCATTACACATTTCGTTGAAAGTAGAGAGGGGACCGAGTCGAGAGTCAGATGTTTATAAACCAGTCTGGCCTAGAAATTCCATACACTTTCCATGACATTGCGAGAAACAACTGAACACCAATAGTACTTAAAAGAAAAGCCTGATGTGTTACATTCATGTGACTTTCTTTATTCTTTATCGTTTTTAGTGGGTATACAAACTATTCTTATGAAAGTTTTTGTAAGTTTTTTCTCTGTCTACTTCATGTTAATCAATATAAACCTTTGCAGAAATAGATGCATTACACATTTCGTTATAGATACAAGGGGAATAGCAACAGTCAGATGTTTAAGAGCTGGATGCTGTACCCTGGCAATAAAACTTCAAACTACTTCCATACAACTGAATGTCGACAAGACTTAAAGAATAAAGTATTGAACAATCCAACCATTAATAGTGATACCATGGAAAAGGCTCATGCCACAAAAAATGTATCTGAAATACATTTTGTATTTTAAAGAGATCTACATTTTTTGTGTAGTACGTTTTTGTTTATTGTTTAATGTTACCAGTTACACAAAATTATACAAATTTCCTTCTGAATGAAGTGGACTTCACAGGCTATTGCCAGAAAATTCAAGATATACATTTCATTTGTCATGAAAATATCCTAAACATATGGTATGTTAATCAAAATCGTTAAGAGCCCTTTTTGAGCAAATCAATATTTTCTAAAATTTTTCTATGTAAAGCGTAGTTTGGGTTGGGGGGAATTTTCTCTACCAATTCTTCTGCAAACCATTCTTACAAAAGCTATTTTATCTACTTCATGTCAATTAAGATAGGCATTTGTAGAAATAGTTTTATTTTATATTTCCTTGTGGCTATAATAGGAATAGGGGAATACAGTATGCTTAAGTGATGGTTAGTTATTTTAACCACCTGCCCGCCTTGTGATGGCTTTGAAATTCTGTTCTTTTTGCTTGATCAGGGGGAAACAACAAACAAAGAAAAAGAGGAACGATTTCCCATTTGAGAAAAGTATAAGTATTTGAAAATTCAAACCAAAAACAAGGAATATCTTGGAAATGGTTAACTCCACAAAACAAATTTATTTTGACATAGACTGTGCACTTTTAACAATATCTACATTTTTTGTGTAGTAAGATTCTGTCTACCTCTTATATGTTTAGCAGTTATGCCAGTCATTCATGAAGTGGACTTAGAGACTGTTGCCAGAAAATTCAAGATGTACATTTAATTTTTCATGAAAATATCTTAAACATGTGGTATTTTAAACAAAATCGTTAGAGCCATTTTTGAGAAAATCAAAATCTTCAAATATTTTGCAGGTAAAGGGTAATTTGGGTGGGAGAGATTTGTGTGAAAATCTTTCTGTTTCATCCTTGAAAGATGCTGAACTTAAACACAAAGGTTGGTATTTAACCAACTTTTCATTTTTGAGTTATGCTGTTTACAGGCATACACAGAACTTTTCCTATTTTTTTTTTTATTCAGGAAGACTGAAAACGTGTATTTCTGATAAAATCTCGGTATCCAAGTTTTTGGTGGATTACAATACTTCCTCAACTGACTGTATTATTATTATTATTATTATTATTATTATTATTATTATTATTATTATTATTATTATTATTATTATTATTATTATTATTATTCACCTAAGTTGTTGATTTCACCTCAGTAGATTAATTCTTTATAGAGCGTGGATGAAGTATAATTCATTAGAGGAACTATAACACTGAACTAGTTCAAAGTTTAATACCACACTTGAAATGACAAACTAGCGATGGTAATATCTATTGCATATTCTTAATAAGTTTATAATTCACTATTTCATCTTAGGTTAATTAGCAACCACTGGTTGTATCAAAGCATGCGAACAAAGCGAGCCTGAATTCTTAATAAGCTTACAATCACTATTTCAGCTTAGGCTGGGTTGCGTTAGGTTAGGGTCGTTTAGTACAATTTCAGCATGTGAAGAGTCTTATTTCTGATATGAGATAGGTTAGTTGAAAAACAGGATAGTGTGTAATATATGACAGGAGTATGTTTTATAATAAACTACTTTTTTACCTACGAGATACGTAGAATTAGGAATTGAAACGATATAGATTAAATGACAGAGAAAGAAAAGACATAAAGATAAATAAAATGTTTAAGATCTCTAGGGGGAATTGTTCATTATTATTCAGTGTTATAGTTCACCTACATCAAAGTTCCTCCACAGTCTCTATAAATAATTACCCTCCAGTTTTTATTTTCTCTACTATGTATAGTTAGTAGGAGAAGTATTGCATTCCACCCAAACATTCGATACCAAGATTTCATCGGAAATGCATGTTTTGAGGCCTCCTGAATAAAAAAATCAAAAATTATTTGTAGAAAAAGGTCTGTCTGTGTGAATGTGTGTCTGTGAACAGCATAACTCAAAAACGAAAAATCAGATAAATGCCAAACTTGGTATTTAAGTTTAGTATCGTTCAAAGATGCGACACAAAGATTTTAAAGAAAATCCCCCCACCCCAGACTACCCTTTACATGGAACATTTTTCGAAAATTATGATTTTCTCATAAATGGCTATAACGATTTTGACTAAAATATTATATGTTTAAAATATGTTTATGGCAAAAGAAATGTATATCATGAATTTTCTGAGAATGTCCCCAAAAGTTCTCTTTATTCTGAATGACTTGCATAATTAGAAAACTAAAAAATAGACGAAAGTTTACTTCACAAAAAACTTAGATCTCGTTAAAACACACAATTTATGTCATATACATTTGTTGTTGTCCAGTGACCCATTTCCGAGATATTCCTTGTTATTTGTTTGAATTTTCCAATACTTATTTTTTCTCAAATGGGAATCCGTTTTTTTTTTGTTTTTTGTTTTTTGTTTTTTCCCCCTGGACAAGCAAAGAGAATGGAATGCTCCACATATCAACCAGCTCTTAAAAGATTTGACTATCGCTTAAAGCCTACCATATTCCCCTTGCACCTACAAGAAAATTAGCAATAAGATAGTTCCTGCAAATCTTTATCTCGATTTAATATGAAGTAGGCGGAGGATAAGCGTTTGTAAAAATAGTCTGTACAAGAATTGAGAAAGTCATGTGAGTGCAACACATCAGATTATTACTTTCTCTACTACGTATAGTAAGTAGGGGAAGTATTGTATTCCACCCAAAAATTCGATACCGAGATTTCACCGGAAATACATGTTTTGAGACCCCCTGAATCAAAAAAAAAAGCATTTTTGGAAACATGTCCGTGTGTGTGTCTGTGTGTATGTGTCTGTCTGTCTGTCTGTCTGTGAACAGCATAACTCAGAAACGAACAGTCGGATAAGCACCAAACTTGGTATTTAGGTTCAGTATCTTCCAGAGATGTGACACGAAGGTTTTCAAGAAAATCCCCCACCCCAGATTACCCTTTACATGGAACATTTTTCGAAAATTTTAATTTTCTCAAAAATGGCTCTAACGATTTTGATTAATATCATATGTTTAAAATATTTTTATGACAAATAAAATGTATATCTTGAATTTTCTGGGAATGTCTCCAAAAGTATTCTTCATTGTGAACGACTTTTGCATAACCGGTAAACCATAAGAGATAGACAAAATTTTACTACTCAAAAAATGTAGATCGCATTAAAATACACTATTTATGTCATATACATTTTTTTGTTGTTGAGTGAACCATTTTCGAGATATTGCTTGTTATTCCCTTAAATTTTTCAATACTTATTTTCTCAAATGGAAATTCGTTATTCGTTTTTTTGTCTTAGATATGCAAAGAGTATTAATCTGTGGCAAAGGGAATGGTGCTGCACCTAGCAACCAGCTATTAAGAGATATGTATGTGCTTAAAGGCTACTGTATTTCTATATTGCCCTTGTAAATATATATTTTCACCTTACATCTACAAGAAAATTAGCAATAAGATAGTCTGCAAATGTTTATCTCGATTAACATGAAGTAGATGGAGAATAAGCGTGTGTAAAAATAGTTTGTACAAGAGTAGAGAAAGTCATGTGAGTGTAACACATCAGATTTTTTTGTCTTGGATATGCAAAGAGTATTGATCTGTAGCAAAGTGAATGGTGCTGCGCATAGCAACCAGCTATTAAGAGATATGTCTATCTTAAAGGCTACTGTATTTCTATATTGCCCTTGCAAATACAAAACAAGGGGAACATAGTAGGCCTTAAGCGATAGTCAAATATTTTTAGAACTGGTCGCTATGTTTAAAATGTAACTCTCTTTGCATGTTCGTTTCTACTAATGTTTATCTCGATTAACATGAAATAGATGGAGAATAAGAGTTTGTAAAACTAGTTTGTACAAGAGTAGAGAAAGTTATGTGAGTGTAACACATCATATTTTTTTTAAATAGAATTTCTGTTTTAGGAACTTAAATTGAAAATATTTTAAAAATTGATTTAAGGAGGCAATTGAACCTCTGTGGGTCTGCCTTTGCTGATGCTCTTGGTAAG
Organism: Deroplatys truncata; assembly: GCA_030765065.1. NCBI lineage: Eukaryota > Metazoa > Arthropoda > Insecta > Mantodea > Mantidae > Deroplatys > Deroplatys truncata. The sequence goes on from CM060978.1 coordinate 198,566,086, forward strand.
GAGTATTTGAAATAGGGTAATAAAATATGTAAACAATTATATTAGGAATATATCCTATAAGATGCATCAGCAAAATGTATTTCTTCAGTGAATTTTGATTTTTAGCAGTGTACTAATGCAAGAGGTTCCTGTCGGATCTGACGTGATAAATCGTTTTACTTAGATCGGGTAGGGAAAAGGACATTGAGTGTCTTTGGAAGAAGTTATATGGACCAATTATTCAACTTGAATATTTGCAGTTTTGTTTATAGATGGGTAAAATGTTAACAAAATATGTTTAGAATAGTGTCTTGTTTCACCTGCTTAAAGGAGAAGTCTTATTTTAATCAGACGTCGCATAAACGATTCATGGAGATAGGGAGGCAGCACGTAGCATAGGTCTGCGAGCAGCAATACAATTTCATTTGATTAATTTTTTTAAAATACCTACGGTGGTATTTCATCCAAAAATACGATATCGAGGTTTCGTCAGAATTATATGTTTTGAGGTCCCCCCAACCTCACGAAAAGCATTTTTAAAATAAGGTGTCTGCGTGTGCGCGTCTGTGCCTATATACCTATAGCATAACTCAAAAACAAGATAAATGCCAATCTTGGTATCTAAGTTCAACATCCTCCAAAGATGTGTGTGATACGAAGATTTTCAAGAAAATTGCCCACTTCTGTGGTAGCACCTGCCTCATATTCAAGAGGTCCCGAGCTCGAATCTCAGGTAGTTTTCTTTTCCGAGGTTTTCCCTTATCCCGAGAAGATGAATGTCGGGTAACTATAAGCTCTATGGACCCGGGCTCATTGGAGCATCATTTCACCCATTTCATTCCTTCGTCATATAATATGACCTACCAGGTTAAAGGACGTTTAACTTAAGAAAAAAATCCTCTCACCCCAAACTACCCTTTACATGGGAATTTTTCCCCTCAAAAATAACTCTTAACGATCAGATTAAAATACCATATGTTTCAGATATTCGTCACTAATAAAGGTATATTTTAATTTTCTGTGAAGAACCTTCTGTGAATCGACTGTAGGTTGACAATAGTCGATGACGGAAGCGAAATCTTCTGGAACATATCCTGTATAAATTGCAGGTAAGTGAAGCAAGCGTGTCCCAAATTCTCCTCCTAATGCTTAAATACTAATTTTGCCTTCACTGTTACAAAGCTTCTAAAAAAACTGTTTACGCTTGTGTAACTAAGCACTTGTTTTTTTTTGAAACCATTCCTAAGCACAAACACATCTCAGTAACATAACGTAGAAGAATCACTTTTCATATGAATGATGTTATTAAACGGATACTATATATTTGTCATTGAGAAAGTCATATGAATGTACCACATCAATTTGTACTTTCTCTACTACGTATAGTAGGTAAGGTAGTATTGTATTCCACCCAAAAATTTGATACCGAGATTTCACCGGAAATATATTTTTTTAGCCCTCTGAATCCAAAAAACATTTTTAGAAAAAGATCCGTGAGTGTGTGTGTGTGTGTGTGTGTGTGTGTATCAGTGAACAGCATAACTCAAAAACTAAAAATTGGATAAATACCAAACCTGGTATTTAGGTTCAGTACCTTCTAAGGATACGACACAAAGATTTTCAAGAAAAGCCCCCCACCTCAAACTGCATGTTCCTTTACATGGGAAATTTTTCTAAATTTTTTATTTTCTAAAAAATGGCTAACTATGTTTATTAAAATGAAATATATTAAGGACATTTACATGACAAATAAAATGTATATCTTGAATTTTCTGGAAATAGACTGTAAAGTCCATTTCAGTTGGAAAAAAAATTATATAATCTTGTAGAACTGCTAAACGTTAAGCGATAGACGGAAACGTACTACATAAAAAATGTGGATCTCTTTAAAACACACAATTTACTTCAAATAAGGTTTTTTTGGTGTTCTAAGTCATTTCTGAGATATCCGTTACTAAACGTTCGAATTGTTCACTACTTGGTCATTCTTCAAAGTCCTTTCAGCATTCAGTGGTTTCTCGCGATTGCATGGAAACAGTATGGAATTTTAAGGGTAGTATATAGCATCCAGTTCTTAAACATTTGGCTTTCACTGTTCCTTTTGTATCTATAACGAAATGTGTAATGTAGCTATTTCTGCAAAGGTTTATTTGGATTAAAATGTAGTAGATAGAAAAATAAGTTTTAGTAAAAATAGTTTGTATACTCACTAATAAATGATAGAAGGTAGAGAAAGTAATGTGCATGTCCACACACGTCACATTTTTACTTTCTCCACCGCGTACCCAAAAACTCGATACCAAGATTTCACCGGAAATGCGTTTTCAGGCCCCCTGAATTAAAAAAACACATTTTTAGAAGAAAATCCGTGAGTGTGTTGTGTGTCTGTGAGCAGCATAATAAAAAATCTGATGTGTTACACTCACATGACTTTCTCTACTCTTGTACAATCTATTTTTACAAACGCCTGTTCTCCATATGCTCATGTTAATCGAGATATCGAGATGTCAATCTTATTGGTAATTTTCTTGTAGATGCAAGGGGAATATGGTAGCTTTTAAGCGATGGTCAAATATTTTAACGCTGGTTGCTATGTGGCGCATTCCATTCTCTTTGCATGTCCAGGACATAAAAAAATCTGATGTGTTACACTCACATGACTTTCTCTACTCTTGTACAATCTAATTTTACAAACGCCTATTCTCCATATGCTTCATGTTAATCGAGATATCGAGATGTCAATCTTATTGGTAATTTTCTTGTAGATGCAAGGGAAATATGGTAGCTTTTAAGCGATAGTCAAATATTTTAACGCTGGTTGCTATGTGGCGCATTCCATTCTCTTTGCATGTCCAGGACATAAAAAAATTGAATAACGCATTTGAGAAAAAGTATAAGTATTGGAAAATTTAAGGAAATAACAAGCAATATCTCGAAAACGGTTCACTCAACAAAAGAAATGTATATGACATAAGTTGTGTATTTTAACGCGATCTACATTTTTTGTGTAGTAAAATTTTGTCTATCTCTTATGGTTTACCAGTTATGCAAAAGTCGTTCACAATGAAGAATACTTTTGGAGACATTCCCAGAAAATTCGAGATATACATTTCATTTCTCATGACATTATCTTAAACATATGATATTTTCATCAAAATCGTTAGAGCCATTTTTGAGAAAATTAAAATTTTCGAAAAATCTTCCATGTAAAGGGTAATCTGGGGTGGGGGAATTTTCTTGAAAACCTTCGTGTCGCATCTCTGGAAGATACTGAACCTAAATACCAAGTTTGGTGCTTATCCGACTGTTCGTTTTTGAGTTATGCTGTTCACAGACACACAGACACACACACAGACACACACACACACACAGACACACACACAGACACACACACGGACATGTTTCCAAAAATGCTTTTTTTGGATTCAGGAGGTCTCAAAACATGTATTTCCGGCGAAATCTCGGTATCGAATTTTTGGGTGGAATGCAATACTTCCCCTACTTACTATACGTAGTAGAGAAAGTAAAAATGAATAACGAATTTGAGAAAAAGTATAAGTATTGGAAAATTTAAGGAAATAACAAGCAATATCTCGAAAACGGTTCACTCAACAAAAGAAATGTATATGACATAAACTGTGTATTTTAACGCGATCTACATTTTTTGTGTAGTAAAATTTTGTCTATCTCTTATGGTTTACCGGTTATGCAAAAGTCATTCACAATGAAGAATACTTTTGGAGACATTCCCAGAAAATTCGAGATATACATGTTATTTGTCATGAAAATATCTTTAACATATGATATTTTAATCAAAATCGTTAGAGCCATTTTTGAGAAAATTAAAATTTTCGAAAAATGTTCCATGTAAAGGGTAGTCTGGGGTGGGGGGATTTTCTTGAAAACATTCGTGTCGCATCTCTGGAAGATACTGAACCTAAATACCAAGTTTGGTGTTTATCCGACTGTTCGTTTTTGAGTTATGCTGTTCACAGACACAGACACACACACACACACACACACACATACACACACACACAGACACACACACACACGGACATGTTTCCAAAAATGCTTTTTTTGGATTCAGGAGGTCTCAAAACATGTATTTCCGGTGAAATCTCGGTATCGAATTTTTGGGTGGAATGCAATACTTCCCCTACTCACTATACGTAGTAGGGAAAGTAAAACCGAAAAATCGGATCAACACCAAACTTGGTATTTAAGTTCAGCACCTTCTGAAGATGCGACCCGAAGGTTTTCAAGAAAATCCCCCACGTCAAACTACCCTTTACATAGAACATTTTTCGAAATGTTTTTATTTCCTAAAAAATGATCCTAACGATTTTGATTAAAATACGGTATATTAAAGATATTTACATGACAAAACATATGTCTTGAATTTTCTGGAATAGCTTTTGAAGACTGGTAAACATGCGACAAATACATACTTCGCAAGAAATGTAGATCTCTTTAAAACACACAATTTGTATCAAATAACCTTCTTTATGGATAAGCCATTTCCGAGATATCCTTTATTAATGGCTGGAATTGTTCAATACTTAGCCATTCTTTTAAAGTCCTGCCAACATTCAGTTGCTTCTCACGATTCCATTGAAACAGAATGGAATTTTAAGGCCAGCGTATAGCGTCCAGTTCTTAAACATTTAACTATCGCTGTTCCCTTTGTATCCATAACGATGTGCAATGTAGCTATTTCTGCTAAGGTTTATTTGGATTAAAATGAATTAGATAGAAAAATAAGCTTAGTAAGAATGCCCACTAATAAACGATAGAGGGTAGAGAATGTCATGTGAATGTGCCACATCAGATTTTATTTATTTTACCTCTATCATGCTATAAGCTTTGCTCTCGCCCATATCTAGAACCCAGTTTAAGAACAAAGTGTTGAAATTGTCGATTTTCAATTTTTGCAAAAATTTACTATCTCTGATGTAAGCCAAACGTAAACAGAAGTATCAGTTTATCATTGACAGAGAAAGACGTATGTATGAATGTATCATCAGTTTATTATTTTACCTCTCCCACGCTTTAAACTTTGCTCTCGCCCATACCTAGAACCCATTTAAATTAAAGTGTTGAAAGGAGTTACTTCGATATTGGATTATGGTGAAAATATAAGCTTTTAACTTACGAAATAGGTTTTGGGGGGGCTATCCACAGTAATTCTTGGTTAATGAGGAACGTTTTGGTGTAGTAGATGTTTTCCGGGGGTAATATATTGTGTGTTAGGTGTAGATATAGTGATACCGGCCATAATCCAATATCAAAGTTTATCGTAAAATATATCACGAGTAACGTAACGTAGAAGAATCACTTTTCATATGAATGAAATGATTATAACACACTATAATTTGACACTGACAGAGAACGTCGTTTAAGTGTATCACATCATTATTTTAATGTTACCTCTCCCACGCTACGTTGCTCTCGCCCACACCTAGAACCCATTTTAAAAAAGGAAAAAAAAGTTGGAATTGTCGATTTTAAATTTTTTGCAAAAACGAACTTTCTGTAATGTAAGTCAAACGTATATGCATGATTTTTGTTGAAAATCCATTTTGTAAATATTTTGGCAGCCACTTTGAAAAATCCCTGCACAGTTGCTTAAATACTTGTGCTTGTACCAATGTCATAACTCAACAATATGCAGTTTTTTTCTCAAAATTATGGGTTTCAGTATGCAATATATTCCATAAGTCATATGCAAAAACACTACCACGAATATTATAAATAATTTTAGAACAGTTTTTGTTTTATTTGTTTAAATTTCAATTTTAAAATACGCAATATTATTGCCTTTTGGCTTAATACTTGCTTCAGAGCATAGATTAAAATAAAATACAATCAGTCTAAAATATATCAAACAAACATGCGCAGAAATAGTAACTGTGAACAAACATTTATGGCATATGGAATATTTCAACATTTTCATCAATTGGAGTCAGTTAAAGTATAAATGTTTAATATCTCAAATACTACATATTTACACCACCACATTAGATGAAATTTTTGGAATGTTATAGTACTAGGTATATAATTAGGAACACGTAAAATTTGAAAACTGTAACAAAAATTAAAAATCCTCTCAACCTTCCTAGGTGACCTTAACATGTTTAATAAATATAAAGTAATTTTAAGTTTACAATTTTTATTTTCCTTAGTGCTGTAGGATTATTTCTGTCAGTTATAAATAAGTCGTTCAGATTTTAAATTTTGGGTATCTATTTTATGTCAGGTCAATACACTTTTCTTTCGGTGTGTATTGTCTGAATTGGATTTAACAAATTAAAGGTTTATGCAATTTTACTGCCAAAAAGATCTGGGGAAGCATGTATATCCTAGTTCCGCTAAATTTTGAACAATAATTGATGAAAAGATCACGATATTTTGCCATAAGATCTTGCATCCGATTTAATCCTTACACATCGAACTTTTAAAAAATTAATTACCGTTTTTACTAATGTTGAGGAAAGCAAACTTGGATAATTTAGAAGCCTAATTACGCAATATCGCAACGTTTATTTGCATACACTAATTAATTTTACACAGTTCAGCTGGTGTTTAGTGTTAGTGCCTTTGTTCTGGAACGTGTATTTGCCCCTGTAGATGCCATATCTATGTCTCCGCCTCGCCTTCTGCATCTAGACCTACGTCGTCGTCGTCTTGAACAACTCCTCCTCCTCCTTCTTCTTGAACAGCTCCTTCTCCTCCTCCTTCTAGAACGACTCCTGGATCGGGAACATCTTCTTCGACGGGATCTTCTTCTCCGACAAGAAGCACCGACAAATTTCATAACGCCAGTGTCTTTTAATGCCTTTATTATCTTTTTCTTGTCTGTTTCAGACATACTCATCCAGTTCTTTTCGTCGCTTGCAGTTGGATATCTGGCAATATTTTTCGGCATATTTGCCAACGCCGTCAACAGAACATTTTTTTTCCTGCTGTTTCTACTCCTAACACTTTCGTTTGGAACAGTTTGATGTTCCTCGGGCTTCCCCATTTTTCAGATTTTCGTTGCGAATACTGGAAGAATTTTGTTAGCCGTTCGAAAGCAGAACTTGGATGTTGACTGATGTTTGGTTGCTATAGCGATGGCCCATTGAAGAAAACTCAACATTCAACTCAACTGAACAAAAGTGGACTAAAATAAACAAATTTTATGGAAACAAACGAGAAAAAAAAAGAATAAAGAAACTGCACCATGTTAATATGCAAAAACCTAACTAGTACAATGTGTACATTTTGTATAAATAATGTAACATAAAAGAATGTTCACACTGCTTCAGTAATATTCACTGTAAGAATGAGATGCACCGTGTAATGTATGTGACGAATACCTCCTTTGAACTTCAACGCAATAAACAGTAGTCTATGTTATTACTTAATCTATATCCTCGCATTCGTTACGTACATCGCAACGAAACTTCTGCCTCCTTCCCCATGATCTGTAACGGTACCAAAATTAAAACTATACTCAGAAAATCTGCAGAGCAGTGAATAATAATAAAAGCCGGGACATGAGGGACCAGGAAATGAGAACATTCGTTAATTATGATCATGATGATGCCAAAATGATGGAGTAACGTTTTCACCTCTCACGCAGTAAACCTGGTTTTGAAAAAGCGGTTGGATAAAGTTCAGTGTTTGCAGTTTTTACTTTCCCTACTACTAATGTATCTCAAGTAGAGGAAGTATTGTATTCCACCCAAAAATTCGATGTCGAGATTTCACCTGAAATATACGTTTAGAGGCCCCAGAACCCCCCCAAAAAACATTTTTAGAAAAAGGTCCGTGTGTGTGTATCTGTGAATAGCATAATTCAAAAGTGAAAAGTCGGTTAAAAAACAACTTTGGCATCTTCCAAGGATACGACACATGAAGATTTTTAACAAAATCCCCCACCCCAAACTACCCATTACATGGAAAACTTGTCGAAAAGCTTGATTTTCTCAAAAATGGACCTAACGGTTTTGATTAAAATATCATATGTTTAAGATATTATCATGACAAATTAAATGTATATCTCGAATTTTCTGGGAATAGCCTCTTTGGTTTGCTTCATTCTGAATGACTTTTGCATAACTGGTAAACTGTAAGAGATAGACAAAATCTTACTCCACAAAAAATTTAGTTCTTGTTAAACACACAATTTATATCAAACACTTTTTTTTTTGGAGTTAATCATTTCTGAGATATTCTTTTTTATTGGTTTGCATTTTAAAATGCTTATATGTTTCTCAAATGGGAACTCATCATCATCATCATCATCATCATCATCATCATCATTATTATTATTATTATTATTATTATTATTATTATTATTATTATTATTATTATTATTATTATTTTACAGCTCTTTTCTATGTAGAGAGAGCGGAATTTCAAAGCCATTATATAGCAACCTGCTCTTAAAAGATTTGACTATCACTTAAAGTTACTGTTTTCCCCTAATCCTGCTGTACCTACAAGAAAATATGCAATAAGGCAATTTCTGAAAATTTTTATCTCAATTAACATGAAATAAGCATTAGTAAAAATAGTTTCTACAAGAGTGAGTAGAGAAAGTCATGTGAGTGTAAAACAAGAGTCCTTCCTTCCTTCCTTCCTTTCTTTCTTTCTTTCTTTCTTTCTTTCTTTCTTTCTTTCTTTCTTTCTTTTCTTTCTTTTGTGCTCTAAGTTATCAAACTCATTCATGCTTTATTTCATACCTTAATCTATCCGAAATAAACTGTCGGGTTCAAAGACATTAAACTTAATAATAATAATAATAATAATAATAATAATAATAATAATAATAATAATAATAATAATAATAATAATAATAATAATAATAATAATAATTTTATTGATGTTGATCACTTTTGTGCATCCCAACGTTGTCCCCACCTGGAGATTTGATTGGGGGAAATTTTTAACTCTGGAATTGATTCTGTTGAGAAGTACCATCATGGGCCAGTATTGTTACTCATTTAGCACCACCCAGGGACTCGACAGTTTAAGATTTGCTGTGGTCACAAGTAATGTTATCCACCAGCTGTCAACCCACACCCACACAAAGGTTTTATCCAATATACTGATACCATAAAACCACTGTATCTTCCAACTACCACACTAGAAAAGCTATACTACCTATATCACCACTTCAACAACTTAATATCCATCTTTAGGCTAAACTTACAGAATTTGTCCAAAAAAAAAGTGATAATGATAGATCTACTTTGAAACAATTAGCATTGGAAACTAAGCCAAGTTTTATCCTCCAGAAAATTGGCTACACATTTATACAAATGCATCTCAGCTCGAAAAAAGTATTAAAGCAGAGTTGGAGTAAACAGTGGTTTGCTTAGTTTTTACCATACACTGGAAGATTTTTGCATTAACTTCAATGGAAAAATGAAAGCTATAGGACTAGCCAGAAACAGTTAATGCTAAGACTGAATAAGCAGCTCTGCAAGCCATAGCCACATCCCAAAATCTTAATTCAAGAGTAGCAGCTTGCTACAGCCTTCTAGTAGGACTAAAGCATAATCATAAACAAATATGCTTCCAGTGGGTACTTTCACAAGGTGGAATCAATGGAAATGAAGAAGCTGATGTCTTGGCAAAAAAAGGATTACAAATAATATCAACAGCCAATCCTAAAGTATCCTTTAACTTGGCTGAACTTTGCTTCAGGAAAAAATTTAAAGATGAAACACATCAACATTATAAAATCCTCTGTGAGGGTTAGAAGTGGAGCTGATTACTGCTCACTCAATCTATTCTAAATCAATCATGCAAGGAAATTGTTGCAACATTCTGTACTCTCATCAGTCATGATCTCCTGGTGGCTGATCTCCACCCATCCTCCATCTGCATTGTCACTGTGTATGTTGTGCAAAGAAGAGAGTAATAATATGGTCTGGAACCATATATGAAAGACGTGCAAAGTTTAAATTACTTTCCGTACAAAACAGTTGGTGATTTATATTGGGAACTGCATAGGCGAATGATCACGTGTCAAGTGACTGGCCATTAAATAATAATAATAATAATAATAATAATAATAATAATAATAATAATAATAATAATAATAATAATAATAATAATAATAACAACCACAACAGGGTCAATTACTATTGAAAACTCCAATGCTTTGCATGTGACTTGAACCATAGATCTTCGGTTTTCCATACCAACATTCTACCACTGAGACAAGACTCTACAGCCACTCTGTACATCCATTGAATCTTGTATTGAATCCAGCCTATGGCATTGAACTTTTTTAAATATGACTGAACCTTCCAATATGAAAACTATACACTTCCAGCATTGTGAAAAAGCAATTATATTCTTGCTATTGCTTCTGACAATGTTAGTTATGATAACGGTGGTAGTGTAGGCAGTGGTGTAATACATAGTACCAATACTAGCGGTAGTGGCCTTATTTTTTTTCATTTGCAGTCCTAAAGAAAATGATGGTAGGGCTATAAAAAAGATCTTTAACCAAATATCAATTGAATAATAATAATAAATTATAATCATTTTATAATTAATGCATAATTAATTCTAAGTCTACTGTATTAATATAATTTTCTCGTAATCAGTCTTGCCACTTTTTCAACAAAGTTCATAGGAATAATGTTAAGACACAGAATGGTGAATGCACAGTTTTTAAACTATTTTTTCCTAAGCTGTACCACATTAAAGGTAATGATCCTGGCATGTATCAACTTTTGGTGTAGGTAGTTGAACAATAGTGTGATTTACTATTCATCTTCAAAGTAGTTTCAATTTCAGTGGAAACCTAGAAAACTTAACCAATGCATAAGTTATTCAGCCTACCTTGTAAAGCAAACCACAAGAGCAACCAGAAGCAACTTTTGACAGGATAGTGGTTCTGTATTAAAATATTCATTTTGATAGATTTTCATTATAATGAATTTACAAACTTTTCATCATTATTTTTTTTATAAAGGTATCAGGGCAGTGCCCTAGCTCAGCTCACATTGTCACACATACCATCCTGCCTAGTAAGTTAATACTGTAGTTTTTTTAACCAGAATATAACTACATAGCATCCAACATTTATAAAAAGTTATAGATCTTATGATAACAGGACAGCCAGATAAAAATTTTCAATTTATATTAGACATAACATCCATTGGTAGCAAACTTGGAAAAATTGGGCACTGTGTGCTAAACTTAGATATTATGGTTAATGTCTCTATAATGTGACTATAGTATTTTGAGCCAATAAGGAACATTATAAGATTATCATTTATTCCCACTTCAAAAACATGCTTGTAGATCACTACTACTGTTATTACTAGTGCTGATGCTACATTGCTGGCACTTTTGTAACCTTGGGGTCAGAGTGCCTGTATGTATGTTTGGAAGTCTCAGATTTGAATATCATAAGATCAGATGCCTTGATAAGCCTGTTTCCTGAATCTTTTCTTATCCTCAAACAGGCAAATACAATCAGATAATTTTAAGTACTTTAGGCTCTGGTTTAATTTATGCACTCATTTTCATAAAAAAAATGTTAATCGATCATCTACATCACCACATGAGCCAAATATTGATTATGGTTTAGGAAAGTTCTAAACAACTATGCTGCTTAAAAATTTCAAACAACCATGTGTGGCCAGAAGAGAATGCTAATGTCAGAAAGTAAATGTATTTCCAAGAATGAGTAACCAAAGCTTTCATTTTATGTGATTTATTTTCTCTATAAAAAGTTCACTGATATCATGCCTAATATTTTGTGTAGCATTTCTCTCATTAATTTATTTAATGTAATAGGAAAACGACAAACCTTTCTTAACTAAAAGGTGAGAGTGTACTATGAACAAACTGACCAAGCATGACACTATGCACAATACTTGCAAATTTACTATTCACACTCTTTTAGACAATTTCAATGTTGTGTATACTTTTAGGTATGCTTTGCTGGTTTATTGAGTAGTGCTCTGTATGCATGACAAATAAGGGTATTACGCTGACCATTATGCTTGGTCAGTTTGTCTACAAGTACTGTCAGCATTCACCAGTTGTTAGGAGTACGGATGGTAATAATGGGGAATGGGGAGCTCACGATAGGAAGATGGTAGCTAAAGGGAAGGTGGCCATGATGGGAATAAGGATAATATGTAAATATAAACTGAAAATGTCAAGTAAATGGTTGGAAGTACTGTATGAGGCATTGGTAGAGTTAAGAACACTTTAAGCAGGAGAAATCTCTGGGGGGGTTCTGAATTAAGCACAACAATGTATCGTATGTATAGAATGTTTTGTAAAGAGTTAAAGAATAGGTCTACCAAGATCAGCATCAGGTGAGGTACCTGTAAAAAAAATAAATTGAGTTTTATTTATGGATGCTCTTTAACTACTGTGGTCCTTAGCGTCCCATTCTATGTTGGGCGTGAAAGACCGTAAATTTTGCTCAGAGGCCTCTTTATCAGGCTGAGGTTCTTTTACATGGTGTAAATCTATGACCAGGACCACCGGCTTTACTTCCCTTCCTAAGAAAGCCATGCTAAGGATTTTTACGCCTGAAAATAAATCCATTACCCTCTGCCGGGTTTGAACCTGCAACTAGGTACCTGTAGTAGAATTGAGGAGAACAAGGAGAAAAGGAATAATATGAGGAAGAATTTAAAAATTCTGGTTTAGATATTTGACAAAGAAGGAGGGAGAAAATTTAAAGATATGCATGAACCAGCAAAGGTGTATGACAAACAAGGATATTTGGTGGGCAGAAATGGAAAAAATTATGGGGAAAAAAAAATAAGAATGCGAGATACATGGATGTTAGGGGAGAGAAATATAAATGGATTTTGAAAGGCAGTAAGAAGTAGAATGGAAGATACAGAAAGCCAGGAGGTACTGGGAAGTTTAAAAGCTTCTATAAAATAATAAAAAGAGAGTGGGGAAGAGAAGGGTGGTTGACCAATGTAATAGACAAGAAAAGGAAAGATTAACATGGATGAGAATGGGGTCAATGTACTTAAGAGGGTTAAGAGGAAGTGGAGAAGGAATATGTAAATTATGGAGTTTAAGGGAAAATATGGAGCACTACATGACTGAGTGTAAAGAACTAATGATATGGAGGGAAGAACTATGGGAAAAAATGAGAAACAAATGGACAGAAAAATACTAACTAAAAAAATTTTGACAGGAAAAGAAGAAAAGAAAATTAGAGACCTGCAGAAGCTTTTAGGGAACGTAAAAAAAGAAAATGGATTAGAAAATCAGAGATGCAATGAAAGAAGAACAAAAGATAGAGGGAGATAAATGAGTGCAAGGGGCAAAAGTTAGTAAAGGGCTATTCGGTGAGCTGCAAGGCCAGGGAGCTAAGTAAACTGAGTAGCAGTAGGCTTAAAGAATAGACAATTTGTACATGGGCATAGTTAGTTCTAGGAGAAATACTGAACCCTGTACAAATCTTGTAAATCAAGTTGTACAATAAATTCATTCATTCATACTCATACCACAAGTCCTATGCCACAAATTCATCACGAGGCCTTAGTGCTGCAGCTTTGACAAATATTGAATCACTTAATTTAGATAAATGCTTAGAGATAGAGCAGTAAGTAGTTTTTGTTCACAAGTTCTCATAGCAGGCACCTCTATGGCATCCATTGTGAATGTCTAACTTTTCTAAGGGAATCTCTCACCTTATTTACTGCAAATCAGGAGGCAGATGAGATTTCCATGGAGCATACTTCATAGCATTGCAGCTGTAAGTTAAGCTACTATTAAAAGAAATATAATAGCCTAATTTTCAAAATAAATTAAATCTTGAGAACAACAACACTCCTTTTGCCAATACTGATTTTATATCTGTTCTTCAATAGTCTGCAATGGACTATAGTATCAGATACACTCATTTTACCTTACAGATGACTGTCTCCCTTCCTCTAGACCCTTAATTGTGATCACATCTAATATTTTAATCTATAAGTATGCATAAATCACATCTAATATTTTAGTCTAAAGTATGCATAAATAACAAGCAACTGCGTATATGTTTGTGTATCTATGCTATGTTTCTGAAACATTCACAACAATTTTACCTCCTCCATTAACTATAAAATATTTAAAAGCACTGGCCACACATAGACGCAGGAATTGAAAGGGCCACATCAAAATTGAAGGGACTTCTGCTTGATAACTCTGCAGTTTTATTATGATTAAACAATGCCAGTTGAAAAAGCTAATGATTAAAATTTGACAACATTGAGTTTTTTAATGATAATAATAATAGTGGAGGATCTCACTCAGTCAAAAAAATAGTTGTGCTAATGTTTTCCCATATAATTACCTCAGTTTTGTAAATACACTAAATCGAAAGTTTTGAGGTTCAACATTGGCATGAAATATTTCTTATGCTCATATATTATGTAAACTGTATAATAAACTGTACAATTTTTACATATGCTATTCCAATGATAGAATTTCTAAGAACTGTAAATACCAAATTGTAAACAGTTTCATCAGTATTTACATTAAGTCTGTAATTTCTGAAGAAATCTATATTTGAGGTTACACTAATTTGACTAGAGCTGGATTAACTCATTATAGAATCCACAAGTTGAAGTATAGGATGTATATGTAGTACATTCTAACAATGATTTCAAGAGGAAGATTAGTTCAATTCAGTTTTATTCACTATATGATTTCCAATATAGAAATATTGGCTTTGTCAAATTTAAACAAGTGTCATGATACAATAGTAATTAAGAACATGCATAGCAAATAAAGATATATATACAAATAAACAGGCTTTAACAAAAGATAATAAATAACGAATAGACATAAAATAATTATATGTTACACTCACATGACTTTCTCTACTCTTGTACAAACTATTTTTACAAACGCTTATTCTCCATATGTTCGTGTTAATCAAGATATTGAGATGCTAATTTTCTTGTAGATGCGAGGGGAATTGGTAGGCTTTAAGCGATAGTCAAATATTTTAAGAGCTGGTTTCTATGTGCAGTATTCCATTCTCTTTGCATTACCAGGACAAAAAAATGAATAAAGAATTCCCATTTGAGAAAAAGTATAAGTATTGGAAAATTTAAGGGAATAACAAGCAATATCTCAAAAATGGTTCACTCAACAAAAAAAATGTATATGACATAAATTGTGTATTTGAACGCGATCTACATTTTTTGAGTAGTAAAATTTTGTCTCTATCTCTTATGGTTTACCAGTTATGCAAAAGTCGTTCACAATGAAGAATACTTTTGGAGACATTCCCAGAAAATTCAAGATATACATTTTATTTGTCATGAAAGTATTTTAAATATACGATATTTTAATCAAAATCATTAGAGCCATTTTTGAGAAAATTAAAATTTTCGAAAAATGTTCCATGTATAGGGTAATCTGGGGTGGGGGGATTTTCTTGAAAACCTTTGTGTCGCATTTCTGGAAGATACTGAACCTAAATACCAAGTTTGGTGTTTATCCGATTGTTCGTTTCTGAGTTATGCTGTTCACAGACAGACAGACAACCACACAAACACACAAACACACACACACACACACACACACACACACACACACACACACACACACACACACACACATGTTTCCAAAAATACCTTTTTTGGATTCAGGAGGCCTCAAAACATGTATTTCTGGTGAAATCTCTGTATCGAATTTTTAGGTGGAATGCAATACTTCCCCTGCTTACTATACATAGTAGAGAAAATAATAAAGTGCCCTAGCTGATTATAAAGTTTCAGATTAAATAACCAATTATTGACAAATACAAATATAATGCATATTACGTAATAAAACTTAAAAGCTATATCCTTTCAAAATATTCGTCCACCAAATAAAAACAACCCTATACTAAGAATTTCTTTAATTCTTTTTAAATATTGCTAAGGTTAGTGATTTCTTACAAAATGGAGGGAGTTTGTTGCACAATTGAATGCCATTATAGTGAAAACTTTTTTCATATAGAGTTTCTTTATGCCCTGTAATGTATAATATATTTACTTCTAGTATTGTGATCATGAATATCCGCATTTATGTCAAAACTATTTAACTGCTTATATGTTATTACCAGTGTTCCATATAAGTAAATTGATGAAACTGTTAAAATGTTTAATAATTTGAAATAAGGTCTACAACTTGTGCCACTGCAAAGCTTTAGCATTAGTCTGATTGCCATCTTTTGTATTATAAAAATTCTATTATTATGACTTGGCTTCCCCAAAATGTTATGCCATGCGACAAATGTGAAGGGAAGTACGCAACGTAGGCTATTTTGGTACATCAAGTTTACTAAAGATCTTAGGGTATAAATGCAAAACATATTTGGCATAATCGGCTAAAACATCAATATGTATTATCCAGGCAAGGCTATTATCAACTCAAACTCCAATAAATTCAATTTTATCTAATAAAGTTACTAATTCATCTTCTAAAAGACTATCAGGAAAACTTACATATTTGTTAGCTTTGTGAAAACATCCCACAGCAACACTTTTGTTTTTGTTTATTATAAGTTTATTGTCTTTAAACCAACTATGTAATTTGTTGCCACATTAATGTTAGCTTTAAGTACTTGTTTGTAGCAGAAATTAAAATACTTGCATCATCAGCAAAAAGAGTAAATTTAGCTTTAATGAGGTCACTGCTTTCAACCAGCTCATTAATATAAAATAAAACTAATAGGGACCCAAAATCAAGCCCTGCTGCACTCCATATTTAACATTTTCAACACTAGAGTGAGAGGTTTTAATTGCATTTGAATTACTGTCTACAAATTCAACTTCATTTAGGTGCTTTCTATTCCTAAGATATGTTTCAAACCACTTCAAAGGAATTCCTCTCACACCATAATTATATAACTTGTGAATTAATTCATCATGGTCAACCAGATCAAAAGCTTTTGACTGGTTAAAAAATATTCCCATACACTGATTTTCAGTATCTAGCTTTTTATATACTTCTCCAATGATGTTCTGCAATGCCAAGTTAAATTTCCCTTGCTGAAACTCATACTGTACATAGTTATATTATATTCATTTAAAAATTATAACACCCTATTGTACACCATCTTCGCATTACTTTAGAAAAAACTAATGAGATAGAAATAGGCCTGTAGCTTTCTGGCTCAGATTTAGAACCCCTTTTTATGCAGAGGCTTAATGTTTGAGACTTTTAAGTTCTAAAATTAAATGAAATTGAGCTTTATTTATGGACTCTCTTTAAGTTAGGTTTTCTTAGTGCCCCATTCTATATTGGGCGTGAGAGAGAGATCAGAAATTTTGCTCAGTGGCCTCTTTATCAGGCTTGAGATTCTTTTATGTGCTGTAAATTTACAACACGGGACCACAAGCTTTACTTCCCTTGCAAAGGAAGCCATGCTAAGTATGTTTATACCCAAAAAGATCCATCACCCTCTGCTGGGTTTGAACCTGCGGACTTCATAAGTAGAAGCCAGTATTCTAAGCTCTGAGGGAAGTATCCTTCTTTCGTAATAAATTAATTATATGGCATAATGGTTTGGCCAGATGCAAGGAGCAATTTTTTAGTAACATATTACAAAAATCATTCAAGACCTAGGGATTTTTGGGTTTCATGCTTTTAATTATAGAGAGTAATTGCTCTTCAGTTGTTGGTAAAAAAAAAGAAGACTCATAAACTATATTTTAGCTAGAACCTTCAGTGAAAGTGAAAACAGCAGTGTTGCTGTGGCAAGTGTGTTTAATAAACAAAATTAAAATAAATCTGTATTATATCATCCTCACATCCAGGTGCCTAAACCAGGACATATATTTCAAATGTATTCTTTATTAATTAACACTTATTAAATCATTTGCTTCTATTCATAATTATACAGATGCATGCTTAACTTACTAGACTAACCTAATGAAATAAAAGAAAACAAATGTACATTAGGTTTATTAATTCTAATAATATTTCTCACTATTACTTTTAATATAGGAAAACAGCAGCTCTTCCAACTTCATTACTTTAAACAAAACAATGGTGCTTTGGCAAATTGTGCTGGAAACCACTTTTTGTTAGTTTTAGGATATAGGTATTCCATGATCAATACAGGAAATAAATAATTAAGTCAGGCTATTTGAGAAAGGGGAAGGGATCAAAACGATACTTCTTTATGGCTTATTCATACCTAAATGTGCCACAACAAAAGTTAGTAAGGAGATTAATTCCAACTTTGCATTGGTTATCTTAGCACTTCTCTCTTCAATAGTATTTTATTAAAACATGTTAAAATCATACCATTTGTTTGTGTGCAAAGGCTTTCACAAAAAATAAAAGGTATGATTTCTATGATATTTTCTTGAGAGAGGTGGTTGGGCGGGTAGAATATAACCAAGAAAAGGTATATACTGAGTGTTCATTTTTATTCGTGATTTCCGTGTAAGAAATGACGTCATGGATACCATCGCTGATGAAGCATGGCATGCACTATGTGAGAATAGAGAATAAAACGGAAAATGACTGCTTAGGCACTGCAACTTGACAGCCATGCAAGCAGCTGACCAAGTTAAGCAGAATTGGCTTGGTCGCCATTTGGACACAAGACGACTCAAGTGGTTTGCTGAGACTCAACCAATGGCAGTGCAGGAAGCTTAACTCTGTCCATTGGCCGAAGATATAAAAGCTTACGAAAAATTTCAACGGCGTGCTCTTTCTCTCGAGGATCTTTAATATGTGTCTCAGTCTGAGTCACTTTCCGTGAGATGGAGAGAGGCCCGGGTGATATGCATCTTGGAGACAGGGAAAGACTCGATGCATCCTTCCAACTTCCGGTCCATCAACCTCTTTTCGACCCTCTCGAAAATCTTTGAGAGGATGATTCTCAACCGCTTGTCCCCACACCTGGGAGACATTCAAGCTATCCCTGACCGTCAATTTGGATTTCGTCCTGGGCACTCAACAACTGCTGCGAGTGATGGAGGTGGCCTCCATGGGTTTCCAGGAAGGTTCGTTCACTGCCGTAGTGTCTCTGGATATTGAAAAGACCTTCACAACGACTTGGCATGCGGGCCTCCTATATAAACTCATCCAGCTGAGACTATCTGCTCAGCTAAATAACATACTACACAGTTTTCTCAAACACTGCACTTTTAAGATAACAGTTTCGAGGAGAACATCTACACTTAGGCCAGTCAAAGGCGAAGTCCCCGAAGGCTCTGTGCTATCCCCCACGCTATTCAGCGTCTTTATGTCAGGCTTTCCAACCCAGCCGCACGTCAGTATAGCTCAGTGTGCTTACGACGTGCTGCTGTTCTGCTCCAACAAACGCATACTCAGGGCCTTCAAACCAGTATAGAGTTATCTCCGCCACGTCCAGTGTTGCCGGCGTTTAAAAATTAAATTAAAATGGGTTTTATTTATGGACGCTCTTTAACTATTATGGTCCTTAGCGTCCCATTCTATAGTGGGCGTGAAATACCGGTAATTTTTGCTCAGAGGCCTCTTTATCAGGCTTGAGGTTGTTTTACGTGCCGTAAACCTACGACACGGAACCACCGGCTTTGGCGCATTTCCGATAACACGGACAAGGACCACACAATTCTACTTAAGCATCACCGCCACACCTTTAGGTACAGAGGCCAAAGGATGGAATAGAGGAGTTCGAGCACCTACCTGAGAGTGAAGCTAGGTAAGGGTATAACCTTTCATGAGCACATCCGGCACCTGTCCGCACGGCACAGGGAGCTATTGCCTTTTTGTGCCCTATGCTAAGGTCCGGGATGTCTGTTCGCTAAAGTTACACCTTTTTCGGGTCCTGATACTCCCCCTCATGCTTTATGCTTGCGAGATCTTGGACATGACCGCAGACAGCTGTCTGTTATGACTACAACGGACGCAGAATAGGAGACTTTGGTCCATGTATTCTGTTGGCCACTCTTTCACCGTGAGACTACTACACGAAGTCTCATCCCTTCCATACGTGGAAGATGAAATTAGGAGCCGGGCAGCAAAACTCTATGCGAGTCTACCTCAACATCAAAGTTCCCTGGTCAGGTCTCCTGGGGATTATAATCACAGAACTCGCCGCTTGGCTTGCGAGCACACCGGATAACACTGAGCTTTACCATCAGCAGCTAAATCTGACCTCCATTTTAATGCAGCCAAGAGCTTATTGGCTTCAAACTTCAATCCATCAGCCAATGAAAACACAAATTTTAAAACAACCCCCACCAGGGGGCAGAAGGGCCGCTGCATCCTAACAGACAGCCGTCGAGGAGCAACATGCTTCCTCCTAACTCACTCCATCCCAAAAATTGATAAGCCATCCTTAACATCCATCCCGAAATAAAAACCTGCAGTAAAACTTTATTGAAGGTGGCCACGCAGTAAGAATATTCAGGCAGAACTTCAGCCTGCCAGCAGCAAGTGAGTGAGTAAAACTTTTATATCGTCCAGGTAATATCGCGTTAAGCGGCTAAGTGTTGTGGCAATTTAAATTCGACCCAGATAAACCTGTGCGACATTCTCTCGATTGCTGGACACAATTTTGTACGGTATAAACGATGAAGGTCTCTATAATATGTTTTTGAGAACTAGAAAGCTTAACGCAATACGTTTGTACAGGTGCTCCGATAAATGAATGCGACGGCAGTCAATATTAAGTTGAGAATGGATATCGCGTTGAGGTAATTTGATGCTTATAACAGGCACATAGTTACTTACATACAAAGGGTATCATACATAATGTGGATCCTGAAATTACAGAAGCCGAAATCCAACAACGTGGGTACAGCTTTGAAGGTTTCCCCATTCAAAATGTATATCGATTTAAACGATGAATTGTATCCGATCAGAGTCATTACATACGCTCTTACCTGTACATATCTGATAACTTTTCGGTCACGAGTATTACCCAGATCTTTCCGACTGTATTATAGTCAATTCCCTATTTCTCCTTACAAGGAAAGGGTTTTGCAGTGTTATAACTGTACAAAATTCGGACATTCAGCAAAAACGTGTCGTGACAGCACGACCTGTATGCGTTGTCCAAATGTCCATTTGACTAAGGACTGTGACCAGCAGTCGTTCAAATGTAGTAACTGTACTCTGCCATACCATGCCAATGATCGTCATTGGCCGATGCTTCTTAGAGAACAATCCATTACAAACAAAATTTCCACTTTGCGATTGACGCAATAGGTGGCACTTCAACTGCTTAGGGGGAATCAGTCGTGTGCAAGTAAAGTTCAGCACCCCCTGGAAACTAATGTACCCCCACATGTTACACGTAGGGAGTACAGAGTACAGTCGGGTTTACCACCATTACCTTACAGGCAGAATCCACGTACGTCCAAACATAAACCTAAGAGGACAAGCCAGCGTCTTAGCAGGGCAGTAATAGCATAAAATCCAGCTCAAACCAACCACAATTTTTGATTCCTCAGAATTAGCCATTTTATTTTACGGAGCGTAAAGCAGCCCGTGGGCCCCATATTCCTGACTTTCCACAGAGCGGAATACGACCGGGGAGGTCTCTACGGGGACACTCCCCCTCACACGCGAGTACGCCCCATTAAACATTCAGAAGGTGGTTAACCATTTTTTACTACCTAGATGGAATGAGTAGACTTACTCGTAAACCTGATCCTGTTCCTAGCCCAACCCTCCTATGCAAATTGATTCCCTCAATTCAGACGAATTAAATTGCTCATCTGAGTAGTATGCCACCGTACACCACAATCCAGAAGAACGCGCGTTCCAATAACCCTAAGCTATCAAACTTCAAACATCGTTTAGCAAGGCACCGGATTAACATGACATGATAGTGCTTTAAAAAAACGTGGTTGTCGCTACAACAGAAATTTGAGCGGACTCCTTTCCAGGTTTTATATCAAGATCGATTACGTGGGGTGGTTTAACGTTCACTACTGTTATATCCATTAATAGCTACGATGAACAGTTTCAGGCTCTCCTAGAACAATTTCCCAAGTTACACTTCTAGCACTTTCCAATACCCCTCAACATTATATCTCCCGTACTTTGGGGGATAACTATATCCAACTAATATCCGGTATGGACTCCATCATCTGTGGCGACTTTAATCTTGGCTAATCCCTACCACATCCGTACCTCCCAACATCACAATACTTTTCTTCACCATTTACTTTACCACTACTTCCTCCTCTTGAATGAAAATTACCTCACGCGTTTGGTTCACCTACATAACAAGCTACCTCCACCGATTTATCTTTAGTTACTTCATCCTTTGGCATCAAATAACCTGGGAAGTACATCTAGACTCTGTGGGCAGTGACCACTACCCCATCTTTACTACGATCGAGAAACCTCCTCTTTCGCGTAACCGACCACCCTTTCTTCCTCTTCCTCAGATACCTGATTAGCAAGTTTCTACCCAAAGCATAACAACGGAACTCTAATGATCACTTTAATACGTTCAACTGTTAAACCCATGGACCAAGTACGCCCCGTTATAGAAACTGTATTACATTTTTTCCCGTAAACCCACGCCAGGTCCCCATGGTGGACAACTGAATGATCAGCAGCGGTAGCCAAACGCAGACTGCTGTTACATTAATATCGCCAGACGCCGTCACGTAATTTTTTCTCTAAAAGCCCAATTTGCCTTAACTCGCCGCATCCTCCAAACTCACAAACAAAGAGGGTGGATTAACTTCTGAAACCAGATTACTGCATCCATCTCTTACCGAGATGCGGAGAAAATTACGTTGGTTTACTGCTACAACCGGACGACCTACCTATCCCATCTACTTGGCTTACAGACGCAACATTTTCTCAAATAGTACACTCCCGACTCTAGCTAAGCGCCCGACTTTCCTGGAGGTTGTGGCGCCGGATAGCTTTCTATTTGAGGGTGCACGAGAGCTCATGACTCCCACCGATCTCATCGACTGACGTATTGCATTATAAAGCATTTTTCTCCCGACCTTCAGCAATTACTTATACGTGGTTATTCGTTTATTTTACAAACGGGACTCATTTCTGATTACAGGCGCCATTTTTACGCTATCCTCATCTTGAAACCTGGTAAAACCGGATTATCGGACTCACATTACCGTCCTATCTACTCGCTAATACCATCCACAAACGGTTCAAACAAATTCTAACAACTCGTGTTTGTTTCTGTTTGAAAAGGTATGGTTCCCGGCCCAAGGAACAATACGTTTCCGCAGGTTATTTTCCGCTTCATATAACCCTTTACAAATAACCCATGATGTAGAGGTTAAATGGAACCTCAAGTGCGGCCTCCTGGCATTTTCTAGACAATTCGCATGCTTATGATTCCATGAATCTTGACCTTCTCCTGCCTGCGTTACAGAAACTCCCTCTCTCTCTTCCGTGCCTCCCCCAGGGGCCTACTACGGTAGGTACGGGATTTGCGCTCCCGGGGTCCCGAGTCACACTCTCAATTGGGTTCCTCTAAATGGTGAAAGGGCTTATGCCAAACGCCCAATCACCTGTGGTCCACAAACATGTGTGACCCACTATCAGTTACCTTCCTGCCCAGGATGGAGAAGGCGAGTCGCATGGCGTGACTGGGTAATATGTAATTCCCAGCCCCTGAGTATCATTTAGGTCTGTGTTCGTATCCGCTGATAAAAGTTAATTCCGGAGAGGAGCCATTGCATGAGTTGCACTCCTGACGGTGATTGGGTCCCTCGCTCTTTAAATTGGGAAATAAGACCCAAGGGTAAGCAAGGTCCAGGTCAGGACTCTCTCCTAAGCCGGGGTGGCGACCAGGACGTGAGCATGCCATCGGAAACATTTGCAATGGTGAAGGATTTTTCGCAATGGAAACATCCAAATTAAAAGAAAACAATTGAAACAGAATGGAAAAGAGTAGTCGAGTCTTGTGGTCTTCGCTACTTAGTTATCAATAGAACAGGGGAAGGAAATAAATTTAAGTTGGTGAGTCCATCCCGTATTAAAAAGAGCCTGGATAAAATAGCTGTTGCAGTAAAATCCTGTATTAGAACTCCTAATGGCACGCTCCTGGTTGAAGCACATTCAGCTCACCAGACTTGGATTATATGGAGAGCAAGCATGTTAACCAGCTATCCAGTATAAGTTGAGATGCACAAGACCTTGAACTCATCGCTCGGTGTGAACACCTTGCATTGGACAGTATGTCCAGCGAGGAGACTCAAGAAAATCTTGAAGACCGAGGTGTGACATCTGTATATCGGGTTCAGCGGGAAGAAAGAGGCAATCCGTGCCAACTCGTAACCTATTCCTTATCATTAATGGGGTAGATCTCCCTTAAAGGATTAAGGCGGGGTATGAAGCCAGTGAAGTTTGGCCATACATCCCGAACCAGCTGAGATGTTCTAAGTATCTGCAATTTGGACACACCAGTGATTTCTGTTATAGTATCTACATGGTTAACTGCGGAGACGTATCACACGATGAAGCATGTTCATCAGTTCCAACATGAGTTAACTACAGTTGTGAACACCCATGATTTGAGTTCCCGAGAATGCCTCCGTTTTACGGAGGAAAGAACGATCCAATAGATCCGGGTTAGGGAGAGGATGTCCTTCTCGGAAGCTCGGAGTCTCCTGCGTATCCGTCAAACCTCTATCCCGAAGTCCGGTAACTATAGCTCAGTTGTAGCTAAATCGGTACGGAATGGGGAAATCGCAACTCAGATCAGCAATATTGACGGGACCACCACTTCGGAAAGATTGTTATGGCTAGATTTATTCCAAAGCCTTCAAAATCAACACATATGTCTGCATTAAAATCTGCCAAACCGGTTACTGAAGAGACTATGTTTGCAAGAAACTAAGCTCCGTCTGCAAGACAGCTTTCAAAACATGCGGTATACCCAGTGCGGTGTGATCTTATACCGGAAGCGGGGTTTCCTACGCACGATGGCACTTGATGCTCATCAGAGATGATACATTCGTGGAATTTGCATCCATACAGTGTGGCATACAGTTGGTTGATTAAACTGCCATCCTCCGATTTACCATTTGTAATATATTATCTGCCTCCATATGTTGACTTCTCGTTCACTGATTTAGAAGATCTAGTTTCCCAATTACCATTACCTTTTCTATTGGTAGCCTTTGGGGCTAACCTCGGGCTTGTGCGAGAGGCAAATTAATCGCCTATTTGTTTTGACAATTATAATCTAGTTATTCTGAACACCAAAGAGCCTACATTTCTTTCACACTCCTTAACACGCCTGCCTAGATGGCGCTTAATTCAAGCCAACTGGAACCTTTACTCCCAGTTGAATGGTTTAATTACAATGAGCATGACTCTGTGAATGTTTTAGCCGAACATCTCTCAGAGGCGATTCTTTCTGCTACTGAGCAATGTATTCCTCGGTTACTACACAACCCCGTCGACGTCCGGTCTCATTGTGGGTGGATAAATGCCGAAATGCCATTCGTGCTCGTAGGCGTGCTCTCTGGGATTTCTAGCGTCACCCTACACTGGATAACCTGATAATACAAGATAGTACGTGGCAAGTCTAGACAAGTTATTAAGAATAGTAAAAGACATCATGGAGCAAGTTTGTGCATTCATTTAATCGACATACACCTTCCCCTGTCGTATGGGATAAGTTAAGGTGTGTGGCCGGAAAATTGACCTACATGCCAATCGCTGGGCTTAAAAATCTTCAGGAGCTGTTGTTGATACATTTGATGTGATTTACACATTTGGCAATGCTTTTGCTCAAGCGTCTAGCTCAGATAACTATCTGCCTGAGTTCCCTCCAGTTAAGACTCAGGTGGAATGTTAAGGTTTACAATCGCCTTTTCATCATGAGAGAGTTAGAACATGCTCTTTCATCTTCGCGACTATCATCACCAGGACCAGATGGGGAACCTACGCACGAATGTCACAACAGCTCTCTCCTGAAGGTAAGGTTTTCCTGCTCGAGGTCTATAATCGCGTTTGGGTTGACTCCGCTTTCCCAGAAAAGTGGCGGGAGGCCACCATCACACCCACTTTGAAAGCTTGGAAGGACCGTTATCTTCCGTCCAGCTACGTCCTATTTCCCTCACCAGTTACGTTTGCAAGATGATGGAACGCATGACCAATGGACCATTGGTATGGTAGCTGGATACCCACAACCTGCTGAGCAACCCCCCAATGCTGTTTTCGACGACGCCGTTCAACTCTGCACCACTTTGTATTATTATCCACACAGATCATGAACGGATTCACGAAGAATTGTCAACCCGTTGGGATATTTTTCGACCTCGAGAAGGCTTATACTACGTGTTGGCGAGCAGAAATACTACGTTCCTTACACACCTGGAACATTCATGGACGCTTACCACTGTTCATTCTGTAGTTTATGAAGACCCGTTTTCCGAGTAAGGGTCGGTTTTTTTCGGACATTTTTGTTCAGAGGTCGGTACTAAGCGTTACACTGTTTGCTATAGAAACTAATTCGATCTCAAAATGGTTCCTCCAGGGATATCCCATGCTTATTCGTAGACGACTTTGCCGTCTATTGTACTCAGCGTACGTCATTTTCGGAACGCCATGTGCAGCAATGTTTAGACAACCTTCGAGAATGCAGTTCTAAAAACGACTTTCGTTTCTCAACTGGGAAATCAATCTCTGTTATCTTCTGGCTCCGATTCGATGCAGATTTACTTCCATTCGCAAATGAGATGAAATTCCTGGGATAGGAAACCCTTGATTTTGAAACTTAGTTGGTCATCACTTATAGCACAGCTGAAAGCGCGATGTGACCGTTCTCTGAATATCTTGCGGGTATTAACTGACAAATCTTAGGAAGCGGATCGGACAGTTTTGCTGCGATTGTATCGCGCACTGCTCGGATCCAAGTTAGACTACATGCTTATCGTTTATTCTTCAGCATGACCATCTGTGCTGAGAAAATTAGACACAGCCCATAATCGGTGTATTCATATGGCTATCGGATCTTTTTCATTAGCTCAGTTGTGATTTTTATGCCAAATCGGCAGAACCATCTCTGCAATATCGGCGTTATGTCCTGTTAGGAAATTATGATTGCAGACTTAAATGTATGCCTACGCATCCAATGTTCGCCTCTTTTTTCAACACCGCGCTGAACGAGAGGTATAGAAACACCTCCATTAGTCCAAGGTCTGCAAGTGTTTGTTTCCGGAAGCTTCTTAGATAGTATGCTATTGAAATACCTAGCATGTTTCTAAGGTAGAGAGAGTGTAACTCCTCTCCTGGTTACGTGCGACATTTCATGTAGATCTTGAGATGACGGCATACCGCAAATCTACCATGCCTAGTTTAGTATCCATTTTCTTTAAACGCTGTAAACCGATATTACAAATCCATATGCACCTCGACCGTCACCCTTGACTTCTTAGTTTGGAAGTCAAATTTCTTGGCATGCACATTGACCATAACCTAAGTTGGAAGACTCGCGCTATTCATCTCCATGCCATCCTCCGGGTGACTAGTAATACCTTTAAATACATTCAAGTGGACACTGGAGAGCCCACCCGCAGTGCTTATATACCATCTTTGAACCTCCATGTTAATCAAAACTGGACTATGATGTTATTGTTGTCACTTCTTATCCTCAACATTGGCAACTCAAAAACAATTCGGTTCTATACCACAGCGGCAAACCAATCCTAGGAGTTAGTGGCAAACCCGCTACCCGGAAAGTTTTTGCCCAACATGCTCTACTGCAGATCTACGAGCTCTAATTGGTCCTCACCTTCAACTTTATAGCTAAATTATTCCTTTTTACAGAGAAACTATTTACTCTACATCACTACTAAGGGTTGAAACATGGTTGCGCTGCAAAATCGGCACGCAAGTACTGGAACCGGTGTATCTGCGGATATTCAAAGCGTTTATGGAAAAGAAGCGGGTACTGACTCATAAGGGACCCCCAATATATTACCTTCCTTATCTTAAACTTCTCCCCAAAGCCCTTTTATTTCCCTCTACTTATAAAAGTATGACTCTACCGCCCGGACTAAGTTTCTACACCTTTTAGACCAGTTTTCTATTTCCTATTCACCTTCTCAGATTCTTTATACAGATGGTTCTCCAACCCCACAAGGCGCTTGTGCAACCTATTTCAACCAAACTACGGGATGTAGTTCCTCCTATCCGTTACCTTCAGCATTTTCCAACTACTCTGCCGAACTTTTTGCTATCAGGTCCTGTGCTTTTTACTCATCACCTTTAACCTCACTATTCTCATATTATTGATTCCAGCAGTGCGATAAGTGTACACCCTCACCACCTTTCATATCCGTTCTGATTTGGTTTTGTGGGAAACCTTATGTTTTCATGTCCACTAGCTACATCGCCGGAACAACACTACCTTCTCTGGATTCCAAGACATTCCAACATTGCAACATACCGGGAAACGAATGCACTGATAGTCTCGAGAAATCCACCACCCATAGCCCCCTCCTTCTACTTCACCGGGCATACTTAGTATTTCAGACCACAAACGCAGCCTTTGCCGCCAACTTCTTTGCAATATGGAAACGCATGCCCATACTTCGGGATTTATATAGAAACTTTGGTTTCTATCGGGTACTGTTCCTAAAGCCGCCGTCTCTATTGCCGAAAAACTTAAATTAGAGGTTGCACCCACTCCGGCATATTTCGCAATTGGTAAACGTGACAGAGCCTTCTATGAATATGGTCAGTTTGGTGAAGCAGACTATCTCTTTTTTTTTCCACTGCCCTTGCAACCACCCACACTCCGCGTATTTTTACATCTTTATTTGCTCTCAGTTTGGTATAGGACCTTGGAATATACTCTCCCTGTTACATACAGACATCCTACACCACATCTCCTTTGCTTCCTCCACAATTGTAAAATGAAACTCTAGTCCCCAAGTACATTTTGCATTCTCGGTGAACCCATAGCACATTTCAGTACTTCTTTCGCATTTTCTGAAGCCAGGCGCGGATAGCATGGTACAGCATCACGGAATAAACTACAAGCATCAACAGCTACAATGACAGAAGCCAGGTTAAGTGGGTTAGCTGTTTTGAGCATCGAAAACCAATGATATCGTAAATTCGAATATCAGTCAGTCGCGGCCCGTGAATTATAAGTTAAAGCTGTCATACACTGAGTCTAATATTATTAACGGTGCATGCATAAAATATAGGTCTAAATGTATACATGACACATACCATTTAATTTTTGTACACCAATACCGCTATAGTCACCTTAGCTGTGTAGAATGCCTCTGTAACTTTCTTCTTGAAGTCTGGAAGATTGCACATGCCTTTTTTCTAAGGAGAGCATAGCCAGATCAGTCAGTCTCTCTGCTTCCATCGCATTTCTCAGGAAAGTCTTTTTAAGGTGAGAAACATCATTCACTTTCCAATGTTGTCACTGGGAGGGTAACGATTATTTTCAGTACATGACACATTCTGATAAGATAGGCAACAAGTCGTTCTGCAAGAAGTTTAATAGACCGAAGGCACCACACGTAATATGCATATCTCAAGAATACAAAACCTGTAACCCGGTTTACAGTTTTCACGCATTTACATAAGGGTATGCTCTGGAAATGTCAAACTATATAGAGTTGTTCACGGCAAACAATTTTTAGGCACTCATATGACCAGAAACTGTAAACCCTTCTTTAATATTTTGGAAAAACATTCTGCTTTGGGATGAGGAAGAGGTTGCATTTTGTAGGAGCAAATTAGTTTGATGTGCATAAAAATGAGTACAATTAACATTGGAGTACTTTTCTCTGATCAAGCACTGCACGCCCACTTTTTGTTTCCTAATAACCGAAGCTCAATCGTATATTTGGTAGATAAGTTTCTCTAGAAATTGATCTACTCTGATATGTTTTAGTTCGCTAAAATAATTTTTCGCTAAACCACGACCAATCCTATCATGAATTTCAAGAAATCCCCAAAATCTTTCCAATGTAATGTTCATCTGAGCTTTATAGGAATTGTCTGTGGATTACCGGTGTTTTACGCCCAATATAGAATGGGACGCTAAGAACCATAGTAGTTAAAGAGCGTCCATAAATAAAACTCAATTTCATTTTCTGTGGATTCTCTACTTGCATAGATAAATAATCTACATTACTGACTTCATCATTTTATATGTTTTGACAGACAGGAACCATAGTATCTAATAAATCATTCTGAATGGTTTTACACGAAAACTCGAAATAAAAACCAAATAGAACTAATTGAACGTTCACCGTTACACTAGAAGTTAAGAATTAACAATTTCAATTTGTTTCTTTGTACTTCTGCAAGTGAAGGGATGAACAGGAAGTGAGACAAAGAAATGTTACACAGTAAACCCGATCAGTGAGGTATGTATGCATATTCTCTGTCTCTTCTGTTCTCGTCGTCACTGACGAGACTTCTCTCTGTGGTCGTGTTAAGTCTTAACAGTTTTACCATTTTTCGTGTAATACAGCCACAGGAAAAACAGCAGAGACCCTATTTTAAAGCATTAGCAGCTTGGTGATAGAACAGCATCTCGCCAAGTGGCGAATTTTCTTTTCTCTGCACATTCAGGTGCTACAGTGATGGGTTTCATCATATGGCATACTATAAACTGTATGCAAACTATTAAAGCACTTTACCCATAGTATGCATTTTTATACATTCAAAACTAAATGGAGCTATTCAGAATAACTGAGGTCAGTTTGATGTGATTAAAACTTAAAGGAAAGTGGTTAAATTACATTTTAGTGTGTTTTGGAGTACATGTTGACTGTTCTGATAACGGTTCCATAAATAATCGACAAATCATTCGAGTTTTAGCAGATCCTACGGCTATGCACCATATGGCATACTTAAAGCAGGTGCATGCTACTTTAAATTTCTATTTACACATACTTTGAAGAGCTGCCTAATGCTTTTAGCAAATCAAATAATTTAAAGTTGGCCAAAAATGAAAAAAGTCGTCCATCTTCCCCTTCTTTATGTTAGACAATTTCATGAAAAACAGTTTCATGGAAAATCAAAGATCTGATTCTAGTCCCACCTGAGGCAGTGGATTTTTCAAGTAAAATCATATCATATGTCATATAAAATCACTTTTCAACATAAATGAAATATTTTGTGTATTTTCATTGCACTAGGATAATATATTAAAAGTGTTTCAACATGGCTGATGTAAACTGGTTGTACTTATTAATACCTATTTGTTGGAAATGGACAGTAATATATGACAAATTTGGAAAACACATAGTTTCGAACTTCTACATAGACATTTTAGTGCTACATTCCAAGGACTTGCAAAATAAGGAAACTGAACATGAAGTTTGCATCTGTACCGCTATGATTTGTAAAAACTGAACTATCAGTGGCGGCTGCTGTGCAAGAGCACGTGAACACCCTAAACACTGCGGATTTATTGGTTAATTTTACTTTGAATGCTATTACATGTAACATAGACACAGTGATTTAAAGTCTACACAATTTAAATCTACTGTGCTTGTCCTCTAAAGCTGATGAGACATGGCAACAGAGTCATGTGCACATTTTGAATTGTGCACGTTTTTAGGCACTTTTGTGTATGAGCAATGTATGGCATAATTATTTTATAAGGGAAATACATACGGGTCGTGCACTGGCCCTCACCATTCATCTCTTAGCAACAAGTTTACGTCAATGCCACTAGGTGGTAGCATACTACTGCAAAAAGTCATTCATGCGAGAGTGCAAGGGCGGGAAGTTGGGAGTCCTTTTCGCTTTTCAATTTGGCATAAATCCTAGTAGATGGTAGCTTACTGAACAATTATACCAATTCGCTCACTGTACAGCAAAATTTAGATTTGATGTGAGTATATGTTATATGGATAGAAAGGTCTATTTTCTAAATATATTATGGATTTCTGGTGGGTTATGATATATTATGTTATGAAACTAAAGACTTCAATCGTAGTGATAGAGACACTTGCATGATTGAAAAAAAGATACATGGATGTTCTTTATAAATAGATAGTGTTAGCCATGATGCAGTATAGTTTTCTCTATTTAACACGTACCTACAATGCAGTATAACGTGTATTTATATTGATTAACTTTTATGTGGACTCTATGGAGGGACAGGCCATTTTATAAGAAGAAAACTATGCTGTTTTCCTGCTTCAGAAAATGAGATTTGGTGAATGCTAATAAATTATAACATTAATATTTAGCTGACAAAAGAATGCAAATGGAGTGTAGTGAAAGCTTACACATTACTTCGTTATTGCCCTAAACTGAACTTAATTGTGTGAAAAACAATAAAAATCCACAAAAAACCCTTTCTTTTGTTAGATAAGTTGTTATTGTTGTTTTTCTTCATATTATTTTTGTTATTATTATTATTATTATTATTATTATTATTATTATTATTATTATTATTATTATTATTATTATTATTATTCCTATTATTGGGAGTGGCTGCAGTGGTATCAGTTTGCTTATAATCATAACTATTATGCAATATATATGTCATTTCACATTCTCAAGGCTACACACACACAAACACACAAAATGTATACTCACAAGCCGCCACTGGATCTATCAGTAAAATGTAAGATAAATTCTTGATCAATGCATCTAACAATGTAAAATTAAATAGAAACCTAATATGCTTGGAATTAACTAACAATAGACTAGGTACACAAACGAAAACATTTGTGGTATAGCAAGAATAGCATCTTCTCAGCAACATCACAGGCATTCTCTAGCCGAAAGGTGCAAAAAAGAAAGAAAAAAAATAACAACAAAGAAAGAAAACTTATGGGTAAGCAGCTATAGCTTATTAATTAAACAATATTAACAGTGAGGATTTAGCTAATTTTAGTGGATACCACCTTGCTCCAGTTGTTCAGTAGCCTCTCAAACCCAAGTTACTTGGTTATTAAATCATATTTGAAGCTTACTTTGATTGCTTTCAAGCATGCCCAAAAGCATTATATTTAAAGTCCATACTATGTGTATAGAAAACTAAACCAATATACAGCAGATGCAGTGTATTACCAATATCAATACTGATTTATTTTTGTAGTGAAAAAGAAGTTCACATGTTTGTATACCTTTGTGTGCCCTGATATCGGTGTATAAAATAATGTTGTGCTGCAATTAACTGTGTCTTGC
Source organism: Deroplatys truncata (assembly GCA_030765065.1). Lineage (NCBI taxonomy): Eukaryota > Metazoa > Arthropoda > Insecta > Mantodea > Mantidae > Deroplatys > Deroplatys truncata. The sequence goes on from CM060978.1 coordinate 198,599,173, forward strand.
TGGCCAATATAAGAGAATTAAGACTATTCTTTTTTGCCTTAAAAGCAGCTTTCATATTATACAAATTCATTCCTCTTTGTATTTTGTATTTTCATGTTCATATCTATTTAAGAAACTCAACTGAAATAATCACAGCAGTATTAATTTGCAGCTACTATTCCTTTGATTCTTTTGCTAATATTTTGTATATACATATTTGGAAAATTCTATTACAATATATTAATGCACAAAACGTTTGGCCATGGATGCATCCCGGTGAATGTTGCGCCCTCTTAGAACCATACCCTGCGCAGGAGATTTATGAACATCTTGTTCAGGCTCATCTTCTGCTGACATTAACTGAAACATATTGCATTTTCTTATTAATTCAAGGAACTTTATGAAATATGTTCATAGTTTGAGACACTCTTCTTTAGAATTCAAGCAAAATCCTAAAATGTCATTCTAAATCTTTTAGTTTCTCTACTACATACCTATTGTAGGTAGAGAAGCATTACATTCCACTCAAATGTTTAATATCAAGATTTCATTAGAAATGCCCTGATTCTAAAAAAAAAAAAAAAAAATTTAAACATGTGTGTGTGCATATGCGCAAAATTGAAAAGTTGAATAAATATCCAACTTGGTATTTAAGTTCAGCATCTTCCAAGAATGCAACACAAAGATTTCCAAGAACATCTCCACAAAACTATTATTTATCTGGAAAATGTTAAGTTGTTTTTTATTTTCTCATAATTGGCTCTAATATTTTGATTAAAATCCTTTATAAACAACTTGTGAAGTCATCTGAATGAAGTTTTCATAAATGATAAAGCATAAGGAGTAGCGATTAGTGCCCCATTCCTACTGCATGTGGCACTACAGGTGGTGAACTCTGATAATACATGAAAATTAAATGATTATTGAGAAAGAAACATTCCAGACCTAAGCATTTGTGACATGAAGACTGTGGAAAACCTGAAAAAAACCTCAATCAGGAAGGACAGTCCTAGTGGGATTTGAACTGCGATAAAACATAGATAGATACTTTATTTGTCACATACATTTACATAATAGGATAGAAGCCCAGTAAACTGGTGACTCGTCAAATTTACAGAATTTTGTCTAATTAAAACATTACGGAAAATATGATGAAAAATCTACAAAAGCATTTATACACATAAACTTATACACAGAAATATTTACATTATTAATCTATGTTTAACCGGTCGAACTATAACTAGATTTTATTTATGTCTAATGTTTTATATGGTCCAACGGACTGTGTTCCATATATTCTTTTATGCTTTTTCTGTGAGGATCCTTTTCAGTGTATTGAGAAATATATTTTTGTATTTTATTTCTTTATATTTTTGTGGCAATTTATTATAAATTTTTACTTTAGGATGGAAAAGACTCTTTTCAAATAATGTGAGTCTGTGGGCAGGTGCTTTTAGACAATTTTGAATTCTAGTTTCATGGTTATGTATATTCTGTTTATTATAGTATTTGTCAAAGTTTTTAAATGTATATGTTTTACTTATTCATAGATATATTGTGAAGGCGGTAGGTATGCTTAGTTTTCTAAATAAATTTATGCAAGAATTTTTTGGAACTGACATGTGTCAAATACGTACGATTTTTTTCTATGCCTTAAATATTTTCTCCCAAGCTGTCACTACTCCCCATAATAAAGGATGGCGCAGATAAAAGTGACCAATCTCTCAATTGAATGCAAATGTAATATTTTCGTTGCATATTATTATAAATTTCAGTTAAAATTCATGATTAAAATTGAACCGAGCTACAGTACAACAATGGGCAATTTATGCCCATTTTAACGAATATATATTAATACACAACAGAAATATCACATTTGCATTCAAATGGAAGATGGGTCACTTTTAACTGTGCCACCCTTTATAACAGCATATGTCATTATGAAAGGAAAATACGAAATAAATAAAAACTGAATGCAATAGAAATGTAGTTCTCATTGAAACCCACACAATTTATATCAAAATGTTTTGTGGCACTAACTATTCCAAGATACTCATTACCAGTTTGAATTCTCCAACACTTTATCATACTTTGTTTGAAGTGATACGTCACCATTCTTTTGTCTCTCCTGATGTCATGCAAAGAGTATGGAATTTCAAGCTAGCATATAGTCATCCATTTTTCTAAGATTTGAGTGTCACTTCAGCCTCCTAAATCACACTTTGTCTACAACAAATGTAATGAAATCACTTCTGCAAATTTTTATTTGGATTAACATAAAGTAGATAGAAAAATGAGCTTTTGTAAGAATAGTTTGTAGAAGAGAGATAAAACATAAATGATAGTTGGTAGAGAAAGCCATATGAATGTAATCCATCAGCCATTGTGTGTGAGAGAAAGAGAGAGATTATTTTCAAGAAAGTGTCCCTACTTCAAACTACCCTTTGTGTGGAAAGATTACTTTCATTATATTTCATTTTCTCAAAAATGGTTCTAACAATTTTGATTAAAGCACAATATATTTAAGATATTTGCACGACTTTTCTCTGAATATTCCTTGAAACCTTCTTCTTACTATACGAATTTTGTAGAATCTTGTATACTTGGAAAATCATAACATAAGACTTGCTCTAAGAAAAATGTAGAACTTATTAAAAATACACAATTGGTGTTAAATCTTTTCGTAACATTAGCCATTTTTAAAATATTTTATATCACGTGTTTACACTTTTTGAAGCAGTAGTGGATACCCCGCGGTGGTCAGACGGTCAAAGTCCACTCTGGCGCCACTGAAAGGTCAGAGGTCGCTGGCGTCATGAAGGTCGTCACGGTTGGCGCCGCGATTGCAACCAACCGTGTCGACCTTTAGTTGACGTCGGCGGCCTCTGACCTTTCGCTGGCGCCAGGGCGGGGCCCTTTGTACCCGTCCAACCGCTCGCGGGGGTTCCTTTTATTTTGTTTATATATCTGGTACATAAGGCGGTACACAAAAGTGACAATTTTGTAAGAACAGGGGGTGCCCGTCAAAGTGCGTGGTTATTGTAGGTAAATTGTAGTTCTTTGTGCACCGTCGATACGGAGCAAATGCGTCTTTACACTGTTGATTTAACTCGTTCCACGCGTCATTCACATCTTGAGGAGGTCTGCGCAGTATGAAGTTTGGAAGCAGTGTTAGCGTGTGAATTTCCTTCGTAGAAAGCACCGAATATCGATGATAGTTGTAGATATACTTTTGCAGCAATTCGTCGATACCTTGCTCGTTCATTGCGATACTCTATAACAATAACTCTAATTAAATATCCGTGTTATGTGAGCGTTAAGCACAGAACCATTATAATAATAATGCACTACATATCCTTTTGCGTGTTTGTTTGATTTTATCGTGATGCAAAGGCATTGCGCTCCAATAGCATACTGAGTGGGATACGTGACTGCTTGAGGAATACATGATAATAGCAACATTATGTTGATTGGTTACAGCAATCACGTGACAGAGTATTTACGTCATTTACCTGCGATAACGCTAATGACGTTAAACTTATAAGTAACTTGTAAGATAACGATGTTTTGTCTATGTGTTGTATGATTCCAATCACGTGATACACAAACGGGTATATATATATATATATATATATATATATATATAACTGACACAAAAACTACAGGTCATCTTATGCGCGCATCATGCTTAAGGTAGTGGTAGTGTTTATTGTTATTTTAGGCGCACTATAAGTGCGGAAACAATTGCATAACATTGGTAGGTGTGGATTTACAATAGATGATGATACTAGGCATTTACAAAATGCAACTATGTGCCAAAAAATTATGAACTACATTCTGATTGTTCGTGCATTTATAAAAAGAATAGTGTCTGCAAGTTTGAGGGTACTGTAATTAATGTAGCAAGTTTAAATAATGTTTACATCTGTTTAAAACCCATAACGAAATGCTCCTATGGAAATCGTTGTGGGCAGCTGTATTATGGAAGTTACACGTAGGCAATGTGGAATATGATGACGGTTTTGTTGTAAATGATGTTTATGAATGTGTAGAAAAGTTGGGCCGTAAACAGGTTGCAACTTTCACGGTACACCTGTTAACATGCTAACAAGCGGTAATTGTTCAATATTAGTGGAACTGATAGACTGTAAGAAATTAGTGGATAAACATATACCATCCGGTTTAGGTTTAAATTGTAAATTAACCGTAGAACAAACACAGTTAGTAATTCATATATTGTAATTGACGACATGAATACGTATTTTTCGGATAATAATATTTATGTATTTGGAATGTGTAGAAATGGTGAGTGGAGTTTAAATATAGGTGGTAAAGCGTGGAGCTATTTGGTCTTCTGAAGGTACTTAAATACTAGATCGGAATGTGGTTCCAATACTGCAGAAACAGGTCGTGTGCCTACAAATAGTTTACGAAAGCTTGCAACTGAAAAACCTAAAGCAGCTATAAATAAAGTTAAGCAAAACTTTGAACGGCAGTGCAATAAAAAGGTTATGGATTACAAAGAACTTCAAATTACGAGGCAACGACGAGGACGCAGCTAAGTTAAATCCCAAAATAATTGCTATACCAATACAATGCCTGGCTTAAGGGAGAGGAAAGATTCTATTCTACCATAATTAAGACTTCCAAGCGTGGATGGAACACCGTTTATTAAATGAAATTAAATACTCACATACCTTTGCCCATTGCCTGCCGACGAGGACATCGTGTTTTAGCAGTTTCCCGTCTGTCTCACTCAAAGCTTACTTACTGAGTGTTACAAGAAGCCACGCCAATTCGGGCGTCAGTAACGCTATCCCCTCCTTGACACTGTTTCCCCTGACTCGCCCCTACTCACAGACAAACTGCCGTGCTTCGGTGCCCAGAGAGCGTCTTATCAATATTATCTGTGCACATGCCACAATATCTTACTACTGGATATGAAAAAACTTTAAATATTAGACGACACAATTTAACACAATACCAAACTATAGTCGATAAAATAAAACCCAATGTAAACAATATGCACCAAAGGTTATCGGATTAAAATAGTTAATATATAACCTAACATATTCTAATGTATGTGCTGCTAAACATAAAAAAGCACAAGAGTGTGTTAATTACGATGATGACTTAAACTTAACAAGTCAGAACAAGGAGGAAGAAGAAAATGAAGATGATGAGTTTGCATAATTACAAAATAGGTAAAGAATTTTATTGTTCTTTTATTTTTTAAAAGGAATGTACTTTACATTTCTTTCCGGCACATATTTAATTGCGATACTACTTGCGACTAATTTGTATATATATAAACCGTTATAGAGCTTGTGACTGTTTCTTGTCTGCTATTATTTACATATATAATGGTGAATCATAATAATAATGCTGTACAATACTGAAAAATAAGTACTAAAATCATCAGTTATTGCATTCGTCCCAACATATACTATCAAACAATGTATAATGTAACGGAGTTACATTACATACATTAAAGGTAATGATTGCCGTTAATGTACGTCTAGTTATAGTATGTTTCTAAATTGTTTCGTACATCAATTGTCAATATGTGCTGTTTGTCATCGCAGAGTACTTTTGACAGAACGTTATGTCATAGTTTAGTAAAGTTTTGTAATTATATTTGACGGCATAATAGCCTTTTGGCACCTGGATTTTTAATCCAGTTGCAATATGCGCAATGCGCCCTGGTGGAATAGTATACAACACAGCGCATGATACTATTACTCTTGTCCTTGTCTTTATCGGGTGCAATGCGCAATCATTTATAAATTCATATTAAAAAGCATTATTGTTTTCCATAGTGTACCCGCATCATCACCATTGACTTCGTCTTCGTCTCATATTTGATTTAAATGGTCTAGAACAATCGTGGTCTGGTCTTCAATGCTAGTTTCTTGTTCTTGTGGTACGTTTATTTGAAACGTGTCTGATATATCTGTTAAAGCACGTTACAAACTGTCCATTAATTGTCTCATTTTAGTCTTTTTAATTGTTATGAAATAAACAAACTATTGTTGTTGGTGCTGCTGTAGCACCACCTGTTGCTGTTCCTGTTCGTCCTTCCGTTGCTGATTTTGTATCTGCGACAGCTGCTCTTCTTCCTCCTCCTCGTGCTGTTGTAGTAGTAGCGGCAGCTGCTTTTGCTGTTCTCGTTGTTGTATCTCTTCGTCTCCTTCCTCCTCTTTGTGCCCTTGCTCCTGTGGTTGATGATGATATGGTAACTGGAACTGCATGTCGATCTGCATCCCTGGGTCCCGCTGAATCAACGATTTGCGAATTGTTGATAAAATATCCGCTGTAAGCGGGATATATCCAGGAACCGGAGGAATGCTGGAATTAGGACGCTTAACCCCGCTTGAAAGATCTAAAGGAACTTCTATGTAATTCCTTTTAGCGGAGAGGTTCAACGGGGTATTAGCGCTGCCAGCATACCTATCGATGTTATTAATGCTTGCAGAATTTGCAGCACCGTTATACAGTTGAAAGTTAAAGTACATTGTGTATATAATGTAACTGGAAGATCCGCTGTGGAGCAAAGCAAAAACGCAGTATAACTGTAAAGCCATAACCGCTCCTCTAAATACTTCTAAAAACATGATAAGAATAATGTTGGAATGTGATGTGCCTCCTGACTGGCTTTGACATTTCACCTTTCGCTTATACTTAACTAAGGATTAAAACCATGGACGTCAATGTAGTAAAGCATTGTAACCTTAGATCTTTTTGTTCTGCGAATAAAGCGCAAAAGGCATTGACGTTAATGCAGTGTAACATTGTAAATTTTAACTTTGTTGTTTCGCAACTAAGGAGAGCAAAAGCCATTGACGTTAATGCAGTGGAGCATTGTAACCTTCAATATTTTAGTCTATAAATAAAGAGGGCAAAAACCATTGACGTTAATGCAGTGAATATTTGTAACCTTCAACCTTTTGTATCGTCAGCATATACACGTGTAATTGCGTAATGTTTTACGTAGCATGAGTGTGCATTTAAAATTGGATATTGATAATGTCGTACATGTGTAACAAGTAAAAACCGCGATGTAGCTACCGTATTGTATCATTCTATGTGCAATGCCTAAGTGTGGTAAAACATGCATTTGTAATTATATAGAAACATAACCAAATTTGATCTAAAGTGATAACGAAGCTGTACAAAAAAACTTGTGAGGTTTTTATCGTTGATAAAACGTAAGTACTCTACAAAAGAAAGTACACATCTTTGGTTCGACTCTCGGTAAGTTATAGTCATGACTTTTAAAGTTGTTTGAGTACGGAATAGAATTCTTGGCAGATTTTATTGAGGCTATTCCGAAACCGAGGTAGTAGTCGAACCTGTTCCTGACGATGAGAAAATGTATTTAATGGAATGGGTACATTGGGTATTCGAACAGTATTTAGAATTTGTGAATGAACGCCCAGTTATTTTGGCATCTCAATTTCTAATACGGTTTATCCGAATATAAATTTTAATATTACTGTGAAACGGCTTGATCAGCTAAATGCAGATATTATATTAAATTCCATAGAAACTGTCTAGCAAAGTAATGAGAATTTCTTTTTTACTGAACACTGAAATTTACGTGTATATACACGAAAGTAATAGAGGGTAACTGTTTCAACAACTGCGAAACCTATTTTAAAAATAAAGGAATTGTTGTTATTAACGATACCGATTCTCTATGCTTACCTAGAGCAATATCTGTATGTTTAGCGAAGCGTACTAAACATCCAGATTACAATTTAGTAAAAAAAAACTGAATACATGCAAAAGCGTTGATGGTGTGCGAGCTATAGCAGAAATCAACATCAGATTACAGTACAGAGAACGTAAGGGACTTTGATAGACGTTTAAAAGAATATTTTTTTATTGTTTTCTACGGCCATGCCGGTAATAAAGTCTTGTGCAAGTCAACAATAGACAGTAACAAGTATGTAGACTTAATCTATCACAACAATTATTTTAATGCCATTTTAGATTAAATAGAGCATTCAACTGTAAGTATGGTTTAGACAATGTAACATTGTTACTCAAAACAAGAAGGAACTGCATCGCTACGACTATAATTGTTGCAAATGTCATCTTTCATGCGGCATTTCTTTTGACAAATATATTGCCTGCACTACGTGTAACCAAGAGATTAAAGGACAAATGTGCTTTGATAATCATTTAATAAAAGATGTTTTTTATCGTAAAGGCACGTCGGTATGCGACATTGAAAAGGTTTGCCTTAAATGTAATAAGATGTTTCCTTGGACGCAGAAAGTTTCATCGTGCGTGTGAAGAAAAATATTGTACATGTGCTACATATGTTACAGCTAACCATCAGTGTTATATTAAACAACATCGTAGGAAGCAACTGAGTAAACCTGTTTTATTTTTTCTTTATTGATTTTGAGTGCATGCAGTAGAAATTATTTGAAACCCAAGAAAATGCTTATGAACATGAAGCGAATTCGTGTGTTCTTTATCAAGCATGTAACCACTGTATTGACATTTATGAAAAAATGCATAAATGCGTGCATTGTGGTATAAAAGAGTGGGTATTTGGAAACGATCCGGTTCGTGAACTATTTGAATACATTATCTTACTGCGCACTACGTTTAAAAACAGTAGTTATTGCTCACAATTTAAAGTCGTACGATGGTCACATATTGCTTCGGTACATAATGGGAGTGTTAAAGTGGACTCCTGAATTAATAATGAACGGTAGTCGTATATATAAAATAAAGCACAAAAATATTGCGTTTTTAGATTCGTGTAATTTTATTCCATTACCACTTTCAAAATTCACAAAAATATTTGACCTAAGCGACGTTAAAGAGTATTTTCCTTATTTTTTTAATACAAGTGAAAATAAAAATTATATATTGTCAATGCCTGACCAAAAATACTTCTGTCCTGAGAAGATGTCCCAGGATGGCAGAATCGTATTTGAAAAATGGTACGCCGAACAGGTGACTTCCAATTATGTATTTAATATGAAAAAAGAACTTTTATTATATTGTTAAATGGATGTGCAAGTGTTGTGCTTTGATGTGTCAAAATTTAGAAAGGAATTTATGCAGGGAAATAAAATTGACCCATTTAGGGAGTGCGTAACTATTGCAAATGGTTGCATGACTATTTATAGACATATTGTTATGCTTAAGGATACTATTTCTATTCTTCCTGTGGGAGGACATCATTTAGCAGATAAAAATTATGCATAGCTTTAGTGTGGTTAAGTTGTTGGAAAAAACTCAACGTATTCCCATTCTCCATGCTCTTAATGGTCGAGAAGTAAGCATTTTAAACCACAAAGTTGGTGGTTGTAGAGAAGACCGTGAATTCAAATATGTGTATATGTTTCAAGGATGTTTCTTTCACGGATGTAAGGTTTGTTTTGCATTAACGCAAAAGGAAACCTCTATACTTAACAGATACTATTCCATACTTGATCATTATGCAGGACTTGGAACTATACAAAAGCTTCGTCAAGCTACAGGAGTTTCTATCAACAAAATTAAGTGTTATCTTCAAGGGCAAGAAAATTATACCCTTCATAAACCTGTGAGAAAACGTTTTCCAACGAAAATATATCACGTGACCAATATCGGCGATGTTTGGGAAGTGACTTAAATGTAATAGATAATATATATATATATATATATATATATATATATATATATATATATATATATATATATATATATAACAAGCCGTACGTATACATTTTGACTATAATCGATGTGTTTTCTAAATTTGCATGAGCTTTACTCTTAAAAACAAAATCCGGTAAAGAAATTACTGAAGCATTTGCAACCATATTTGACAGATTTAAGCGTATTCCAAAAGCACTTCAAACGGATAAAGGTACTGAATTTACGAGCAGAAGTTTCCAAAACTTTCTAAAAACTAAAGGTGTAACTCGTTATACTACTAATAATAATGTAGAAGCTAGCGTGGTAGAAATATTTAATAGAACTTTAAAAACCAAAATGTGGAGGTACTTCACTCATAAAAATATACATGCATACATACATACATAGATGTGTTGTCCACATTGTTACGATCGTATAACAGTTCTTATTACAGATCGATAAAAATGGCTCCAATGCAAATCAATTGTTCAAATATGTTAAAAGTGTACAATAATTTATACAGAAATACAATACAACAATCTGTATCTTCCAAAGCTTTAAAATATGAAGTTGCTGATTTCAAAGTTAATGCTAACGTTTGATAAAGGTTATGAACACAATTGAACAAGCGAAATATTTGTAATACATCAGGTAATCAGGTATAGTGTATAAACTACAAGACCTCTCAGGGGAAGAAATAAAGGGTATATTTTATAAGGAAGAATTGCAAAAATTTCGTCTTCCAAGAGTTTATAAAATCGATAAAATCTTAAGCACTCGAATTAAAGGTGGCAGTAAAGAAGTACTTGTAAAGTGGAAAGGTTATGCTGATAAGTTTAATTATTGGGTTAAGCGATCAGAAATAACTAACTGTAGCATCACGATACGCACAGAATCATTTTCTATCACGTTAACGAGTGATGGATCTGCAAACATATTTGAAAACAACACTACGGCTCAGTTTTGGAACATGTTGCCACAACGCACAGTTCTTCGAGATAAATGGGAAGCAGCGCTTACAAAAATTAGATATCCAGATTCTTTTTTAAATATTGCAAAAGATGGTAATTTTATTAGGGGTCGACTGCTTCGTAAAACAGCAACACAGGTTCCTCGGGAAATAGAATTTCGGTACGAATTAGACGAAACAACTGTAACAGATAATATAATGCTTTTAACAATGCTTAATGATAAACTTAAAATGAAGCTCACATCGATAATTTTTTTATTCAATAAAGATGCTGATTTCGTTGTGGTTAATCCTCGAGCACTAGGGAAAAAAGGAAAGATAAAAACTAAAGCTATAGACACTATTGCGCACACGTAAATGATTCAGATTCAAAAAACAATGATACACTGTACGTAGAACAGGAAGTTAGTGATGCGCCGCATGTAGAACATGAAACTGAATCTAACAATTCTCCACATATCGATTAAAAAAATCAAATAAAGATAAAAGGCTACAGGTGAAGTTATCGGTAATATAATACGTGATTTTTTCCGATTTAAGCAGACAACTAGGATTCGAACCCTTTACCGATATTGCTAAAGTTAAACGCGCTGAATTTCCGATGAATTCATATGTAACATTTCCATATGAAATGCTTATATACTGCAATATTATAGAGCCTCAAATAGTAAGCAAAACGTTTGCTCCGATAATCGAAAGTACGATAGTTGAAGTGGATATTGATCACAGGCATATAGCAATGGAAATATCAGTTGTGTCTTTAAACTGGGTACCCGTTCTTCAACACTATTTTCAAGATGTACACATAGGTTTAAGAACAGGAACAGGCGAATTATTATCATTTATGGACGGGTTTTCTTCGGCTGTAGTACTTTGGTTTAGACCTTATGGATCATTGTGAACTAACGAAGTACTTTGTTGATCAAAACGGTCGAGGTGATAGTTGTACTGTACAAAGGTAAAGGTTTACAAAGAGGACGCGGTCTTTTTGGTGTTTTAGGCAGTTTATTTATATATGACTCCGTATTTTACAAATGCTGCAAAGACCGTTGGTAAAGAAATATTAAACGTGGGTGATAACGTTTTATCTGACTAATTTCTCAAAAACCATTTAAAACTTCTCTGAATCATCGATTAAAAGAGGGTGGGACAAATTTAAAAAGAAAAGCCGATCAAGCGCTAGACTCGATGCTCGGGTCCGGAATAAAAGCTCGCAAACTTCGTAAAATTTCAGAGTGTCTAAGACGAAAGAAAAGATGAAATAATCCAAACAGAAACAAAAAGAAATTAAAGCAGAAACTTAAAACGAAATCAACTAAAAGAAAATATACCCACCATATATTTTCATAATGTCTAGGGTTTATGTAAATTCCGCATTTAACATATTTGAAGAACGTCCCATACAAACCAGTGTAACTCATTCCGCAATTGAACTAGTACCTCAAAACCTAATTTCTTATAATTCTTCAATTGTCTTTCATTTCAAGAGTAAAGCTGATGCCTACATCAATTCTTCTCAAATAGAGCTATACTTATGTTGTAAAATAATTAATCATGACGATAAGGTTTTAAAGGAAATAGATAAAATCACTCCTGTTAATAACTATCTAAATTCGCTGTTTCAGCAAATAAAAGTGATTTTAAGTAATGTCACCTTTACACCGCCGCAACCCGGTTATTCTTACAAGGACTATATAGAACAACTATTCAGCTATTCCCCCGAATCTCAAAACACATGGCTTGAAACAGCTCTTTGGAAAAAGGATACGGCAGGCAAATTTGACGTCTTTGATTCTAATGATGGTGTAAAATGGCGTTTTGAACATACCAAAAGCAGCACGGAATTTGAGTTAATGGGACGGTTATAGTGTTGGTTATTTTTTCAAGATAAATACATTCCTAACAACATTGATATGACCATAAAATTAACACCATCTACTCCTGAATTTCATATTATATCTGTTGGAGACCTTAAAGGAAAGACCGTAATAACAAGTACAACGCTTAATGTACCCTGTATTTATCCTCCTTCCCTGCTTCTAGCTCACAAAAATTTACTGTCTACGCAAAACGGGAAGATCACTTTAGATGAAGTGGACGTCCAGCCTTTTAACATTCCTAAAGGAACCATAAGTAAAAAAATTCACAATATTTTAGTAGGTAAAGCACCTCGCAGAGTGACAATGGTGTTTGTGTACATCGGTTGTTTTAACAAAACCCCATTTAATTTTTTACATTTAGATTTAACTTTTATTCAACTCTTTGTAAATGAGCAGCCATTTCCAGCACAACCGTTAACTCCAGATTTTACAAATAAACAATTTATAAAAGCATATACCTAACATATCTCAAAAGCGTTATATCTAAATCCAGATAAAGAACATACCATAACCAGAAAGGATTACTTAAACGGATATACATTTTTGGTTTGATTTAACACCGATAAAAATGCTAGCGAAACACATACTTCAGGATTACATCGCGGTAATGTTTCAATAAACTTAAGTTTTAAAACAGATTTAACTGAATCAGCTTGCATGATCATCTTATCAGAATATCAATGCTTACTAGAATTTGATGTAAACAGATCTATTTATGTGACATGAATACGGAACAAGTACGCAAATATTTATCTAATAATGTTTATACGAAACCTCACTTTTTAGGTGTTTTTGCATGCGATCAATTACCTAAACAAATACATAAAACGTTTCCAATTGTGCTGGTAGCAAATACCGACCCCATTAGTAAACCTGGTGCACACTGGATAGGTGTTTACATTTAAAAAAAGAGGAAATCTAGAATATTTTGATACTTTCTCAATGCCCGCGCGTTCTTATTTTATAAATTTTCTAAACCGTAATTGTGGTAACCATTGGAGTTATTCTAAACGAAGATTACAAAACTCCACTAATTCCACATGCGGACAATATATTATTGATTATGCGGTGCATCGATGCTGTAATTACCCTCTGCAAGAATTTTATTCCGCATTTAGAATGTCTGATTACGCGTATAACGACCGTTTAATTGCAAACATTTACAAAGATGTATGCTTTCGTAATAAATGTAAATACACAGTTGCTGTTCAACAGACCTGTAAACCTTATTATAAGGACGTACTATTTTGTTTTTGCTTCACTTCAAGTTTAGAAGTTAAGAAGGAAACATGTCTACGGGAGCAGGATTTGTTTATTTTAATTTTTTATAAACAATGAACTTCAATATATAGTTAAAGAAGTTTCCGTATGTGGTCCGGGTGCAAACATGGGTGTTTTAACCACCTCACGATTCCAATTTGTTATCTGAAAAGGTTAAGTCCACTAACGATAAAATTAGTTCGAAAATTCATGGTTTAAAATGGGATAATGGTGATGTTAGTTACGAGGAACTCTCTTCTATATTAAATCGCAGTGCGGCTCTTTTTACCGTTATTTTTACCAAAGGGGAACATAGAATAGAAATTCTTCGCTCAGTTATAGATAGAACTGTAATCAACATATAAGAATTGGGAATTAATAATGAATCCTTAGTAGCATTTCATGCACCGCCTTGCATTTACCCTTGTCATAAAATACACTCTCTTAATTCTACTCAAAGAATCGCGTCGAATATTGCAAAACGGTACCACACATTTTAGATAAACGAAACGTGCAACCTTGCGATCCAAAACCGAACGATTCTCATCTACCTCACGACCTGAACAATTACGTATTACCCTATGACCTGCACATTAATCAGCTGTTTTAGAACACTTCTTAAAATCATTCCTCTCCCATTTTGGAGCACTCCGTGACACTATTTAAACCCACACAGCATCAAGATGTCATCACTCTCCTCTTGGACTCCGAAGTGTGAACATCTCCTCTGCATGGGGAGGAAGAAGAGACACCACCTCCCCTCTCCCGATGCCGGCTTGGCTGATGAAGCCCCAACCTCGGCAGCTGCTGTTGACACCGCACCGCCAAGGGACACTCCGGATACCGCTCCAGTCGGCACCACACCTCCTCCGCAGCGCTGCTCCTCACTTCAGTTGGCAGCTTGCCCACCAACTGGCGCTCCAGTCGACACCACACCTCCGCTAGCACCACCTAGCACAACAGTCAGCACCACACCGCCTCGGGACGTTCCCGTCCTCATCGCACCTCCTCCTACGGCACAAAGCACCGCTGCAGGAATCTCTACACCGCTAGGTTACTCAGTCAACATCGCACCTCCCCAATGTCGCCAGGCCTCGCTCATTGCTCCCGGCCTTCTTACGGTCCCCATGCAACGCAGCTTCGCCCAGGTGACCACCACACCGCCGCATCCTACCGACCTCTACGGCTCCTTCAGCGCAGTGGTTCGTGGGGTCCACCGACTTCTTCCTGAGACGATGATCCGAGAGGCCACTCAACCGTTCTGGTCGTCGCTTGTCCGCGTCTCAAGGATCACCTCAGCCAAAGGACCAACCCCACTAGTGCGCCTAACGTTTTTGGGCCGGGCACATTTCACATCAGCACTCCTGACTGGCCTTAACCTGTTTGGACTAGTCCACCGAATAGAGGAAAGCCGCTCTACTCGTCATTCGCCCTGCCGTCGCTGCTGCAGCGACCACTCCGGCACATCAAATCCCCAGCTTCATCACTGCTCCGAGACGCTCAGCCTATAACATTAGCACCAGCATCGCAACAAGAAAATTCAGACATCGCTGAACCATTCTGGCAGATATCCGAGCTTTTAATCATCAAATTAGTCTCCTGTTGTCAGCAACTACTCCACGCCTCAGGGCGCTGGAGCGCAAAATAAATGCAAACACAAAGCTCATCCGCCACGCTGCACGACACTTCCACTCACTCCGGGCAACCGTCACACAGCTCACATCCTCCGACACCTCTGAAGCCATAGATTCAATACACCAAAAACTTCCACATCACACCACCAATTACCACATCACACCACCATCGCCGACATGTCAACACAAACTGAACCATCCGTCAACAGCATCGACCACACCACCGCTGCCTCTGTCCTTCCGCCGCTTCACTCTCCACCGACGCAGCCACACCAGCCAACTCCGCAGCAAGATGTCTCGCCGCAGCTACTGGATTTCCATGCCCTCACCCGCCAACGCGCAAGTGAAAGATCCGGGCGGCTTCAGGCTTCATTCCCACGACAGGGCCTGCCTTGGCGGGCCTACGATCCACCTTGGAGTCGGCGTCCCTAATACTGTGTCCTCTTTAGAGGCCACTTCAAGCACCTCGGTGCACAGTTAAATTTTTTAATAAAAACGTTTACTCCCCGAAGCCTCCCCTAATCACCTGGCACATCATTTTGTTCCGCTCCTGCCTTAGAGCAGCGGCACTTACCCCCGCATGGGTGCAAATTATCGAGGGTGCTCATGCGGAACCTCGCCCACCTTCCCAAACTTTCTATCAAACCTCATTCCTAAAAAAAAGTCATCGCATTGCAACAAGCGGTGTCGTCATGCCTACATTAGTTTTAAGGTAAGTGTATATACACCTTTATAGTCAGATTGGCCGAGTGGTCTAAGGCCACTAAGGCCACAAGTGATTTAAGTTCTGTTTCCGAAAGGAGCGCGGATTTGAATGCTGCATCTCACATATACTTTTTATGCACTTTCTAGTATGACCAAACCAGAACCCAATAAGTTGAAAATTGACGAGGACTCTAAGCAGTTATCATCCTTAATTGGTATTCGAAGCAGCATTTACTTCCTGGACCGCGCATAGAAGAACTTTCTCTGTGTAGGATTTTCACCGCTATATCCATACGAACTATGTATTAGCATAGCAAAAAGCGGTGAAGATCACGGAATTCTTAATAATGTATCGGATTGGAAGAATATAATGACGTGCATCATCAATGTTGACAGTAACGGTAAAAAAAAGAAAAGAAATGAAGTGGAATTTAAATCTAAATGAAGAACTTAAATTAGATGTAAAATATGTATTCGGTACTCCTAATGTTATTTTAAAACAATACCAAAATGATGACTCAGTTGGCGTATCTTTAATAGAAGAGGAACGGAAGACTTTAATTAAACTCTACCCTGTCATTAACAACATTTTTTATCGTCGACTGAAAGAATCTGCTGGTTAGAAACTTAATTACTGCTTATCAAACCTATTTACAAACTGTTAAAGGGGACGTAAACAAGATGCCATATTCTGCATACACTGAATGCATATTATGCGCAACTCCTAAGGACTTCTACGAAATACGATTTTATTTACACAATCAGCTTGTGTCTAACTGCGATCACACCCATCACACGTGAACATCACATGTTATACTATCGGTTTACAGCTGCCTGTGATAACGTAAATAAAATCATCGTCACGTGTTCCTTGATCACTGTGTTTATGTAATGTTACTAACGCAGCAGAGTATATATACTTCATACATTGGCTTCTTCAGTATTCAGTGCTGTGTCGGCGGTTCCTTTCAGCAACCAACATCTTCATAATGGTTGCTAATGCCTTGCCAAACAAGCTGAAACACTTGGTTTGCGGTTCATATGGTGGAGCGTTCTCGAAACTATAACCGCAAACGACTTGGAGGAAGGTAAGCGATACGCGATTGAAGAAATTATAACAACAAAAACAAAGTTTGGACATCTAATTGCTGTCAAGCTAGGAGGATGTAATGTTTTACTTCTACCTCAACGTTTCGAAGCCTTAACGGTTCAGGAGCTTAACCTAACGGGTATTAAGAGCTCCAAGAAGTATTTTTAATCTACCAAGGTGAAGAACCACTCTCGAATGAAAGGACACGACATCTATTATAACTTAGAAGAGGATGCGGTAGAGTAAAGTAAACCAGTTTACTCCTCTCTTCGTTTATGCTGTTGGTGTTACGTCAGTAAACTTTCATCCAGCAACTCGTATAATATAGCTCGTAATTTCAACCACGCGTTACTTCCTCAAAATGTTTTGTAAGCATAAATGTGTGCAGTTTCAGTGCTTCAAGTGTTACGACCAGCCAGCCCAGTGTATAGGCCCTTCTTCGGTCACAACATTTGCATTAAAATATTAAAATAAAAAACAGAAACATCGTCATAATCTACATATCCAAGGTTTCAGAAATAAAACCTACCGCAAACCAGGCAAACCAAGTCATTCAATGAGGAGCCACAATCGCATCAGCATCGACCTTTTGTCGGATCCTATCGACATCTGAACTCAACTAGTGTTTAACGCCACCGACCTGATCAACGCTGACGGTAATATGTCCACCAATCTTTTAAAATATTGTCTATGGAAATAAAACCTGATTGGTTCAAAGAAAAAGCCTGATTATAAAATTAAGAACAAAGCTTTCCTATTCAGTTAACGCAGATATACTACATATTGCGTTCAAAAGTTGTTTATGAATGCCTCCGCCACAGATGTTGCCAGACTAATCATCACTCTAAACACAAGAAAAACATCCAGTTTAGATCAGTGTCTTACTCAACGTGGACCCTTTAACATTCTTCAATGCGAGGAACATGGGTGTACTGACGCTTTGTACCTGACAAAGTTACAGCACGACGTGAGTAACAAGTTCTCTCATCCAAATTTTACATGCGTCACTAAAGACGTAAGTAAACAAATACGTTTCATTGTCCTTAATGAAATCCTTAGGGAAACCTCTGACTCATCCGAAACCGAAGACGACATCAAATTCAACAACAGCAGCGGTGGTACCAGCAAAACATCAAACATCTATAATAGTAAGAGTGATAATACAAAACACCTCCCCACAAATAACAGCAACGACGATAACAATGTAGTGACAAACATCAAGATTATTCTATTTCACTTAGATAAAAAACAAGATAACTAGAGTTGATTTAATGTAGCAAAAACAGCAGACATGTGAAATTAATTGTGATAATATATCATATATTGTATTCATGTAAGAGAGAAAAAAAAGGAGGCCACGCGAGCGGCTGGACGGGTACAAAAGGTCCCGCCCTGGCGCCAGCGAAAGGTCAGAGGCCGCCCACGTCAACAAAAGGTCAAAAAGGTTGGCGCCACCATTGCAACCAACCATGACGACCTTCAAGACATCAGCGACCTCTGACTTTTCACTGGCGCCAGGGTGGACTTTGACCGTCTGACCTCCGCGGGGTATCCACTACTTGAAGTACATCTGATGGATATACTTGAAAGTTTGCAGCTCATTTCCCTTTGCATCACAAGAGCTTGTTATCATGGCTAAATACTTTAATATTGTCTACAAAAGTTGTTCGTAAATTGCTTAGTTTTAAATCATTCTTTGGTAAAAGTATATTATGGATGGAAGACTCACATTTAATAATAATAATAATAATAATAATAATAATAATAATAATAATAATAATAATAATAATGGTCATGTGAATTTGTCATGGCTAGAGAAAGTACTGTTAGTGTTCACATCAGATTTTTATGTATTAATAACAATAATTTCACAAAATTGCACTTGTGCACTAGTTAATGAATGTATGGAAAATATACTTCTTTGAATTTAAAGCAATTCTTTTATTTTTTGTCTACCACAGCTGAGAAACACTTGAAACTGCTTGAAAAGTATGACAAAAACAAAAGTATAAGTCAAGAAATTTAAATTTACAATTATTGTTTTTAAAAGGGAGCAGAAGAAAAGAAGAAATTTGTGTTGATGATGACATGCACGTGGCATGTTGTACATATTTGTGTGTGTGGGTGGGTGTGTGTATGTATGCGGGAGTGTGATGTGGGAGTGGGTATTTGTGTGCGCACATTCACCCATACACTCTCTCCTAACTAGCTATTTCTAACTTATCACCCTCTGTTGATTAGAAATAAAACTCAAATATTAGTAAAATAAAGCTGCAACTGAGAAAAACAAATTTAACTATCCCTATCATGTAGGACATGATATGCTAGTAATTCTTTGCAGTAAATATTCTTAACATTGAACCTTCCTGAAAGAGAAACGTTTGTGTTTGATACATGTTCCTGTAACATTGCAATAAGACTTGGAATTTCATTGAGCAATTTGTTGACCTGAAGTCTACAAGTATATCCTCCTGAAGTGACTGTGTGTATTAACCATAACAAAGTTTCTTCCTTGAAATACTCTTCATAAGTTTAAAGAGTGTACTGTGAACAAAAATACATGATGCTTAATGAAACAAATAAATTAACTCCTTACCTGCATGAGGAACATACGCCGTACTCTGTCAGAAGTGTTTAGATAGCTACCATGTAGCAGAAGGTAAGAGAACACTACAACATCACCTTTCTTGGCTGACACAGGTGTTGCACCAGAAATAGGATACTTCTCCTGAAACAGAACATATGATGTGAGTTATTGTATAATGTGCTACCTTTATTCTGCAAATTACATGAAGGCAAAAAATATTGCAAAAAAGGACTGTGGTGTTGAATTCATCATGGTAATGGTATGTAAAATGCCTAAGGGAAGTATGAACCTATGTAACAGTTGATAAATGATAAAATAGTGATTACTGAGCATAATATTAAGCAAGTAGTTGTAGTAAAAAATATCTAGAATTGTATATTTTTGGACAATCGGAATAGTTTTATTACATTCTAAAGATATAAATGATGGTAAAATTCTTTGCTTATTAGCCGACATATAATACAATGCCATACCAGGATTTAGTTCTGGGAGGGGTTTAATTTTTAGGCGCATTTGCTATTTCAGTATGACCATTTACATTACTTTATCTGTCTGTCCATAAGCTGAATGTGTCAAAATTTTATTATATACAAATAGAAAATGCTGGATTAGATTATATACTACTAGAAATTTTCCTGTCCATCATTTTCACTCATTTTGTTTCCTACTTCTTGCAGGGTTAGGCACAGTGGATAGTGGTGTGCAGCAATATGCAGTGGATGTGCTTTAAGGAGAGAATTGTTACTTTCCTGGTAAAGAACTTTCGGTCTAAATCTGTCCATGAGGATAGGGAGGAATCAAAGAGGTGCTTGGGGATGCTTAATCTAAACTTAAGAACCACATTGCACTGCACCTGCTGCCATCAGATCTGGCCACCCTTCATACTCTCTTGGCTCATTCCTTCCTCCTGGAGGTTTAGGAGGTGCAATAGGCCTGCCTTGGACACATTGCTGAGATCCTTCTCCATTTCTAATCTGAATTCAAATCAGTTTGTGCCCACAAGATATACAAGAACCTTATTTATCTGGTCCTCCTTAATCTGGATTTCCAGTTTATCCAGATTGAGTTTTGCTTATTTTTTCACTATGAAAATCTGTGTGTCCTTTGATAAATACATATGACTGTATATGGTTATAATGTTGGCTCCACAGGTAGCATAAAGACAGTGCCATCTCTATGTACATAGAGATCACTGTCAGTTGCATGCTTCAAGCTACTCAGAGCAACAAAAATAAATTATGTGAGATTGTGCTTCATTCATTTTCATGACATTCCTATCTATCATATACTTCCATCTGGACGACTTTCAATTCTTTTTTTTCTTCTGCTTCTTTTTCTGCTTTTGCAGTGTTTCAAATTTTACTATCATACTTCAAAGTATGTATTAATTTGATATTTGTTTTCAGATTATCTGAATTTTCTTAACCTAGATTACCTCTAGATTCCCACCTAGTCTGTGATCCTTTAGTTCCCAAGATCGCGGATTCAAACCCAGAGGAGGGTGATGAATTTTTTGGGGTGTAAAAATCCTTATAGCATGGCTTCCTTCAGAAGAGAAGTAAAGCCAGTGGTCCTGTGTTGTAGATTTACGGCATGTAAAATAACCTCAAGCTTGATAACGAAGCCGCTGAGCAAAGTATCTGATCTTTCATGCCCAATATAGAATAGGATGCTAAGAACCATGGTAGTCAAAGAGTATCCATAAATAAAAAAAAAACACCTAGTCTTGATAAACAAGGTTCTTGAGTACTTTCATGGCAGATTCTAGGCAGGAGGCATCTGCGTTCCTTGAATCTTCTTGCCAATGTCTATCACTTGTACTATTAAGTGTAAATAAAATGTTTAAAGCTTTTTCAGTCCCTACTAAATTTTCAGTATTAAATTATAATTATTAAGATATAGCTTTTAGTGTCTGCTTTTTTCCTTCTAGGCAGTGTTTATTTTAGAAACAGCACTTCTTTACCACATTAAAAAATTCCATAGAATTACAAGAGGTATAAGAAAAAGCATTGAATTTACAGCATAACCAAAGAAATACATCACAATGAAAACAAATTGTGTAACAAATATGTTCAGAGTAATTTCTAATCATGTCCTAAATCATTCACAGGGTTAGGGACAAATGCTTCTGAAACATCTACAGAGTAATTGATTTATAAGGGAGTTGGTGTTCTGAAGTTCTGACTCACCATGATACAAATTTAATAATACACCACTATTCTTAGCTTCTTTCTTACATAAGCATAAATACGTATTATTGATTCAGCCAAATAACATAAATTTTAGTCCAATATTGTAGTAGCAACATATGCATGTGGTACTCTAAGCATTATAGCACTCCAGCTGAGTGGTTTACAGAAAATATTTTGCTAACAGCATTCAACATCCCCCACCACCTTAGAAGATGGTGTGTGGCATGACTAGTAATAATTAATTTGAAGATACATGCTTTATGTTTTAATGTGCAAATTGTTTATCTACACTGCATATTTTGACAGTGTTTTTTGCAATTCATATGGGTATTTGACTAATATAAATGAATATACCTTCTTTCATGTATAGAATAATTTACATCTACGGATAGTTTTTCCCATTTTCTGGAATATGTGATTGGAAAGAGAAATATTGTTTTTTGTAATAAAAAGGATTCAAGATGTAACTCCCCATAAAATGCAAAAGAAATCCCTTTTTTAATCTCTTAATGAGGTACTAACCGGGTCCATATAATGAAAGGCTTCTTCTTTATCCAAGTAATCAAATTTTTCCCCATTATCTTTCACTCCAAAATCCTCCAAAGGCCCAAGTTTATGTGAGCCAGGGTATACACATAACCCTCCATTCTCTGGTGTAGAATCATCCAGATGAATGAAGGCTGCAACCATGGAGTGTTTCTTAAAAGGGAAATAATGGTAATCCTGATGCATGAGATACGGTGCTCCTTTTTCTGGAGGCTTGAGGTGGGCCTTAGTGTGGTGCAGGAGAATGTTTGGTGTGCCCATAATCTGTTCAAGAGCATCCAGAAGCTTCTTATTCATGATGAGCCTAGTGAAGACAGCTGAGTGAAACTGGAGGTTATGAATAGATAATACCTAGAAACATTAAGAAATAGCAAGTATCAGATAATACAAAACATAATAACTAGACTCCAGCTATAGGTGCACTTTATACTAAGTTAAGGGTTTCAGAATTATCATAACAGGCATCAAAACTTACATGATAGCATTAAGATATGTCAGTATATAGAACTAAAACAATACAGGGTGAATTATCCTGACCAATCACATTTCCCAGGTGTAAATTCAGAGCTGAACATAATATCACACTAGAGCTCTGCACCGGCTGAAATGTTTAGGCCCGACATGGCCAAGCCCGAGAATAGGCTATATTGTTTTACCACTCAGGCCAGACCAATTTTGTTGTAAATAAAATTATTTGGTAGTTATTTACCACCACCACCACCGCCACCACCACCGCCACCACCACCGCCACCACCACCGCCACTGCTACCACCACCGCCACCACCACTGCCACCACCACCACCAGTTCATGAAGCACTGCTAGTAGCCATGCGAAGGGATTTTGGTACGATTTCCGGTATTGGCATGGAAAATTTTTCTCCTGCTGGGGGGTCTGATAAGGTATGCACTCAGGCCTTTGGGACCAAATGAGAAGCCACCTAACAGAAATAGTAGAATAAACAAAAGTCCTGGAATCCACAAATAGTAAACGGCATGTTGACCTCATACTGTCTTATTGACTACATGCCACCCCTAGATCTTTTGGGACAGAGGGAGACAGAGCTTGCAGCTGCCATGCTGTTGTAATGTTATTTGCAATTGGCTAGAGGGAGCATTACTCTTATGAACATGTACTGTGATAATTCTGCTATTCCGGGCACCTCAGCATCGCACCCCGTCCTGCCAAAAAAATATATATATACTGATAAATTAATTTTTTCATCTTTATTTTTCCTTTACATGGAACATTTCTTTTTCTCCTGAAAAATGGCACTAATAAGTTTGATTAAAACACCACATGTTTAAATATCTTTACATGATAAATGAAATTCATATTTTTAATATATTCAGGTAATAAATTAATTTTTTTTTCTTTATTTTCAAGCCCGAACCCAACAAACAATTTTTAAAAATAAACTCAAACCTGGCCCGCAGGCCGGGCCAGGCATAGGCTGGAGAGCTTGGCCCAAGCCCGTGCTCATACCACTTTCTTTACCCATTTAGTTGAAATAAAATGTTCATTTTACAATGCCTCTCTCCTAAAATTTGGTAACCATTCTTGTAAATCTTGGGATGACTATATCATCACATTCTTCCACTTTCTTCAATCCTTGCAAGCTTTGTATCTCATTCTTTTACAGAAGGTACAAAGCTGTTTCAGCCTTGGAAAATTCAATGTTCAGCACTTGCTTTTTACCTTATAATCTATAAAGATGACAGGGAGTGACTACTAAGGTCAGTATATACTGTCTCAAACTATATTGCTTGTAGCAACTACACAAATTGCAGAACAAGATACTAGACAATACACAATATTGATGTTAAAGATTATAATATGCGGAGATAAAAACAAAAGCAGAAAAGAGAAAACAATGAAAAAGGTTAGAAATGCAAAGGAGCAGAAAATTTCAATTATTTGATTCATATAAAATGCATCTTTTTCTATATACTTTGGGATAATTTGATAAATATCCTCACAGAAATGTTTTCCTTAAGCAGTACACACTTTATTGCATGCTGTATAAGACATTTGTCAACTGTTTATGAAGCATCTTGACCATGGCCTCCATGATAAATGAGCAACTACTTATTTTTAAATATGTTGGAGGTGGAAATTATGTCATTTTATTTCATGATTTAAATATGTTGAAGGTAGAAATTATGTCATTATATTTGATGATTACAAGTAGAACACAATGCAATGGTTTTCCTTCTTACTGACAAATGAACTCTACAACACATGAGTTATTGAGTTTTCATGTGACCAAGTTTCATATAAGTTTTGAAAAGTGGGCCCCAGCTTCTTTACTTATTAGCAATTTAAGCAGAATTTTTAGGTTCTCTGAGATACATTTAAGGACCCAAGTAACAGCTCCTTATTGGTCATTAAAAGGTCAGTTGTTAAGAGCTTTTAAATTGATTGGATTATTAAAATAATGATAGATTTCTTAATTCTTGCTTTATAATGAAAAATGGTATTGGGAAGGAACAGAAGTTGAAATAGTCTATGAATTTGATTATTTAGCTAAGGGAAGGTTAGCTGTAAAAGTTATTAGTGTCTGCAGGCATAAACTACCAGGAATACATATAAAGTGGTTGGAGAGAATATATTTGGCAGTAGTAGGGGCCAAAATGATGTATAGCACTGAAATATGGGATATTGATGAGGGATGGCTAAACATTGATTCAATTCACAGGAATCTCAGCAAACAAATTTTGGGGCTAGCAAAAGGCTTACCAAATGGGGCTGTACAAGCTGAAGTAGGTAGAATTGGGAGTAAAGGAAACATGACAAGAACTTTGAAATATTGGCTCAGGTTAAAGAACTTGGAAGAGAATAACATCTTGAGACATTGTCTAAATTTTCAAGACAAAACAATGAGGAGTAATACCTGGGTTGAGAGAATCAAAGAGACCGTGGAAAAAATTGGAGGACATTGAAATACAGGAGATATTTAGTAGTTTCAGCAACAAAAAGTCATTGAGGATATACAGGAAGATAAATAAAGTAAGGGATAGACAGAATTATGTGGCTAAAGGCAACCAGAGGATGAAGGAGAGAACTGCATGGGCCCAAACAGGGGTAGTGGAATTGAAAGGAATAAGAGGGGGTCTGAAAATAGAGGAATGTCCAATGAGTGGAATGCAAGATAATCATTGGCATGTGATTCTGGAACGTGAAGAAACCAAAATAATGAGAGGAAAACTTAGGATTGAGAAATGGGCTAATAGAGATAAAGCGGAAAAAGTTGATGAATTTGAAGTAAAGGCAGGAAGTCATCTAGGCAAGGTTAATAGAAAATGGAGGAGGGAAATAAACAAACATGGGGAATTAGAAATTGTAGAACTATAATGTAAATGGGATAGAGTCCGAGTACACCTTTAAAGATAGGTGGACCCGATAGTAGAACAACCACAAGGTTGAAACTAGATGAGCCACTTGTTTATACAGAAACTCTCGAGAAAGAGTCACTAGTATTGTGGTATTTTCTTTGTATGGTCAAGAGATTGTAAAATAATATTATATATTGTATGTATTACTAAGGGAATAATAAATTCATTGAGTCAATCATTCATTCATAATTCTTGCTTTAAACATCTTTTTATGCCAGGAGCAGCTGTCCCCCTCTTAATCTCCTCAACATTTAACTAGTGAATCAAGGTGCGTGAAATTGTTTTAGCAGTGCTCTGAGCAGAACCTAATTACATATCCTTAAGATAATGTAGTAGATTATCTTTTTGGGCTGACTCCATTTTAATTAAATAATCATATTAAGCAGAGAAGTTGGGAACAGCCAGAAGTTTTTATTCTAAGAAAAATTCGTAGCTTCACCATCTATCTCTTGCTTATTGCCGCCACATGTCCATGCCCAGTTTGGTGATGCTGGTGCAAGCAAAGAAATGTAAATGAAAGAATTTTGGCCTGCCAATTCTAGTTATTAAAACAGGGAAATTTTATGTAACAATTTCAGAAACTTTTTATTTCTGTAATGATATAATATACTTTATTTGTGTGAATTCTACATTTTCCTTTAGGAAGTTTATCTGTATTATGATTTTGCAATTCCCCTAGAATAAAGAAAACCTTTACTGAAAATACAAAATAAATATTTTATTAGCCAGACCAATAACCAAAATTATTGGTATTTTGCACAAAATATTAAGAACCAGTTTTTAAAATACTAAAGATAAAATCATTTTTACTTTCTCTACTACGTATAGCAAGTAGGGGAAGTATTGTATTCCACCCAAAAATTCAATACCGAGATTTCACCGGAAATACATGTTTTGAGACCCCCTGAATCCAAAAAAAGCATTTTTGGAAATATGTCTGTGTGTCTGAGTGTGTGTGTGTCTGTCTGTGAACAGCATAACTCAGAAACGAACAGTCGGATAAACACCAAACTTGGTATTTAGGTTCAGTATCTTCCAAGGATGCGACACGAAGGTTTTCAAGAAAATCCCTCCACCCCAGATTACCCTTTACATGGAAGATTTTTCGAAAATTTTAATTTTCTCAAAAATGGCTCTAACGATTTTGATTAAAATATCATATGTTTAAGATATTTTTATGACAAATAAAATGTATATTTTGAATTTCCTGGGAATGTCTCCAAAAGTATTCTTCATTGTGAACGACTTTTGCATAACTGGTAAACCATAAGAGATAGACAAACTTTTACTACACAAAAAATGTAGATCACGTTAAAATACACTATTTATGTCATATACATTTTTTTTGTTGAGTGAACCATTTTCGAGATATTACTTGTTATTCCCTTAAATTTTTCAATACTTATTTTCTCAAATGGGAATTTGTTATTCTTTTTTTTGTCTTGGATATGCAAAGAGTATTAATCTGTGGGAAAGGGAATGGTGCTGCACCTAGCAGCCAGCTATTAAGAGATATGTATGTGCTTAAAGGCTACTGTATTTCCAAATTGCCCTTGTAAATATATATTCCCCTTACCTCTACAAGAAAATTAGCAATAAGATAGACTTTGCAAATGTTTATCTCGATTAACATGAAGTAGATGGAGAATAAGCGTTTGTGAAAATAGTTTGTACAAGAGTAGAGAAAGTAATGTGAGTGTAACACATCAGATTTTTAAGAGTATGTGCAAACAAGCCCTGTTAAATAAGGAGTGGTATTTATACAGTCTTTCTGATATAAGTTATGCATTCACGTTGCCTGAACTTTTAATGAAAAACAAATATGAGATAATGATGTTATGGTTTAGAGGGTTACAAAACATGTGAAACTGCCGGTGAAACTGCAGGTTTCAGTCTTTGGTTGAATTCATTACTTAAATAATGTACATTATAGATACATTCTCTTCTCTATGCAGATGGCTGCTTGTTATCTGCTGCAATTCAGGGTTCTGGACAAACTTAAGCAGGTTTAACTCAATAACTTAAAATCTTCTTTATACAGTAGGTATTGAAATCGAACACCAAAAATCAAGCCAAGTTAATGGTGATAAATAATTCGATCACCTCCTGCTGGATCAAGGAAAGATTTTTATATCCAGAAAATTACCAAATATTCCTAAACAGCAGTAGACAAGAAATACTATTATTATGGTATAAAACAGAAGTGGTTTATCCATACATAATTTAGTTGGTTCTTTTTTTACTACATTCAGTTATTTTCTTAGATGGCTGAGACTATAAACTGCCAGCTGAAGCATTTTCTTTTCATGCAGATAGACAACACTACGACTGAAGAGTATTTGCCTTTCTCCAAGTGCTGCAGCAATAGAAAGATGCAGCAAATGCATTATTGTGTTGGTAAAGGAATGCAGCAGAATAGAGAAGAGGTGATAACACAGAAAGGTTAAATTTTGAATATTATTTACTTTCTTAAAACTAAATGCAGATATCTGTTCAAATTTCAGATAGGTATGTATATAATGTTGTTGAAGATTGCAGATTAATGTAACTGCTTAATCTCATCTTACCTTAAAGTTACATCCCATCTGAAAATTATTTCTTCTTACTGCATATGCATGCGCGGAAAATGTAGCAGGTAAAATAAGACCTGTATCCAGTTTTAAAAATTTGCTATTATGACCATCAAGTCAGTCACTGTATTCATGTTTCTTTAATGAGGCAGCTTATATTAAATTGCTGCAAACATGATGTTTGTGAGGTGTAGACTGTTAGTTCTTACTCTTGCTGAGTAGGTATAAGTGGAATTAACAAAGGCAAGTATTACAACAGTTTAAAATTATTCTCCTGCTGAAGTAGTGCTTTTGTAGTTGTAGTTGTGTGGATGTGGCTTTTGCTGAAACCCTCCACAAATATCCTAGGCAGGTAATGAAAAGTTGGTGTATGCTGAAAACATGTTCTGATTCTTCATGAAATGATGTAGCTTGTTAGCCCTATGTATATATATATATATATATATATAATATATATTAATTTGTAACTATGCATTGAATTGAATTTATCAACTTTATTGTACATCCAATTTGTTTTTTACAATTCTATTTTACAATCTCTTAATAATACAAAAAAATCATGCCACTGCTTGCTAATATTTGACTTGTATTTGAGTTGCTGTGTAGCCAAGTGGCCCAGCAGTTTCACACTGTGCTAACTCTATCTAAAGTAAGCTAAACTGAATTAACCTAACCTATGATGGTAGATTGAGTCCAGAATTTACCAGATTAATTGTGATGAATATGAGAAACACTACATAGGAAAACCAAAAAGAAACTTGGAAACCAGACTTAAGGAACACCAAAGGAACATAAAACTAAAACAAATAGAGAAATCTGCTGTATCACACCATTGTTGGACAAAAATACCACAACATTGGCCAAAGTATAAAATTGTTAAAACCACACCAATAGAATTGAACATCTGGGAAAAAATAAACACAATCAAAAACAGCAACAATGCCATTAATTTTTAAATCCCGCCTGTGAACAATGTGTTAAAATTTTGTGCCTCCAACACCAGATGGTAACAGGTTCAGAATCTGCAGGAAGAGGAAGAAGAGGATATGGGAGAAAGAAACCATTAGTCACCCAGTCGCTGACGAGGAGGATGAATGCCCTTGAAAACCTTTCTGTTTTATACAACTTTTAATTAGTGAAGGTGAGTGTCAAAATGTGTGACTCAATCTACCATTATAATCAATACTTCACTATTAATAGTGCTTCTGTTTTTAATATTTAACCTAACCTAACCTTTTGCTATCTGCCGGCTTTCAGAGGCCCTGTCTGATGGTGTATAGAATGAAGTTACACTATATGCCAGCTTTTCACGATCTGCCTAAGATCTTCACAAAATGACGGATTTCAGCAAAAGTCACTACATAAATTTCTTTTGTTTCCTTTGTATCTTCATAGCTGATAGCTACATTTATTTATCATTGTTTTTTGTTTTTTTTTCAATTAAACTTTTAATATGGCAAATCTATTGTAGTAACTCCAATTCATGAGTTCATGGATCACCACTGGTAGAGAACAATTTTCCAGAAGACACGCTCATCTCTGACTCTACTACAAAATAACTACAAATGTTAGGAACAAAACACATGGAGGACTTGCAACACATGACATTTTAAATGAGCATTTTCAAAAGAGAAAGCTTGCTGGTCAATGGACCCCTCATAAGTTCTCTGATGAACAAAAACCACAGAGAAAATAAACTGCAAGCTTATTACTCTTGCACTCTCAGAAACAAGTAGAACAGTTCTTAAGATGCACTGGGATTCTTAAAATTGAATTTGTAGGAATTAAAGTCACAGTCAACTCAGTGAAAACACCCATCTTTAGCATGTCCCTCAAAATAGGCAAGATTCAAGCAAATCAGCATTATGGTGTATTATATCAGCTTATTACTCAAACTTATTTTATTTTTGTTGTGAAATCAATGACTGCAAATTACTACCAAGAATTACAAACAAAGATATTACATAAATTACAGATATTAGGGTCTACTGTCCCACTCCTCCATGACAATACAAAACTGCTTATTGACAAGCCAGTGGGACATAATTTGAGAAACCTTCATTTACTGAGCTTACAATACGGACAGGAATCCACCTGATTATGATATTTTCTCAGTGTGAAAAGTCCACTACAAGGTTAGTTTTTACAGTGCTAAATGACCTGAATACAACTATGATCCTAAGCATCTAAGAGTTAAACTTCAAAGGGATTAAAAGGCATCCAACAGCTGCCATAATGTTGGGAAACATCATTCAAATTTAAGAGTGTTGCTCTGAACACTCTTAAATTGATACAGCAAATTTAAAAAATAAAATAAACTTTAGTTAAATAAGTTTATGAATTATTTCTTTATTTGTTCTGAACACTCACCTTGACTTCCTCATTTTTGCTAGCCTTCTTCATTTCATTACCACTCCACTGGGCCTCCAAGGCATCTGACTGTTTTCTGGAAAACAGTTCATTATATTCTTGAGATATTTCTTCCATTTCTTCAGGAGTAAATATGTTTTCTAGTTTCACATAGCCATTCTCTTTGTAGAAGTCCACCATCTCCTGATTCTTGGAACTAGGCATCTCGACCTAAAGTACGAATAGAAAATAGAATTAAAATACAACTTTAATTTCATCTCCTTTCCTTTCTTCTGATATGATCTTCCAGTTTTCAAAATAAGAAAGTTCTTTAAAATAATATATTTATGACCATTTTAAAAATATAAAATGCATTTCAATATGTTTATATTGATAGACTTCCTCTGTGATAGTGATTCAAATTTACATAATATCTGCAAATAAAATCCATCAAGTTTAAGTGAATTAGAAAAGCAAACTTATTTATTTGCTGCATTTTTTCAAATACTTGTTATCATTATAACTGGCGTAACTGCTTGTTGCACACTACGGCCAAGGTCTACCATAAAACAACTGTATACTCCACATCAGTCTCTATCATGCAAGCATATCAACAAATGCTCATAAGTGCTATTGCTTAAACATTTGGATAGAGATCTTTTTATAAAGCATTTAATGTCCGTCCTTACTATATAGGGTGCCACAGGTGGTGACACTGATTATACATGCACTGAAATGATATTTGGGAAAGGAATTTTGGGAAGGAAACATACCAGGCCTAATTTTAGGGTATCTCCCCAGCATTTGCCAGTATGAGGACTAAATAAAACCTGGAAAAAACTCAGTTATGGAAGACAGTCCTGGTGGGATTTGAACTGCGGACCTCCTGTTCTTGATTCCATGTCTTTACAACTTTGTCCACCAGTTTTGGTTGGATGGAGATGGTTTTATTAGTAGAAAAGAGAAAGATAGACAAGAGGGTTTGTGATGACAGGGCAATGCAAGGGAATGGACAAAGTATGTACCATTAAATCAGCATTAGGGCATTTTATTTTAAATAAGGACAATTCTGAGAATACCAAGTGCTTTATATGCAAAAACTGAAACATTAAAACATGAAATTCATCTGCCTTGAGGCAGTATTTTTAACACTTAAATGTTTTCAGTCTAATTATATAATATAAAATATAATAACAGCCCGCTTAAAGCAATATGTGTATACCACAATATATAAAAAATGTATATTACAGTCATTGTATATGTTTATATTATTGTGTACATGTATAATAATGTTATGTGAATGCATTAGATAATTTAATAATCTAGGAGCTGTGAGAATAGAGGCCGAAATTTATTAACAATGAGGTAACCTTGAGAAAATAATGAATTAGAAAGTTTAATAATGCTACTAGTAATTCTTGGAACAATAATGTAATATTTAAAACAGTTTATAAATAGCCAATCAACAACTAGAAAAAAACTGAAAGTTAAATAAAAGTATTCTATTGGAGTAAAATTAGCAATCAAAGACTTGAAATAGAGAAATTTACAAATTTAAGCGGTAAAAGCCTGTCGCTAGTAGACAGCATTCCCAACTGTATGCTAGACTGCAGCATATCTCAGCAGTTCATTTGCTCAGTACGTATCCAGTGTGGGACAAAAATTCATTACAGAGAGAATATTATAAAGTTTATGTGTTAAAACGTGCAAGTAATTAATAAATAATCTCACAGCTTTCTATATAAGTGAAGTGTTATTTAATCGCATGAAGAATTAATAAAAGGAGTGAAGTAAAAATTATAATTGTGTAAGCCTACATTCTTTAGCCGCATCACCCCCTGCTAAGAGATACATGTTTCTACAAATTAATACTGACGCAGCCGAGACAAACCTAAATATATATAATATTTAAAGAAACATAAAAATACAAAGTTGATTCCTAAACGTTGGGGTGAAGGCCACCAGAAAGTGAACGTTGTGGCAAAGGCCACCGGAAACTTTGTACCATACGTGGGGCAGTTACTTCATTAAGTTTGGCTCCCCAACAGTGGAACTACAATACAATTCCTACTTCAAATTGGCTTTCCATATGGGGCAACAATCTCTTCTTCTCAGCCTTCAGTGGTGACGACCTTTACCCCCATATGTAGAAACCACAGGTGAAAGAAGTTATTTTTAGTTTTTGATTTTATTCAAGTTTTAGAAATATTTGTGTGTTCTAAAATGTACTGCTTAAAAAGAAGAGTTTTCAAGCAATATTTCTACTCACTTAGTTTCCCATATGGTTAAATTAGTGAACAGCTTGATTATTCTGCATAGATGACGACTATTCTCTCGGCCCCCCCCCACCACCCATAATATGAATGGTGTTCACCTCAGATCATTACTTCTGCAGTTAATATATCCCATGTATACTAGAATTACTCAAAAAAAAGGAAAGAAATTCAGTATGTAATTAACTGTGCAATTTATTCCTTTATTTTTTTCTTAAGGTTGTTTACAAGGATAAAATTAAGCTTCTTTCCTTCCTTCCTTCCTCCCTCCCGCCCTTCCTTCCTTCCTCCCTTCCTTCTTTCTTCTTTCTTTCTTTCTTTCTTTCTTTCTTTGTTTCTTGCCTTGTGTTTTGTTTATGAATGTAATATCTGGTTAAATAAGGAACACTTGCAGACATAAACTTTGAATAACACTAGGTTACAAATGGAAACATTTTTTCTGTGGTACGATTAAAAATAGGTGACTTTTACTAATTTTGGTGCGCAGAATCAAAAAATACATTCTGTTTTATCGTAGCACATCTCATTTTGATAATATGACAATGTTCAATTAAAATATAATTGTAAAATTTGCAAAAATATTACACACTCATATACAACTTTTAAAGAAAATAAAAAATAATAATAATAACATGAAAGCTACCTGAATTTGAGAATGTATGTTAGTTATCTTGTGTACCCCTTTTTCTTTTCCCATGGAACTTCAGTGTACATCATTTCCTCGAGTGTTCACTGGTAGGTTCGTCGCATGCAAGACATCAGCAGTAATCGGCCATCATATACGTATACATCCCAACATCCCTGATAATGTCCTTCAACATCTTTCAAGTCCTGGTGAAACCTTTCACCTTGCTCTTCACTGACAGCTCCTAAATTTGATGGGAAGTAGTCAAGATGTAACTTGAGGAAATGAAGCTTCAAACTCATATTTCAGCCGAGCAGTCTGAAATTTTCCAGCATATTACTCACAATTTCTTTGTATTGAGGGTCTTTCACATTGCTCAGAAATTTCTTAACAACCTTCTGAACCCATTCCATGCATCTTTTTTTATTTCATTCATAGAGCTGGTAAAATTAACATCTTTCATCAATTTCCTTATCTGTGGTCTATCAAATACTTCCTTCCTGATTTTAGTCTGTGACAATGATGGAAACTTTGTGCATAAGTGCTGAAAGGCTTTAACGAATTGTTTCATCAGCCAAGTTTTGTGTAATGGAGGGAGTAGAATTTTTTGACGATCAACAAGAGACACATTAATAAAATTTTTTGATCCAGGTTCCAGTTGCTGCCTCTTAGGCCATTGGTCAGTTTCCCAATGTTTGTCCCTCGCCCTGCTATCCTATCCATAAAGAAAACAAGGGAATTTTATGTACCTCCTAGTTGTCCTAGTAACAGACCAATGACCTTCAAGTCACCACATATTTGCCATTCATTAATTTTCTCAAAAACATGCTTCAGAGTTTCATAAGACTCTCTTAGGTTCATACAGTGTGCAAGCACTTTTGAAGCTAACTTAATGCCATTATCAAGTAACACTGCCTTAAAACTTCATTTGGAAGAATCAATAAAAAGACGCCAGTTACTTGGCTCATATGCTTCCCTGCCCAACTGTGAATAAGATTACATACATCCACACAAAACACAAGTTGATCTTCTGCATAGTACTTGTGGAACTGTATTTCGTATTTCCTATACCATGAAAATGTAACACCAGGTGATAACAAATTCTTCTCCTGTGGTCTTGAGCCTAGTAATTCATTTTTTTTTTTTTTTTTTGTGAGGCCTAAATTTGTCACTAAATCATTTAACTGAAATTGATTAAACTGTTGTGGTGAATTGTCAAATTCCTCTGGATCAGAAACCAACTCATTATCGGAAATCATGAAACTGCTTTCAGATTCAGTAAAATTCAGGTCTGCTGGTGGTGTTGGTATGGGTAGTTCGGGTCCATGAGGAATATTTAATTCCTATCTTTTTTTTTTTTTTTTTGTGGGCAGCAACTTTGCTTATGCAAAAGTAACAATCATCATGGTGACTCTGTTACTCTCCACATATCATTGGTTTGGTAAACGGCATTGCCTTCTGTTTTCCTTCATACCAATAACATAATCCCTCAACACAACTGTTACATGCAATATGAGGGACAAACAATTTATACTGATCACCAGTTTTTTTCTTTGAAATATGAGTAATATAAGATGTTAAAACATTGGTCAGCAGATTAAAAACACTTGTTGCTCCACTTACTTAAAATTCTTATTCGAACATGTTTCAAAGAGACATGCTCTTCATCCTCAGCAAGCCGGCCAACTTATGTACACATCAGGTAACTTCTTCCACTTCCTTGTTGCCCAGTGTGCCTCTCTTTCTATTGGTCAGTCATAAGACGTCGTCCATCACTGTTTTTCAAAATTCATGGCTCGATTTATATTTTTAATGATATGTATATTTTCCCATATCGTTAATTCACTATGGTTCTTGGCTGGTTTTAAAAGTTTGATTTCGTGACTAATATTATGATTATGTGACCAAAAATGATGGGCTAAGGCTGATTTATCTGTCTAAATTTCTTTATGCACTTGCTGTATAGGTTTTTCGTCAATCACAACTACAAATTTGAAACTGCCAATTGGAACGCTTTTGGTTAACTGATGTTTCAGCTGATCAGTATTTGGGTAATTGATGCTCTACTGTACAAATAAATGCTTTCACACATGTTATAGAGAACGTTTTTCACATTTTTGTGACTGCAGTTTCAGATTGATTTACTCCATCATAAGACTTTGGTGACACCCCCCCCCATAAAATCAACTATATTGCTGGATTCATTGCTTAATCCAGAGTTTGTAGAATGGCTTAGTGATGTACTAGACAATCAATGTGAAGCCTACTGTAAAGTGTGCAGAAAGAGGTATAAACTCGATAATATGGGGCACTGGGCATTATGAAGGAGTAGAGGAGGCTGTTAAAATAACACAAATACAAAATTGTAGTGAGAGAAATACAGTATTTTGGTCAGGGAAGTTAAGTTCACATTTTTGCTGGGAACCGTTTTACAGCGTAACAAATAATTGAAAAACAAAGATAATTCAACAAGAAATTTTACATTCTTTTCGTTGATTACATTAAGGCATTTGATTGTTTGAACAGATCTCAACTCTGGAAGATTTTAGAAAAAAAGAGACATACCACTGAATTTAATTTAAATCATTAAGAGCCCTTATAGTGGTACCATAAATTGTTGTCTTTCTAGTAAATATAATTTGTAAATTGTATTAGTATGTATAAAATATGGCATGTCCAAAATCAAATTTATTGATAAACTGAATGAAATAATAATAACAATAATAACAACAATAATACATTTATTATTATTATTATTATTATTATTATTATTATTATTATTATTATTATTACTATTACTATTATTATCATTATTGTTACTATTGTTAAATAAAACTTAAAGTGAGAAATTCATGAATAGAGATTGTACCATAATAACACAAAGAAGGGCTAAGGCAAGGAAATATACTGTCTCCAATACTTTTCAATTTGTTTACAGATGACAAATAAGAACATGGAAAGTAATTGCTAAGAATGAAAATAAGTTTACAACAAGTAAAAATAATTTTATATGCTGAACCAGATTCTAATTTCTGAATCGAAATTAATTTACAAAAAGTGTTTTATCTACTGAAAAATAATTTAACAATATCAGTAGAAAAGACCAAATTCATTCCATTTCAAGATACATAGCCATTTAGTGTTACAAAATAAAAGTATAGAGCAAGTAAATTATTTCAACTACTTGAGCTTCCTAATACCTGTATCTGACCATCTAAAATATGATATGAGATATAAAAAAATATCTCACTTCGCCCAAATGCACAGAATGACTGTATACAAACATTGAACAATAGAAGTTCTATAAGGTTATGGCAGTTCTTGCACTGTTATATGATGATGATGGTGATGATGATGATAACAATAATAATGATGATGATAATAATAATAATAATAATAATAATAATAATAATAATAATAATAATAATAATAATAATAATAATAATAATAATAATAATAATAATAATAATAATAATAATAATAATAATAATAGATTTTATTGTCATTAAGCTTATAAAGCAATAGACAACGTCAAAGATATATACAATTGTTTACAAGTAATGCAGGATATGTACAAATTTGATTGCAGTATTAACCATAGTTGTAGAGGTTAAGTATTTCTAGTTTATATTGTACAGATATCACAAGGTCCTACCGTATAATTATTAGTGTGGGTACTACATACTTTTTAATTTAAAAAATATTCTTGTAAAGAGTAAAAAGGCATCACAATGATTCAGTCAAATAATTTGTGCTTGAAAGCTGTTAAAGAGCATTGTTCTAAGTCTGAAGGTAATTTATTTTACATTTTGGAACCAAGTATTTCTAAGCTCTTTTGAGTTGCAGTCAATCTACAATATGGGACATCGATGTGTTGGCATGATCTAGTAATATGTAAATGAACATCTTGTCTGTTTTGTAATTCAGATGTATGGCTTTTGGTATACAACAAAACGGTGTATATATGTAAATTTATTACTGTCAGTATTCTTAGTTTAATAAATAGTAGTTTACAATGAGCTAGTCTTGGTTCATTACACATAATGCGAATGACCTTTTTCTGTAGTAGAAGTATTTTGGAAACATGGGAACTGTTACCCCAAAACAAGATACCATACATCACAGTGCTTTGAAAAAATGCAAAATATGCTGATCGAATATAAGGTGTGGGTACATGCAATTTCAAATTTCTAATCAAATGTATAACTCTGGAGAGTTTACACATAATTAGATCAATGTGTGGTGCCCAGGATAAGTTACTGTCTAATAAAAACACCTAGAAATTTCACATTATCCAAATTATTTGCAAAAGTAGTATCCCTACAATTAAAAATCATGTGTTATGATAGTGAAGCTGGACATTAACAAAGAAAGACAAATCAAGATAAAGCAGCATTTTAAGAATAGTGGCAGAATACATTAAATGATAAAATGTTTAAATTGAATAAAAAGATAATATATAGAGAAAAATGGAAATAAACATAACAAGACAACCAAACAACAGTATAGCTGTTTTGCTTTAAAATACATGCAAATGAAATGCAGAAACCAAGGAAGATCAATGAAAGTATTCTGAATGCCAGAACAGGCTCTAGCCTACACCTTGTGGAAGATGATGATGATGTGATGATATTTGGTTAAATGTACACATTTAGCCTTGTTGGATAACTTGAGAACTTATGTGCTTTCCTGATGTTAACACATCAATGTTCAAAATACAACTGTATGATATAACTTATCTATCAATTACAACCGATATAAGTAACAATAACAACAGTTGTTAACAGGATGTTTTGTAGAGAAATACTAGGGCTACCGAAGTCAATTGTAAGACAGGTAGCACAATTAGAGATGGGCAGGTTGCCAACTAAGGGGAAGATAATGGAAAGAGCTTTGAAATTTGGTTCAGAAGTTTAAATCTAGGAAAAAGTAATGTGTTAAGACAATGTATTGAATACCAAGAGAAGAGCTTAATGAATGATGGATGGGTAATTAAATTACGGAATATTTTGGAGAAAAATGGGTTAGGAGATATATGGAGAAGGAGAGAAAATAACGTAAAACATTTTTGGAAAAAGGCAAGGAAAAAACTGGAAGATATAGAAATACAAATCATGTTCAGTGAGATTGCCGAAAAGAGCTCATTAGTTTATTATAGGCCAATGAAAAATACATGGGGTAGGGAAAAATATATAGACATAGTAAATAAAGAAGAGAGAGAATCTATTGCATGGTTAAGAACTGGAGCATGGAGGCTAAAAGGGCTAAGACAGGGTATTCCTCAGAAGCAATGTCCGATATGTGGTGGTAATGAAGACATTGAACACATAGTATTTAAGTGCCAAGGAACAGAAAATTGGAGAAAAGATTTTTTTAATAAGAAGTGGTTGAAGGGGGATAGAAATACACTTATAATTGAAATGATATGCAAGGACGCTAGAAGCATTGGGCAGTTTTTGTGTAAAGTAAAAAATAAATGTTTTTGGACAGTGGAAAGAGAAAAGTAAGAGGTAGTGCATCTTACTTTGAATGGAAAACTATAGTGAATGTGTTAATTTAGTGACAAGAGATTGTAAAATGTAAATAAACTGTAGTGATTGTCTACTGAATAAGTGACCAGGGTCAAAATGCAGTAGACAATCTAATTTGTAAAACTCCTAGCACAACAATAATTATTGTTACAATATTTTAGACAATAAACAATAGTACAATTTTATACCTTATGACACATTCTGTTTAGAGTTTGTGCATCTCTGTGTTCTGACTATGCACAACAAGAAGTTGGTTTATTTCATTTATGTGTTTTTCACCTTAGCACTGGAAGCCTGTTTCTTTGAAAGTCACAAAAATGTGCTTCTCTGACATTGTTATTATCATGGATTTAGGACAATATTTAGTGATAAGAGGTAGTTAACATTCTGAAAGCTACTGACCGCATATGGGCAACAACTACAACTAATTTGTGAAGTATTCCTCCCCAAGTATCTCAGCAATTGAGTGCACCCCATTCCATACTTTTATCATGAGTCAAGTCCCTTGGCAATAATGAGGGACAAATGCACTATTCCTGTAGGATTCACACTGCATCACTGTTCATTTAAACTCATGGGCAAAACAGAAGAATATGCATTGAAGATGAATGAAATGAATTTCGATAAATATGGAAGGATAAAATGTTAACCTCATTAGTTAAACATTTTTAAAAACTGATTGAGATTACATTTTAGGCTGAGTTTCTGTTACAACTCTTTTGATTTTACTGCCCAGTAGGCACTCCAGATAATGCAGTGCATTATTTTCAGGTAGTTATGAGCTGAAAATGGTTTAGGACATTACCATTTGGATTCTGAATAGCTGAGGTTTTGTTATTATAAGTCCATCGTGCTAAAAGTCAGCCTTACTCAGCTTTAACAAAGCAATTGGTCTGGCAAAATTCATTTAAAACTAGCACAAACAAAACCCAGGTTTGATATTTTATAACATTTCTTATGCACTTTTGAAATATATTATTAATATGTTAGTAAATATTGCAACCAAAACATAAAATTAGGCTTCAAACACACAAGAAATATATTGTAGGTCCCATTTTCATAATTTTTGCCCAAGTCCTGAAATTACATTTCCAAAGCTCTTCTAGATGTTTTTTTAAGGCGGCAACATTTTTTGAAGCCGAAGTATAGTCTGTAATTTTCAACAGATACTGTAACATAAGCTTTATCCAGGTAGGAGTTTGGGTTTGTAAGTAAGGGCTTGAAAATAAGGATAGAGCAATTTTTGAATGTCAAGTTGGCTTTAATCGATGTGTTCAAAGTTTGGTTCAGGTTGGTCAAGTGGTTTAAATTAGTATGTAAGAAGTTGAGAATTATGATATGGTGTAGTTTTTAGAAGTCATAAAATACTGTTCAGATTAGTAAAAAATGTAGATTTATATGTGGGGGCCTGAAAACATAGAAGGGTTGGCTTTTGAAAGCTTAATTAGCCTGTAGTTTTGCCAGATCCTATTATTATATGTATAAAAAGTTTTAACAGGATTAAAGGGATGTTCGTAGAGAATGCATTTGGGAGGAACTGAAACAGAAAAATTGAAACACACAAAGTCAGTCATACCTTCATTCTGTGGTCACTTTTATAAATTTATCCATGTGAAGGGATTATCAACTGCATAACTAAACATGGCATATTGACTAAATAAGAATTTGACAGGTCAACATGGTCAACAAAATTAATTTTTGGGTATTTATTATTCTAGGACCAAAAGACAAACAGGAATACATACAGACCAAACTCCATGGCCAGGGCTCATATCAATCAGGCAGTCAGGTGTATTAACCACTAGACTACAGAGAGACTCACACTCACTCCGTTACAACTACAGGAGGTGCTCTCTAACCATTTAGTACTGACTACCTGTGACTAAATGTGTGTGTATAGTAATATAAGCAGAGTGAGCCATTTAATCAATGTTGCCAACCAACATATGAAATGATAATTTTCCAAAAGAACAGATTAAATTCATTGTCATCCTCCAATATTTATCATTGTTTTAATGTATATAGTATTTTTGTTTGCCTGTTTATTAACTGATACAATGTTGTATACTACATCTACAAAAATGACACTGTAGTGCTTTGATATTACAGTTTAGGATATCAGGGGGGAGGGGGAGGGGGAGCTCAAGCCCTCTGAGGCCCCCTCTGCATACATAGGGCATCTGGATGTGGCTGGTGCCCCCTGAGGCCCCTCTGCATATGCCCATGCCAGTTCAGGTAGAAAGGTGCAGCTTTGTACACAGTGTTGAAAATATGGATATGAGATAATTTCTGGAATTTTTAAGGTGTTTATTATACCCTCGGTATGCTGCATTTTTTGTCTCTATATGTTTTTATAAGGTCAGAAAGACTGTAAGAAATAGTTTCTGAGCAGCTATATAAGCTTCATAAATTCTGCGGTATATAGAAGGGTAAGAGATGAAATATTTAAAAGTGTGGGAATCTCGCAATCTAAATTTAATTTATCAATTAAATCCGAAATTATGTCTGTAACATACACACCTTTAAAACTATTATTTAATTCAAAAGGTATAATCAAATTGAAAAACTCAATGCCATAGCCATGAGTTCAAACACAAATCTTCTGCTCTCTGTGTTTCAAAACTAGCTATCACATTGAATTTTTCAGTCTCATGCTACCTTTGGAACCTTTTCATACACCGACTTGTGTGAAAGAACAATTGTCATTGTTTGACCTAGTAGTGATTAACTATGAAGCTCCAGACATTAAGCATTTACAACATTGTTAGTCATTATTGGGGTATGTCATCTCAAAATGAATTTCAGATTTTGTGGTTTACCAAACAAAAAAATGCAAGTCAGTTGGCAAATTTAATGTGCCGCCATGTTGCCATTGTAGCTCAGTTGATTAGTGTAACTGTGTGGAGAGCGGAAGATTGTGTTTCAAATCCTGGCATTAAATTTTTCAGTGTAATTCTACTTTCAACATTGTCCTACACACAGCTTGTGCAGAAGCGCTGTTAATTATGTAACTGTTTAGAGCAGAAAATCAGATACCTACTACCTACATGAAATTATGGGAGAGGTAGGTATTACCTATTCTTGATTGCAGAATATTTGAAAACTGTAGAAATGGCCTAAAGTAATGTTTTGATTATATTTAGCATGCAATTTAAAGAGATCGCTTTATTAAAACCACCTCAATTGGATCGATTTTAAATAAATAATTTGAAGCATAACCCCATCAAAACAAGATTATTTTCCTATGTTGTGTACACTCGCATAGGTCATCCAACTTGTTTTAAGATGCATGCTCACTCTCTCTCTCAAGTCACCAATCACAAATGGACCTTTTTCTAATAATCCTCTTTTTTATTCCAAAAAATGCAACACTTTCTCTACCTTAGGTATAATGGTAGAGAAAGGCAAAGGTAAGAATGCACGAAGAGCCCTCAAAACAGTAC
Source organism: Deroplatys truncata (assembly GCA_030765065.1). NCBI lineage: Eukaryota > Metazoa > Arthropoda > Insecta > Mantodea > Mantidae > Deroplatys > Deroplatys truncata. The sequence continues at coordinate 198,641,842 of CM060978.1, forward strand.
ACAGCACCACAATTAGGTCACAAAGGCCCTTTTTGCTTGAACCATAACCCTGGGAGGGAGGGAGGGAGGGAGGGAGGGAGGGATGGATGAGGGGAGCGAAACGAAGGGCGATCAGATACGGATGCCGACGGGCATAAGCATGGACGGGGTCCATAACATTTCCAGATCGAACGCCTCCTCGCGGGCCCACCCACAAGCCCCTAACCTCCGGGGGTCCGCCGAAGGGGCGTCCGCCCGAGAACACCCGGAGGTGCGTACCAACTGAGCAGTTCCGCAATGACGCCAGGGAAGAAACCTCTACAGAGCGCATATCCACCACCCATACGCAACCCGCCGAACACCATCGCCTGGTCCTACAACCCTGAAAGAGATGGTTAGGAAGGCAATGGGTACAGGAAATGAGGGGCATCGTGGTAGAAGATGAACCACCCCAAAATTCGCCTGCCGACCCGGGAAAACCACGAAAAGCCCATAGCTCAGTGGGTGGTCGCCAGGAATCAAACCCAGACCTCCCGAATGCGAGTCGCACACGTTACCGCGGCGCCACCTTGCTCGGTAACGATAGAGAAAGTAAAATGTTAAATTCAGACAGCTCTTATAAGAAATGTAAGAGCAAGAGAAAATGTACGAATCCCGCCTCGGTGATGTGGTGGTAGCATATCTGCCTCACATTCATGAGGTCCCGAGCTCGAATCTCGATTAGGGGGAATTACCCGGATAAGGTTTTTCCCAGGGTTTTCCCTTATTCTGAAAGACAAATTTCGGGTAACTTTAAGCTCTATGGACTCATTTAAGCATCATTTCACCCATTCCATTCATTAATTGTCCGATATGACCTACCAGGTTAAAGGAAGTTGCATTTAAATATAATACATATGCCACATACACGGCGAAAATTAGCTTACCCAAAAATTCTATACCTACCGAGATTTCACCGGAAATATGTTTTAAGACTCCCTGAAGCCAAGTATAGCATTTTTAGAAAAATATCTGTGTGTATGTCTGTGAGCAGCATAACTCAAAGACGAAAAGTCGGATAAACACCAAACGGTACTTAGGTTCAGTATCTTCCAAAGATGCGACACAAAGATTTTCAAGAAAATCCCCACCCCAAACTACGCTTTACATGAAACATTTTTCGAAGTTTTTGAGTTTCTAAAAAGTTGCTCTAATGTTTTTGTTTAAAATACCACATATTAATGATATTTACATGACAAATAAAGGTATACTCGTATCTTGAATTTTCTGGGAATAACCTGTGAAGTCCTGTTCATTTGGAGGGGATTTTATATAATCTTGTATAGCTGGTAAATATCAAGCGATAGACGTACCTACTACACACACACACAAAATCAATTTATTTCAAATAAGTTCTTTTTGTGGCATAAGCCATTTCTGAGTTTTCCGTTAGTAATGGTTCGAATTGTTCAATACTTTGTCATTCTCTTGAAGTACTGTCAATATTCAGTTGTTTCTCGCGATTGCATTGAAACATTATGGAATTTTAAGGCCGGCGTGTAGCGTCCAGTTCTTAAACATTTGACTATCGCTATTCCCTTTGTATCTATAACGAAATGTGTAATGTAGCTATTTCTGCAAAGGTTTATTTGGATTAAAATGCAGGAGATAGAAAAATAAGCTTTCCCAGGAAAACCTCCGAAAAAAACCCATGAACCAGGAAGGACTGCCACGAGAGTCGTGGGCTCGATTCCTGTGGCCGATATTCCTGACCTATGGGTTTTTTGGGGAGTTTCCCGGGTTGTCAGGCGAATGCTGGGAAGGATTCTCGCATCCCCCGAATTTCCTGTCCCTCCATTTCAGCTCCATTCTCATTTCACTTCATCTTTCATCCGTTGGTCTCTTTCAGAGTTGGAAATGTCAGCGATGTTTCGATGCAGTGAGGCAGGGGAAAGGATGCTCCTTGTGACTCTCTCCGTCCCTCGGCTTTCGGCTGGCTGCTGGGGGTACCCGAACTCCCTTAAGGGACGTTGGACTCCCTCTGTGCGGGGTGGAGTCCCCGGTCTGCCTGTCCTTCTGCCGGGGAGTCTATCTGGAAACCCTGCCATTCCTGTGCCGTCACTCCTGGTACCGGCCGCCCGGTGTCTCCTCTCGCCTCATCCTTCCTCCCGGAGACACCCCCTTGTGGGGCGTAGGTACAATATCCCCTATGTGGATCAGTGCCGAGTATCCTCCGTAGCCAATCCAATCCAACGATAGTTTGTGCACCCACTAATAAACGACAGAGTGTAGAGAAAGTCATGTGAATGTATCACAGAAGTTTTTAAAATATATGCATACTTATTTTCCCATATATTTGGCTCGGGGTCCCTAGACATTCATCTTCTCAGGATAAGGGAAAACCCCGAAGAAAAATTTTATCCAGGTAACTCACCCTAACCGAGATTCGAACTCGGGATCTCTTGAATGCGTGGCAGACACGCCACCCCCACACCACAGGGGTGGACAATAATGATTTTGTTAAAAGATTAGTTTTACATTTCACAGGAGCAGAAATTGTATAGAGCGGGGGTTCTTAACCTATGGTAGGGTGAGCTACTATTATTTTAGCAAATAATAAATTAACGTTTGTTTTACAAACAACAAATGTTTGACAGTTCTGCTATAAACGGAAACAATAGAGTTTACATTATCATAAAAAGCTTTTGTATGACACGGTCAAAAATAATTCGGAAGTTCAATTTCAACCCTACGATAATGACGGTGCAGAAGTCGAATATATTTGATAACAGCAATGGGAAACATTTTATCGTTTTTTCAGTTGTGAGACGCATTTAACTTAATACAGTGGAGTTAAATTATTTTTTAAAAAATAAAATCAGACTGAAAAATTCACTGCCATAGTCTTAATTTTAACAGGGAACTTCTGCTTGCCGTGTTGTTGATCTAAACAACTAAGCTACCATGGCAAATGTCGGTATGGCACTAAATTCCCCAAACGACTCACATTTTTCGTAGATTGCAAGGCGTACTCCCTTACTTTGATCTTAACAAAGTTAATTTTTAAGACATTTCACAGAACAATACATTGAATAGGAATAAATTGAAGTTTTTTTCTCCATTAAATATTTAATTCTTAAAGACTACATACAAGAAATGCCTAAATGAATCTGTTGCTGTATGTGTGTGCAGAAAAAAATATTTTTCATTCTTGTACCACAAAATCACGCATTTGCCCCCCCTCCCTGATACAGTAAGTAAATTTTACTAACGTTGAATGTAAAGGTACTTCACTTGAAAGGATTGAGAACCCCTGGTAAAGACACTTACAGGGAATCAATCCTCTGTTGTCCTGATAGATGCAAAGCTGCCTCCCAGTAGTTCTGATGAACTTTGTCAGAAAGTGATTGTCTTTATCCACGTCTATATATCGTTTTCCGTAATCACACCACCCTTGACACTGACCTCTTGACCAGCGACAAAAAAGTCAGATTAGAATAGGCTTAACCAATAAATATGTTTGATGTAACGGATAAATGGTGATTATAGATAAGGAACTCATTGCGGGTAGTGAAGGTTGCTGCCGCTCGCAAGAAGAACAAAACCGTCTTTTCTTCTTCACTATACGGTTTCGTATTCACAGCGTCTCTTTCCACCTTCTCTTGTATCTTCCTATGTCTCTATGTCGTAAAAGAACCCCATGCCTGATAAAGAGACCCCTGAGGGAAAATTCCGGTCTTTCACGCCAAAATAGAAAGGGACGCTAAGAATCATGGTAGTTATAGAGCGTCCATAAATAAAACTCAGTTTAATTTTTCTTTGTGCCCTGGTAGTCTATACTGATATGTAAATTTTGTAAGACTTGTTTTAACCATAACGTTTAAGTTTGTTTCCAATTATTTTGATATTGTGAACTTCATTACGTGTGTAACATATCTGTAATTTATTTCTGGTGTCTTCGTTTCGTCTAGTACATCTGTTAGTCCCTATTGAAGTTCGCTTGCTAAAACTAGTAGTGGGTCACTTTAATGATGCTAGATTACAGATTTGGTTTGCGCTTTCCGGATTATCATTGATTTCTAATCCAGAAATGGAATTAAATATCCAGACCTTTTAGATTTTGGGTCAAACATTTTGTAATTAATTCTATGGTGTAAGCTAAAACCATTGCCAAGAAACCGTTTTTCAGGAGACCAAATTTAAATTTTCAATGAGACTAATTGGATTGGATTGGATTTGAAGGGGAGGAGGTTCGGCACCGATCCGGGAAGCAGATACTGTACCGATGCCCCACGATGGGGCGCCCTGGATGGGAATGATGAGGTGAAGAGGGACACCAGGCGGACGGAACCAGGAGTGGCGGCACAGCAATGTCTGGATCCCTACAGTTTTCAGATATAGGCGCCCCGGCAGTCGGGCAGGCAGACAGGGGACTCCGCTCCACACAGGGTCCAACGTTCCCCAGGGACGGTCTTTATACCTCGGCAACCAGACAAAGGCCGAAGGACGGAAAAATTCCATAGAGAGCACTATGTTTCCCTCTCATGCTGCACCGAAATACCATCGCCGACACTTCCAATATGATGCAGTAATTTGTATCATAAATTATTTAAATGTAAAGAGTGATTATAGTATGAATATGCATTTTTGTGTAACATTGATTTGAGATGTTTGTTGATTGTAATTATTGTTGGGAAGTAAGTTTATACTGCCTTACTGAAACTGACAATAATAGCGTGCAATAATGCAGCAAGGGGGTGAGCTGTTTATCATTATTGGAAACGAGGAAGTTACGTAATATTGGCGCGTTTTTCTTTTAGAATCTTCTGGAACATTTCCCTAGAGCATATGTATTCATAATTTTCATTGGATATAAAAATAGACGCTAATGTTGGCGCGTTTTATTAGCCAATTGCAGCTCAGTTATAATCTTTAGACATATCTGGATGAAGGAGTATAAAAGGTAGGTTAGAGGTAAAGACTCCGTCTTTCGCCGAGGCAACATCTCTACACTCGCCGAGATCGCCGAAATGGGGAAGAGAAGGAAACGCCTCGCCGCTGAAGCTTCCGCTGCTGCTTCTCCGGCCACCGCTGAGGAGCCCAGCGCTCTCCAGCCGACTCCGGCCGCAGACCCCGCCGACTCGCCGGCAGCTCCACCGGCATCCGCCGGGAAGGATGCTTCGCCGCCACCGCTGATCGGGCGCAGCTACGCTTCTGCCGCTGCTTCACCCGGTCGCAGCATTGCAACGTCTGTACCTGTTGCCTCCGGCTCTGTTTCTCAGGGCTGTACGACGCCACCGACTGTCGCCGGCTTACCACCATTGGTGAGCCCGATGTCACCGCCGACGCACCCTCCGGCAGATGGCCGCCACAGTGTAGTCATCTGTGGAGTGCCGAGGGACCTGCCAGTACACTTCGTGCTGGATGTCGCAAGACACCACTGGCGCTCGGCAAATCGGGCATCCCGAATTTCCTCAAAACGAGGGCCAACACCGCTGGTTCGCCTCCACCTGGGTTCCGCCTCGGACGCTCAGGCGGCCTTGGGGTCAAGCCTGCCTCTGCTGGGGCAGCGCTTGCGCATCGAGGCCAGCAGGAGCCAACGCCCGGTACCCTGCCGACGCTGTTGTGTCTTCGGGCACACAGCGGAGGCATGCGTCGCTGCACCTCGGTGCCATTACTGCGGGGCAGCTTGCCTCACAGCGAACTGCACCGCCCACGACCTTCGCCGACGTCGCCGATTCTGCGCACCTGCTCCGGGCATACGCACTTCATAGGGCAGGCCCAGTGCCCCTGTACCCCCGGAGCAGCCAACCGACTGAGACTACTACGTTACGGACGACCACCGAACTGCCCCCGCCGACGACGCCCCGTGTATGGGCAAAATACCAAGCAACAGAAGAACTTCAAGACACGTTGTCCGCCATGCAGGCAACACTACAGGACATCACCACTCGCCTGACTGAGTTACGCCGTGCAACCAACACGCGCCTTGCGGCCGTGGAGGCCAAGCAGCGGACCTCGACCAGCGCCCTCTCAAGGCAGATCACGCAACTACAACAAGACGACGGGATGCTCGCATCGGCCCACCGTAAGCTGGAACGCATCGAGGAACATCTCGTCGAACCGGACGACGACGCCGATTATGGGAGCGACGACCGACCCACGCGACTTGGAGCCATTCAGGCTTCAATAGCTGGGCTTCGAGAGCTCCAGACAGAAGCCAACCACTACTCCAAACCAGATCTTCAGGACGCCCTGTCAAGACGAGAATTCAATGGTCACATGCTCACTCTCACCGTGGCTATACGAGACATCGTCAAAGATGAACTCCGCTTCTTTAGGAAGCTTCAGCAAGCAGACGCCGATCCACCGGAATGGCCTGACGCATCTCCCAGAGGTCGCGTTAGGCACCCCAGACGGTACTAAACAGCATCGCACTCAACTACAGCGGCGGCATCCTGGAAACTTGCCAGCCAACACACTATCTCTCCTTACTTTCCTTTACCTCTCACCCTTGAATTCCCAAGGGCGCAAGTAGGGCCTCGGTCATGCTTGCGTCCTGGCGCCTCTCCTTCACCTGGCTAGGCCCTAGTGGCCGGCCAATATATCCTTACCCTGAATACGCCGGTGCAACAGCGGTACGGCCGCATTATCACACAGAATTCCTCTTTCTTCCTTCTTCCTTATTTCCATTCCGGTGGAGGAGTTTTTAGTGGGTATACCGACTATTGGTGAGTCCCACACTCTCAGTCTCGACTCCCATCGGGGCTGGGGCAAGTGATTAAATCATTTTCTCCTCCACTCGAAAAAAAAAAAGACTCCGTCAGTTCATCAAAATTCTTTGTACACTACACGTCTCATTCCCGTCAGTTCATCGAAAATATTTGTAAAGTACACGTCGCCTTCAGTCAGTCACTTCGTCGAAAGTATTTGTACGGCACACGTCGGATATCAATTTGCAGGTTACGCATAACAGAGTTATGAAAAATCTCAAGTGTGATAAAGTTAATTATACAAAAGGTTGAAGTACGCGAATTAAAAAATATCAGTAATGAAGTTATTATAACAGTTTCAGTTTGGCGAGTGTCAAGATCAATGTGTAAATGTGATAGTAAATGTGTTCAACAATAAAAGTGTAAAACAAATTCTTTCATCAGTGTTATCTTTGGATAAGAGACTCCCTTCCGTTTACACAACCTGTATAAAGAGAAGTGCTTGACCTAAAAGATCGTAGCTAGCCGGAGGACAGAGAACCAAAATTAAATAAAATAACAGTAGCATTCTTTCAAATGAACATTAATACTGCCGCAAATTGCTAACACCAGATGGAGCTAACAAGCCTAACAAATGAATCACGTTACAAGATGGCTTCACCATGCTGAGTAAACACACATATACAAATAACATTATAAATTTACCATCGCAAATTGGCTCCCAAATGTGGGGCTAACAAATACAAACATATACAAATAATGTTACTTCAAATTGGCGCCCATACGTGGGGCAGTTAAAATTATGTAACCAAACAAAACAAAAGCAGCACAATATAAGATCTTCAAGTTCTAATAATTTACGTAAAACATATTACGTAAACACAATAATGTTAAATATTACGTAAGCTCTAAACCACTATCAAATTGGCACCCAGAACGTGGGGCAGAATAACCAGGAAGGAGCAGAATTAACCAGTAAGGAGCAAAGGAATCAGGACGTGGAGCGAATGGAGCAGTGAACTGAACTACAAGACGCAGATTCCAGAAACAACTATAGGAACGACAGACTACGCGGATGATTCGACATCGTAATTCCGAGATTAAAAGGCAACAGGGGAAATCAAATACAGAACACCAAAACGACGTAGATTCATCATGATACGACGCAGAAGCGACATACAAACCTAGGAGAGAGGGGCAGGAAGCTGGACATCAAAGTAACAGCAACAGACAGCATCACAAAGATCAGAGTATAGTAATTTTTTTAGAAAACAAAATTGTAACATTTAAATGTACCTTAGGAGCGGTAGGATAAAGAAAACAATGGCTACTAATAATACAGAAGAAACAATGATGGAAAGGGATAGTGTAACAGTTAGCTGTAATTCAATACAGGTTACAGAAGATAGCTCAAACAATGTAGTATTTGAGGGAGAAAATGTTAGTGCAGAAAGTCAGAATAGAACAGCAGGAAATGTTAATTTTGATGTTAGTATGATGATGGAAATTATGGGAATGCTGAGAAATATTAGTGAGAAAATGCAAAAGAGTCATAGGGAATTGAGGAAAGATATTGGTAAGACTAATGAGAAATTAGATAAACTAATTCATAGTTATGAGAAATTAGAGCAAACAGTAGATCAAAGCAGTGAAGAAATTGAAAAGAAAGTTATGAAGCTAGATAGTAGTATGCCAAAAATGAGAGATGAAAATCAGGAAGCAATAGCAAGTGAGATAGGAGAAGTTTCAAAGAAAATATTAGACATGAGCAGGGAAATATCTAACCAAAAAAGTGAGGTTAGTAATAAAATAGAACATGTTGATGTAAAATGTACAGAGTCAGGTAGTAGAATGAGTATCATTTCAAGTGCGCTAAGAGAGATAAAAGAGGTTATGAATGTAGATGTGAATCAGGCGCAAGTTAATTTCAGAGGGGAAATATCAGAAATACAGAAGGAGTCAGTAATGCAAAGAAATAAATTGTACGAAGAAGTTAAAGTTTTGCCGGTAAATAATCAAAAGCTAACTTCTGAAGTTAACAAGTACCATGATGTTCAAATTGAAAACTCCAATCCAGTACAGTTTATTACAGATTTGTCAGAGTACTCTCAAATTAAAGAGATAGTAGAAGAATTGAAAATGACAGTTGTTAAAAGATGTGTTGTTCAGAAAATTTCAGATTGATTTCAAATTATATCTTGGGATGAAATATCATATGAATACTTTAAGAGGTTATCCATGAACAAATTTTTGAAGGTTAGGATACGGCTACGAGCAATGTTTAGCCACACACAATTTGATCCAGGAGGGTAAATAGCAATGAGATGTAAAGTAAATGCTGGATAGTTAAAGATGAAATGCAGAGCAATGTATTGGAACGTAAGAGGGTTAATTATGTATGTATGTCATAAGAAAGGCGAAATAAATTTTGGACATAACTAAATGTTTAAAAGGAAAATAACATTTTATTAGTAACTGTAACAGCATTTGAAATAAAGCATTATGTTATATTAAAATAAATTACGTAGATATAATTCCAAGAGTATTGTGAATATACAGTGCAAAATAACAAAAATGGGGTAAAAATAATTAAAACAAATACTTATGTAGCAAACAGAAAATGTGAAACAGTACTTAGATTTAAGAGATGTAAATATATTTATGTAAAGGGTGAATATTTTAGTAAATATGTATAGTAATTACAAAAATTCTTAAATGCACAAATTTTTGTTAACAATATAAGAAAGTAAACCAATTTTGTAACAGTAACTAAATACTTCAGGGTACAGTATTTGCTATAAAAATTGTGATGTCAGATTAATGTCTAAAAACATTAAACCAGAGCCAGTAAGTAGTGGCGAGATAAAAAAAAACATATGTCGTGTGTTAAATACGTGTGAAGTGTAAAGTGAAAGTGATAGCGTGTGTTCCAAGATTTAGGAGACTAAAAACCCAATTATAAAATTTCCAAACAAGTTGTAAATATTTATAATTATGTTTTAGTGGGGCATATGATGCAGTAATTTGTATCATAAATTATTTAAATGTAAAGAGTGATTATAGTATGAATATGCATTTTTGTGTAACATTGATTTGAGATGCTTGTTGATTGTAATTATTGTTGGGAAGTAAGTTTATACTGCCTTACTGAAACTGACAATAATAGCGTGCAATAATGCAGCAAGGGGGTGAGCTGTTTATCATTATTGGAAACGAGGAAGTTACGTAATATTGGCGCGTTTTTCTTTTAGAATCTTCTGGAACATTTCCCTAGAGCATATGTATTCATAATTTTCATTGAATATAAAAATAGACGCTAATGTTGGCGCGTTTTATTAGCCAATTGCAGCTCAGTTATAATCTTTAGGCATATCTGGATGAAAGAGTATAAAAGGTAGGTTAGAGGTAAAGACTCCGTCAGTTCATCAAAATTCTTTGTACACTACACGTCGCATTCCCGTCAGTTCATCGAAAATATTTGTAAAGTACACGTCGCCTTCAGTCAGTCAGTTCGTCGAAAGTATTTGTACGGCACACGTCGGATATCAATTTGCAGGTTACGCATAACAGAGTTATGAAAAATCTCAAGTGTGATAAAGTTAATTATACAAAAAGATGAAGTACGCGAATTAAGAAATATCAGTAATGAAGTTATTATAACAGTTTCAGTTTGGCGAGTGTCAAGATCAATGTGTAAATGTGATAGTAAATGTGTTCAACAATAAAAGTGTAAAACAAATTCTTTCATCAGTGTTATCTTTGGATAAGAGACTCCCTTCCATTTACACAACCTGTATAAAGAGAAGTGCTTGACCAAAAAGATCGTAGCTAGCCGGAGGACAGAAAACCAAAATTAAATAAAATAACAGTAGCATTCTTTCAAATGAACACTAATACTGCCGCAAATTGCTAACACCAGATGGAGCTAACAAGCCTAACAAATGTATCACGTCACAAGATGGCTTCACCATGCTGAGTAAACACACATATACAAATAACATTATAAATTTACCATCGCAAATTGGCTCCCAAATGTGGGGCTAACAAATACAAACATATACAAATAATGTTACTTCAAATTGGCGCCCATACGTGGGGCAGTTAAAATTATGTAACCAAACAAAACAAAAGCAGCACAATATAAGATCTTCAAGTTCTAATAATTTACGTAAAAACATATTACGTAAGCATTAAACTACTTCAAATACTGAAAGAGACCAAACGGAGTGAAGGGACAGGAAATTTAGAGGATGAAAGAAACCACTCCAGCATTTGCCTGACGACCCGGGAAAACCCCGAAAAACCCATGAGTCAGAATGGGCGGTCGCTGGGAGTCGAACCCGGGACCCCTCGAATGCGGGCCGCAGACGTTACCGCCTGAGCCATCCCGCTCTGTATAAGCCTATTTAGTAAACCACGTATGCCTATTTGAATCCAAATTTTACTTTCAGGAGAGAAATTGTTCTGAAATTATTTGTGGACATTTGTCACTTGTGGAAGCCAAGGACCTTCCGAAGAGACCAAGGGCAATTGTATGCGTCCCTGTCACTGTTGATATTCCAACTGTCATATTGAGAATGAAAAATCAAAACACAGGCCTCAACACGGACGATTGGCATGTTATGAGCCGCAAGGTGACTGATAAGGGGCAAACGCTGGCCTTATCACTAGACTGCGACTCGTTTAAATATCTGGAAATTTATAATTTCAAGTTTGACCCCTGAAGGAAAAGATGAAGGAGAAGACTATAGGTCAAAACGAAGGTGCTACAGATTAACCTCCAGCACAGCAGGGCTGCTTCGGCTGCCTTGTGTGTGCTATGAGAAGAACCTTGGTTTTCTAAGGGGGATGTTAAAGGTCTGAAAAATGTAGGAGGAGAACTAGTTTATAGTAGATCTAACCTTCCTTTGTTGTGATTTAGTTGAATCTATGGTTTCGTGGTTTCCCCTGGTCGGTAGGCCAAAGCTGGGGTGGCTCCTCTTCTACCAGAAATTTTCCGTCCATCCTTTCCTGTCCCCATCATTACCTTTCATCTGTTTCAGGGTTGAAGGGAAGCGATAACGTTCGGTTTGTTGGGATAGAGAGGTGGCTTGTGTGCTTTGGAAAGGTTGATTGGTCTGCTGGGACCCCCTTCCTGGGAACGTGTTTCGGACCAATGGGACCCTCAGTGGACCCGGGTCTAAGGCGAGGCTAGTGGGTGCCAGGATATGCTCTATCTGGAAACGTTAGGGCCCCGTTCTCGCTAGCGCACATCGTCTTCCGGATCTGGTCGCCCTTCGGATCTTCCCCTCATCCCTACCTCCCCAGGGTCATGTTTGAAGCAAAAGGGCCATTGTGGCCTACTTACGAGGTTGTGCTCTGGAGGGCGTCTGTGTACTCCTAATCCTTCCCCCATGGACATCAGAAGGCTGCCTCGTTGCATGGGTCGTTCATCACCCTCTCTGGGCGGTGGTCGGTCGGGTCTTCGAGTCAGGAAATGTTAGGGACTTCCGCGCGTTTCTGTTGCCTGTCTGCCTACGGCCTGTAGCTTCCTATAGTTCCTCCACTTCATCCCTTCCTCCTTGTGGTGGTAGACGGAACAGATCTCTCTGTAGTTCGCAGTGAGCTTAGTATCCTCCTCCGGTGTATACCTTAGATACCCTAATACAGTAAATCACATCCTTTAATAAACTATGTATTTAAAAGAAGAGATTTACAGTGATTGGGCTAGTTGCAATTTAAAGAGCGAGGTATCCCTCTCCGCTGTATATCCTAGATGCCTTAATACAGTAAATCGCATCCTGTAATAAACTATATGTTTAAGAGAACTACTAGTTTTATTTAAATTGGCTGGGCTAGTTGCAATACTATAAAGTAATTAGAGTGTTTGATGTATGATTACGCAAGCTGTTAAGACGCCGGCTTCTTGTTGTTAAATTGAAATACAAATTCCTTCAGCATTTTTCTTTCTGACATGATGCGACAGCAAATCTAGTAGCACGTGAAAGAACATATACGTAAAATTTCGGTCATATAGCTAAGAATGCTGACATAGCCCTTATATGTGTCTTTGTTATTATTTGTCTCAGATATTTATGTACCAAGGGTATATTAAGGATTATGACCTGAGGACGTAAGTTGTCTGACGGCATAATCATTAATAGTTCCGTGGTGCATAGAAAAATTTATTGTGCACTAGTTTGTTATTGAATAAATAAATATTCTAGAGGAAAGCTTAAATTAAAAAGTCGATTTTTGAGTTTCATGTTTCCTAGAAAATGGTTTCAAAGGAGCCTGTAGCTTTTGATAGTGAAATCTATACATTTGTATAAAGGAATACACTAGTTTCAAAAGCTGGCTGAGAGGAAATTCAGTGAATAGTAAGATACAAGAATCAAACAGTAGTTCTGGCTTGAGTAATTGGGGGATCTGGTTAGTTAAAACATTTCTGCTAGTTCACTATGGACCATATATTATGACGAATTTAATTTATGCTAGTGGACACAGAAGTATCACAATTTTAAAGCGTTGTGAGGACAGTAAAGCACATCTGATGCTGAAGGATATGACAGAAAAATGTAATTTCCAATATTTTAGCTGGAATTTCTTCTACGTATAATTTTATTAATGATATGCGGGGATCAACCGTGTAAATGAAAAAAAAATATAATTTACTAAAGCAACATAATCATCAAATGTGCAGTAAGCTTTTACATATCTCTTATCGTTCAGAATTTATGCAAAATTATATAGATAAAATTCTTTTTAATGAAGATGACTTCACAGACTATTCTTAGAAAATTGAACATATGCATTATATTCGTCGTGCAATATCTTACATATATGGTATTTTAATGAACATCGTTAGACCTATTTTTGAGAAAATAAAAAATGTTTCCATGTAAAGGGTAGCTGTTTGGGGATGAGATTTGTTTAAAAATGTTCATGTTGCATCTTAGGAAAACACTGAACTTAAATACCAAGTTTGGTATTTAACCGACCTTTCGTTTTTTAATTATTCTGTTCATAAACACACACTCGCACACACGCTTTTCTAAGAAAAAATACCCTTTTTGGATTTAGGGTGCTTCAAAACGTCTTTTCTGTGAAATCTCGATATCGAATTGTTGGGTGCAACGCAATAGGTACTTCTTCTACCTACGTGATAGGGAGAATAAAACGTTTCAGTCATGTTAGACTTCTTAACTCATGCTTTGTCGTTAGTATTATTATTATTATCATCATCATAATCATTTAGCAGTGTTTATGATGTAGAGATGATTATGGAGGTGATGAAATTGTCACAAGCAACTCCTTAGGCATCAGTCAGATGTTCCCCATTACACACACACCAAAAACCCACATTGGCGCAACCTATATATTTTCTAAAATTAATGAGACTCAAACATTATTAATTTCATTGGGGTGTTGGATGTTGGTTATGTAATTCTACTGATCGCGAAACGGTATTTAAAAAGCACACAAACAAAAGATATTGCGAAGAATGACATTGTCTGGCAATAGAAAATCATATAGAACGTTATTTAAAAAAACAAAAATGTTAACCTTTACGTCATTGTATTTGTATGTGCATGATAATTGTAAGAATTATATTCATGTCAATTAACCCACAGTTACGATACTCGCAATAAGACACAAGCTAAAATATCTGAAACATAAATTTAAAAAAATCTGACGTGTTACACTCACATGACTTTCTCTACTCTTGTACAAACTATTTTTAAAAACTATTATTCTCCATCTATTTCATATTAATCGAGATAAACATTTGCAGAAACGATCTTTTGACATGCAAGGAGAATTACATTTTACACATAGCGACCAGTTCTAAAAATATTTGACTATCGCTTAAAAAAAAAATTGAGTTTTATTTATGGACGTTCTTTAACTACTATGGTTCTTAGCGTCCCATTCTATATTGGGCGTGAAACACCTGTAATTTTGCTCAGAGGCCGCTTTATCAGGCTTGAGGTTCTTTTACGTGCCGTAAATCTACGACACGGGACCACCGGCTTTACTTCCCTTCCGAAGGAAGCCGTGCTAACGATTTTTACGCCCGAAAAAATCCATCGCCCTCCGCCGGGTTTGAACCCGCGACCGTGGGAACTACTATCGCTTAAGGCATACTATGTTCCCCTTGTTTTGTATTTGCAAGGGCAATATAGAAATACAGTAGCCTTTAAGCATAGACATATCTCTTAATAGCTGGTTGCTATGTACAGCACCATTCTCTTTGCCACAGATTAATACTCTTTGCATATCCAAGACAAAAAGTGAATAACGAATTCCCATTTGAGAAAATAAGTATTGAAAAATGTAAGGGAATAACAAGCAATATCTCGAAAATGGTTCACTCAACAACAAAAATGTATATGACATAAATTGTGTATTTTAACACACATTTTTTGTGTAGTAAAATTCTGTCTATCTCTTATGGTTTACCAGTTATGCAAAAGTCGTTCACAATGAAGAATACTTTTGGAGACATTCCCAGAAAATTCAAGATATACATTTTATTTGTCATGAAAATATCTTAAACATATGATATTTTAATCAAAATTGTTAGCCATTTTTGAGAAAATTAAAATTTTCGAAAAATGTTCCATGTAAAGGGTTATCTGGGGTGGGGGATTTTCTTGAAAACCATGTGTCGCATCTCTGCAAGATACTGAACCTAAATATCAAGTTTGGTGTTTATCCGACTGTTCGTTTCTGAGTTATGCTGTTCCCAGACACACACACAGACACACAGATAACACACGGATGTTTCCAAAAATGCTTTTTACTTTCTCTATTACGTATAGTAAGTAGGGGAAGTATTGTATTCCACCCAAAAATTCGACACCGAGATTTCACCGGAAATATATGTTTTGAGGCCCCCTGAATCCAAAAAAAGCATTTCTGGAAACATGTCCGCATAACATATAAAACATCGTACAATATATCCTATTTCGGCGTTTATTATACCCTCATATAAACATAACATGTATATTTCCTAATATGCATCGCAGTGTCCGTTTGAAATACATTGTTGTGAGAGATAGTGCTAATTATTTTGTTATACTGCATAAGCCCGGAATGCATGAGTTATCAATAGAATGTAATTTTGTTGGCTTTTAATACCAGACAGAGAGAGAGAGAGAGAGCGCGCGAGAGATTTCATTTCATATTACACAAGCATTTGATAACACCTGGTGGCCAAAGATATTACTAGAGTTAAAAAAAAAGGAAATTGTCCTCTTAATTTGTTTAAGCTGGTTCGTAATTACTTTTCCCACCGAAAATCGCGTCTTACAATTGGATCGATTACGGTAACCAAGTATGTAACTAAAGGATGTCCACAGGGCTCAGTCTGCAGTCCTGGATTGCTACCACAACAGCTAACACAAAACTATAGAATGCTTACCCTCGCAGATGATGCTTTGCTTCTGATAGAGGGAAATAGTACAAATTCCTTGACACATACAGCATACACTGTACTTCAAATTATATCTGAATGGGGGTGTACCAATAAGTTGATTTTTAATCTTGAGAAGATTTCAGCAAAGGTGGTCTCCAGAAAGCGATCAGTGGGTGCCCCAACACATTTTATGAATGATCAATCATTCATGTTATTAATCGTTTTAAATGCTTTGGCGTTATTTTAGATGAGAAAATGACGTTTAAATATCATCTCGAAACGTTAGGGGGAAAAGCCAGCCAGTTCCAGACTGCTGTAGCTTCTGCAACTAGGCCTACTTGGCATCAATTCCGAGGCGCTACGCATTATTTATTAGGGGGCCTTTGAACCTCTAGTATTAAATTATGTGTCTCCATTCCGACATATCCTAGATAAAAAAAATGGACTCAACAAAAACTACAACGGATTCAACGTGGACTAATTATTTTACAGATTATACAAGGATACCGCAGTTTCAAATGATGCAGCTCTAAGCACACCCGAATACTTCCTTTACACTTAACTGCTATAGCCCGAGTAGAGTTCACTTGTATCAAGAAAGGAGTTAAAGTATTACATCAATGTCTAGTTCTTCAAATGGAAAATAATGCAAACTTTTTAGAAACTTTACTTTCCAAAATTCAACAACAGTCTATCGCCATTACCGAACAGCAACAGTTTGCAAGTGTATACGATGTTTGTAGATAGTTCCCGAACTACAAGAGATGTGGCTGATTTGATAGGATCCACAAAATGTTGTATACTCCAATAACAATGAAATACATTAAGATACATATAAGTTGGCTCCTTTATGCTCCACATTATGAGCTGAATTATTTGCTATTCAACACACACACACACACACACACACACACACATATTGATGGTCATTTTAGAGTCTATTTAAGTTGACCCAAACTATAGGTTCCCATTTTAAAAAATTAAATTGACCCTAAAATGATCATCATAACGTCCTCCAAACAAAACACGACGAATGGCATTTACTTTCCCCCATAATATCAAGCAACTTTTATCAAAGGCTATTCTTTCTACAACGCTTAGTTTTGGAGATATTGTGCAGTCTCAGATTATATACCAACTTTCAGTCTGCTATTATCTAATTATATTACAGATAATTTCAATCTTCATTCATAGACACAGCTATCAGAAAAAACATAACAAATTATAATAACCTTATATTCTTGTCATGGGTTAAGGCTCATGAAGATTTTCTATTTACTAGGCAATGAAAGAGCAGATAAACTAACAAAGGCAGCAGCGAACAGTCACAAAGAATTCAGTTACTCAAAATGCCCTGCATTACGTGTGAAGAACGAGTATTGGAAGCTATTAACAGCAGTGGCGTACGGTGATATTTTCCAGGGGGGACCAGCAGTAATGGAACTTCTTTTTTAAGTTCCATTTATACCCCGTCTTTAACTACAATGGTCTTATCAGCAGGCTCTCCTTTGGAACATGCAATCGTGTTAACTCGTATTTGCTTGTCGTTGGATTTCTGGTAAACTTTGGGTTTTATTTATTGAATCACACACACACACACACACACACACACACACACACACACACACATTCACACTCTCATTCATATTTCTAGACTCTGAGGAGGATAGGGAATAATCTTGGCTAGAGAAACATTCTCATCCCCAGCCGGGAATCGAATCCATCGTCATCTCTATATTTCACGGAATCCTCCTGTGTCATTTTCGGGCAAATTTTTCTATGACATGATCATAAAAATGTCTTTAACTTTGAATCTTGTGCTATAGAGCCTTTTCGATTGATAACAATGAAAATTGGGAAAGCCTGTCTTCGCACTGTGTTCCATACGTAACTCTTTATGCGTTTTAAACAGGAAAACGTGCATTCTGTTCTAGATTTGCTCATTGCAATTGCAGTTATGAGACAGCATAATTTATAAACTTCCGGAAATGCTTCTTCTCCTAATTCGGTGTCTTTAAAAAAAAGTCTGTAACCTACAAACAGACATTAATTCATTTCGCAAATGTTCGAAATAAAAAAGGAAATGTTATAGGCTGATTTAAGAGACGTAAACAAAACTTCGGGAAATCTAATTTTGAAAGATTCAAACTTTTTCGAATCAAGTAGTCCAACAAAATTTAGTTATTTTAAATCATTTTTTTACATTTGGCCAACTATCGTGCCATCTCGTTGTAAAGACGCAAATGCGGGGTCTAGTTTGAAAATGAGTTTTTTCCACTTTTCCTCAAAGTTGAGATATTGATGTTAATAGAAAGTTTGGGAGGCTATGTTTCGTCAGAATATGACGAGTAATATACAGCTCTTTCCCATATAAAACCCATGTGAAAACAGCATGTTAGTTTCAAAGTACGCTCTTTCCAAGGTTGGTTTCAGAACAACCAATCAGGAAGCAGAGAGGAAAAATGAAATTAACGATAAATTTGTGAGATTACTGCATCACTATTATTGTTCTAGGCTCTTCCGGTGTAGGCCGTGTCATAAAGGCGTTGGTTGCCGACGTTTCGCAGGTCATGCGGCCTGCTTCTACTTGGGCTATGTGCGAAGAAATCAGCCGTGCGTCTTAATTTATACTTATTTTGTTCCGCCCACAATTAAGACGCACAGCTGATTTCTTCGCATATAGCCCAAGTAGAAGCAGGCCACATGACCTGCGAAACGTCGGCAACCAACGCCTTTATGACGCGGCCTACACAGGAAGAGCCTAGAACAATAATGGACACCGCAAACATTTACTGCATCACGTTTAAAACACATGAAGTTCTGCACTTGTAGACCATTATTATTGTGGTATTTTAAGTAATAATTTCAAGCCAAATGAATAGAAGTATTATTCCTTCTCTACCTGGACGTGGAAGAAAGAGGTCCAGGTACCCAGAAAACTGGAAGAGACAAGAGAGAAAGGTAAGCTAAATCGCAATGTTTATACTTTGAACCTAACCTAATCGGGATACATAGTATTACATTTTACTAAATCTATATGACTGAAATGTGGAAGTGGAACATTTTCTTAATATACGTAATAATTAATTTCCCGATAAAGGTCAGCGATTCTTTCATTATAGCTACAGTGCCAACAAAAAGAAAAACCACACCAGGTATTTTAGTGTCGGCTTCTTACTGTGAAGGATATTCACGTGTATCATGAAAAATTTTATGCATGCCAAAACAACATTAACAGGACACCTTTATATTAAAACATATTTCAAACACAGCACCCGAGAGGAAGCGGTATGAAGGCACTGATAGACCGAGGAGTCTGTCTGTCTATAAGCACAAGGGGTATAGTGACACAGAATGATGATTTCAGTTTGTAAAAGTGAATTTATTGGCATTCTCAATGTTAAGAAAGACAGGGTGACAAGGCTGGCAAGGAAGTCCCACATGATTGGCATGCTACTCAAATAAGATGGTGGTGGTAACGAAAATCTGTATTTTTTTTATCTAAAAGCGAGGCTGTGCACAAGTTCATTGAATCATTAAAATGTACTGAAAGTCACTACTGCAAGACTCAATCAAGAGGGCATTCTTATGTACCATATTATATATATATATATATATATATATATATAACCATGGCGTATGTTCAATATCAAGGTTGAAGCATATCTTAAAGTTAAAGCATCTTTCTTCAGGAAGGTTTTTAATGTGATTATAACATTGGATTTGGAAGTCCTGTGAAAGATGCGTGCTCAAAATGTTTTAAATATAAAGAGCGAATAAGCAATGAACAGGATATGAAAAGAAAGAGCCAATTTATGATAGAATATGGAGTCCACAAAATTAGAGCCAATGCTTTTTATAGCTTCTTGAAACAGCCAGAAATGTGTTTACTTTAGTTATGACTGTCAGAAAAATTTAGTGCTGCCCAAGGTATCCGATAAGGCAGCTTATTATTCTCGACAGCTGTACAAATATAACTTTACTGTAGTTCAGGATGTTCCCATTCAACACTTATTCCTGAAACAGTCAGTATACACACTTGGACTGAAAATTAGTATAGTAGGGTTCAAATCAAATAACATCAGCAGTGTATCACACAATAAGCTGCGCTGACATTCCTGAAAACAAAACTACTATTCACCTTATAGCTGATGGATGCGGTGGACAAAATCGCATTACAACAATGGTAGGCATGCTGATGAAATGGTTGTCAACAGTTCCACCGAATGTACAAAAAATTGAAATGCTATTCCCAGTGCCAGGCCATAGTTTCTCACCGCCAGACAGAGTTTTTGGCAACATTGAATCGCAGCTAAAGAAGATGCCTACAATCATAAACCTAAATGAGTACAATGAAGTTTTCTCCACATTTGGAAAAGTTTACAATTTAGGAACAGATTATCCGGTTCATGACTGGAAAAAATTACCAGCACAGTGGTATTTTAAATTCAACTTGGCGTAGAGGATTTCCATTACACATGTCCTGGTAATGTGTTAGTAACAGGTGAACAGTTTTACAAAACTGATTCCTTATCCATGTCTAAAAGTGTCTTCAAATTGGGCAAAAACATCTTAATGCACAATTCCAGGAGGTAGTGTTACAGTTAAGAAGGAAAAGCTGCAAGAAGTTGATAAGCTTTAATGAAACACTTCGGTGATAACTAGAAGCAGCCTAGTGTTCTACAAGAACACACTATATTATAAGGAAATAATAGTTGAAGAGGCTCCATTAGCTGAAGAAATATCCTGCAAGCCTCATGCGGAAAGTGGAGACGCACGCATCTGAAAGCATTACTTTCACTATCCGTTACTCCAAAAGACACCTGAGATGGGGAAGCGACGACATCGCCGTGCTGCCGAACCTACCAAAGGAGATGACGCCGCTGTAACCTCGGCAACCGCCGAGGCGAATTCGCATCCACCGCCGACACCGGACCAGCCACGCAGAGTTACCGGCCGCTCCTGCCGCATCTGCCGGGAGCGCGGCCACAACGCCGCCGCTACCAGGGACTAGCGACACCTCACCCGCCGTTTCGCCACCACAGCAGGGGCAGCTGCTGTGTCATCCATCGGCGGAAGCGAGGAGCACAGTCCCTACACCACCATCACAAGGGATGAGTTACGCCTCGGTCGCCGCATCTCCCCGACAGCAGGGGCAGCTGCTGTCACCATTGCAGGCTGAGGCAGCTCTTCCAGCGCAACCAACAATACATCATTACCGCACCACCAGGAACACGGCAGCAGCTCCTCCAGTCACCGCCGACCAGAACGGACGTTACAGCGCCGTTGCAGTTGGTGTTCATCGCCGACTGCCAACACAGCTATTTCTGGAGGAGACACGACGCCTCTGGGGCTCTTTGGTCTCTGTGACCAGAATAGAAAACTCACGCGGACCAACACCTCTGGTACGCCTTGTCTTCCGGGAAAGGGCGCACTACACCGCCGCCATCACATCCGGGATACCCTTTCTTGGCCGCACCATCCCAGTTGAAGCCAGCAAGACTTCGTGGACAGCACCGTGCCGCCGATGTTGCCAATTTGGACACTCGGCGGCCGAATGTAATGCACCTCCGCGGTGTCACTGTTGTGGCGCCACATCACTGACGTCCGCCTGCCAGCAGCACAACCTAGCGCATCGCCGAAGCTTCTGCGCCACCTGTGGCAGGACGGACCACTACACCGGGCAGGCTGTATGCGAGCTTTTCCCGCGGCCTTCATCGGCCCTTGAAGGCCCTTCGCCGCCGCAGAGACACCAGCCTTCAAGGCCCGCTCGGCCAGCCACCGAGCCTCAACAAGGAGACAGAACGACCAGCAACGCACTCGAGGCTATCGAGAACTCACTACAAACACTCAACCAGACATCCACAGCAGAGACCTCAGAAATAGCCAACGTCAGCCGAAGTCTCGACACACTCAAATCATCGGCCTCCAAACGTCTCGCTGCCATGGAAGCCAAGCAGCGAGACACCAACAGACAACTCACAGCCGCTTTAAGACTTCTCACAAAAATCTTCAGAACTCTACAAGAAACAACACCTCCAGAGACCGCCCAGGAGACCTCTGACCGACTGAGCGCTCTGGAGACCTCAATCACAGCACTACACACAGATATCACTACACATCACCGAAACGAATGGAAAAAGATGGTCGAACATTTCAGTCAGCTCAAGAACTACATCTACGCCGACATCAAAAAGCAAATCCAACAACTGCACGAGAAGCACCAGAAGGTTACGACCTTATACGCAACTTCATCGAGCAACATGTTCTGATGGCCAGCAATCCACCACGATACAATCGCTGATAAAACCAAGCACCATGTGCACAGAAGTCACACTGGAACACCGGTAAAATAAACGAAAACCACGCCTTAATCCTTTCCAATTCCCACGAAACTCCCCGTGTGTGGCGACCAGGGCCTCGGTCATGGTCGTCACCCGGACATTCCTTACTCCACTGCCAGCGCAATAAGCTGGCAGCTATCCTACCGCGCACTAACGGGGGTGCAACAGCGGAACCCGAATACTCTTCCTAACTTCTCCTTTCAAAGCCACGATTAACCCTATCCTATTCCCGAAAAAAAAACTCCAAAAGAGAGTTATTTCCAAATTTTAAATGAATACATAATAGTTTATATAAATATAAGAATTCAAAACTGCATTACAATTCATAAATATACATATAAGGAACACAATAATGGCAATGTGCACATCCGTACTTGTATTTTTACCGAATAAAATGTTTTTCTCAAAACTACCTAATATGGAAAAGACTCATTTTGAAACCAAACCCCTCAAATATTTCATTCTGGGATCGTCTAATTCACCTTCCCAGGTTGCTTTCTAGCTTCATTCTCATCGTGTTACTTTCTTCTAGTGTTGCATACATATTATCAAAATTGTTTCGAGATTCTTGAACGAAATAAATAATCTCTTTCACTTTTTCAATACAATAATTTACATAAAAAGTCTTTGGCTGGAGAATATTGAATAATGTATCAGTGAGAGCAAACATATGACTGAAAATTTCCAACAGAAAAGAAAGGGTGAAATGCTAAATATTCTCTGACACAAATAAGCGTACCACTATCCCAGAAGTCTGGGACATCAACAATATGCTCAAAAAGCGAGATCAGTTCTGTCTTATTTTCATGCACAGTATTCACAATCCTAGAGTTGTAATTCCAACGCGTAACTGGCACCGATGGAAACCTCTTTTTGACTTCTGTTGCATTCGGTGCAAAAAAATTAACAAACACCACTCAGTGTCCTGAAAAACATTTTACATTCCTTTATGAATGGCACTGAATGCGATAAAATTAGGTTAAGTCGATAAGCATAACAGTGGACGAATAGCGCATTGAGAAATCTTTTCTGCACTAGCGCTTGCAACCTATTTAAATGACCAGAAAATGTTGCAGCCTTCTCATATCCTTGATCTACGAGATTGTTCTCAGACTCACACTGAAAGTTGTAAGGATTTTATATACAGGCTCACTCAACTTCAGAGCTATTACTGCTGACATCTATAGATCCTAAAAAAGTTTTCCTGAATTTCACCCTCGTTCACATAACGAATGACATTGGAAAGCTGAAATAATTTTGCAACATCTGTCGTCTCGTCCAGCATTAATGCAACAAAGGGTGCACATTTACTTCTTTCCTTATTATGTCTAGCGTTACATCAGTAGTACTATCAATAATATAATTTTGAAATCGATTTGGCGTTCCTCTGAAAACTTGAGTACTTTGTAAGTGTGCATCTAAGTTGATGCCATACTTGGATAGCAAGTGCAAGAGCTCAATATAGTTTCTCCCCGATTAAGGGATTCATTATGTTTGTTATGGCCTATGAAAGGTAGCTCTTGCTTTGTCAATAGGCAAGTTACATCGATTAATCACTTCATTATTTCTCTATTAGAGTCAACTTCGGCATTGTGTTTCAAAACATACGACCTGCATTATTCACTTAGTTGAAAGTCCATCATTGTTTTACCTAAAGTTTTAAATTTCGTTAGTGCCGATAAATGTGATTATGTCTTCTCAGTCCAATCTTTGCTTTGTGAAAATTACTGATATCAGAGAAACCTACACTATTCCATACTCCTTCGTCGGTTTCAAAAGAATGCAAGGCCAGCAAAATAATTTATTTTTCGATTTATATGCAGTTAAGCATTTTGAAGGATTGTAGTACTCAATTTTGAAATGATATACATAGTTTTTCATCTGTGTACTCAGATAAACGTCCAGAGAGACCTACCCTCTACTATAATGTCTTGGTTTCTTGAAAACCCAAAGCTCTGACAAAGGACAAAACGATTCAAAGCACATCATGGCTGCTGGCAGGCGTTACTAGTTGCGCTGCCAGATGGCATTCAGCTGATGTGAGATGCAGAGGACTTGTGTTCTCCATCCAGTCCCTCCCCATGAATACTAAATACCTAAAAGACACAATATTGTTTTAATCCGTGTGACATTTCACCGGCACACACAACTCATAATACACACAAACAATAAACGTACTAACACATTCTTCCTAACAAGAATAGTTACACAGAACTTGTTTAACAAGTATAGCACGCCCAATCGTGTGTTATTTATAACTTGGCACGAGGAACACTTGGATTGCAGCTAGTCCTAGGCAGCAAGGGAGGGCCAAGTCTTGGCTAGATGAGTCATTACCCCCACAAAGGTACAAGCGCTGAGCGGACGAAAAAATATTTATGTTGTTATGACTTCTAAAGTTAAAACATGAAATATAATAAAGTTTATATTGTATAAGCTCATGATACTTAAGGGACTAGCCTAGTTCTACTAATCCACTGACCGCATACCCCTGATTAACAGACACTTCGAACAGATACTGGATAAATAGCACCAAAGGATACATCACTATGATTTTATTTTTCGAACTTAAATACTCGCTTTCAATGCAAAAGTTTTCAACCAAATTTTGTATGCACACAGTTCATGACAGGCCATGGAAAATTTCAAGATTACTTCAAAAGGTTCCACATCAATGTTGGAAGTACTTATCAATGTCTTTGTGGCAGTGAACAGACAGTGAAGCATTTATTAATTTACTGTCCCATCTTTGAAATTAAAAGATATTTCTTTTATTGGCCATTTATATTAGGCACTATAATAATCAATTTTGTACACCTCTGTGTGATTTATTTAAACAGCAGTGTTGTTAGAACAGTTTCTAATGTTTTATCCAACACATGCATGCTAATTGTAATGCCATAGTTATGGTTCTTTTCTTTGGTATTTAGTTTTATTTTATTGTAAACTATAATCCTAATATACTTCTATATGTAAAATAGGGTTGACAATTTACGAAAAATAAAAAAAACAGACAGAGAGTATAGTGATTGTAATAGTGATAAATTGTCTCTAAACACCGTAGCATAGAACAAATACCTATGCATGAGAAGTTTAGAACTGCACCACTATATAAAAATTTTGGCAAACAGAATCTTATTTTTTAAAAGGAATAAAAATATAATTTTTGTTTTAAGGAAATGTAGACCTATTTAGTTTCATATAACCTCATTTTCTCACACATTCTTATTTTCCGCTGTTAAATTAATGAGGAAAAAAATTGTCGGAATCAGTACTAAAGTTCAAAAACTTAACCTCTACATTTTATCCATGATATCCGGCTTTTAAGTAACAGAAACGAAAGAAACTTAAAAAGCCCGAGAACCTCATTGCTTCACTCACAGAACTTTTAAAATTCCACTATGCAGACCGTCGAGCCATCTATAGTTCTGAGAAGAACTATACCGCAACCAATCAATGTGTCACGTTAGAGCGTACTTGGTGAATGTCATACGTCAAAACTAAAATGTGAGGCAAAATTCATGTGTTAACTATGGCAAATCAAGAAAACATCGCTAAAAGCCCCGGACCTATTCTGCATGTAATTGTTGTGGGTTTTCATCACAAAAAAGGATGTCAGGTAGGAGAAAAGATCAGAAATGGTACACATATGACAGTAATTGAGGTTATCTGGTTTTAAGGAGAGCTATGGAAGTACATGATACTAAAATTGTTTTAGGTGGAGTATTCATTCCCACCACTATTAGAAGGAGACCCACATGCCTGTCCTGCAGGGTGGAAGTACCTGCCAACGCTGGCACTGCCGGATGGCTCCCATAATTTTGACGAAGATACGGTGTTTTTTCACTTGCCGAGCTTATCCGATCCAAAGCAGACGGTTTATGGAATATCCTGCTTTCGGCAAATTCCTGTAGAGGTGAGTTATGTCATGTTACTTCTCAATTTAGTCAATTCATGACAAAGGTGAATTATCATCTTTCTATCTAGTGTTATAACTTATTAACATGAACAATAAATGAGGTTTCTATCAATATTTTTTAAAATTCTATAACTGGCATTATTTATGCTTTGAAAAACACAACCTACTTGCTAGCAAGTACTTTGTCTCCATAAAGCAAACTTCAACAGAAAATGCTGCTTAGATTACAAACGAAATATTCATGGTTGTGAAGAACCAGAAGCAAATAAAAGAAATGTTTTGTGCCAACTACATTGTTTATTCTCTGGCAAATTTTAAAATAAATTATGTTAAAGTCTAGATTATTGCAGCATGAATATAATTATCCCTTTTTGCACTCCATTTGAGGTGTTTTTGCCTCTCATAATATATCACAGACACAGAATAACAGGTTATCCGCACTCTGAAAGGTCAAGGGGAAAATGTTTGGTCAGGAAAATAGACAAAAAATCTGGAAAAGTCTAGGAAATTTTTCAAAATTATGGATTTGAGGGAAATTTTTCAACCTTGACCCAGGTTATTTAGCATGTTTTTCAGGCATTTTTCACAGGAAGTCCTTAACAATTGCATAATTTTTCTAAACCTTTGTCTCTTTTTCAAGCATTTTAATTATCTAATTTTTTTTGCTCTAGGAAGCTTATTTAACTAAATTTTAATGGCTAACAAGTAGTGTATAAGTCTGCTTCTCTGGTGTGGGGGTAGCATGTCTGCCTCATATTCAAGAGGTCTCGAGTTCAAATCTCAGTTAGGATGAGTTTGTTTGTTCGTTCATTTGGTCCCACTGTAAGCAACGCTCAGAGACATTGAACACGTCATACAATTATGAAATATACAGCATAAATAATAAACATACTGAGCACCAAGAACTTCTTAAATAATGACCTACCCAGCACCAAGAACTTGTTTAACTAATAAACATACCCAACACCAAGAACATTTCTCCCTCTCCTTTTCTCTCTCTCCACACCGTGCATTGTTTAAGAAATGAAAATTTGCAAACCATCACCAGTCCAAGAGCAAACATCTCAACATGCATTACAGTAGGACAATAACAAATAAGTAAGTCACTATCATATGCCATCTGCCTATGTATTGAAATTTATATGTTGCACAACATATTAAAAAATTCCTCCATAGTATATGGGAGTGAGTATATAAGAAAGACTTCAGCTCTTTCTTAAAGATGTTATGTTGATTACACTTGCCTAATAGTTTTTAAGCATAAATAATAGTTTTAAGGTTAGGCAAATCTGCTCTTAGTCCTCTTTGCTACACGGCTTTCCTTCTAAATAACATCCCTCGGCTACGCTTTGAGGCTGAGGGCCGTCAATCTTGAGGCTGAGTATCTTAATGGCTTTGGCGGTATTACATATTCATCTGTTGGACATATAACACATTTTCATCACCATGGAAGAGAACTAAGAGCAGATTATCCTAAGGTTATTATAAATTGTTATTGCAGAATAGTAACATCCTTTTTGGAACAGTTTTAAGCTATTTGCTGGTTTATGCAAATTGCCTGAATGCCTTGTATTGTGGTCATGCACAGCAAGGTTTGTTGTGAAGTTATCATAATTATCTGTAAGGTAGCTCAAGAGAGAATATGTGTATTCACAAGTGAGAGTAAGAATTTTTTGGGTTTTGAACAAGGATCTACAGGAATGACGGGACCCAACACCACAGATGATATGCATGGCCTTTTTTTATAATATAAATACTTGCTTGCTATGTGCCCAATTACCCCAGAACATTAATCCATATCGCAACAGGGAGTGAAAGTAGGCAGTGTGTGCTGTTCTTAAGGCACTTTTGTGGAGCAAATTTTTTTAAGTTTCTTAAGGCAAAGCAAGCCAAGCTAAGTTTTGGCAGCATGATTTTTTTTTATTTGTTTTCTCCAGTTGAGCTCTCCATCTATTCGAAAAACAAGAAATTTTGTATCAGATACATTATTTATGGTGTAATTGTTGTACCTGATTGTTAATTCACTCACTCATTTATGCTTTGTTTGAAATAGAATAAAATTGGTTTTATCATAGTTTAATGAAAGCTTATCAGCTTCAAACCAAAAGTTGAACTGTTCGAACACTTTGACAGATTTCTTAATTGCTGATGTGACTTTTCAGATATAAGTATGCTGGTATCATCTGCAAAAAGAACAGCTATTGAATCAATTACCTGGATAATGTTTTTTACGGGGTTTTCCCTTATCCTGAGTAGATGAATGTCGAGCTCTATGGATCCCAGGCTCATTTGAGCATCATTTCACCCATTCCATTCATTCTTTGTCTGGCATGACTAACAGGTTAAAGGACACTAAAACTTAAATAAAAAAAATAAATAAAAATAAAGCATTGTATAATCAATGATGTTTATTCATCTTTGTACTATAATATAGTAGGTATCATATTACTGAGTTATTCCATTAATGTCAATTGTAGGTTTGTTCCTAACAATTTTAGTTTATTTCTTTTAGTGATATTAAAATGCAATACTATTGTTACGGTTAAAACTCATTTTATATTATATATTCTATGTGATATGGAGCTAGTTTTGAGAAAATATTTTCATTCACATGTTACCTACAAGTTACATTTGCAATAATAATTGCTGTATTTATTATTACAGTGCCATCGATGTAATTGTGTTCTTCATAAATAAAGTGTAATAAAAAGAAAAAAACAGAACATGGAGAGAGGATTAGGCTAGCTGTGATGAAGGTGTAGGCTAGGTTTTCTTTTTTCTTCCTTGTATAATGTATTATTTGATGAGTTAATACATATTATTACGCAGTTTTAATGAGTCAGGAGAATTTTACAAGCAGCTCAGGAGAAGTCAGGAAAAATTACAGAGAAAGTTTCTGTGGACGCTATGAATAAGTTTCATAAGATTTTGTTTAGTTTAATTCAGATCATTTAGGCTACTTTAGTTAAGCATCACCTGTGCTTAACTAGATGTTTTAACCTAAAAATAAATAAGAAGCGAGCATAGGCCATAATGAGCTACACTGAAACCACTGGGTCCTTTGGTTTCTGGTTTTCATTCAAGATTAGCCTTATGGGGGGCTTTGTGTGTGCACCCATTGTATTACACTGTACAGCTACAGTGTAGTGGAATATGCTGTAAATTGTAGACTAATAGAAGTTTCAATTGTAAAAAACAATTAGAAAATAAGTAGTGGTGGAGGTGTTAGAAAAGAGAAAAGGGGAAGGAATGGAGAAATACAGCGCGATCGTTTATGGTGAGGCCACAGATTGTGTGTATTTGTGCTTTCTGCACACTGTTATACTGGGGATTTTTCAAGCTGTAACTTCCACGTTGCTTACTCATGAGTGATAGTTATGTGCACTATAGTGAGTACTAACCTTGTTATAAATGGTGTGTGTACATCTGTGTGAAGACATTCCTGGTATTTTCGAATGAAATTTCCATTCTCACGCATAAGTTCTTCCTGCGCAATGTTCATAATTTTGGTTTTTATATTGACCTTGAGTTTCTCTATGGTGTGGGGATTGTTCCTATAAACTTGTTTTTTTGGAGTTTCTCACAAATAATTGCTCCAATTTAGTCAATTCTTTCCTTCGCTAGAACATTTCCCTTTTTCTTCTTATGTTTAGCATTTGGCAATCCTGTTGTCTTAAACTTGTTAACCAGACATCTAACTGTTTCGCTATTTGGAACTGGAATAGCAGTAAATTTCTCCTGAAATTGCCTACATACCTGTCTATATGATTAGGTTTTTACATATGTATTGTACATAAAAATGTGTTGTTCAAGTGGGAACTTGTCAGTAGGCATTGCAGTGGATTAATAACCAGACTTTAACACAAGTCAACAATCACACATTAACAAGTGAAAAAACTATGATGTTTTATACTTGTTCATAAATGTGTATGGATAAAGGAAGCAACCAGGAATCTCTTGCATTCTGCTAAAGCCCTTCAAGTTTGGCAGCTATCACATGCTCCTTGCCAAATGAAATTTGTGTGTAACCCAATATGAAACAGGATTGAATTATTAAACATTATATAAAATGGGGAAACAAAAAGTCTTTAAGTCCGTAAAGGATCAATTCTTGGTGCACTGGTGTTTTACATTTTTACCATGTTTTGAAATGAGAGAAGCCATTGACATATTGTTTTCACCAAAGTGAAATTGATACAAGTGAATGCATAATGTACACGTATATTCTACACAACACAAATATTCCAACAGTTATCCATAAATGCATATCTAGCATAATATTATACTTTTTCCAAAGGTACAATATCCATTTTCTTCAGGAAATAAAATTAGGTAGTATTAAAATTTGAAATGTAGTTCTTATAAGATTCTAGTCCAAAAAGACTGCAAGATATCATACAAAGTTTATAAATAACCTGTTGTCTGCTCCATTTAAGCCATTTTAATGGGCTACAAATTTGAATAAAGGTATAAAATATACCTTGATATTGAAGATTAGAATCTCTGAATTCTTTTATCAAAGACTGCTTCACCTTTCACTGAGAGTTCGAGCCTTGCAGCTTAGGTAAAGCTCCAGTTATATAGCTATGCTGCTGCTTTTTTTTTTTTTTCCTTTTTTTGGGGGGGAAGGGCCGAAAGCTTTTCTAAAATGCTTATGTCCAATTCTAAAAGCAAATGCTGTTGCTGTTAGGTAGAAACCTGGTGATGAATTTCTAACTTCGAACTTAACTGTTAGAAGGAGCAAATATCTCATTACTTAAAAGTTAAACCAATGTAATGTTCATTACTTATAGTTTCTAAGGCTCAAATGATCCTAAAATTATGCACAATATGTCCCAGAATTCATACAAAAAAGCTGCAAGGGTTGTGGAGGGATTGTAAATAAGCATTTTGTGACATATAATACTCACCTTTCCTAATTAGTTTACAGTTCAGCCAGTAGGGGTGCTTTGTGTCTTGGAATTCTTGAAGTTCATTCTGAAGGGCCACCAGTGTTTGAACAAACAATAGCGCAAAATATAAATGACGAGTATGAGGCAAGTGTAGATGTTTGGTAGGTCGTAGGTCGTAGTCCTGTGGTGTCGAGATTTACCTGAGGTTAGTTTAAGGTTAGTGTGTGTAAACTAGATTCAAATGATAATATGAGGGCTGTCCCTGAAGTACCCGACCTGACGTATATATAGCGGTTGTTGTTTCAAAGAAGTGACTATGGTAGAAAGTATCACCCTTATAAAGCTTAAGTTTGAAGTTTGACGATGCTACGTTGTTAGTAATTGTTTGGCAGCCATTAATAGTGGATTCTCTCAGTGAATTAATAAACATGGATACAACTGGCCATCGTTATGTGATACAGTACTTTCATTTGAAAGGTCTTAGTCCAACTAATATTAAAGCTGAGCTGAATTCTACTCTGGGGGAGTCTGCTTCTTCGTTTACAACAGTAAAATATTGGGTGGCAGAGTTTAAGCGAGGCCATATGAGCTGCTAAGACAAACATTACAGTGGTCAACCAAATGAGGTGACCATGTCAGAAATTGTGAAGAAAATCCACAAAATGGTATTGGATGACCATCGACTGAAA
Organism: Deroplatys truncata; assembly: GCA_030765065.1. Classification (NCBI taxonomy): domain Eukaryota; kingdom Metazoa; phylum Arthropoda; class Insecta; order Mantodea; family Mantidae; genus Deroplatys; species Deroplatys truncata. The sequence goes on from CM060978.1 coordinate 198,673,757, forward strand.
GTGCGCGAGTAGCAGACATCGTAGGCATTTCAAAAAGTGCTGTACATTGCATACTAACTGAAAATTTAGGCATGAGAAAGCTGTGTGCAAGATGGGTGCCATGTTTACTCACAATGGAACAAAATCAGTGTCGTGAGGATGTTTCAGTCGAGTGTTTGGCGATGTTTCGCTGCAATAAAGCCCAGTGTTTGCGTTGATTCATAACCATGGATGAAACTTGGGTCCATCACTTCACACCTGAGATGAAGGAACAGTCAGTCAAAACAGTGGATTGAAAGGGGAGAATCGGCTCCAAAGAAAGCGAAGACAGTTCCATCTGCAGGCAAGGCCATGGTGTCAATTTTTGGGGATGCGCTTGGGATAATTTTCATTGATTATGCTCAAAGAGGAAAAGCAATCAATGGCAAGTATTATGCAAACTTATTGCAGCGTTTGAATGATGAAATCAGGCAAAAACGGCTACATTTATCAAAAAAGAAATTTCTGTTTCATCAAGACAATGCACCAGTTCGCACATCCATTATCAACATGGCGAATATCAATGAATTAAAGTTAAAATTGCTTCCTCATGCACCCTATTCACCAGACTTAGCCCCCTCTGATTATTTTCTGTTTCCAAAGTTGAAGAAATGGCTTGGTGGTAAAAGATTTGCCAACAATAAAGAGGTGGAGTTTGCAGTTGATGGCTATTTTGCAGAACTTGACAGTTCTCGCTATAAACAGGGTGTCAAAGTTATTGAACATTGCTGGGAAAAGTGTATCAAGCTGAAAAGAGGCTATGTAAAGAAATAAAGATGTTTTTTTCCCAAAATGTTTGTGTTTTCTTTGTTAGGTCGGGTACTTCTGGGACAGCCCTCGTATATCAGTAGCTGGGTATCTGGCTCCTCTAACATCTATTCTTGCAGATTACACTAATATGGTTGGGATGACAGTTTCCTTTGCATATGTGCAGTATTAACAAAATGGAGTAATTTGTTCACATATTGTGAAGGTTTAACAATTTAAGAAAGTATTTTAAAATGGGTGGGTATAGCTTTCTTAAGTATGCACATCACCTCTTAAAGCCATTATTATATGCATTTTCCTTCCCTAAGCTACCATTTTTCACCAAATTAATAAGATAAGTATGACAGTCTTACTGTGTTTTGAAATAGGGAACGTTGTCAAATTTCAGAATTAAGATGCATTTTTTAATTGGACATAGGTGCAAATAAGTCAATATAATGTGGTGTGTGACACAACTTGCTCCAGATGCCTAAATCAGGTGAAAAAGTAAAAAATGTGACATCAATACTTGGTAAATAGGAAATTTACATCTTTTGTCTCTGCTACATTGTTTAAAAGTGCTTGCTCTGTTAGGGTGCGCATGCCACTGATAATAGTTGATTTCAGATCAATAAGCTAGAGCAATACATTCATCTGCTGTACTTCTAGCTAAGTCAGCAGAAGGACACTCAATGATTATTAGTTACAGTACTGCATAAGTTGATGAGCATAAATTTAATGTTGGAGCTAGTCAATAAACATTCCAGGAAAATTGACTATTTCAAGTGATAGAAAGAAATTTACATAGATTCCAATAATAATAACAAGTAAATGTCAGCAAGAAATCTAGGTTTCTTCGGAAAGAATTATCTTTCCTGAAAAGTTAATTCAGACTCTTATAACTAGAAACTAAATGTATGTTCATAAAAATGTGTGTGTGTAATGTTGGATAACTTTGCTCTTATAAGAGGACACATGGGTAAAAAAAAATAGCCTGGTGTGCTACATTTACATGACTTTCTCTACTTGCAATTTTTGTTTTTATGTGTGTTCTAGAAGTTACTCTTACAAAAGCCCATTTTTTCTATTTATTTTAATTGACATAAATGTTTGCAGTGGTTTCATTTCATGTTTCATTATAAGTACAGGAGGTTGAAGCAATAGTCAAACTTTAGCTTGTTGCTATATGCTAGCTTGAGAAGATAATTTTATTAGCTCCACGTATAGACGCCAATTTAAGATGATTGTATTGTTATTTGCAACTGTTGGTGAGCCGAACTTGTAGTAGTTGCAACTGCACGTATAGTAAACAGTTTCCGATAGTCTTTGCCCCAAATGTACTTTTAGGTGGCCTTTGCCCCAAGTTTAAAAAAAATATTAACTTTGTAATTTAACTGTTTCTTTAAATATTATATATTTATGTTTGCCTCGGCTGCATCAGTATTATTGTTAGAGACACATATCTCTTGGCAGGGTTTTGGTATGACTAAAAATGTAGGCTTACACAGATTATAATTTTCTTCACTCCTTTTATTAATACTTGATACAATTTAAATAACACTTTACTGATATAGAGAGCTGTGAGATGTTTTTTATTAATTAATTACACATTTTTTTAACACACAAACTTATTTTTCGTCTCACACGAATACATATTATATTTCTTGAGGACACTTTTTGCATCTGGTTAGTAACGCTTTCTGCAGGCAATTGAATAGATTTCAACTGTCTAAACTTGTAAATTTCTGTATTTCAAGTCTCTGATTGGCTAATCCTACTCCAATAGAATACCTTCATTTAACTAAAGCTTTTTCTGATTGTTGATTGGCTTTTTTTTTTTTATAAACTGTCACTAAAATTATATTATTGCTTCCAAGAATCACAAGTAGTATTGTTAAACTCTCAAACTATTTGTTGTCTCAAGGTTACCTCATTGTTAGCAACTTTTAACTTATTATTCTTACAGCTCCTACATTATTAAATTACATAATGCATTCACATAATATTATTGAACATGTTTACAATAATATAAGCATATGCAATGACTGTTACATACAAATTATTACATACACATATTGCTTCAAGGCGGGCTGTTATTGAATTTACATTTATATAATTTGACTGAAATTATTTAAGTGTCAAAAATACTGCCTCAAGCTTTGAAATTCCACTCTTTCTAGATCGTCAATTGTGACCTGGCACTTCAAAAAAATTTTATCAATTATTTGAAAACAGCAAAATCTAATCTTTGAAATGTTTAGTGAAGAAAGAAAAAAAAATCTGATGTGTTACACTCACATGACTTTCTCTACTCTTGTACAAACTATTTTTACAAACGCTTAATCTCCATATGCTTCATGTTAATCGAGATATCGAGATGTCAATCTTATTGATAATTTTCTTGTAGATGCAAGGGGAATATGGTAGGTTTTAAGCGATAGTCAAATATTTTAACGCTGGTTGCTATGTGGCGCATTCCATTCTCTTTGCATGTCCAGGACATAAAAAAATGAATAACGAATTTGAAAAAAGTATAAGTATTGGAAAATTTAAGGTAATAACAAGCAATATCTCGCAAACGGTTCACTCAACAAAAGAAATATATATGACATAAATTGTGTATTTTAATGCGATCTACATTTTTCGTGTAGTAAAATTTTGTCTATCTCTTATGGTTTACCAGTTATGAAAAAGTCGTTCATAATGAAGAACACTTTTGGAGACATTCCCAGAAAATTCGAGATATACATTTTATTTGTCATGACAATATCTTAAACATATGATAGTTTAATCAAAATCATTAGAGCCGTTTTTGAGAAAATTAAAATTTTCGAAAAATGTTCCATGTAAAGGGTAGTCTGGGGTGGGGGGATTTTCTTGAAAACCTTCGTGTCGCATCTCTGGAAGATACTGAACCTAAATACCAAGTTTGGTGTTTATCCCACTGTTCGTTTCTGAGTTATGCTGTTCACAGACACACAGACAGACACACACACACACGGACATGTTTCCAAAAATGCTCTTTTTGGATTCAGGGGGTCTCAAAAGATATATTTCTGGTGAAATCTCGGTATCGAATTTTTGGGTGGAATACAATACTTCCCCTACTTACTATACGTAGTAGAGAAAGTAAAAAGAAAGAAAGAAGAAAAGAAAGAAAAATAATAATAATAATAATAATAATAATAATAATAATAATAATAATAATAAGCAAACAATCAAATTATTTAGTTATTTGACAAAGTCAAGTTAATTAAAGCGGAAGGTAAGACAACATGCATTTTTTCCTACCATATTCACTACAGTGTGACATAAGTGTGCATCCATATATTGACCATTCCAATATGTGCTTACTTATGAAGAAAAGTAATTTTATTTAATATTTTAACTTTCTAGGTTCAAGATTGTTAGCTGAAGTGTTGCCAGTTATTTGACTAGCAGGAGTGCTGTAAAACTTTTTAAGTTAAAAATACATATATTTTCTTTTGCTTTGCTTAGTATGCATAAGAAAGTTCAGTGAATAACAAACACTTTACAAACCCAGGATGTTATGCATTCATTTGGTTTATAGAAGCAAACACATATACACCTTTTTAACTGTGGATCTATTAACAAAAAAAAAGTTATTTTTTCAATGTAAAATCTTCATAAGAATGCAAATAGTTTCTGAAAGTTTGTAAAATAATATCAGTAAGTCATTTTCTGAAATCTTCTACTTGCTAAGATAGTACAGAAAATACTTGGCTAAGGCAGTGTTTATGAAGTTATCTTTGTTTAGTTGTAGGAATGTTCTAAGTTCATGCAGTACTCCTTAAGACTTGCGTAGAATTTTCACATTATATAGGCTTACTATTCTGTAGATGAATGTATGAATTGCAACAGTAGCATAGCCAGAAAATGATTAAGATGGGGGTTATGTATAGGGATCCATTTTTTTAAAATTTGTATCAAATCAAATGATAAATATGTATTAATTCTGAGCTGAAATGTTTAAATAAAATCAATTTTATAGTCACATTAAGGTGCAGCAATTGGAATTAAAATTAGGATAGGAAGTTTTGCATATTCTAAGTGGCAAATGTCTTGTGACATGTAAATTAATGACCACTGTGAAATATTTTATATTACCACTGTAGGCCATTTTATTTCACTACAAATAGGGTTTGTTTATGTTCTAAACTGAGAGATATTGCAATAATTTGGAAGCCACTCAAATTTAGTACGGGAATGAAAACATACCCCCAAATATTTTAACATGGTTATACCAACACCATTCTAAAGTACAGTTTCTGTTGCTGTCACCTTTGGTCATATTACCCAGAACATACAGCGTAAATATAGTGCTACCAGTGATACGATTAGGAAGTATCTCATTCTTGCCAACCTAGAAAGCTGCTATTATTTTAACAAAGCTACTTTGGCTAATAATTTTTACATTTTTTTTTACACCCATCCCTAGTTACGCCTCTAAATGACAATATATTATATTGATGTATGACATTATGGTATGCGGTTGCATTGTGCATTGTTATTTTTAATCTCCTCTGTATGGAATAGTTACCTTTTTACATGTGCATTTTTAAGAGCAGCTTTTAATGTTTTAACATGGTTAATTAAGGCTTTTCCGATAAGGGGAAGATAATTATACATTAAGGCACATTCATAATTAACTCATTTTTATTAAGATATTGCTGAAAGTTGTCTATATAAATTTCCCTATGTCTAGTATTGTCATGAATATCTTGTTTAATATAATTTTTTTCTTTATTTTTTTATATAAAATGTCAATATGTATAATATGGATTAACATGGAAGGGTTATATGTATTTCTAGGTTCTTAAAAAGGTAAAAGGTTTCTGCATCAATGTCTGCTATGTGCACCAGACCTGTCTTTCTCTCTCCCTCTCAACCACGGGGGACATCCCCCTAAAAAAAAAGACCATATTTCATAATTCAGTTAAGATCAAATGTCTTCTGTTCCATGTCTAATAAGAGAGCATCAGAGTATTGTGAGCTCATCAAACAAAGACATTGGCATTCAGAATTAATTACTTCTGTTACAATTATAGATTTTAGTCTCACTGGTATGTAAAATAATTTGCTGTTCCTAAAGGGCCGCAGTTAATTTTATTCATGTCAACATTTTTCCTGACCCTCCTTGTGGTGTATGGGTAGCATGTCTGCCTCACATTCAAGAGATCCCAAGTTCAAATTTTGGTTAGGGTGAATTACCTGGATAAGGTTTTTTCCAGTTTTTTCCCTTATCCTGAGAAGACAAATGTTGGGTAACTTTAATCTCTAGGGATCCCAGGCCCATTTGAGCATCATTTCAACCTTTTCGTTCATTCACCATTTGATAGGACCTACCTGGTTAAAGGACACAAAGCAAAAACAGAAAAAGCTTTTCCTTTGTTGCTATAAGTAAAATGTTAACCATACTATGTTTACAGGTGTTTCTGATTTTTACAAATGCAACAACAAAACAAATTGTGAAACTAAACTTCATACAGAAAATTAAATTTTATTTTCTCTTGCACCTACTTATATAGAGTAGGAGAACTGTTGCATTCCACTTAAAAATTTGATATCAAGATTTCACTGGAAATGAATGTTTTGTGATTTCTTGAATCTCCCACCAAAAAAGAAAGAAAAAAAAATTAAAAAAAGGTTTGTCTCCCCCATTTCCTTCCTTCTCCACTTCCCCCCTCTCTCTCTCTCCCTCCCTCTCCCTCCCTCTCTCTCTCTCTAATATTTATTATAGGCAACCCCTCCCCCCAAAAGCAGTTTTATAACCAGTTCTCAAAACATCATACAAGGTAATGTTTATGTGTCTGTGAGCAGCTTAACTCAAAAACGAAATGCTGGGTGTTTACATTCACCATTTTTCAAGGATAAGACATGAAGATTTTCAAAAAATAAATCATGCCCACCCCTAAAAACTCTTTACATGGAAAAATTTTCATTAGTTTTTATTTTCTCAAAAATTACTCTAATGAGTTTTAAAATATTGTGTGTCTAAGTCATTTGTATGACAAACTCTATATCTCGAAATTTTTTAGGAATGGCCATGAAGTTCTCTTCATTCTAAATGATTCTGTGTAATTGGTAAACTGTAAGAGATTGACAAAATCTTACTAAACAAAAAATGCAGATTTTGTTAAAGCGCACAGTTTGTCAAACGTTTTTGTGGCATTACCCATTTCTGAAATATTCATTGTTATTGGTTTGAATTTTCAAATGCTAATACTTTTTTCAATGGTATGTTGCTATTCATTTTTTTCTCGTGGTCATGCAAGGAGAATGAAATTTCAAACCCATCATATAGTGATTCACTTTTTAAAAACCTGACTGTTGCTTTGGCCTACTGTATCCCTTTTATACCTAAAATGAAATGTGCAATGAATGTTTGTTTTGATTAAGAAGAATTAGACGCAAGAAAATATACTTTTGTAAGTATAGTTTGTAGAATAGTGAGTAGTCATATGAAAGCTACACATCATTTCTTTCTTTCTTTATTTTTTATTTGGGGGTAATTATGCTCAGCAAATGCACCTCGAATGCTATAAACAACATGACCAGGTGCTAAACATTCTGGACCATGTTTCCATGATGTTTAGCACATTTCTATTCTTCCGTTCATTACTTATGGATATAACAGGTCTAAACCAAATTACTCGTTCATGCATACAACTTCAAAAACTCACTTGCTTATCAAGGTGACCACTGTTTGGAATTGTAAATTCATTTAAATCCTTCAAATTCACCATTGCTCTGTGATTTTCTTTCACTTAAAAGATGTCCACTGCTCCTATATTTTCATTGTGTTGATTTTATGTGTGTACTAAAATCTCTTGAGCAACATAACATTTGTCAACTGTGCATACATCCTCCTACCTTTAAAGTATTCAAGAAGATAATTGCATTTAATTCAGTCTTCTCATAATTTCTTTATTCTCTAGATTAGTCTTTCTTGTGCGTCTTCCCTGTGTTATCATCCTTCTTAACGCTCTCCTCCTGAGACATAATTTTTATCACGTTTAATGCTTACTGAGTATTGCATTCAACCCAGAAATACAGTATTGCAATTCCAATTGAAATATACATTTTAATGTTACCCAATCAAAAGTAGTTAAATTGTTATAAAAATCTGATATGTAGCATTCACATTACTTTCTATACCATTTTCATTCATAGTCATTCTACAATTTACGTCTGTGTACTACTGGCTAATCATTGTAAGTATTCACAAGAAATGGTTCCAATGTATTGTTATGGGTGCATAGAGGATGCTAAAGCCATAGTCTGCTGTTAAACATCAAGCCAGATATTGCACGTACTTTGCATGAGCCAATGAGAAATGCAAGAATGGATTTCACACACTATTCACGGAAAATTTTATTTTATTTGTCATGCTAGTGTCTCAAGCCTATTGTATTTTAATAAAAAATATTAAGACTGTTTTTGAGAAAATATAAAAGTGGCATTTTTTCCATGTAAAGGATGTGATAGGAAAATGTTTACTTTTCCTACTATGTACTTACAGTAAGTAGAGGAATTATGGTATTCCATCAAAAAATGTAATCATGAAATTTCACTGGAAATATGTTTTGGGGTCTCCTGAATCCAATAAAAAGTATTTTTAGAAAATGGTCCCTATGTATGCCTGCCTGCCAACTGAAAAAACAAAATACCAAAGTTCAGTAAATGAAATTGAGTTTTATTTATGGATGCTCTTTAACTGTTGTGGTCCTTAGCATCCCATTCTATATTGGGTGTGAAAGACTGGTAATTTTGCTCAGAGGCCCCTCTATCAGGCTTGAGGTTTCTTTTACGTGCCGTAAATCTATGACACTGGACCACCGGCTTTGCTCCCCTTCTGTAGGAAGTCATGCTAAGGATTTTTACACCCAAAAAAATATCCATCACTCTCCGCCACTCTCCTCCCCTCGGGAACTAGAGGGCATGGTAGTCTTCCAAAGATATGACATGAAGATTTTAAAAAAAAAAATCCCCAAAAGTACCCTTTACATGGGAAAGTTTACAAAAATTTTGATTTCCGAAAAATGGCTAATGATTTTGATTGAAATGTCATTTATTTAAGATATTTACATAACAAATCAAACGTGTATCTTAAATTTTATGGGAATAGCCTCCGAAGTTTTCTTCATTTGAGAGGAATTTTATATAATTTAATAAAGCAGATTAACCATAAGTTAGACAAACCTTACTACACCAAAAATGCCATAAAACACAATTTATTTCAAATAACTTATTCTGTGGCATCGGCCATATCCGAGATACCTGTTATCATTGGTTTGAATTTTTCAGTATTTTGTCATTTTTTAAAGTACTGCCACTATTCACTTGTTTTTGTGATGTCATGGAAGGAGTATGGAATTTTAAGACCAGCATATAACAAACCATTTTTAAAACGTTGTTGTGTCTCCTTTGTCCTCTTTGAGCCTAAAACGAAATGCGCAATCTGCAAACATTCTTCTTAATTAATGTGGAGAGGAAAATAAAACTTTTGAATAGTAGATTGCAGAAGAGTTATAAAAACAAATGATAGTGTGTGGAGAAAGTCATGTGAATTTAACACATTCAATTTTTTAAAAATAGAATTAATTATAACTAATACATCTTATGAAAGTCTTGCTTATTAACAGTTCCACAGCAGTAATGTATCTCATTTATCTTCAAATGTTTGTTTTGAGTTTTTTACATTGTTGTCCAAAGATAAAACCAATGAAGTGTTTGAGTGCCCCAAGTTCATAGAGAAGGGTATCAGAAGCAATGAGTAGACTTGACTGCCAAAGGGATGATCAAGTACTTTGAGACATTTAAACTACAGATTCATTATCCAAAGTGTAGTGGAATCACACACAGTGAAGCAATGGATAAAATACTGTTAATGAAAGTGGAGTCAACCTAAACACTATTACTAGCTTCACTCACTTATTTATTTTGCAGAACATGTATCGTGAGCATCAGCTGCCTGTTGACAGATTCATTACTTGCATTATTTGTAGAGTGGATAACACATTCTTACTACCCATGGATGTAACCAGAGGGAACATTCAGGGCATCTGGATCCCTCCTAAAATTTCTCTCAACACTTTCATAAAATTATGCATTATAACATTTTTGTGTTCTTTGTAGCAAGTCTAAAATGAATCTTTTGCACATATGGAATTCCACCAGTGTTACATTTTCGAAACAATAAGGATTACACGCTCAGCAGTTTATGTAATCCTGCTTCTTATCCTCTCTACATCTCTTAGTGCTTAAATTCTGAACTCAATCATGCTGAAATACTTGACGCAGTTAACTTTGCAGGTGTATGTGGAGTGGTTATAGCATAGTAAAAGAATACATTCTCTGATATCCTAAGCAACCATTAGCTATCAAAATTATCAAGTCCGCTTAAAAGTCTCTTGCACTAAAATATTTATTTTATCCTATATAACATTTTGTTGGCCTGGTTTAACATTATTTTAGAGTTTTTAGTCTATGAAAATTATATATATACAGAGTGAGCCAAAAAACTCCGAACCGCCTGCGCATTTTGTTTTTCTTTCTTTCTGCGCCCTCAGCGCTCGTTGCCATCTGCCACTATCATAGAAAGGCACGGATGAAACCATATAACATTTTTAAAACTACTTTTAAAGGCTTTACTTACCAACTTTACAAAAGGAGATGCTGAAACTGGTCACTGTCGTCCATACATTTTTAGCACCTCTTTAGGAAACTATCCATCACTCGCCATAGTTCACATTGAGAAATTTCCTGGCGGATATTTTGTTTTAATTCTTCCAGGGTGTGTGGGTTTTGTCTTGTACATTTTGTTTTAAGTTACCCCGGAGGGGTATTTTATGAACAACATTACCGGCTGTGCAGCGTTTTTCCATTGGGCATGTGGAAATATGATAAAAATATGATAACACACTGCTATTATAAACAAAGTAACGCTGTTGTGGCTTTGCTTTGCAGTGTGAAGTGCATTTTTAGTTGACGGTGATGTGATGTGGTTCAGTTATTACGAGTTAATTATTATTTTGTCCTGTATTTAGTCACAAAGTATATTATGGCTCAGTATATGTTTTCTACTGCACAGCATGTATTTATTTATGATTCGTATGTGTTAACTTGGTCAGCTCGCCAGTGAAAGTACGATTTGCAGAACGATTTCCAGGTGTAAAAGTTCCAGGCCCTACAACAATCCATGAACTTAAAGTAAATTTCAGGCCACAGGAAGTGTTCAGGCTAAGAAATCTATAAGATGGCGTTTGGTTCTTACCGAAGAAACATTACGACATCGGTCATCATTTGGAAAATTCCCCCAAAAACTCCAGATGGATGGTTTCCTAAAGAGGTGCCAAAAATGTATGGATGACAATGGCCAGTTTCAGCATCTCCTTTCATAAAGTTGGTAAGTAAAGCCTAAAAGAAGTTTTAAAAATGTATGGTTTCATCCGAGCCTTTCTATGATAGCGGCAGACGGCAACGAGCGCCGAGGACGTGGACAGGAAAAACAACGCGCAGGCGGTTCGGAGTGTTTTGGCTCACTCTGTATATATATATATATATATATATATATATATATATATATATATATATATATATATATGCATGAGTATTAGTGTTTTGGTGAGTGCATATCAACATATTTCTGCCTTCTGCCATGTATTAGCTTGCACTTCTATACGTTTCATCAATATACTTGCTGTGTATCCATGCATGGCTGGATGTTTTCAGTACTCAAAGTTTGCTAATGAATCATCATCACTTGTTTTAGCGATGGCTGTTTATGCTAATAAAAGAGCTGTATTAGATCCTTATGAATCAGAAAAGGCAAGTGGCACTTAATAGAAATTGTTAACTTCATATAGAACAATAAAAACAAATTGGGGAAGAGAGTTGACCATTGTAACAGGCTGGGAAAAGGAGGATTCGCATGAATGAGAACAGGATCAACATTCTTAAGAGGGATAAAAGGCAGTGGAAAAGGAATCTGTGAATTGTGCGGAGGAAGGGAAAACGTAATACGTTATTTGATGGAATGTAAATTATTAATGCTATGAAGGCAAAAAGTGAGAGAAAAAGACAAATTGGTTAATAAAATTATAGCTATAAAAATGTTAGCGGCTAAGGAGAAAAGTAGAATCAGAAACTTGGGGTAGTGTTTAAGGAAAGCAGAAGAAAAAAATCTGATGTGTTACACTCACATGACTTTCTCTACTCTTGTGCAAACTATTTTTACAAATGCTTATTCTCCATATGCTTCATGTTAATCGAGATATCGAGATGTTAATGTTATTGCTGATTTTCTTGTAGATGCAAGGGGAATATGGTAGGCTGTACGCGATAGTCAAATATTTTAAGAGCTGGTTGCTATGTGGAGTATTCCATTCTCTTTGCATTACCAGGACAAAAAAAAATTGAATAACGAATTCCCATTTGAGAAAAAGTATAAGTATTGGAAAATTTAAGGTAATAACAAGCAACATCTCGAAAATGGTTCACTCAACAAAAAAAATGTATATGACATAAATTGTGTATTTTAACACGATCTACATTTTTTGGTAGTAAAAGTTAGTCTATCTCTTATGGTTTACCAGTTATGCAAAAGTCGTTCACAATGAAGAATACTTTTGGAGACATTCCCAGAAAATTTGATACATACATTTCATTTGTCATGAAACATCTTAAACATATGATATTTTAATCAAAATCGTTAGAGCCATTTTTGAGAAAATTAAAATTTTCGAAAAATGTTCCATGTAAAGGGTAATCTGGTGTGGGGGATTTTTTTGAAAACCTTTGTGTCGCATCTCTAGAAGATACTGAACCTAAATACCAAGTTTGGTATTTATCTGACTGTTCGTTTGTGAGTTATGCTGTTCACAGACACACACACACACAGACATGTTTCCAAAAATGCTTTTTTTGGATTGAGGGGGCCTCAAAACATATATTTCCAGTGAAACCTTGGTATCGAATTTTTGGGTGGAATACAATACTTCTTCTACTTACTATATGTAGTAGAGAAAGTAAAAATAGGCCAGGAAAGTAGGAGATATAAGAAAAGAAGAATGACAAAAAGAAGAAGGTGAGGAAACAGTATAAAACATTAAGGTTGAACAAAGGGTACCCAGCAGAGCTAAATGACCTTGGTGCTGATGCAGTAATTTGTATCACAAATTACTTAAATGTAAATAATGATTGTAATATGAATATGCATTTTTATGTGACATTGATTTGAGATGTTTATTGATTGTAATTATTGTTGGGAAGTAAGTTTATACTGCCTTACTGAAACTGACAATAATAGCGTGCAATAATGCAGCTAGGGGATGAGCTGTTTATCATTATTGGAAACGAGGAAGTTACGTAATATTAGCACGTTTTTCTTTTAGAATCTTCTGGAACATTTCCCTAGAGCATATGTATTCATAATTTTCATTGGATATAAAAATAGACGCTAATGTTGGCGCGTTTTATTAGCCAATAGCAGCTCAGTTATAAGCTTTAGGCATGTTGGAGTGTATGAGTATAAAAAGAGTAGGTTAGAGGTAGAGCCCGTCAGTTCATCAAAATTCTTTGTACACTACACGTCGCATTCCCCTCAGTTCATCGAAAGTATTTGTAAAGTACACGTCGCCTTCAGTCAGTCAGTTCGTCGAAAGTATTTGTACGGCACACTTCGGATATCAATTTGCAGGTTACGCGTAACAGAGTTATGAAAAATCTCAAGTGTTATAAAGTTAATTATTCAAAAAGTTGAAGTACGCAAATTAAGAATTATCAGTAATGAAGTTATTATAACAGTTTCAGTTTGGCGAGTGTCAAGATCAATGTGTAAATGTGATAGTTAACGTGTTCAACAATAAAAGTGTAAAACAAATTTCTTCATCAGTGTTATCTTTGGATAAAAGATTCCTTTCCGTTTACACAACCTGTATAAAGAGAAGTGCTTGACCAAAAGGATAATAGCTAGCCGGAGGACAAAGAACCAAAATTAAATAAAATAACAGTAGCATTCTTTCAAACGAACATTAATACTGCCGCAAATTGCTAACACCAGATGGAGCTAACAAGCCTAACAAATGAATCACGTCACAAGATGGCTTCACCATGCTGAGTAAACACATACACAAATAACATTACAAGTATACTACTTAAAATTGGCTCCCAAACGTGGGGCTCAACAAACAAATAAATATAACAAAACAACCATAAATACTACTTCAAATTGGCGCCCAATGTGGGGCTCAACAAATTAAATATAAATAACACAACTATACCGTCACAGTGCCTACAAACTGAGATAAAGAATAACCAGACAATTTGTACATAGTTTAAGCTAGGTGTATGGAAAGTTTGTATAAAAAGCTATGTAAACTGAGATGTGCAGATAAATCCATTATAGAAATTGTAAAATCAACACACTGCATCTCAGACTCCTCATGAACAGAAATGCTTGCCTTAGGCCTGATTGTACCAGCTTAAGAACTCAAGTAAAACAGTAACCAAGTATATCTGGTGTATAAAAAAAACCTCAATGTTTGGCATTCATATAACTACTCGCTCATCTACCAACTATTCTTAAAATAGGTTATTACTTTCTCTATTGCATATACTAAGCAGGGGAATATTATATTCTACCCAAAAACTCAATGTCGAGATTTCACCAGAAATACATGTTTTGAGACCCCCTGAATCCCAAAAAAAAGTTTTAGAAAAAGGTCTGTGTGTGCGTGAGGGAGAGAAAGAGAGCAGCCTAACTCAAAAACGAAAAATCAAATACCAAACTTAGTATTTAGGTTCAGTACCTACCAAGGATATGACATGAAGATTTTCAAGAAAATCCCTTCATCCCAAATCCCTTCAACCTTTAAATGCAATGTTTTTTGAAATTTTTGATTTTCTAAAAAATGGCTCTAATGATTTTGATTAAAATTACAACATATTAGGGATATTTACATGACAAGTAAAATGTATTTCTTGAATTTTCTGGGAATAGTCTGTGAAGTCAGCTTCAGTTCGAAGAAATTTTGTATAATCTTATACAACTGCTAAACATTAAGCGATAGATGAAAATGTACTATACAAAAATGTACGTCTCTTTAAAACACATGGTTTACTTAAGTTTTTTGTGGCATAAGTCTTTCCTGAGATATTCATTATTAAAGGTTCAAACTGCTCATTACTTGGTCATTCTTTAAAGTCCTTTCAGCATTCAGTTGTTTCACGCAATTACATGGAAACAGTATGGAATTTTAAGGCCAGCATATAGCGCCCAGTTAAACATTTGACTATCACTGTTCTCTTTGTATCCTAACAAATGCGTAGTGTAGCTATTTCTGCAAAGGATTATTTGGATTAAAATGTAGTAGATAGAAAAACAAGCTATAGTAAAAGTAGCTCGTATAATAAGTAGCTAATAAATAATAGAGGGTAGAGAAAGTCATGTAAATGTATCGCATCAAAAAAAATGTTCTATGTATTTGTTAATTGAGGTGAACTAGCATTACACATTTCATTTTAGCTATTAGAAGAATACTATGATAGTTCAGATTTTTATAAAGCGGATCGTTATGTGATGGCTTTAAAATTCCTTGCTGTTTGCATGACTACAAGAAAAAAAAATCTGATGTGTTACACTCACATGACTTTCTCTACTCTTGTACAATCTAATTTTACAAACGCCTATTCTCCATATGCTTCATGTTAATCGAGATATCGAGATGTTAATCTTATTGCTAATTTTCTTGTAGATGCAAGGGGAATATGGTAGCTTTTAAGCGATAGTCAAATATTTCAACGCTGGTTGCTATGTGGCGCATTCCATTCTCTTTGCATGTCAGGACATAAAAAATGAATAACGTATTTGAGAAAAAGTATAAGTATTGGAAAATTTAAGGAAATAACAAGCAATATCTCGAAAACGGTTCACTCAACAAAAGAAATGTATATGACATAAGTTGTGTATTTTAACGCGATCTACATTTTTTGTGTAGTAAAATTTTGTCTATCTCTTATGGTTTACCAGTTATGAAAAAGTCGTTCATAACGAAGAATACTTTTGGAGACATTCCCAGAAAATTCGAGATATACATTTTATTTGTCATGACAATATCTTAAACATATGATATTTTAATCAAAATCGTTAGAGCCGTTTTTGAGAAAATTAAAATTTTCGAAAAATGTTCCATGTAAAGGGTAGTCTGGGGTGGGGGGATTTTCTTGAAAACCTTCATGTCGCATCTCTGAAAGATACTGAACCTAAATACCATGTTTGGTGTTTATCCGACTCTTCGTTTTTGAGTTATGCTGTTCACAGACACACAGACACACACACGGACATGTTTCCAAAAATGCTTTTTTTGGATTCAGAGAGTCTCAAAACATGTATTTCCGGTGAAATCTCGGTATCGAAATTTTGGGTGGAATACAATACTTCCCCTACCTACTATACGTAGTAGAGAAAGTAAAAATCTAATGTGTTGCATTCACATGACTTTTTTAGTCACTGCTCTAAAACTATTCTTTAAAAACTTATTCTTCTATTTCTTTTAAATACAGATAGGCCTTAATTACACATTTTGTAGTTGGAATAAGAAGAATACAGTAAGGTAAAGCAATAGTTAAGTCTTTTCAAAGCTGGTCGCTATGTGATGGCGTTGAAATTCTGTTCTTTGCATAAACACAAAAAACAAAAAAAACAAAAAAATAGGAAAAAAAAGAATAGCAATTTCCAGTTTAGAAAAGTATAAAGTCTTTGAAAATTTAAACCATTAACAAAGAATATCTCAGAATGGTTAATGCCACAAAAGATTTATTTGACAAATAGTGTGCTTTAATAAGATGCATATTTTTTTGCATAGTAAGATTTTGTCTATCACTTATGGCTTACCAATTATAAAAAAGTCATTTAGAATGAAGTCTTCACAGGCTATTTCCAGAAAATCAAGATATAAATTTTATTTGTCATGCTAATATCTTATGGTAGATATTTTAATTAAAATCATTAGCCATTTTTAAGAAAACAAAAATTAATGATATTTTTCCCATGTAAAGAGAAGTTTGGGGAGGGGGGTTATCTTTGAAATCTTTGTGTCGCATCCTTGGAAGATGCTGAGTGCAAATGCCAAGTTTGTTATTTAACCGACTTTTTATTTTTAGATTATACTGTTCACAGATACATGCATGCAAACATTTTACTAAAAATGTTCTGTTATTATTTATTCAGGGAGTCTCGGAGTTTGCATTTCTGTTGAAATCTTGTTATATCAAATTTTTGGGTGGAATACAACACTATACTTACTATAAGTAACCAGTACAGAAAGTAATAAAAATAAATTTAAGAATAAAGTAAGGAATGACAAGCACAAATAGCTCATATTGTGAATCACAGATGTTAACCTTTGAACTAGTGATAGGTTTCACTAATTCAAGCATGTGAACTGCTTCACTTAATCATACTCATTGTGATTCATTCAGATGAAATGGTTTACTCATGAAATAATTTAAGCATAACAGAGCTGATGATGACTTTGTTCACTATACGTTACTAGTAAACACAGGATAATAAACCATATACAGAAGTGCAACTCCTGTGTTAGATTTAGATGCATGGCAACAAAAATGATGGTAGTAGTCCAAGGGTCCAGAAAGAAGCTGATGCTACAACAAATTTCTGCTTCAGAATGTCCTTTTTCTCAGCAGATAGCTGAAAATAACTGTGAATGTTCAGCTCAGTGATAACATTGAGTGAGCACGTGGTATTAGTTGTGAATGTAGTTCATTGTATTATGGGAGCTAGAAGTGTTTGAACTACCAGTTTATAAAAAATGAAGATTACTTCACTGTGTACAAGCACAAAATGTTATTTTAAATGACTCATTCATAAACTACTCATTTATTTAAACCTTTGTATCTTTGTTCTTGTTTTGGGATGCCATTGAATCATCTGATGATTTTTGTTGTTTAACCTTTTTCAGAAACTAAAGAACAGGACAGCAGATATCACTCGAGGGACAGTCCAGAAATCTGTTTGTGTTCTTAGCACTTTACCTCTCTATGGACACATTCAAGTCAAAATGGCACTGATCACGCATGCATATTTTGACGAAGGTGATTTCAGCAAGGTTAAACTGCTACATGACACCTATCACCATCTAAACTCCTGTCTGAGTGAAACAGACTTTCTCCATGCTAGTGCGCCTCAGTTGTATGTAGGTAAGTTCTGCTTTCAAGGGCCATTTGCTCATTGCAGCTGCAAATGTAATGAAATTAAAGTATGCAAAGTAGAATAAACAAGACTTTACTCATCTAACTATAAATTGAAAGATGCATATATTATGACGAGCAATAAGAAAGGTTTAGTTATAACAGTGCTGTCCTGATGTTGTGACACACTTTTGGGGAAATTTTTTTTATATATTTAAGGACACTCTTTAACTACTATGCTTCTTAATGTCCCATTCTATATTGGGCATGAACGACTGGAATTTTGTTCCGAGACCTCTTTATCAGGGTTGAGGTTCTTTACATGCTGTAAATCTACGACATGGGACCACCGGCCTTACTTCCCTTCCAAAGGAAGCCATGCTAAGGATTTTTATGCCCAAAAAAGATCTATTGCCTCTGCCAGGCTTGAACCCGTGACCTCGGGAAGGTTAGCATGATATCTGTAGATGACAGAGGATGACACTTTTGGAGAAGTGGGGGGTTTTTCATGGAATAGGAAATAAGGTTCTAGAGCGCCTTGAACTTGTTTACAGGTTATGCAAGCCAATATGTTCAACAGAAAATGGTAACTTGTTTATGGCAAAAACCTGGAAGAACAGTCCATAGAAACTAAGTAGACAGGTGCCAACAGATCAATGGTTTCTTGTAATTACTTTAGAAAAAAAAAGTAACCAAACTAGAAAAATTAAGATAAATATTGATAATGAGGTAATGAACACAAAACAAAATAGGCATTAGGCACACGTAACAAGGAAAGAAGTTAATTACACTTGGAAACTTCACAATGAAGGAATGAAACAATTGAAATTGGAAAAGGACTTTATCATACTACTTCAACTACATTAGGTTTTTTATTTCAGGACATGTTTCAAGAGCTGTTGCTCCCATTATAGCTGCTTATGACTGGTGAGGTCGGTGGACAGTGGTTTGTCTGACAGTTAAGTTTGAAAATTTGGATGTCAAATTTTCTTCCATCAGGATATTGCAATTCATACATTGCTGCCAATTATTCTGAATGGAAATCTCCCACATCCTTGGATCATCTATTCCACTAATTTAGCATCTTTATTTATTTTATGATATGTAACTATTGCTGATTTCTCTATTTGCGTGTGTTCAATGTTTCAAAAATGTTCTTTTGGCTCTGATGTCAATGTTCCTGTTTATTTACTGATATAGAACTTTTCACTGTTTTTGAATTATGGATTGTATATGCTAGATTTTTTGCTCAGATGTTCCTTATCTGCTTTGATCAGTTTCTCAGGTTAAATTTGTTCTGGGCTGCTAATATAATCTTAGAATACTTTTTGAAACTTTCAGTTGTATCCTTGGATGGAATGTGAATTATCTGTACTTTGTGACTTCGTTTTTGTCTTTTAATTTTGTGATTTGCTTAATTGTTATTTATTTCTAATACAGTTGAAGTAGTTGTGTGTTCAAATCCTTTTTCAGTTTGAATGGAAGGAAAGAAGTTCTGAGATGGTTGGGATGAGTTACATGGATTAGGGTACCTTTTATCCCTGGGGTTTTCCTTGTTCCCAGAAAATGGACCTTGGGCTCATTTGAGCATCGTTTTACCCATTTCATCCGTTCACTGTCTTATATCACTTACCGAGTTATATTAAATTCAAAATAAATAAATAAAAAATTATAAAACAGAGAGTTCTAAAATAAACAAAAAAAAAAGCATAAAAAATAAAAGGAGCCATAACTGACCAATGAAATAACGAACCACAACATATTACATTAAAGTATTCTGAAGATGTCCCCACATTTATGCATGTAAGGTAATACCACAATGTTGTTTTTGCTCTATATAAAATATACAGATTTTGAAAGGGTTAAGAATAGAGGGAACTCTGGCTCTTTCTCAGCCAATCCACATTTTAAAGAACTGCCACAACTATAGTGTTTAAATATTTTTCATCAACACAGAAAATGAAATGATCAGTGATTGAATATACATCTCAGGACTCCATGGGTTTTTACAATGGTTTGAAGTAGTGCATTTATTAGGAAAAGTAAACTGTTACAAAATAACATTGCAAATCTACTTTAAGTACTTGTTTAAGGTTTTAAAAAAATAAAAACATAGTTATTTCTATTGTGATGAAGCTCTTAATAGGTCTCCCACACTGTGGATAGCAGACATGTTTTTATGCACCAGCCAGTCTAGGGTGCTAATCAGAGCAAGGAGAAGCTTCTATTCCTCCCTTCAACTGACATCTACTGAACCTTCTTGAAGGCTGCTGTGGATATAAAAGAGACCACATCCTCTGCCACAGCAAGGTGAGAGTTGCTGCCAGTTGCGAAGGGAGGTGGATGTGTCGGCATATGCGCTCGCAGTGGAAAAAGATGGGTATTGACATGCAAACGTACTGAATCAGAATTGGTGCTTTTAACGCAATGAGAATCAACAACCAGAGGGAAGAACATGGATGGATAGGAATAAGCTTCTGGTATATTTTTGTGTCTTGACTTTATTAATAATTGGTGGAGTGAAAATGAATCTTAGACCAACAATAGATCAGATAGGCAAGATGCTAGAAATTGTCACTAAAAAGATAAAGGAAACAAAGAACATGGAAAACAGAATTGACAAGAGAGTCGATGACAAGTTTGGAGTGATCAGAACAATGCTGGAAGAATTTATAAGTGAGGTGAAGGAGTATAAAAGAATTTTAATTTGACTAGAAAACTTGGAGGAAGGAAATAGGAAGCTAAATCTGATAATTTTTGGAATAGATGAGAGAAAGGATAGACAAGCCTGGCAGTATACAGAGAACCTCTTTCAAAAGAAACTTCAACTAAATATGGTTGGATGGGAGATTGTTGATTGCTTCAGAATTGGAAGAAAAGGGCTGAGGCCAAGACCAATAATTGTGAAAATGGCTAAAGTGAAGTTCAAATGGGAAGTGTTGAGGAACAGCAAGCAGCTGAAAGGCACAAAAATATTTATTGAGCAGGATTTGGGAAAGAAGCAATGGGAATTAAAGTTGGTAGCAATAATGGAAATGAAGATAGCGAGAAATGCAGGGAAAGAAGCATCTCTAAAAGGAGTCAATCTGTGGGTCGAGCAAGTGAAATAGGAACTTCATCAGCGTTATACTGCTTTGGAGGGGAATCATACTTCATGAGCAATGGGCGGTAGAAGAAGTGTTCAGCTGAGGAGTTACCAGAGAGAATCAATGCATACATCACTAATGACGAAGCCAGTATCACTGCCAGCCCAGCCAAAGAGGGATGCTAGCAGTAGCATCACCGAGAAGATCAATGCAACCTGAATCACAGCTGACTGAAGACACGCAGAGGGAGGCATTGGGAGCAACAGCCTGCTTGGATGTATGGAATCAAGAGGGCTTAAATGTATCAATGCCATTGGGCAGTATTTTGGAAGTGAAAGATCATGTGCGTACAAGAAGGCAGGTGTATCTAGAAAAGTTTAGATTTGAGAGGAAAGGTTCGGTATAGTGATTTGAGTTGGAATGTAGAGAGCCTATTAGAGAAAGTGCATAGCAGTGAATTTCAGCATGTGTTAAAAAGTGGCCATATGATAACGTTAGTGCAAACATGGTTGTAAAGTAAAACAAATATAGATTACCTGGGTTTGATTTTTATAGTGTAAATGGTGTGAAGAATCAGAGTAGAGAGAGAGAGCATTTCATGTGGTTTAGATTGATTTGTTAGAAAAATGAGGAGCTTAAGGTGAAAGAAGAAAAGGAGTTGTGGAATAAATCAATGCATACATCACTACCTTGTGTGAAAGAAGAAAAGGCGATAATGTGTATAAACCCTCCCCCTCCCCTACTACATCAGAGTACTTTGATACAAGCATGTTTAGGAAAGTGAGTTGGATTATTGAAGCACTGAGAAACAAGTATGGTAAAGGGGAAATAATAATTGTTGGTGATTTAATTGGATCTTGAGTTGGTGGAAAATAAATGAAGTTTTAGTGTATCCACCGACTCAAGATTCAATTAAATTATTGTTCCACTTCACTGTCTCTAACACTTCAATTGTTGGTGATTTTAATGCAAGGTTAGGGTAACAACAGGTTAATTGATCAATCCAACTGAAGTGTTTGACAAAGAGATTGAAATAGAGAACAGACACAGCAAAGATAGGTTATCAATATGAAGGAAAAAAATCTGATGTGTTACACTCACATGACTTTCTCTACTCTTGTACAAACTATTTTTACAAACGCTTATTCTCCATATGCTTCATGGTAATCGAGATGTTAATCTTATTGCTAATTTTCTTGTAGATGCAAGGGGAATATGGTAGTATTTAAGTGATAGTGAAATCTTTTAAGAGCTGGTTGCTATGCGGCACATTCCATTCTCTTTGTATGTCCAGGACATAAAAAAAATGAATAACGAATTCCCATTTGAGAAAAAGTATTGGAAAATTTAAGGAAATAACAAGCAATATCTCGAAAATGGTTCACTCAACAAAAAAAATGTATATGAAATTGTGTATTTTAATGCGATCTACATTTTTTGTGTAGTAAAATTTTGTCTTATCTCTTATGGTTTACCAGTTATGCAAAAGTCATTAACAATGAAGAATACTTTTGGAGACATTCCCAGAAAATTCGAGACATACATTTCATTTGTCATGAAAATATCTTAAATATATGATATTTTAATCAAAATCGTTAGAGCCATTTTAGAGAAAATTAAAATTTTTGAAAAATGTTCGATGTAAAGGGTAATCTGGGGCAGGGGGATTTTCTTGAAAACCTTCGTGTCGCATCTCTGGAAGATACTGAACCTAAATACCAAGTTTGGTGTTTATCCGACTTCGTTTCTGAGTTATGCTGTTCACAGACACACACATGGACATGTTTACAAAAATGCTTTTTTTGGATTCAGGGGGTCTCAAAACATATATTTCCAGTGAAATCTCGGTATCGAATTTTTGGGTGGAATACAATACTTCCCCTACTTACTATACGTAGTAGAGAAAGTAAAAAAGAAACTTTTGGATTTTTGAGAAGAACATAATCTTATGATTTTTAATAGGTTGAAAGGTTCAGACTTAGAAGGGGAATTTACATTTGCAAATAAGAATGATCAAAGTGTGGTGGATTATATAAAATATGCTCACTAAGTATGGACAACTGGATTGTGGACTTTGTGGTTATAAATACGATAACATCAAGCTGTCATTTTCCATTAAGATTAAAATTAGGAAAAGGAAATAGCAATATGAATGAAGGTACAGAGGGGCTTAAAGAGTAGTGGAAATATACAAATGGAGGGAAGAAAAGCATGAAATATTTTTTAAAGAATTAAATTCAGAAAATGGGAAAATATTACAAGTAAGAATAGAAAGCATACTAAATACTGATATAATAAATCAAGCTCTAGAAACACTAGAATACAGTGTGAAAAGGCTGAAGGGCAGGAGATGGGATGAAAGCTGAGACCTATAAGGATAACAAAACAAAATGGTTAGATAAAGATTGTCAAATGGCAAAAAGAAGAGTAAACACAAGAGTTGATAAACTGGTGGCAGTCAGGGAAAGAAGAGGAGAGGGGAAACTTTTTAGCCCTTAAATGGGCATATAGGTGTCTGGCAGCAAAAACCTATGATACAAATAAAATGTGATTAATAGTAAAAAGCCTATACTGAAAGATAGAGAGAAGAGAAGATAATATAAACACAGATAAATGGCGCGTGCATTTTAAAGCACTGTTAGGTCAGGATAACATAAGTAGAGCAGCGTTTGCATGGAGGCCAGCAAGTAATTAATGAATTAGATAGGGAAATCATGGATGTTGAAGTGTGCGAACAAATTAAGAAGTTAAAAGCCAACAAAGCAAGTGGTACTGATGGTATCCCAGGGAAGTTTTGGAAGGCTTGGTTGATAGATGAAACTAGAAGAAAAATAGGGATAAAATTGTTCAATAAAATACTGGAGACAAGGGAGATTCTTAAGAGATGGAAAACAAGTACAATAGTGCCAATATATAGGGGAAAGGGGGATAAACCAACTCAGCTAATTACAGGGAGATAAGTATACTTTCTATTCTAGGTAAGATCTTTACAGGCATTCTAGCCAATAGGTTACAGAATTGGGTAGAGAAGGAGATGTTATCAGAGTTCCAAGCGAGATTTAAAGCACGTAGGAGAGCATCAGATAATATATTTGTAATCAAGGCAATTGTCGACAAATATTTGAGCAGCAAAAGGGGAAGGGTATATATGGTATTTATTGATCTTAGAAGGCATTTGATACCATAAACAAAGCACTATGGATAAAATTAAAAAGCAAAGAGGTAAGTTTTACATTTATAAAATTACTACTTAAGGTATATCAGGAAAATGAATTTTATATAAAACTGCCAGACAATAAAATAATTGAATGTTGGAGTAAGGCCAGGATATAAATTTAGTCCAGTGCTATTTAACCTTTATACTGATGACATCCTGGAGGAGATCTCGAGATGTAAGGTCCACTTGCCAGTTATTAATAATAAAGAAATTCCAGGGCTATTGTTTGTAGATGACTTAGTAGTTGGGTCCATATCTTGCGGAGGGCTGAGGAGATCAATCGAGGCTGTAAGGAATTTTTGTAGAAAATGGGGACTGAAAGTAAATGAAAAGAAAATGAAGATCATGGTTTTTTAAAAAGGTTATCAACTACATAACAATGAGAGCTACAGGTAAATGGAAGACAAATAGAAGTGCTAAGGAGTTTTGATTACCTGGGGTTAAGACTAAGTTTGAACGGAAGCTGGCGTGAACAAAAAAAAGATGTCTGTAGCAAAAGGTAAAATGACCATGGGTGTTATAAGTTCCTGTTTAAGAAATTTGCCAGACATATATGTCGAATGGCTTGAAAGAATTTATACTGCCACAGTAGAAGGTAAGATGTTGATGGGGCAGAGGTATGGGAAGTAGATGTGGTTTACAAAGTCAGTAGATCTTTTTGCAAATATGTTTTAGGTCTACCGATAGCATCACCAAATAGAGCAGCACAGCTGGGACTTTGTAGGTACTCCACCAAATTCAACATTTTCACAAGAGCTATAAAATATTTATATAGAATTTCCAATTTGGAAGATAGTGATATTATCAAAGAATATTTTTATATACAAAAGAAAAGCAAGTGGAAAGGGTCATGCTTATTAAAAATTTAGAAAGTTATGGAATAGATAGGTTTTCGGAGATGCATGGAGAAATGCAGAATATCACATTAAGGGATTTTGGAAAGAAGTAGGAATAAGGCTAGAAGATATTGACAGACAAGATATTTTTGGCAGTACAAGAGAGAAAAGCTCCTTGAGGATATATAGGGAAATAAAAACAGCATGGGAAAGGGAAAAGTACATAGAGATTGTAATAAACTAGGATGAGAAGGATTTGCATGGCCAAGAACAGGAGTTAGAAACTTGAAAAGCATAAGGCATGATGAGGATATAGCAAAATGTTCAATGTGTGGTGAAGTGAATATGGATTTCCACTGTATACTATACTGTAATCAAACAAAAACATGGAGAGAACAATTTTGGCCACAGCAAGGTTATGGTAATGAGGTTTAGTGCTGTGTACTATTTACTCATTGAGTCTGCACGACAAGTTCTGCATTTAATGCATTAGTGAATGAAGGAAGAGAGAAGAGGAATTGTGTGTTTGACACTAGATTGTGAATGGAAGAGACAAGAGGCTGATTTGCACATCTTTAATTGCAGTGCCAACATGCAGAAATATTGATGAGTGATGGAAAAGAAGAAGATAAAGTCACACTGTGTAATCATAGTTTTTATTGATGTAAGATTAATGGTTGTCTGGTTTTATCGTTTTCTGAAAATTTTAGGTTTTATGCTTCAGAAACTTATTCCAGGGGATCTGAAGATAACCATGTATGGCTCTTGCCAAGACCTGAAATAGATATAAAAAGGAAGCTGGAAGGTTTCCATTGTCATCACTTTAACGGTATATTTGTGAAACTGCAAAAATTACTTTTCTGTGGACAGACAAGACTTTGTATTGTAAATTCAGGTTAGAATGAGTTGTAATTTAGTTGATATCAAAGCCAGCTAAACCATCTTCTTGATCTCTTCATGGAGTAACTCCATAAAGAAGCAAGATATGATATATTAGTTTTACTCAGACTTTTAATGTAAACAGAATGCAATTACATACCAATGTGATTCACTGTGCTCAAATTTTTGACTCCTCACAGATACTCGTGATATCATAGCTATTGAACTGGAGACTGTACTGCTCTTATACTATAATGTTGCACTACATTTTGCTTACCCAGTAAATAGTAAAGCACTTAAGTGAGCTGTGGATTTATGTATGATTCTTTAGATGAATGTTTTTAAAGCAAAATATAACTAAAGCATT
Organism: Deroplatys truncata; assembly: GCA_030765065.1. Taxonomy (NCBI): domain Eukaryota; kingdom Metazoa; phylum Arthropoda; class Insecta; order Mantodea; family Mantidae; genus Deroplatys; species Deroplatys truncata. Next base: position 198,700,139 of record CM060978.1, read on the forward strand.
GTAAAGGATTAAAAGCCATGATAACTGTATTTTTTTATGCTCAGAAGGAACATGTAAAGTAGAATGTGGAAAAGAGCTATTGCTTAGTAGTTTTCAAAGTGGAGAGAAATCACTAATAGTCGAAGCATAACTGAAGAAAATCAAAAGAAAAGATTTCGCACAAAATAAAATAGCTGATGTACAGAACATTCCCATGAAGCTCATTTTCAAAGAATTGTGGAAATATACTAAAAAGGTGTTTGACTACAGGCAGTAGAACACCTATGAAATTGAATAAACTGCTCATTCTTCCTTATTTTTGAAAGGAGAATCCCCTGAAGACAATTCTAATAAAACATCCTTTTTCTGCATATAAATGAGAGAAGATTGTTTGAAAAAGCTGTAGGAAGTTATAGCTTTTACAATTATATTTTAAAATATTGGCATGTATCTAGTAGTTCTTTTAAAGCATAAAATTGCAAAGAAATCTTAGGGAAAAAATTTAAAAAAAAAAAAAAAAGGTCATCATCATCTGCTAAGAAATAAGTGGTGAACCAGAAAGGAGTGAGACAGAAACTGATATAGACAAAACCCTGAACCCTGTTTCTTATAACCTTGCCCCACAGACATGTATTCTTTTGTGCTGTGTTTCCTTCCCCTTTCCACTGGTTGGCTAATGTACACCTTCGAACAGTGACAAGCAGGCCATGTGTGGCGCAAGGGGAGATGATAAAAACAATAGATGCATGTGCTTTCGTCATCCTGAGAGGATAGAGAGGAACAGAAGGAACCTCCCGTCTATATGTTCATAAGAATTTACTTGCATTCCAGATGCATTAACTATGTTACATAATATATTTAATTCATACAGCTATGAAAATGTAAATTGGACAATTATCTTCAGATATATTTAGGTAAATGATCATGTTAAATAAGAAATTATTTTGTATCACATAACAATCTATTCCACAAACAACAGCCAATGAGAGCTGATTAGTGCACATGACCATTAAGAGATATGGAGCAAAGTTATATAGAACATACCTTAAGCAAATGAAAGGACAAAAAATATGTGATGTGTCATATTCACATGGCTTCCTATACCCACTTTTATTTATTTTTATATAGCTTTTACAAACTATGCTTATGAAAGCTTATTTTTTTGTCTACTTCATGTTAACTGAGAGAAATGTTTGCAGAAATACATATATTGTTATATGTACTGGGGATAAAGGAAACCAAATTGATAGTCAGACGTTTAAAAGCAGGATGCTATGTTTTGGCCTAAAAATGTGTAATATTTCCAGGAAATCGCAAGAAACAACAGAATAGCAACAGCAATTTAAAAAATGACAAACCAATGAAAAATTCAAAACAATAATAACAAATATCTTGGAAATGGCTAATGCCACAAAAAAGTTGGAATAAATTGTGTATTTTAAAGAGATCTACACTTTTTTGTATACTATTATTTTTTTTTTTTTTTTTTATCTCTCATGGCTTGCCCGTTATTCAAAATTCCTTCCAAATGAAAAGGACTTCACAGGTTATTCCCAGAACATTCTAGATATACATTTTAATTGTTAATAAATACATGGTATTTTAAGAAACATTGTTGAGATAATCTAAAATATTGAAAAATTTTCCATGTAAATTTTAGTTTGGAATGGGAGGAGTTTATTGAAAATCTTTGTAAGATACTGAACTTAAATACCAAGTTTGGTATTTATTGAACATTTTGTTTTTGAGTTATGTTTTTCAAAGACACACACATAGATCTTTCTCTAAAAATGCTTTTTAGTTTTATTCAGTGAGCTTCAAAACATGTATTTATTGTGAATTCTCGACATTAGAGTTTTGGGGTTGAATACAAACTTCATCTTTTTATCTACTACAGAGAAAATCACTTACTAATGGAAATCCTGAAAAACAATGAAAGGTCAATGTTACTTAACAAGTAGTTTATAGCATGGAACAATTTGTGAACAAAAGCTGTAAGAAGGAATTGAGGGGCTATATCTTCATTTGTGGGAAATAGAATTATTATGGTATTCTCAAAACAGAATGTATTATACAAAGATTGTAAACTGCAGTAAAGTGTACATAGGTCCTAAGTATGTTATTGTTATAACTGAGATACTAACATAGGCAGTCTATGTTAGTGTCTCTACTATAAACACATAGTACACAGTAAAATTAAATAGGCTCATGCAGTGACCAATGTTAGTGATGTGAGTAGTTGGTGCTGTTACCTGTTATTGGGAAGAGCACCATTACACCAAATATGTTCCCCAATAGTAGATGATGCAGAACACACAACATGGAACAAATTGAAATTCAATCAGCCGGAGGACAAAATATGGCAGTGACAGACATAACAGCATGGGTAGTAGTAGAAGAATGACAATATCAGTGCTGATGAGTGTACGAGCAACTCCAAATAAAAAAGAACATTAGGTTACCAATGAAAACTTTTTTTCTGCAGTATGATTAAAAATAGGTGACTTTTACTAATATTGGTGCACAGAATTCAAAAATGCATTCCATTTTTCCATAGCACATCTCGTTTTGCCAATATGACAGCGTTCAATGAAAATATAATTGCAAAATTTGCAAAAATATTACACACTCAGATACAACTTTTAAAGAAAATAAACAAGTATAATAACCTGAAAGAATGTATGTTAGTTATCTTGTGTACCCCTTTTTCTTTTCCCATGGAACTTCAGTGTACATAATTTTCTCAAGTGTTGTCTGGTAGGTTCGTCCCGTGCAAGACACCAGCAGTAGTCGGCCATCATATGTATGTCCCAACATCCCTGATAACACTGTTCAACATCTTTCAAGTCCTGGTGAAACTTTTCACCTTGCTCTTCACTGACAGCTGCTAAATTTGACAGGAAGTAGTCAAATGAAGTTTCAAATTCGTATTACAGCTGAGCAGTCTAAAATTTTCCAGCATATTTCTGAGTATCTTTGTATTGAGGGTCTTTCACATTTCTCAGAAATTTCTTAACAACCTCTCTGAATGCATTTCATGCATCTTTTCCAATTTCATTCATAGAACTGGTAAAATTAACATCTTTTATCAATTTCCTTATCTGTGGTCCATCAAATACTCCCTCTATGATTTTAGATTGTGACAATGATGGAAACTTTGTGCATAAGTACTGGAAGCAAGGGCAACTTTTCTCAAGCGCTTTCACAAATTGTTTCATTATGCCAAGGTTTATGTGTAATGGAGGGAGTGGAATTTGTTGACAATCAACAAAAAGCACATTAGTAACCTTTTTTGAACCAGGTTCCAGTTGCTGCCTTTCAGGCCATTGGTCAGTTTCCCAATGTTTGTCCCTTGCCCCTGCTATCCCATTCGCAAAGAAAACAAAGGAATCATGTGTATCCTCCCTGTTGTCCTAGTAACACCAATAACATCCAGTCACCACATACTTGCCACTTATGGTCGCAGTACTTAATTTTCTCAAGAACGTGCTTCAGAGTTTCATAAGACTCTCGTAGGTTCATAGAATGTACAAGCTAACTTGAAGCTAACTTATCATTATGAAGTAACATTGCCTTAAGACTTCATTTGGAAGAATCAATAAAAAGATGCCAATTACTTGGCTCATATGCTTCCCTGCCCAACCATTGAATAAGATTACTTACATCCACACAAAACACAAGTTGATCTTAAACGTACTCCAAAGAAAACACTACTAATGGCATTTACTTTCCCCCATAATATCAAGCAGCTTATATTAATGTCATTCTTTCTACGCTTAGTTTTGGAGATATTGTATTACATTTATTAAATATTTCAACAAGCACCACAAAGGTTTTCTGTTATAAAAAATTCCTACCAAATGAAGAGGACTTCACAGGCTATTCCCAGGAAATTCAAGTTATACATTCTTTGTCATGTAAATATGTAATACATGGTATTTTAATCAAAATTGTTAAGGTTTGTGTTTGAGAAGTTTGAGAAAATAAACAAATATGAAAACTTTTGCATATTAGGGGTAGTTTGGAATGGGTGAATTTTTGTTTTAAATCTTTGTGTCACATTTTTGGAAGATTACGAAGCTTAAATGCCAGGTTTGGAATTTATGAGACTTTTCATTTTTTTAACTTATGCTGTTAACAGGCAGATATGCATGGGCCTTTTTCTAAAAACACTTTTTTTTTATTTATTCAGACCTCAAAACATGTATTTCTGATTAAATCTTGACATTGAGTTTTTGAGTGGAATACAATATTTCCTCTTAGCTATTATAGGTAGGTGACAGAGAAAGTGAAAATATTGATGCCTCGCCCAACATGCTTACTGTTTTATGCTGCAGCAGCAAGAATACGGTATTTATTCTGTGCACATGTTAATAATACGTCATTCTTCCCCAGCTTGTATCTGATAACAAGAGAGAATTCAAGCTCTAGAAATTACACAAGGATTTCTATTATCACAAATCCTAAATGACAAAAGCATTTTTGTGATAATCGACTAGTGTATGACTGATTGATAGTTTTTTTGTTTTTTTTTATTTTATTTTATTTTAAACTCTTGTGAAGTACCAGTACTCTGAACTGTTTACTTTCTGTACTACGTACAGTAAGGAGCGGAAGTATTGTATTCCACCCCAAAATACTATGTTGAGATTTCACCAGAAGTATATGTTTTGAGGCCCCCTGAACCCAAAAAAAGCATTTTTAGAAAAAAGTCCTTGTGTGTCTGTGAACAGTATAACTCAAAAACAAAAGTTCGGATAAATACCAAATTTGGTATTTAAGTTCAGTATCTTTCAAAGATGCGACACAGAGATTTTAAAGAAAATACCCCCATCCCAACTACCCTTTACATGGATCATTTCTCGAAATTTTTTATTTTTTAAAAAATTGCAAAATTGGTATAACGATTTTTATTAAAATACCATATATTAAAGATATTTGCATGAAAAGTAAAATGTGTATCTTGAATTTTCAGGGAATAGCATATTAAGTCCTCTTCAATCGAAAGGAATTTCGTATAATCTTGTATAATTGGTAAACATTAAGCGATAACTAAAATGTACTACACAAAAAATGTAGATCTCTTTTAAACACTCAATTTATTCCAAATAACTTTTTTGTTTATCAGCCATTTCTGAGATATGCGTTATTAATGGTTTGAATTGTTTATTACTTGGTCATTCTTTTCAAGTCAACATTCAGTTGTTTCTTGCAATTGCATGGAAAGAGTATGGAATTTGAAGGTCAGTGTATAGCTTTCCAGTTGTTAAACATCTGTTTATCGCTGTCCCCTTTGTGTCTATAATGAAATGTCTAATGCAGCTATGGTTTATTTAGATTAAAATGAAGTAGATTGCAAAATAAGCTTTAGTAAGAATAGTTTGTGTACTCACTAATAAATGATAGAGGGTAGAGAAAGTCATGTGAATGTATCACATCAGATGTTTTTAAAATTATAAATAGCAGTACTTGTATGCATGGAGGTTCTCTAAATAGTTATGTTTTTGTTTAATTTATGAGTTTCCTGCATTAAATAATACATAATTAGTTTTGGTAATAATCTAATAAAACAGTTCAAGTTCACAAGAAAATTCACATATGCATTATTTTAGCCGTCTCTCTTTGTAAACATATAATTCAGGTTATACAGTGGTTTAATTCTATTTGTTCATTATTAGAATTGAACTATATGAAGGCTGTCATATTAAAGTATTGGAACACATGAAAGGTGACACAAAATATTTACTTTCTCTACTACGTATAAGTAAGTAGGGGAAGTATTGTATTCAACCCAAAAATTCGATACCGAGATTTCACCGGAAATATATGTTTTGAGACCCCCTGAATCCAAAAAAAAAAGCATTTTAGGAAACATGTCCGCATGTGTGCATGCGTGTGTGTGTCTGTCTGTCTGTGAACAGCATAACTCCGAAACGAACAGTCGGATAAACACCAAACTTGGTATTTAGGTTCAGTATCTTCCAGAGATGCGACACGAAGGTTTTCAAGAAAATCCCCCGACCTCAGATTACCCTTTACATGGAACATTTTTGAAAAATTTTAATTTTCTCAAAAATGGCTGTAACGATTTTGATTAAAATATCATATGTTTAAGATATTTTCATGCCAAATAAAATGTATATCTTGAATTTTCTGGGAATGTCTCCAAAAGTATTCTTCATTGTGAACGACTTTTGCCTAACTGGTAAACCATAAGAGATAGACAAGATTTTACTACACAAAAAAGTAGATCACGTTAAAATACACAGTTTATGTCATGTACATTTTTTTTGTTGAGTGAACCATTTTCGAGATATTGCTTGTTATTCCCTTTAATTTTTCAATACTTATTTTCTCAAATGGGAATTCGTTATTCATTTTTTTGTCTTGGATATGCAAAGAGTATTAATCTGTGTCAAAAAGAATGGTGCTGCACATAGCAACCAGCTATTAAGAGATATGTCTATGCTTAAAGGCTACTGTATTTCTATATTGCCCTTGCAAATACAAAACAAGGGGAACATAGTATGCCTTAAGCGATAGTCAAATATTTTTAGAACTGGTCGCTATGTGTAAAATGTAATTCTCTTTGCATGTCAAAAGATCATTTCTGCAAATGTTTATCTTGATTAATATGAAATATATGGAGAATAAGAGTTTGTAAAAATAGTTTGTATAAGAGTAGAGAAAGTCATGTGAGTGTAACACATCAATTTTTTTTTTATTTGTTGCCAACTGATGTAGTATAAAAACATACCATAAAATTAGAGCTGCAAGTTCTTGTATTGTATACTGCAGATATTGAGTTGGCAAATTTGTTGCCTGGATGCAACTAATTTTTTTGACCTTCCCTCTCTAAGCTAGAGTATCAAGTATTTACATTTACTGATAGTTTGGCAGATGGTGAACAATGGAAGGACCTTTGTTAGAGATTACCTCATTAAATTATTATTATTATTATTATTATTATTATTATTATTACTGACAGGTATTATAATTTTGTTCCGCAGGTCTATCTGTGAGGGACCTGGTGTTGCAGTTCAGGCACAAGGCACTTATACTTTTTAAGTTGCTGCTTCTGGAAAGACGCCTAGTATTTTATCGATCTCCAGTACAGCCACTCTGTGCTACTATACTCTCACTGCTCTCTCTGCATCCGGGCATGATAGAACGTGGCCTCCAGGAATCCGCGTGTGTCAAGTAAGTAAATACTTAATTTTACATTTCCTATGTATGTGTAAGTAGCGGCAGCCAATGTTGACATCTCTCTTAAAAGCAATGGCAATCAGTGGTACCAGCTCTATGTTTTTTCTCCCCAGTTGTATAAGTTTGTTAAATTAGAATGTATATGAACCCTTTGAGTTCTGTGGTGCCTACATCTGATATTCATATCTATATGTAAAGGAAAATCATCAATAAAAAACACCAATCATGCAAATATATAATCTGTATGACTTAGCAACACATTTGTAATTATAATTGAATAAAGGACATCTGTTGTAATTAATTCATTACATTACTAGCTGCCTTTACTTGTTTATTTTCTGTTGATTTAACTCATTTCAAGGCTGCTGCTGCAAGGCGAGTGATTGTGATATTATTGCCATCTACTGAAAGTAAAACAAGTTTGATATAGACTCAATTGACTCTGTTTTAAAATTCATTACAGACCTTTGCTTGTATAACAAAGATTTTCTCCCAAATAATGCATTCTATACTTCCATTTAAACTATGCTTTTTATATGTGCTTATTTTGAGGAACTATACTGTTCTATTTTTTTTTAAAGTTGTTGAATTTATTTTCCCAAGGGTAGTGAGTAAATGTTTTTTAAATGTATGATTATCTTTCATTTTTTTTTGGGGGGGGGTAAAAATATCTTGACAGCTTTGATATTTAAATTTCCCAATCTTGAGATATCAAAGCCACATATTACAGCAATTTTGATGGTATGTTCATATCTTTATCAAATTCATCTTGCTTAAAAGCGTAGTTAGTCATCTATGAGCTAAACTGTTAAAAAAGAAAACATGAAAAACTGGGTTAAAAGTTTGTATTTTTACTTTGTCTAGGGGAAGTATTACATTCCACCCAAAAATTTGATACCAAGATTTCAATGGAAATACATGTTTTGAGGCCCCCTGAATCCAAAAAAAATCCCTTTTAGAAAAAGGTTCGTGTGTGTGTCTGTGAACAGCATAACTCAAAAACAAAAGGCCGGATAAATACTTGGTTATTTAAGTTCAGTATCTTTCAAAGATGCGACATGAAGATTTTTCAAGAAAATCCCGCCCCCACCTCAGACTACACTCTACATGGAACATTTCTGGAAAATTTTGATTTTCTCAAAAATGTCACTAACAATTTTGATTAAAATATCATATATCAGACATTTAAGATATTTTCATGACAACATGTATATCTTGAATTTTCTGGGAATATCCCCATAAGTGCTCTTTATGAATAGCTTTTGCACAAAAAATGTAGAGCTTGTTAAAACACACAAAATATATGTTTTTTTGTGGAGTGAATCATTTCTGAGATATTCCTTGTTATTTGTTTGAATTTTCTAATGCTTATACTTTTTCTCAAATGGAAATCTGTTATTCGTTTTTTTTATGTCCTGGACATGCAAAGAGAATGAAATGCTCCACATAGCAACCAGCTCTTAAAAGATTTGACTATCGCTTAAAGCCTACCATATTACCCTTGTACCTACAAGAAAATTAGCAATAAGATAGTTTCCACAATGTTTATCTTGATTAATATGAAGTAGATGGAGAATAAGCATTTGTAAAAATAGTTTGTACAAGAGTAGAGAAAGTCATGTGAGTGTAACACATCAGACTTTTTATATATTTATTTGATTTGGCTTTCTAAAACTAGCAGAATTTGGTTTATTCTTAATTTGTTATCTTTAAGTCTAAGAAAGAAAGAAAGAAAGGTAACCATCTGTTTCTTCTTCTTCTTTGGATTACCCTCCTCTTCACCCCCAAGGACTTACAAGCCAATGTCTTGGTGTCAGTAGCCTGTCAAGGAGCAAGCATACTTTGGATAATAGCATATCCAAGATAGGCAATCAACCCAGTGCCTAGTAGGACGGTGAAGAAGAAGGAAATGAAATGTAGTTTAGAAAGATATGATAGGAAAATTTGTGGATCAAATTATCCAACTCCACATTTGCCTAGTAACCAAGGAAAACTGTGAAAAAGCCTTAAGTCAGATTGGTCAGCCCCAGGGGTTTGAACCTTGGACCTCCAAAATGCAGGCCACAGGCATTACCACCTGAGCAATCCCATTTGCTAACCATCTTTTTCAATTTTTAAAAGAAATTTTATGTTCTTATATGGTACATTTTAAAAATTTGAAGCCAATCTAGCTAGAGTAACAATAATCTTTTCTTCACATTCTCCAAGGAGAATGTTGTACCTTTAATGGGAAACACAGCTTTAAAATTTGGTGCAAGAGTGGAAAGCAGTGCAGTTCCAGTCCCTCCATTATCAAGATGGCAAGGTATGCAATCTGCTATTTGTTGCAGTATGTATATGTGTGTGCTATAGAGAACGATATAGTAAATGAAATTAACAGTGAAACTAAAATAAAGGAAACTTAAACATTTTTGCAAAATAGTGGCAAAGAATGTCTGTTGTAGAAAGGAAAGAAAGCTTCTATATAAAAAAATGTTGCATTTCCCATGAGCTAGAGCACACACATTTGGATCTGATTAAACTTTCCCAATTATTGGAAGTAGCCTTTTCACTAGGCTTATTCCCTTGATATGAGTGAGATGTCTACCCATTGCCATTGCCTTTGAGGGAGGATAGGGATTCTACTCCAAAAGTTCTTAGCTTATGGTCCTTGTCATCTGTTTCATTTGCTGATTAATGATGACATCCACCTATTTATGTAAACATACCTTACATGCAATGCAATTTTGCATATCCTGTATGAGATGCCAAGAATGCTGCCAAAAGCAAATTGTCAACATCACAGTTGCCGTTTACTGCAGTAAGAAGTCACAGCATATCATTAGAATTTTTTAAAGAATTTTGTGATGTTATAATTTCAGTTAATATTCTCTGATGAAACTAACACAGACCTGAAGGGTTTTCTTCTGTGCCTAACAGCAAGGCCCATCAAATTTGTATCACTTACAGATCAGCTGTTAAACTCAGGAACTGCAAACTCATTTGGTATGCAAAATTGGGAAAAGTTTGAGAAGAAACTGGAATGGGAACATAGGTACGAGAAAGGGTTTCTGGACAGGAGTGAAGATGCATATTGAGGGTATTGGGAAAGATCTTGAAATAAGAGCTGAAGCTTTCCTGGCAACGAACATACTCTAGACGTTCTCGGACTTCAAGCCAGATGAAGTGTGTTGATACATCGACATTTCGGGATGTGCATCTCTCCCATCTTCAGGATGCTGAGTGACTGAAGGGTGAAATGGTCTGTATATATACTGTCTGATATGGTGGCTAGCACGGACCTCTGCTGCTTAGGTTATCTATTTTTGTGTTTTCTGAGCCGTTCAATTTCAATTTTGATAGCCGGTTTCTATGCGGGACTGAACTGTAGCCCAGCGTCCCAATTCAGCATGTACCTCTCAGAGGATACAACACCTCCTTGACTCTGTGCTCCCAGTAACCATCACAATTGGGCAAGATTGTTGTGTCACGGAAGATGGTCTATTTCAAAGCACATATGGTCAATTTTTGCTTGATGCAGCCTGCGAAGTCTGGACTGGCAGAACACAGGATGCATCATTGTCCGGATCTGGTCGCCCTTTGGGTCTCCCCATCATCCCTTCCTCCCAGGGGTAATGTTGGAAGCACAAAGGGTCTACTATGGCCTATGTGTGGTGCTGTGATAATTTCTTAAGGGATATTGAACACATGACAAAGCTTCTTGAAGGTCATAAATAATAAGTCACCTGTTTTGGGATTATCGTCCTCCGTGGTCTAAGGTACCGTGCTAGCCTCTAGTTCCCAAGGTCATGGGTTCAAACCCAGCAGAGAGTGATGGAGTTTTTTCCAGCGTAAAAATCCTTATCATGGTTTCCTTTGGAAGGGAAGTAAAGCCGGTGGTCCCATGTCGCAGATTTACAGCACATAAAAGAACCTCAAGCTTGATAAAGAGGCCTGTGAACAAAATTACCGGTCTTTAATACCCAATATAGAATTTGATGCTAAGGACCACAGCAGTTAAAGAGCGTCCATAAATAAAAAACTCAATTTAATTCCCTCCTTTCATTAATTAGATCTTTCAAAATTCCTTAATGTGTTGTGATTAAATGTGTCTGTCTGTGTTTTTCCACGTTGGTGGTGTGACTTTTGTGTTTGTTTTGCACTTTGTGTCTCGAATGCTGTTAAAAATTGTATTATATCCAAAAATCTACTGGTTTGGCTATTATCAATCTGTGTGAACTGAATTTGGAAAATGCCTAGTTATGTTTGTGATTGGTTCCAATTCTGACATACTTGGCTCTAATAATTTTCCTTTGTTATTATCATAAAATAACCTGCAATGACAACCCTTTGGATGGATCATATTTCCCTGTAGCACTTTCAACTTTAGATTGATTTTGTTTGGCAGGACCCCAGTATCTTGACAAAAACAAATTCTTAAGTGATGAATATGACTCATGACCTGTTAATGTTAATCTTAGCCATTTTAATGCTTTGTTCTTTAAGCTCTTTTTTACTATCATTTTCAACTCATATGGTACTCTTTTCACTTTGAAATATTCTTCTATTTCCTTTACAAACCATTTTGAATCATCTCCCTTTTCCTCGTCAAATGTAGGTGTTTTGTGTAATACACTGTTTGTATAGCAAGTATTCTGCATTACATCGTGTGTGGGGGTTTAAATTTCTATTCATGACATCCAAATTAAATACATCAAATCATGGTTATTTGCTTGTGATGCTACTTCTTTTTGCGCATGTAGTGCAATCTTAACCTTATTTACATCGTGAATGTTTTCTTTTTCTTTATGTAAATTATCATTGATGGTCTTTAATTCATTGTCAATTTCATTTCTCACTTCCGTCTGATTTTGTTTTACATTGTTAATCATTTGTTGTTATGTTGGCACTACATTTGTGATTTCCTTAACCTCAGATGTGATTATTTGCTTTATATTCCCACTCCACTTACTTTTCTCATTATTTCCATTTCCTGAGCTAATGTTCTTTTTATCTCCTGTATTTGCTCATTTCTAAATTATGCAGTTAAACTTTCAAATTTTCTACTTCTTTGGCTAACTGTGTTCTAATCCTACTGACTTCACTTTCTATGCTAACTTCACATTATTTCATTTCTACATTTCCCTATCTCCTCCTCTAACATTCTCTTATTCTCTTTCATTTCTATTTCTAAATCACTCATTTTATTTGCTATGTCTTCTATTTTATTTCGTAAAATGCTCTTTGTTTCTTTCAAATTGCTGTTATCTCATTTTTTCCTCCATTCTTCCCTACCCTGCTCTATGTGCCGTTCTATTTCCTTTCAGCCTTGCTATATTTGCTGTTCTAATTCTGTTATTTCTCTCTGTCTGCTATCTGCATCTTCTTCTCTAGTGCTCTATTTCTCTCTAATGTCCTATTTTCTGTCCTAAATCTTGTTTTACTTTTCTACTTTGCTCTATTTTGTGCCTGAATTCTGCCATGAATGTGTACAAAACTGGTAGTGACAATTCCGCTTTTGCTGTATCTCCTATTTGTACTCTCTCCTCTGCTACATTTCCTCTATTACCACTTCTCTCATTTCTATACATTTTCTTTACTCATCTTTAATACTTCTACTTTTCTACCACTCCATAACAACATATAAACTGAAATTGAAATTATACTGTTCAACGCTTCTATCTTCTTTAGTTATCTGCAGTTGCGTCCTCATCTTTCTCCTCTGGAAGTCATAGTCCACAGTCCCAATGTCTTGTAGTTGGTTGGCATTCCTTTCCCCCTCACAGTACGCCATCGTTCTTCTCCTTTCTTGATGTTGTATATTTTACTCTCCCTTCCCTTAAGGCTGGTTCACAACCACCCGGTAACGATAACCAGAACGGAAACGAGAACGGGAAGCAAGAAATTTTAATTCACAACAGCCCGGTAACGAGAACGGGAATGCATATCGATCACAAAGTGAAAGTCGATTTTGCGCATTGGGATTTCATTTGTTTTTAACTGACCAATGACATTTTTTCACCTACTTCCAATTTAGCCAAGCCAACGTCAAAATTCGATAGAGTAAACATCTAAATGCATATTCCTTACATTTCCGATCCCTCTACTTATGCCAAACATTCATTCCTTTACACACATTAAAATTGTTTGTTCTTTTTTCATTTCCACTGGATTTAGCTGTTCTTTGTAGCTTTTGCCATTTTTTTTTAGGTAATAGCCAGTTTTGAGTTGCATATAAACAAACTACAAATGATCCCTTCACCAGAGGAACCAACGTTGATTAGATTTGCGGGTGTCGGGATGAGGTTAGGAAGCACATTTACTACTAATTCCTTCCAGTCTCATGTTTCCAGCTTGCGACTAGAGAGCACTAGTGGCTGTTTCATGTCACGGCCGCTTAGAATAACCTCTAGAGTGAAGAGTCTAATATGCACAATAGGGATCGTGCCCGGGAACGAGAACGAGAAAGTTAAAAGTTGGGCAACTCTTCTTCTCGTTCCCGGGGCCCGGGAAGGCTTCCCGTCGTTGTGGACACTCCCATCTGAATACATGTATTTCAACTTTCCCGTTCTCGTTCTGGTTACCGTTCTCGTTGGTTGTGAACCAGCCTTTATTCTTGCCCCATGTTGGGCACCAATTGCAGTGTTTTTTTATATATATATATAAGCACGCATGTGTTGGGTTGTAGGTTCAAGTTGCTATCCCATACTGCATTGTAGATTCCAAATTGTTTTTTAATTTGCTTGAGTTATGAGTACTTTTATTCCTCTTAGGCATGGTGCAGGGAAGGTAGTATGGAATGAATCTACCTTATTCAGAAAATTCGTATTTTATTTTAAAATATTAAATTTCCACAATAATAACTATAGAGTCAATTTACTTGAAATATTAAAACATGCTGACTTGTTATACATAAATGTTGCCTTTACACAATTATGCCTGCCCAAAATATTGAGGTATGTTACCTATCCGGGAAACTGATGGTAAAGATGGCTCCTCCGCTGAAGATAAGTATGTATAGATGCCTTCATCTCCATGTCGATATGTTAATAACCATTTCACCCCCTCCCTTTGGTTACAAACAAGTGATATAAAATTTTCCTTATTGACTCATTGCAACAAGGTTGGGCATTTAACTTTTCTAAATTTTTATATCCCCCCCCCCTCAATATACCAGACATTTATATAGATTAAAATACATATAAATATCATTATAAATAAAGAAATAGTATAATTACATTAATTAATGAACACAAGTCAAAAACAAATATGTTGATATATATCATTTCAGGTAAGTTCATCTTGTTACCATTAGGCATTATAACTGCTTCAATACATTTAGTATCCATATTTGCTCATGTTACATAATTTTGTGATTTTTGTATGTTATTTGTTATTTCACTTTTAATACTACCATTTTCAGCAACTTTTTTTACTGTTATGTTTTCTTGGTTTATACTACTCTCCATTCCTACAAGTTTTACTATTTTCCTGCTACTGAGTTGCATGCAGAATTTTCTTCATTATAAGTAAATCAAAGTGTGCTTATTTTGTGCAGATAGATAATGTACCTCAATGAAAACAATATTAATATAGAACGTTTTCGAAGTGTTTCTTCTTCTATATCTTATGATTATCAGATGTGGTGTCATCTGATTCTTAGTACATAATATCTTTGATTGTTGCCATGAGGCTGTCTGCTTCAGTCTTCTTTCTCTAATTTTCTTCTTCACATCTCTTCAGTTCTGCTTCTCCATAATTTTTATTTACTCAATATGTTGAACTTTATGCCTGCCCCATATGTTGATATAATCCTTCTGGCCGGACAATTGGTCCTAACATGAGCAACTTGGTTGCAAAGCGTTCACAGATGCATCAGTTGCTTCTGATGTTAATTTAATGATCTTCTTAACAGCAAGTGCATATCATCATAATGCTCAAGCAAAGTTGAACACATTCAAAGCTATTGTTTTTTTACCACTTTGACATTTCTGGTTAAATTACACAGCTCTGACCTGCTACACACTCAGCCATGATCCCAACATAAACAATACTGCATTAGCTTGACCATTGCTTCCCTCCAATAAATAACACAGGAATGCAGATGTGTGCATGGTCATGATAATAAATAGAAGTTAGTTATTTAAATTATGGTTAAATGAAACGACTATTAAAATACTATCATTATACCGGGGAACAGTGATTTTGGTGCCTTACAATTCTGACCTATTTCTGACTATTATTTAGGTCACTGATTCCAAAAATGCTCTCAGTTTTGCCGTATCAGCTCTAGTTTTTGAGATACAGCTTATTCACCAATTTAACCTTACTGGTTCGCATATACAACTATATTACTTGCACACAAATAAAGAATACATTTGGATGGATCAAGCACATTCTTTTTCATGAAGCAACTTTCTATCAACTACCATAATTTATTTATACACTAGTCGCATTAGGCTCATTGATTTTCTTCTATCAGGTCGCTGAATTCTCATTTATGTGATTTCCTCCTTGTTTCTGTCAACTAAAGGTTCTGTGATGTTTTTTTTCTCCAACGATCATGCTTTCTCTAAGTGGCCACTGTCTTGTCACCCAATGTTGATCTTTAGCTCTAGAGTTCCATAGGCATATAAAGCACGGGTATTTGGTGTACCCACCTTGTCCTAGAAGAAAGTTCATCATGTTTATGTCGACACAGATGACCCATTGGTGATCACAGTATGAGATCTTCTCTAGAACTGTAGCTATTGTAATTTGATTTTCATGCATAGTAATTGAGTGACCAATTGGTATTGACCTGTATTTGTTCCCATTATGCAAAAGTACACATTTTAAGCTGCGTTTGTAGCTATCAATAAATAACTGCCACTCTGTTGGTGTGTATTTTCTTACACCTGGTTTCATTAACAGTCCTTCAACATTGATGCAAAAAACAAATTGGTTTTCTGTTGTGAAGAACGGCAGGAAATCTTGCTCTCCTTTGCGATAGACCGTCACTTTTGTTCCCAGTAACAGACATTGTTTCTCTGCCAGCCTAGAAGCTAACGACTCCTTTGGAAGACTAAGATCTCTAATGAGGTCATTCAATTCTGCTTGATTAAAACCAGACACAACTGATGAAGGTTATTTTGCTCAGCATAGCTTTCAGATGATTCATGCACTTCTTCTAATATACTCTGGAAGACTGATAAATACTGGAACAAGTATCTCCTCTGAATTTGGAACAGGACATCTTGCAGAGCGTAGATCGGGATATTTCTATGTATTCCAGCTTTTGCTATTGATGCCCTTTACATTCACTGAACAAATGTGGTTTATTAGTTCTCGCCATATCATTGGTTCCCCAAATTTCAAGCACTTCCGCTTCCCATTTTTCCAGTGTTGCAGATGCTCTGTGCATGTTTTACATACAATGCTTGGCCTCCAAGTTTTACTTTGAAATAGGCAAAATAAGCTCTTTTTACAAAATCAGTTATGGGTTTTCTTTGCTGGATGAATGTGTATTCCCCACAGATAAAACAAAACACATCAGGATTATTCACACATTTTCTTCGTGATGAAGCCATATCAGTACCTATAAAAAGGAGACACAAATGTCAGAATAGTTAAAGTACATCTGCAAATAACATGAATAGACCTTGGATCAAATAAATTAGTATAATGCAAATAATATAATCAATTTACAAATGGTGCTGTAAAACAAAGTAGTCATAAGAACAATTTATAAAGATAATAGAATCTCATAAACTAGAACTGCTTGGATGAAATGGAAGTCATTTTTTGAATCAACAGCATGAAAATACCCAGAATCAGGTGGAAAATTCAAAGCACCACGGAAAAAAAAAATTCCCCAGTGTTATTCACTGTCTTTATTATTTGATGTACAAAAAAGGTGATAATACATGCAGTGCAGTAACAAACTATTTTCTATTGCTTGGAAGGTGTGTTGCAGCGGTGGCACATGCATTTATTTAACTTTCTTGGGCTAAATGGAATATAACATGTGAGTTAGACAATAAAATGGGTATCCTCAAATGTTGAAGCTACACTTGAAGTAATAAGTGAATGATTTAATAAATAATGAACAGTACAGTTGTCTCAGGTATTGGTACAAAACTCAATGTGTATGATTAAATGAGAAGTCTTCTTATAAATTTTGACTTGTAAGAATGTGTATATATATTCAAATAGGTTGCATAAGGAACTAAGTAGGTTTATAGATAGAGTAAGCTTAAGAAGATGCTTAATATTTGCAGGCCATCTAGACCCATGTCACCTATACCAGAGTTCACTGATAGTTCTGTGGAAAACAAGAAAGTGAATGGTTCCCTCACTGCTAACCCAGAAGACTGCAAACAGTCTGTTGAGCAGGACAGTGTGACTTCTACTGATAGTGCAAAACAGGATAGCCCACAGGAAACTAATAAGTGTATAGTAGGGAACAAAAATGCAAATAACTGTTCTGCAAAAGAAGTAAAGTGTTCCCAAGAGGATAAAGGGAAGGTTGAAAACAAGTCATCAAAAGTTGAAAGTTCAACTTCTCCTTCGCAGCAGAGTGGAAACGTATCAGCTGGAACTCCTGTAGAAGAGAACTGGTTGGAGGTGAGTTCTTCATAGAAAATTTTATATACCTTTGGTTTCTCCAAGAAACTAGACAGATGTAAAAGAATAGATGAATCTCGTTGTTGTCATTCCCAGAGTGAACAACTGATAAAAATCATGCACCCAGTATTTTAGTATGTTTTGGATTATATACTCACATGTTTCTGTTTTATCCTTCATTATTGCTTTTGCAAAATATTTGTTTAAAGACTAATATATAAACAAACAAGCACATTTAAAGCAAAAATACAAAAACTTTCAGTGTAAATTATTAATATGTGTAATCCTAGCCTAAATATAATTATGGGCTTTCTTTGATTATAAGCTTTTTTCAGTGCTAATGTGTCATAGACATTCTGCAGCTGATGGTAAGTGATTGCAAGATAAACCTAGATTAGGTGATGCCAAAAATAAAATTAAATCTGGTGGGTTTGCAGAAGGGGGGGCAAGGAAAATGTATGTAGTTCTGTTAGGATTAAATTTGTAGAAGTAAGGGGAAATAAAGGTATTTTTCGTTTAAGAAATTATGCCATATCTATGAATTATTTTTTCTAATAATATGCTTGTAAGTTGTAAGCAAAGGTTAACAGCTGGATGCAGCAACTGTCAGCCCCCTTGGATATGATACTTTCTTAATTATAAAAATAATGTTATTTAATTTTGTTTCTGAGAAGAAAACAAATGCCCACAATGGCTGGTATGAATAAAACAGATATGTGTCTTGTATCTCTCAAAACTGAGATACATCCCACTGTCAGTTGTAAAAAAAATGTCATTGAACAAGACAACTTCAAGGAATTCTACTACTACATGCATCTATCTCAGGTGTGGTTTGGTTAGATAAAGTTCAACTCAGACTTGCAGGGTCAAGATGCATTTCACTCTTTCCTGAACCATCCCAGTAACATCATGATTAAAGAATTTATGAGAAGTGAAAAAGGAAAAAAATGTAATGCATTTCATAATTATAATGAACTTTGGCATTTTGAGTATGAAAACATATAGGAGCTTGCAAACAGATTTTTGGGAGCATATTTTAGGAAAAACATCTTGGGATATTTAGGGAACCCAGGACCAGCAGTATGGACATAAATTTGGGCATGCATAAGAGCAACTCATTCACACAACTGTGATAAAAGCAGAAGGTTCTAAACAGCAGTTGCAAGAAAATGTAGTTAACATGGAAATAAATGTACCGTATTTCCATGTGTTGTCGAAAAAGGCAACTCTACTCTTGTACAGATAAAAAGTAATTGAAATGTATTGAGGGACACACCAAACAATTACACGTTGCAAGCATGAATTTTTGAACAGCTGAATACAACCATACAATTTACAATATCCATTATAGTAATAGGCAGGACTCAGAAATGCACAGATAGATGTAAACCAGGTGACACAGTATATGGTACTGTCCCTCTATCAAGCGTTAAATCAAAACTGTTCTTAAGAGTAGAATAGTGGTTCAACAGCTGTTCTTACAGCATCATAGGCAGTGAACACTGATGATGCATATAATGGAATAAGAATTAAAAAGAAAATTTGGAAAGGAAACATTGCAGGCCACATTTTATGGTACCTCCCCAGCATTTGCCAGTTATGAAGACTAAGGAAACTAGAAAAAATCCCAGTCAGGGAGGAGGTCCTACCAGTATTCAAACAAGGACCTTCTATTTGCAAGTCCAGCAACTCCTTCCTACCCATGGAAGTCAGTCAAAAATTTAACAACCAACATCTTTTGGTCTCATTATTTACACCAATAGAGCACTGGCCCAGGGTACTGCCCTGAAAATGGAACCATTGAAGAGACTAAAGAAATGTGCTATCTCTTTACCACACTCATCACAAAAGATGTCTTCCTACAACAGTCCTCACCAATTCAGTGGTAAACCCTAACAAGGCTAGGTAAACTGCAACCCTATCAAACAGCAGTCAGTCAATCCTTAGGTGTATTGTGATATTTATTTCCTCCCATCATATTGAGATGTTCTCCAGATCTTGAAAAATGATATGATACAGTGATACAGTTATGTTAGCTCATGCATGATAAATTATCAGTGGACAAAAATGTGTAAGAAATTATAGAAAACAGTATATTTTTTATCAACAGTAATGTTACTAGTGGTTTTGATTTATCTAGAGAAAATCAAAACTCGAATGGGATTTAATTGACTATCTCACTATTAAAAGAAAGTATATAATTATTTTAAAGAAATAAATATAATAAAATATTAATAAACTTACTAAATTAATTGATCAAACTGCTTCCATACACAGTTTCTGTTTCTCTGTCTTGTTTGGTGTGACATTGTTTTGCTGGAGCTATGAGTATCTATGCGATTGGAAATAAATTAACAGATGCGATAAAAGCAGACAAATGCTACGGAGGTGATAAAAACAGACAAATGCTAAGAACGTGATTAAAAATGTGGGATAAGCCGTGATGATTGTTTGAAACACGTCGTTTTGTAGCGTCTTATTGGTCAAAAGTTGTATGACATAGTAAGAGTGCAATAGTCAACATAAATGAATCCATAATATTAACAAATTTAATATAAGTTACTGTACCTCTTAGAACATTTATTTTATAACATATTCAATTCCATAAGATCAGAGGATACAGCATAAAAGAATAATGGAACTTTTAGACTAAACGAACATTTCAATTATGTTCTTTATAGTGCAATCTTCAGATAATTTCTTCATTGATAGAAAATGTAAATGGTGAACCAAGTCCTTTGCAGCAAATGAAAATACCACACTTTAAAAGTTCTAATATACAAAATCATAAGCTTCATTTATGTTATTCCTCCATACTGAAATGAGAAAGCAAAGCATTACAATGTCGTCAAAGCTTATGTTATTATTTTTATCAATGTTGTAAATACTTTTAAAATTCTGTTTTATTTACCTATAGACGACGGCGTAGAGTAAGGTTACCAGATTTTTTACATGAAATTCTGGGACATCTCAGCTCCATACTAAGGTCATTAGATGCTTGGCTCGACAGGATCTGCAGCCAGAGCTTAAAAGGAAAAAATGCACACATGTGACTGGCACACTTTAAAAACGTTGCAATTCACGATTGCATCATTATTACACAATATTAAGCCACATGGTGTTAACAATTACTATTATTATTGTCATGGTTATAATATAGTCATGAAATTCAAACATTTAATTAACTTTTATCAAAAAATGAACAAAGTATCTTAATTATTCAGACCAAAATCACAAAATTGTGAACAAAATCACATTATTGAAACAAAATCGTACATATTTTTCTGATGATTGAATCTTTTTTAGCATGTCTTTTCTGGACTTTAGTTTTGCAGCAAATTCCTGACATGTCATGGGGAAGTTTGTGAGACAATCAACATGGATTAAACTGTTTCAACACACAACCTTGAATGCTGGGACGTCCACATCATGTTCATGGCTGAAAAAAAAAAACCCTCTCCACAGGTGCATTACTTCCTGGCAAACTGAAAGCAGTGATAAATTAAATGCATAGAAATACTACGCACGCAGTTATCTCTCCATCTACTGAAGGAATGTGTCAATTGCATCTGCTGGCACCGATGTCGTAATCATTATATACGATTTCCAGTTTAACATCTTTCATCTTTACGGCTTCATATTAATGAAAAAAACAGGCATATTTTTGGAAGTTTATTAAAAATTGGGGACATTCCAGGGACAAGTCGGGAACAAAAGTATGAATTTGGGGACTGTCCCTGGAAACTGGGGACATCTGGTAACCTTAGCCTAGAGGTTATAACCTAAAAATTGAGCAATACAATTGAATAACAATAGCAATGTTAAACATAGTTGAAATAGTTAGTGGCATAAATTTGATGTTTAATAAATGAATTGCAGGGTGATTTATGAAGAACTGACACATTTCTTTCTTTAATTATTCTGTTAGAAATTCACTCAATGCCCCAATTTTAGCACCAAATTAAGCAGAATGTTGTGGAGTTTTGATTGCCTGTCACTAG
Organism: Deroplatys truncata; assembly: GCA_030765065.1. Lineage (NCBI taxonomy): Eukaryota > Metazoa > Arthropoda > Insecta > Mantodea > Mantidae > Deroplatys > Deroplatys truncata. The sequence goes on from CM060978.1 coordinate 198,721,909, forward strand.
ATGTGCAGATGTTCATGTTTTATTCGTAATTGTTTTATTGTTGAAAACTGTTTTTGAGATTTTGTTCTAGTCAATGTGAAATGGAGTGCACCTTAAATGAACGACTCTTCCTTGTAAAGCAATATTGGATTACGAATTCAATTACAGCTATTCAAAGGGCATACCAAGGAGAATTTGGTGTTCAGAATACTCCCCAAAGAAACACAATACTGGGACTGGTAAACAAATTGGAAACAACTGGATCTCTGGTGAGTGAAAAAGGCAAAACTCGTTCATCTAGGCTTCCCACGGTTGTTGACCTAAGAGCACAACTGGATCAATCACCCAAAAAAATCATTAAGTTGTTTGTCGCAGGAGACAGGGTACAGCTACTAGCTACTCATTGTGTCAGAGAGCTGTGAAAAGTGCAGGTCTAAAGCTGTATAGGATTACGGTTGTCCATCGGTTACAGGAACCAGTTAAGGATAGATGACTGAATTATTGTCATTGGTTTCAGGCGTTCATTGTGCAAAATTCTGCCATATTGTCCATCACATGGTTCACAGATGAAGCATGGTTCCATTTATCCAGCTATGTGAACTCAAATAACTCACGCTATTGGGCCAGCGAAAATCCACATATTATTCATGAAGCACCTATGCACCCAGTTAAAATCTGAGTTTGGTGCACAATATCTGCACATGAATAGCGAGACAATTTTTTTTTAAAACAATGTGAACACTGCAGAGTACTGACAGATTTTCATGGAGTTTGCTGAGCAACCAGATGATGTAGAGCTGAGTCGATATTTTCAGCAGGACGGCGCTACATGTTATACATCAAATGAATCCATGGCACTAATTGCAAGTTTCTCTGAGACCGGATAATTTCCAAGAACCTGTGGCCACCGAGATCTTCAGATTTGACATCGCCAGACTTCTTTCTATGGGGTTACTTAAAAGACAGGGTTTATGCCACATGTCCCCAAACATTGGATGATCTGAAGCACAACACTACACAGGAGATTCAAGCTATTGACAACAGAGTCCTCTAACGAGTGGCCAGTAACAAGGAACAATGTGTTGAGTTGTGCCTTAATGCAGGATGGAGGACATTTTCAACATTTGCTATAGAGGTAAATAATCTCCCAACATTTCTCTGCATTTCAGGTATAATAAGTTGTCGCTAGCATAACTATTTTTGAAACAATTAAAGAAGTAAATGTGTCAATTCTTCATAAATCACCCTGTACTATTTACAACTACTAAATACCACTGCACATAACTGGGACACTATTTCACTCAAAATTTAAAGCTTTTATAACAAAGTGAAAACAAGTTTTGGCTTGTAATCCTCTGCCACTGCTATCATTGTTCAAGTTAATTAATAAAAGCAACTATTATGTTTTATATATAACACATTAACATGATATAAGTGAAATTCGGAGTGAAGCTTAATTATATAGCCGTGAATATGTTAATTACCTATGTCCTGTGGTTCTCCCATTACTGTAGGTTGTTTTACTACATGCTTGTTCTACATTTGTAATAGTTTTCAATCATATACCCAGATTAAGGATTTTTAGTTATATTAATTATCTTATGAATTATTTTCTTTACATGCATAATAAGTTAAGCAAATACTCATTAGGGTTACTGCAGGTACAGGTAGAAATCGCTGATCTCAGACAGTTAGTACAACAGTAACCTTGTGTTGCAAGACTAAATGCTCAAGTTCTCAGTAAAACTAAGACTAACATCTCATGCTAGTGAGATGAATCTCACATGGAAAGCTCATTTTATCCAACTGGTGCATCTCAATGTTAACTAACATATTATGATCTCATGAGATGCACTGTTTTTATCCACAGTACCCAATTAGTATTAATCAAAAATACTAATCAGAAGCCACAACTTCCACTTCTAAAATATTTCAGATGTCATATATCATAAAAGCAATATTCCAAGATAAGCAAAGTTTTCATCATTATTTTACCAGCATGTTTTATTAATGTTTTACTTATTTATCTCCTTGCAGGTTTCGGCCACCTGTGATGGAAAGCTTCATGGTTCAGATAGTATAAACAGTATTGCTACAGTTGGTGGCATTGAATCCCAAAAAGATCATATTCTTCCACGGGATAGCAGCATTGATACTATTGGAGAAGCTAATGTTCAAAATAATATGGCAACAATTGCCCAGATGAATGCTGAGCTTTGTGGTTTACCTCTACCTCTCTTTACACAGGTTAGTCTGTTTTTGTTTTCTCTGCCACTTACCTATGGTATAGGGTCTTTCAACAAGAGTGTCCTATCTTTGAACTTAAATAAAACACGTTTTATAGATGATAGAGGTTTATTTCTTTTTTTATTTTGGAACATAATTAATGTCATTATATGTGGAAGAGAACATCAGTTAAGTGGCCGCCACGACTTCGTTGGGTTGTGTGTATACGGTTGACCCAATTTTCAATGACAGAAGAACGTAAATTAGGTTCAACTTCACGAATAACACACGTGATGTTATTCATGAGATCATTTACTGTTTCTGGCTTCTTGACATAAACTCGAGATTTAAATAACCCCACAAGAAGTAATCCAACAGTGTTAAATCACATGACCCCGAGGGCCAGTTAACATCACCACCATGGGAAATGATGAAACCTCTGAACTTCTCCTTCAAAAGATCGATTGTTTCGAGAGCAGTATGACATGTGGCACCATCTTGCTGAAACCAGATGTTTCGGAGATCCATACCATCCAATTGAGGCTAAAAATAGTCCCTTATAAGAGCCTGGTGTCTTTCTCCGTTGACAGTTGGAGCTTCTCCATCTTCATCTTGGAAAAAATATGGACCAATGATTCCACCATACCAAAATCCACACCACACAGAACCTTTTGGGGATGAAGTGGTCGTTCTTAAATCTGCATTGGATTGTGATTGCTCCAATAGTGGCAATTTTGTTTGTTAACACAACCATCCATCCAAAAGTGCGCTTCGTCGCTGAAGATGATTTTTCGACAAAAATCCGGGTCAGCTTCCAGTTGCTCCATAGCCCAGTCAGCAAATACACGGCGCAATCTATGGTCATTGGGCTTTAGTTCTTGAGTTTACACCATTTTGTAAGCATGAAACTTCAAGTCCAGATGCAGAATTCCCCAATTCTTGCGCTTGACGAGCAATTGATTTGTTCCCATTCTCATGTACATTCTCACGAACGGCACCTATGTTTTCGTTGGAGCGCTTATGTCGATTATGTACAGGCATTCTTCAATCGCTGATAAAACTGCTTCTTTTAAATTTATCAATCAAAGGCCGAATTGTTCTCTCGTAGGGATGATTATGCACACTGTAAACTTCACGCAATACACGGAAGGTTTGGTGAACAGATAATCCATTTTGATAATAAATTTTCACAATTTCTACGCGTTGCTGAATGCTGTAACATTCCATGGCTATTTGTCAATAACTGTAACCACTTGAAAAAAATTACTGCTGTAACTTGATAACAACGGCAGTTATCACATGTTAAAGATAGGACACTCTTGTTGAAAGACCCTTTAGATAGAGAAAGTGTTGATTCCACCCAAAAATTTGATGAGATTACATAGGTTTCCCTGAATCCCCCCCCCAAATGCATTCTTAGAAAGGGTCATATGGTGTGCATGCTAGAAATGAGAAAGTTGCATGTTGCCATTACCGACTGTTGATTAAAACCACAAGCAGAAGAACATTTCAACACAGTACCTGGTATTGTTTAATTCCAATCCATTAGACTTCTTGTGCCGATTTGTGACTGTGGATGAAACTTGAGTTCACCATTACACATTGGAGACAAAACAGCAGTTGAAACAATGGACAAAGGTTGAGGAGATGTTTCCTGCAAATCTGAGCATTAGCTTGATGCATTTATATTATACTGTAAAGTGATTTGATTTCTTGAATTGATAATCTGTATTATCTGTTATAGGGTTATCTTTGCCACCCCTATCTTTCACTACCATATCTGGACCTGCTGGCTGATGTTAATGTACGTGGATATCTTGTAGGAGCCACCAACGTTCTCTTCAAGCAAAAGAAACAGCTTGTGGATGTGTTGGTTGAGGTAAGTTCATTGTAGCTGTGACCATTAGTATGAAGGTGCTACTCAAAATTTTTAGAATGCCAGGTTTCTAAAAACAAATGAAATTTGTTTATATTTGAGATTTACTTTCTGATGTTTTGCAAGTTGTTTGCTGTGTAGTTTATTCAATTTGCTCTAATAGTTTGTTAATTATCATTTAAATATTTTGTGTTCACTCAAAATGAATTTTACTAGAGAACATTTCCGGGCTATGATTTTTTAAGATTTTAAATCATCATTAACTCCTAAACAAAGTGATGGCTTAGAAATGCATTTGGCAAAGCAGCCCCATCTAAGGCAACAATTTATAATTGGTAGAGCGAACTCAAAAGAGATCAGTTTTTTCATAGTGATGATTTCATGAAGGATGCCCAAGTACTGCTGTTACTGATGCAAATATTACCACTGTTCGAGCAAGATAATGGACAACTTATTAATTTATTTGGGCAACATTGGGCATTAGTATGAGTCAAATAAAAATATTTTACATCATAATTAGATGTGAGAAAATTTTGCTGTCGATGGCTTCCACATAAATTGACTGCTGATCAAAAACATTCCATTGATTGGTGCAGAAAAACTGTGGAAAAATTTCCAAGGCAGCACTTCAAATTTGGTTTGGAATATTATAACTGGTGGATTTATTGTTATGATTCTGAAAAGAAAAGTCAATCGGCTCAATGGGTCTTTCGAACAGAACCTAAGCCTACAAAAGTCTGTCAAATTCGCAATGCTGGTAAGAAGATGGTTGATAGTTTTTTTGTTGTTTTTCCTAAAACGGGCCATATTGCTACTAAAGCATTAAAAGATAGATGTTCTATTACTGCCGATTAGTACACAAATGTCTGTTTGCTGCAAATTTTTGAAAAAGTTTGTGAAAAATGCCCAAAAGGAAAAATAATGTTACTTCATGACAATTGTTGCATATGGCAAAACTACCAATTGAGGATCTGGATGCCGTAAAGGTCTGCACCATGCCCCCTCCACCATATACCCTACCTATCACCCTGTGATTTCTTTTTGTTTCCAAAAATTAAAGATAAAATGCATGGAATCACCTTTTCGTCATCAAATGAAGCAGTGAAATAATATAAAAACCAGGTTTCTGAAGTGCCTCAGGAAGAGTGGCATCATTGCTTTAACCCTTTGCAATGCATAGTGTAGTAAAGCGTAGTGAAATATAAAATGCCCTGCTGCACATAGCGTAGTAGAACGTAGTAAATGTGTTTGTTTCATATAGGTTCTGCTTATGCTGACCTCAGGTTTTAGGAGCTGTGTCAACTCCTGTTGCATTGTTCCAGTGATTTCACAAGCCGAAATGTAATAGCAAACCATAAATAGCACTGTTTAGAGCCAGGTGCAGTTGTATAATTAAGCACTTTCCTAATGTATTTATAGCCATAGCAGTACCATGGAGGCTGTTCCAAGTACCTCATGGTCTAGAAAGTGCTGTAGTGAAAAGGTATTGGTAACAAACGAGGAAATACTTGCAGCAGTTTACGAGGAATTAGATTGCGAAAGTAGCTCCGATGAATCTTGGTTTGGCGAGTTAGTGGAAGACACTGATAAGGAACAAAGTGACAGTGAGAGTGCTGAGATACAGGTAGCTGACCAGGAGGGTAAATTTAGTGAAAGGCAAACTAAAACTAAAGCAGTACCAGCACAGTGGACATCCAATTTGACTTTCAATAAGTTAGAAACATTTTCATCCCCTACAGGTGTAAATCATTCTATTCCTACAGGAAGTCCAGAAATAGATTATTTTGAACTTTTTATAGATTCCAGAAAAATCGTGGAGGAAAGGCAGATCCAAAATGGGAAGTTACAAATTCAAGGGAGATGCAGGCCTATTTAGGTATATTTTTATATATGTGGGTGATAGTGGATTTACCTGAAACCAGAGATTTACTTTTTGGGGGATTTTTGCGTTTGTCCAATTGTAAGACAAGCAATGACGTTGCTCCACTTTCAAAAGATATCACAGTACCTTCACCTGAATGACAAATCTGCAAGGCAACGATTAGGGGTAGATTCTTACGATTATCTGTATAAAGTACGACCTGCTGTAGACATAATCAAGAAGTTTGCAAGTGTCTACAAACCAAATCATGAACTTTCTGTTGACGAAGCGATGATAGGCTTCAAAACATGCTTCTTTCTAAAACAATATATGCCTGCTAAACCAACAAAATGGGGGATAAAGGCATGGAGTATTGCAGAAAGTAAAAGTGGGTATTTATTGGAATGTAAAATCTATCTGGAGGAAAAAGAGGCAAGAAACAGTGATCTTCTACTTGGGGAACAGGTTGTTTTAGACATGTGTGAAAATATACAGGGTTTTGGAATCACATATATTTTGATAATTTTTTTACTTCCACGCGGCTAATGCAATTACTTTTGGATAGGAAAATATATGCATGTGGTAAACTCGTGCTGGAAGAAAAGACTGGCCAAAACAATTTTCAAAGCCAAAACGACTGAAATTGAAAGGGAAATGAATCTCGCAAACTGCAACATGAAGGTGTAACAGCTGTTTGGCATGATAACAGGGACGTTCTTTTATTATCTACCAGCTCCGATCCCACAACTGATGAGGAAGTAGAAAGGAAGAGTGGCAAAGGGAAAGAACAAATAAAGATACCTTGTCCTAATGCAGTGATAAACTATACTCGTAATATGGCAGGGATTGATCTGGCAGACCAAAGGAGGGAGTATTGCAGTGTTGGCCGACCCTCAAAAAATGGTGGAAATGCTTGTTCCATATTGTAGTGAATGTTGCTATCGTTAATAGTTTTATTATGTACAACATTTCGAACAGGCCTGCTTCTGCAGTGCATGGCAACAGGCTTCTTTACTACAGGCAAAATTTAGTGCAACAATTAATCACAGACTTCACGCCACTTAAGTGAGCAGGATTTCAGCATAGCCTACCTTCTGCTACTCCTGCACCAAGTTCTCTTCACACACCCTCATAAAAATTCAAGGTTGGGTGAAATCGTGTGCTCAGTGCATAGTGAAGAAAAGGAAAACACCATCAGGTCGTGGCAGTCACAATTCAAGTGCAAACAGTGTGACATTGTCTTGTGTAGAATTGGGTGCTTCCTCAATTATCATGAGGCAAAGGGGGTGGAAATTCAAAACTAACACAAGGGTGTACATACGAAACCATTAATAACCTTAAGTGTATATAGTTTATTGTGCAAGAGAATAGTCTAGATAACATTTTACGGACATGCTGCAATATCTTTGCTGCAGTAATGGCAGGGATGTAAGTATTATAAGGGTGAGTACCATAATAACCATAATAATTTTGCAGAAATTATTGTATTTTATTTTACTTGAGTATAGCAGATTTTATTCCCAGTTTTTAATATCCTAAAGTAACGAATTTCATTGCCATTAATTAATCAATTTTATTTAGCTACTAAAAGATATAATTATGCGTGTATATAGGTCACGCTTAGTTTTAACATATGTAGTAGCAGCTCAGAATTTAAATGGACACAACTCTGCTTGGAGAACAACTAGCTAATACTCTATGCGCAGTAAAGGGTTAAAGACTGGTTTCATCAAATGTAAAAATGTATTCATGTTAAAACTGAATATTTTGAAAAGCAATAAAATCATTTAAATTTTTTAAAACTAATCCTTATTCAATTTTCTAAAAATGTTCAGTGTTATCCTCGTATATAAAGAATCATTGAATGCCTTCTTCATTTATATTATCACAGCATGCTGACCATTGGTGACCAGTAGGAAAAAATGTGTTATAAATGAAGAAGGATGTGTATAGCTGGCTTTGCGCTGTCAACTCTTTGGCCACTGCAGTGCTCTCTCATGCTGCGCAGTAGGATCTAGTGGTACCGTTAAATAGTGAGCAGCCAGTTGAATGTACATCTTGCAGCTTCGTTGATATACATGAGTTCTTTCTAAGAATAGATTTTCAAGACCCGTGAGAGTAAATGAAATATAAAAGGATACTTTTTAATAATATGATGAACCAATTAAGAAGGTGCAACAGTAGTATATCACTTTTCTACATAGTCTCCTGATTTTAAAATACACTTTTTCCAACAAATTGGTAGTTCCTTGAAGAAAGAAGACGGAAGTGTATGTAGTAAGTTGTGCCGGAATTCCTCCAGTCCGGTGTCATCTTTGAATCACTGATCCCCCATGCCTCTTTATCAGTCCAATGATACTCACAGGGGGATAAATTTGGACTGTAAGGAAGATGTTCTAGAGTGTTCAGTGAATCTCTCTGTTTTTCACACGCTAATGTGGCCGTATGTGGTCTCACACTCTTTGGAGAAGAATGACCTTCTGGATAAATTGCTGACATTGTTTGCTAGAGTAAGCAACTTTTGTCTCAACCTCAACCACAAGCCTACAGCAGTATAGGTAGCATATACTGTTATTTTGATGAAGGAAATCCACAATCAAAATGTCCTTTGAGTCCCAAAAAAACAGTTGCAAGCCTTTCCAGCTGACAAGCTTTGTTTACCATGGTAATGCTTACCTGTGGTGGTTGTTGGTAGGCCTCAAGTTTCCACAGCTTCTTGTCCCTTGAACATTTTTGGTACCACTCTTACACTTGGGTGTTCAAAAGAGTTTTTGCCCCTAACTGCGTCTGCAAATCTTTGCAAAATTTTGGATGTGTTTACGTCTTCTTTGGTGAGAAACTTAAAGATAATGTCTTGCTCAACAGATGTGTGTATCTTCTGCTCATTCTTGTGCAACTGATAAAAGAAACAGCTTGCCTTGTAATTAACAGATGTCCCCACCACTACTCATTCAAGGTGTTAAACTGATTCGGTCACTATCGGAACCACTGGCAGAAAATTCCAGTTTATATTTGATCCACCATCATATATAGGGTAAACAGCTTAATGGCAGTTCCCAAGAATTCATAATGGCCAATATTACACTAAACTGCACTACTGCCAACCTACAATGCAATTTACGAATTTCAAGCCAGTGACTAAACCCTAGGGAAACGGGACATGATTTTCAAGGCCCGTCTTGATAAAGATGTAAATTAAAGTATATAATGCTATGATCCATAAAAAGCATTTTAGTTGTATAAGCAAATTCATACTGAAACCATTAAATAGTTAAGGGATACTTCTTGTTTGATTAAAGGAAGAATATTTGTATTTGAATTCACAAATAAATTAAATCCTTTACTTACAATAACGTTTTACTCCACTTCTTCATTGAAAGAAAACATCAATGAGAAAAATTATAAATCTGAATATGATATGGATGAACTAGGTAGCCTAAATATTGTTGTTCCTGGTAGAGATGAAGTTTATTGTGGAATGTGACCCATTTCTCAAGCTTTGGACTCCTTCACTTATGGAAAGATTATCATATATGTATATTGGTTGCAGAATGAGCGTGATGCTTTTCTAAAATTCTATAACTGTTTGTTACTGTCATTTTTTTAAATATATATGGACCTTAATAAAGCTGCATCTAAGGTTAAGACTGCCTAAACAGCCTTTTCTGTCAATTTCCTTTATTAATTAAAGCTGGTCAAGTAATTTCCTTCCCCACTTGCTTTTACCCATAATCATAGCAAATTCCATAATAACCTTCCAAAACTAATGTGCTAAAGCAAACTGCAGGCAATTATAATTGTTATATAAAAGCTTGCTCAAAGAACTAGCCCCAAAATATGCGCTTATGCAATGCATTTAACTTGAGCACAGTCTGGATTGTGGTTTTGGAATTTCACAGGACTAATTACACATTACTTACTGCCTTTGATCAAAAATTATGAGTCCATACATGAAAGCTTAGATATTTGGCAATTCCACAGGTTGGAAGCCAAAAAAAGCTAATTCAATATTTCAAGCAGTCTTTGAAGGAATTAAACCTAAATGCATATGTAGATTCCCTAAACAAGATGGGAATCAAGCTTGGAGGGGAAATCTTTTTGATTGTTAAAAGTTATAATCATAAAGGTACCTAAGCATATTTCACCTATTTAACAAAGTTTTGATGCTTGAGCTGTTTCAATATAAAAAATGCATGCAACTAAATTTTGTTTTATGTCATCAAGCTTCAAATAAACATACATTAGGAAGCAATGAAGATAAGTACTTACATCTTATCTCACATGGTAGACACACAATACCAAAAATAATACTGTACAAAACAACAAAGCATTTAGGAGCAAATTACTAAGAAGAAATAAGAATCTTGACAATAATATTGTTGTAATGATTTTATTTAATAAATTATTTAATAAACTGTGGTCATTTATTTTAGGGAATGTTAAGATAGAAATATTATTTCACAAATACAACAACAGTAATTGTGACAATGTTCATTTATTTTAATGGTGGGAAAAATCACAAAGCAAACTTAACAGTAAACAGTTACATGAATCTTAACATAGAAGTATATATTATTGCAATATCTACAAATAATTTTTGCAACACTTGAGTAATACTAGCTTCTTATATTTGGCAATATAGGTAATAGGCAGGGTGTCTTCACAAGCTTCATGCTCTGTAGTTAGTCTTCAGCTCTCAAGAACATGAAACAGAACAGTAAACAAGATGGTAAATATATACGTAGCATTATATTTCAGGTGCAAAGCTGAGAAAAAAAATTGGGGCTTTTACAGATTGAACATATCTTAACTGATTAAATCATATTGCTTCATTCAACATATTGCCTCATGCTAACTGACTAGAGCTGATGATGTCATGCATGAAACAATGTGGTAATTAAAGTTAAGTGAAATGTGTATGAAAAATATAATCATTGTGTCAATTAAAATGCACCATTATCATTTAACAATACACAAAAATAAATCAGATCTTGCATTATAAATTATAGTAGGTACAGCTAAAATAAAGTTGCTTTCAATAATTTAATAGGGCAGCACCATCAGTGCTTGTAGCAAACCTAGTGATTCTTCCATAACTATCTGCCTCAAAGTAAGTGAGCAAAATGTTTTTAAAAGGTTAGTTTCCTTGTAAACAATAATATTGCAGAAAAAGTTGTGTGCTAGTGAGGAATGAAGACATCAGCATGTTAAGATGAAATAAAAAATACAAATAAAATTTGTAGAAATAGTCTACAAGAAGCATGAATGCATACTAACATATTTTATAGTATAATACTTCAAAATAGAAACAAATGTTTTGCTTGATTTTAACTTTCTGTAACAATCATTGCTCAGATGAAATAAAATGTATAGATAATACTCGGAAAGAAATATGAATGCATATATTGACCTTGTCTTAAAATCCTATATGCTCTCCAAATGGTGATCAACTGCTCTTCCTCCTGTTTTAGTCCATATTGTGAAGACAATTGAAACATCTATAAAACATAAGTAACTACTTTGTTGGATTAGATATCTATGGAAGAAACCATATCAAAATGCTGCAGTTTAAATACCACAATAGTAGGAAGCTTTCTAATTGTAGCAATTTATTTTATAGCATGTTGCTAATTACTGTAAACTTGTTAATTTCTACCCCATTAATGCTCTCACTAACCTTTGTTTTCGAGTTCCAAAAGTGCATTTAATTCATTCTCCAGCTTTGTTTAGGTTTGGATTGTTGTTAGAAGTAATCCGTAAAACAAAGCATAATTTATTGCTGCAATTAATTCAATACAACACTACAATGAATCACATTTTGTAAGCAATATTAGTGTTTATGACATGCAATGCTACTGCAAACATTTTAATGCAGTCCTTAAGTTCCAATAACTGATTCCAAAGGGATGGCTAATTATTCTTCCTCTTCATCTTCCTCCAGAGTATCCTCATCACTTTCTTCAGGCCTGTAAGAAATTCCTCTACCTCTGGTGCATTTCTTACTTCTTCATTGTAGTATTTCATAATTGTTTTGTGCATGCTTTACTTCATTTCTCGACATTTGTTAAAATATTGGCAGTTCTTCGTTGTCATCATCATCATCATTATTATTGCAATATTGTGAGAGCTCAAACAATGTGAAACTTTATAGTTAAAGTATGAACTATCTTCTAGTGTACATACCTGGTTGAATGCTTCCTTCCACACAGCTGTAGCTTGATTCAGTCCATGCCCTGCCCATGAAGCTACTGACTTATTATAATTGTTTGTTACTGACAACATGAGCTCTATGGCATTGAAAACTGAGTGGAAAGGGGGAAGCCTCAATACTGTGTGGTCTTCTTTCACTAGTATTTCACTGCTGACATATGTGAAACATTTTCATTACGTATTACTCTATGACTTATAAGTCTTAACTGAAATAGAATTATTTCACTTTGATATTATGAAAGAAATTGAATTACCATTTCAGGTTGCTTCGGTTCATTCTGCATAACTGATGTGCAACTGATTCTTGCTTGCTTGCCTGGCACTGGCACTTCATTTTGTCTCAACCAGGCTGAAAACAAAAAGGAAAATAAGATTTCATACTCAGTAAACACAATAAACATTGCTTATTACTTAAAATGCATAAGCATTATAAGTACCTACCATTAGCTGATCTTTTCTCTACTTTGATGTTGGCTGTTGTTCTGTAACTTTGTTGTGGTATGATGCATTGTCCATAACAATCAGACAGGGTCCTAAACTCAATTTAAAAACCTACTGTTTCTCCAACCATTTCTGAAATGTTTTACTGTTCATTGCACCATGATAATCTTGTCCAGTCTTCAGATTGGAAGAAAATATCAAATCTGCGCCTTTGATACAAAGAATACACAGATAATACTATTAAAATCCAGAAAAGGAAGAATATATATATATGATTCTGAAGCAGCATATAATTCATCAAGAAGTACTTTACCAGGAGCAAAGCCATCTTTTGTTCCAGCATGTAGAATAACCAATCTTCCTCCCTCAGCAGGATGATGCATGACTCCGTGGGGTTTACCATGAACAATCTTGGGTTTATTCCATGAATATGTTGCAGATCCTATAAAATATATGTGAAATTCAAATAATCATGAGTAATACCTTCACATTAAATGTTTTCTTAAAAGCTACTAAATGTGCCTTATCTTAAATATTGTTACAAGCTTGCCATTCATAAAAATCCATGTTTCATTCAGAAAGACCTCTTGAATTGAATCTCTGGAGTTTCTCTTAGATATACAAGACCATTCTCCTTGGTCCTCTTAAAGGCCATTTCCTTTAAAATTATCCTTAATGATGTGAGTGATCGATTATATTGTTATGTCTCATAATCCTCCGTATATATTGTAGCACAAGCTTAGCTATTACTCTTTCTCTTACACATAAATCAAAGAAGAATATATTATGAGCATATTTGTGCTTGAAAATCATAAATAAGCCACAAATAGAATTTGTCTTACCATTTTGAAGATTTAGAAGCTGGTAACAGTGATGTGTCATAATTTAAAATAGAGAGTTGAGGGTTGTTACACCCATATACACACATATCATAGTGATGTAGTGTAACAACCCTCAACTCTCTATTTTAAATTGTCTTACCATGTTTAGTCTATCATATATAAATCATCCAATAGCTTCCTCAGCAAAATCATCAATAGCAGTTACAGATCAAGGGCTATCTTATGTTACCCCGGTGTGACAAATGGCTCCCCTTTCTCAAATGTTCTTATTACCTTTTGCACTGTACGAAATTGATTCTGTAATAAAGACAAGCATACAATTATTAGGTTTTTAACACCAGCTGAAAACAAAAACATACCTTTCCTAAAAATCCACCTAAGAAACTAAAATGCAAGATATTATAATACCCAGTATATGTGTATGTAAATTAATTGCAGATTAAAACTTATTGCACAGAAGTTCTTAAGCACCTTTTCTAGTGCTACCTTAGTAGAGAAACTATGAATACACCTTAATGTTGCCTAGATATAATGAAGTTTAAAATTAACATAAATTGTTTTTATTAAATGAATGCACAGAAGTTCTCAATTCCCATTGTGTAGCCATTGCGGGAAACATATTGTCTGCTTACCCCTAAAAGACTTGCAATTCTTGTCGTTAGAACTACTTTACTTACACAGACATTCTCTTCTTCAGCTTTAGCTTTCAATTTTTAGTACATGTTAACAATTGCTTTTTGGAAATTATTGTTAAGCATGCATCTTTTTTTAACGGGATGACTGCTTTCCTCACATATTTTCTTTTACTCATCTTATTTATACACAGCCTTTAAAGGAAATAAAATAACCATTATTTATCAAAAATGTATTAGCCTTAACCTCAAATATCATAGTTAAAATAACATGTTTTTAAGCATTAATAATGCTTTTGCATCTTTATGTTACAAAACATGATGTACTCATCTTTGGCAAATCTTGTTCTACAATAACATCTTTAGATAAAATCACTTCTGAATGCTCAATATCATAATATATTAATATAATGCACTACTGTGTTGTGAACACAGTAATAACAGTAACAATAATTTATATGCTCTAAAACAATTCAAATCAAAACTATGCACACACAAGGAATACAATGGCATCTAAACAACAGAATCTTGTTGTTTTAAAACCTACCAGTTTCTTCACTTGATTCTACCTGCAAAATAACAACTTCTTCGACAACATAACGAATGCAATAGCACCAACTATGGCTATATCTTTATCATGAGTGTATTTTAGGAACAAGTTAGTGGTACTGATGCAACGTAACAGATCGAATATCACAGAACTATAATGGGGGAAAATGTCACAGTTGGTTTTTGGTGAATTCCGATGTACTATTTTCTGTTTAATAGATACTCCTATCGATAATGCTGTAAATGTATGTTATTTTTGCCCCAAAAATCACAGCTATTATTTTATTAAACAGAAAGTATCTAATATAGTTATTTTATGCATTAAGGGGATTTACATGGATCAAGAAAATGGTTGTTATTTTTCGCCTCTAAACTGAGCCAAGAAAAGTGGTGAGAGAGCGATGTTGTGGAAGTGTTGCATGGGTTTGAGAAAATAACGATCATTAGTCAACATGGAGTCATGAAGAAGGTGTTGCTATTGTGACTGATTTGCTTTGTAAGGAACTGTGTTCAGTTCTAAAAAATCATAAGAGGAGGACAAGAAAAGTGTGGATAAGGAATTGGATACAACGGTGTAATATATTGGAGGTCTCTAGTACTCTTTGCAAAGAGCTAAAAACAGAAGATCCAGTGGCATATAATTTCTTTCAACTAAGTGAAATACAGCTAACTTATTTGCTTGGGAAAATTTAAAATATAATTAAAAATTATGACTTAAATATGAGAGAAGCTCTTCCAAACAAAATAAAATTGGAAACGATACTCAGATTCCTAGCAACTGGTTCTAATGGAACCCTGGAATATATGTTTCGCATCCCAAGTAGTACTATTTGTCATTTTAGGCCTGCAGTATATGATGCAATTTATGAAAGTTTGATAGGCATGTACAAAATGCATCACTGTCTCGCTGTTCCATCGAGATGACATGTTCACGATGCTCAGTTTATTCCTCACACAACCTGTTCACGACCATTCAGATCTAATACTGCTGGTCTTTATAAACCGTTTCGAGAAAGGACTGGTCTCGATCATGATCACATGCTCGAACTGTTTACACAGGATGAGAGCAGGTTTGTGGCTATCAATGCATAATAGTTAAGTACAAAAGCATGATAAAATAGATATGAAATTACAGTTTGTTTTATTGAATTTTATTGTACTTGAAAGTATGCATTAGAAGCAGGGCACTTTTTATAAAAAATAAGTTATGGGGTATTATCTGAGGCTGTACTTAATCAATAACCAGAAATGTTGTTACTCTATAAGAGAGAGGGAAGTGATTGTAATAATAAAAGTAAACATAAACAATAGAAATTGCCTTTCATCATTTTCCAAGTTCTTTTAGATCCAATAACCATGTACCTGGTTTTTACAATTAGCTGTCTTTTCTCTCCCAAAAATGCATTTTTCTGATATTTAGTCCAACAATCAGGTTAAAGTAATTAGCTTTTTCATCATGTGTGGATTCAAGACCACTTACTGTTTGTATGGGCCTTGGACTACATGTAGTGTATTAATTTTCAGTTCTACTAGTATCCAAAATCCATGTTGTTTTTCCATCTTTCTCTTGAAATGGATTGCATGTTCTCCAGTTTTAATTTAGTAGGTGAGGGAGAACATATAAAATGGATGTTTTTAGATTGTGTGTTCCTTAACCTTAGAAAAGATGTGTTGGGGGTGCAAATTTTGAGAGTGAAACAGAAGCTGATAATTTGCGCATCAGAAATGTTGTCATCAAGATGTGCCCATAAGTCTGATAGCACTAAATTAACTGTTGCCAATCCTAAGAGGTTTTACTCTCTGCCAACTTGTATAATAAATGCACATTATATAGCTTGTTGACTCTTAACAGGGAGGCAAACAAAAGTCACAAGCCATGAAGTACCCCTTAGTAAACTGCAACATAACTAATTGACTGACATTAGTCATTTAATCATTTTAATAACATACTGGATTTTAAAATCAAGACACAGGGCAACATGTAAAAATAAAATTAACAGATGGGTGATTAAATTTATTTTTTGGAATCCTAAAAGTTTAAGGGTATGTATCCCCAGTATTCTACGAGAAAAAAAAGCTCTGCATGAAAGTTAGCAGGCACTAGCTATTCATATGTAATGTGCTATTGTGTTGCTTTACAGACAGCATGAGTATAACTTGCTGACCATGAAAAGTATTTATTTTTTTAAAGTGTAATGCCCTTTAATTTGGTAGGTTATATTGGATGATGAATGAATGAAATGGGTGAAATGATGCTCAAATGAGCCTGGGGTCCATAGAGCTTAAAGTTACCTGACATTCACCTTCTCAGCTTAAGAGAAAACCCAGGAAAAAACCTTATCCAGGTAACTCTCCCTAACTGAGATTCAAACTCAGGACCTCTTTAATGTAAGGCAGACATGCTACCCCACCCCACAAAGGCAAGCAGTAATTTGTTGTTTATTGCTAAACTTACTGCATGAGTACTATTGATACAGTGGAACACCACAGTTCTGATATCTACTAATAATGACATTGCCTGTGTTGTGTTTACTGATACTTGAGGTTCTCTAGTTTAACACATTGTCCGAATCTATGCAGGATGCTGGTACACAGGTCCATTAGTCAGTATCTGATGAATAGTAATGTGTTAGAATGTGTTGTCTATCAATTAAGTTGAACATTTAACTTCCAAATGCATTTCTGTAGGTTGAAGGAGCAAAACTAGAAACACAGGATTTAGAACTCCGCCGACAACTACATCTTACAACTGAGGATCTCCGATTTGCAGACTTCTTGGTACGCCATGTCTCTGATGAGCACCATGATGTGTTCTTAGATGGAGTTGGCTGGGAAGGTGGCGACGAATGGATTCGTGCACAGTTTCGAGTTTATCTCCTTTGTTTATTGCGCACATCACTCCTTCAAGGTAATTTTGGTTGAAGTAATTAATTTGTTAAAAAAGGAATTGATTAAAAATTGCATTATATGCAGTGATGAAAAAAGAAATAGAAATGCAAACTGGAAAAGCCAATAGAGCTAAGTAGCATAACTGATAAAAACTGGATTCTGCTGGTCGTATATAATAGTATAGAATTAATAAGAAGCATAAGATTAAAATAGTTTATGTAAAAATTATTAACCAAACTATACGTCAAGGTAATACCCAGCTATTTATTTTACATGCCTTCATCCAAAAAATTTTTATGGTCAACAAATCATAGCCCTGAGTGTATGTATTCCCAACTCTTGCAAAGCTAGTAGAGCTAAGTTTCAGTAGAATTTTTGTGGCACTACTGCCGATTTCACTTTGCCAAATATAACTTCACTTCTTCTTGGGCCACAAAAAGAAAATAACTTGCAGTCTGTGGTTTAGTTTGTTGGCAATGGAAATAAGGAATTTTATCACAAAATTACTCCTTGAGTAGACCTTTCAAATATAAGTTGTTGTATCAAATAGTAACAGAAGTATCTGAATGCTTGAACTTTGTTCAGTGATGTCGTCTTTTTGTAGATGTTTGAGAACTTGTAAGGTCAATTTTTCTTTGCTGGTAATCAAGATAAAATAATTGGCAGTTGTCAAGAATTACAATGTAAATAAACTTATATTTAGGTACTTCTTCCATTTTAAAATCAGCCAATAATTTTGTAATTCATAGGCATATGCATTAGGATTTAAAATAAAAGTACGAAAGGTCTATGTCATTTTAATGTAAAATTCCAACAAAGTAGTTCCATTAAACCTCTGATGTAGAGATATTTTGCTCTGTGTGCGAACACTGAATTGTGTATGGATGGTAGCATCATGAATTACATTTGGTAACTTAACAATTTTGATTTTAAGTGAATCAGAAACCTCTTCTGTTTTCTTCATTTATAAAACCTCATATCTATTTCCAATAGGTAGGTTGGCAATATACAGAGTATGATGCAGATCAATAACAATGAATACATGAATAAACTTAGTACATGGAAGTTGACAACAGTGAGGAAACAACAACAATAATAATAGGAAATAAACTAAAAAGAGAAGAGAAATGGCAGATGGGGGGTTTAAAGTTAGAAGTTGTCAAGGAGTTTGATTATTTGGGGGTAAGGATAAGCAGTAATGGTGAATGGGTGGCACATAGCAGGAAGGTTATGGCTAAAGGAAAGGTGACAATGACAGGAGTAAGGATGTGCAAATACAAATTAGAAATGCCAACTAAATGGATAGAAAGAATATATGAGGCATTGATAGAAGCAAGAATGCTATATGCAATTGAAATTTGGGGGGGATCTGAATTAAGCAGAAAAATAACCCAGAGCTATAGAACGTTCTTTAAAGAGCTATTGGAGTTACCAAGATCAGCACCAGGGGAAGTAGTGTTATTGGAATTAGGAAGAACAAGAAGAAAGGGAGTGATACTGGAAAGGATATTGAAATTTTGATTTAGATGCCTGAGAAAAGATGAAGGGGAAATTTTAAAGATATGTATGGAACAACAAAAGAGTACGAAAAATAAAAATAGCTGGTGGACAGGAGTGGAAAAAATTATGGAGAAGATAAGAATGAGATATATTTGGAGAGCACGAGAAAGAAATAGCAACAACTTCTGGATAACAGTAAGAAACAGAGTGGAGGACATAGAAAGGCAAGAGATTTGGGGAAGCATAGAGAATAAAAAATCACTAGGGTTCTATAAATTAGTAAAAAGGAAATGGGGTAGAGTAGGGTATGTGGATTATTGTAATAGAGTGGAAAAAGAAGCATTTGCTGTATGAGAACAGGATCAATGCACCTGAGAGGGTGAGAGGTAGAAAAAGCGGAATTTGTGAACTATGCAGAGGTAGTGAAAGCACAGAGCATTATATGACAAAATGCAAAGAATTAGCAGAATGGAGACAAAAAGTATGGGAGGAAAAATTGGAAAAAATGGATGGAAAAATAGTAGCAATTAAAATGTTAACAAGAAAAGAAGAAAAGGAAAATAAGAATATGGGGGTGTTCTTAAAGAAGGTAAAGGAGAAATGGATTAGAAAATTAAGAGGGATAAGAAAGGTAGAAAAGCAAATGGAGGAGGGAGAGGATGGACAATAGGGATTAAGGGTAGCAAGGGCTGCTCAGCTGAGCCACAATGCCACGGTGTCAGGCAAAAGGAGCAGCATAGCTGGCAAGAAAATTTTTACATGGGTTAAGTTAGTTTATAAGTGGAATATTGTAAAAAGGATTGTGTATTAAAAAAAATGTACAAATAAAGTTTATTCATTCAATAACAACAACAACAACAATAATAATAATAATAATAATAATAATAATAATAATAATAATAATAATAATGATTATATAGGTTTTTAGTTGTTTTCTACACTACCTTTATGTTTAGCTTATTGAAAACTTGTTTTGTTTTTGTAACCTTTTATTCTTGGACTGGTGGAGCCATCTTATGGGTGAATGATGATTTGCTTACGTCATTTGGCAGTGAGAGATCAAAATTCATGACAGTTCTGATTTTTTCTGCAAAAAGATGTTTTCCCCTGTAAATTATCAGGTTCAGAGTGATTTGGATTCCAGTTTAATTTTGTGATTTAGATTCCCAAAATGGGTTGCAACTGCTGACTTTTTTAAACTTTTTTATATTTTATAGATCTCAGTGTTCCTTTGATCTTGTATCTAGGAACCAGCCTTAACCAAGTTAGTAACCAGAATAAGAATGACAAAGTTAAGGTACATGTATTATAATGTGAACGTTCACAATTAACGGGAAGCTTTCCCAGATGCTAGGAAAGGGAAAGAAGACTTGGTCATGTTTTAACTTCTCATTCCGTTCCCGGGGACAGCATATCAGTTTATATTGTGTATATTAGGCTTTTCACTAGAAATTATTCAAGGTGGCCATGATATGAAACAATGGCTAGAATTCGAGTCATAATTTGGGAAAATGAAATTGGAAGAAATTCTAGCAATTGTGCATCCTGACCATAGATCCTGACTCCCTCAAGATTTGAGCATCATATAAGTGATCCACGGATCATCATTTGGATGCAAACATTAATTTAAATTTTAAGAAAACTTATAAAAAGGTTCAATAAACAAACATATCTTTTAAAAGTAATATTTTAAGTAGTTTAATTACTCAGTTTTACTGTTAGTTTTTGCTCCTATTCTTCCCAAGCTTAATTCATGTTCAGAAGTTATTTACTTTTAAATGTAAAGCATATTCCATTCGGCATATGTTTTTTTCTTTCTTTCTTCTTAAGTTGGAACATAGTCCAACGCTAAGGTAAATTCATTTACTGATTACAAACAAATAGATGTTCATCTGATTTAAGTAAATAGGATAGAAATAGAAGTGTTGGTTTTGATTTTGCCAAAGCAAAGCAACACCATAACCTTAAGTATAACAAATATCATATTTTTTTTTTAATTAAAGTTGGGGGACAATACCTCTCTCAACCCCTCCCTACATTTGCATGTGTAGGAGTGGGAACTTCTGAATAATCATCATATCTTCATAGTTTGTGTAGCTTTGCATTATATGAAGCTAAGCCTGAAATTACCCTCTTCACATCCTTAATGTTTTCTTTTCAATAAGTTATTTAAATTCTTCTTGAAGTCCCCTTTTACTAAATTTGCAATTTCTTACCTGCAAACTTCAACACCCACAAAGATTTTGTTCAACTTTTGGGAATAAGTAAGTCAAATAGAGCTAGGTTGAGACTGTAAGTAAGACAATTAGCCAATGGGACATTTGACTCTAGTGGGAGATAAGGTCGGTAGAAACTTTCACTCCTCCCAGCTAGGTCAAGGTGACCCGCTGACCAATGGTAAGTGTGATCCTCCATTCAAATTGGGGATTGTGAAGGAGCAATGTATTTGCCAAAACATAAAACTGGTGCTCATATTAAAGCTCATTTCATTATGGAGAAGAAGGCAAATGTATGCTGAGCATTAGCAACCAACTAACCAATATTTCACTCCAACAAAAATTTAGTAGTTTACATCACGTTGTGTGCCATAGCATTGTTGAGACGGATGAGGTGACTTTGGAGACCTGCCACTTTAGACATCTGGTTCATCCTACATGAAAATGCAGCTAATATTTTTAATATTGTGACCCATAATGTTCAGCATAATTCTAAAAACCTCCTGGATGATATAGGAAAGCATAAAATATGCAAAACAAACCTTTTATCAACTGCATGTATTTTTAAGTAGTAATGATATAAATAATGTTAAAAAAAACAGAACAAAAGTTCTGTTTTTGCAAGACGTATTCCAAAAATTTGTGAGAACAGAAATGTTTGGTAGAGTTTCATCTAACCCATCGCGGTTATTTAATGACTTTATGGAAATGTTCAAATACAGGCCATGAATCATGTCTGAAAATCTGTGTTATTCTGACTCACCCTGTATGTCATTTTGAATATGTAGAGCTTAAAAATAAAACTAGTATAATGACAACTGGAATATGTATAATCAAGAGGTTGTAGCTTGCAACACATCTTTTTCTTTGCAGAAGGAAGTCGTGAAATTGAACACTTTAATGCAAATTTCATGACAGCTTGGAAATCTACAAATAACTACAAAATATGGTTGAGCAATGACCACACAGGCATTTGGGATCTGAATCCAGGACACCCATTTGCTGGGCAACTCTCTGTTGCAGATATGAAGCTTCGCCTAGCACAGTAAGTGTTAACATTGCCCCTCTTCATGTTTAAATTGCTTTACTGTACTGTAACTCTCCTGTTGAAAACAGCAAGGTGTAGCTGTCTCAACCCACTGTGTGTTGGTTGCTACATGTGTGCACATAAGTTTTGTAATACTAGCTGTAGCTGCACTAACTTCTTGACAATAAATTGAGTAAGACATTGTCATTAACTTATTAAATCTTTGTGTTACAGAATTAATATTATCGTGTAGTAGCATGATGCTTTGGGGTTTCTTTAAATATCATAAAACAATGTGCGACCATTGTTTCTTGCCACTTTTTAAGGTTTGCCTCAGTTTGTGTTTTAGTGTTTTATTTTGTCAGATAGGCAGACCTGCTCCATGATGATAAGCTGACTTCTTTTAAATTGCACATAAGTGTTCTGGGATTTTGAGGTATGTGAGAGAAGGTGTAGTAAAAACAGTCTTAAATATCAGAAGCTGCTCTGCATGAGTTACTGTTTTTGTGAAGCATTTAGGTGTGTATTCAACTCCAATGTTTATTAAATTAATTTCACTTATGAAATCTTTTGATAAACTTTGATTGTGCAGAATAAAACTGCACTTGAAGGGGACTGGGTAGTGATTTAGGCTCAAAAAAATCAATTTTTTATTTTGCATCAAAAAATAAATAGTAGAAATCTTCCTCTTTAAAGTTAATTATTTATATATACATATAGTAAGGGTATCTACACATTTAAGACTTTAAATGGCCCATTTAAATATGGTGGCATGCTGGGTCATGCCTAATCAGCTGGTGGAGCTAACATATGACACACTTTTCTTTAAATGCAATTGTCCATAGCTTGAAATTTTTCAAACTTAGGTGCACTTTTCTTCAAAACTACAGAACCTATTTTAATGAAAATTTTGCTGTAGTTGCTGAAGTATGGGCTTATGTGGTCCATTGATTTATTTTAAGGAAATAAATCAAAGTTTTATTCTTGCTTTGGTTGCTCATTTTGATGTGTATTTAAATTAATAAGGGTATATGCAACATTATTATTGTTCTTCCTGTAATAACGTAACCATTATTATTAGAAAAACCCAAAATATAAAACTTTAAAAAATATATTTCTGTAAAAAGAGAATAAAAAATATTTACCAAAGTTCAGATTTTTTTCTCTTGAATATAGTTAGAAATATTTAAGTAAATTTAGGTTACGAATTAAGAATTGCTTAAGGCCCTAAAAAATATTCAAGGAATGTGCTTGAATGTTGTTGAAGTAAAACGCACCACAAGTATTAGATGCACTATATTTTTTTCAAAAATGTGTAATCAGTTATGACCTTTCTAGTGGCCATTTTAAATAATTACATAGTTGTTTATATCAGTGGAATCACAACGAATCACTGTACATTCATGCCAAATTTCATTTTAATCTGAGCAGTAGGAGTCTAGAATGTTCAACTAAAGTTATGTATTGAAATACTGAAATAGTATAAGAATCAGTACCCAGTCCCCTTAGATTTATGCTTTCCTGTCTGCATAGAATATTCTGCACACAGTAAAAGTTTTACCTACAACCCAGAAGAATCGCTCCCTCTCTGTTAGCAATTCCAGAGTTTGTAGCTCCTATCAGCTAAGCGCTTGCATTCTAGTGTAATGTAAGAGACTGATGTTTATGATTACATAGTCTGCAGTTGAATTTTTCTTACATTTTCCTATTGTGTGCAGATTAATAAGTGACATTCCTTTTACTTTTGTCAAAATAAAATAGCTGATTTGTTTAAAATCAAAATTTACATCAATGTTTTACTAATGCAGGGAGAGAGAGAGAAGGAGAAGAAAAGGTTATAGGAGAATCTGTATAAAATTAAGTTCCATTAAGTGGAATCTAAGAAAATCGTTGACTGTGCTCCATTCTATAAAGGGAGACATTGGTCATCTTCAATGCCTTAATCTGTTTATGCAGTTTATTAAAGCAGACATATAGTGGTGCTATTGCTATAAAAAAATGTAATAATTTAATTTTATTGCTACCATTCATTTGTGCTATACATCATGACTTACAGATGCCTAAAATTTAATGACAGTATTGATCAGCAGTAAAACAATTTATAACACCAATTATTTTTCATTATTTACAGTGTATTTATATTATACCCCAAAATGTAGTGACAGTAATATTTGATAAACAGTTCATTGCAGGTACCTATGTTTCCAGTGTTTTACTGCAAGTAATGAGATGTCTTTGTCAATACCGAGTATGTAGATGAACATTTATCTTCAGGTGGCATTATTTATTATGTGTTTCAATTTTTACATTTTTAAGGCAGAAAAGAGTAAGCCACTTAAATATTTTGAGCCAAACATGCACATGCTTTTGCATCTAAACAAGGAAATTTGTTGCATGTAAGGTGTGGATTAAACTGAACTATACTATTAATCAGTCTTGACGTTTCCTTAATGAAGCAGTCACATAGCAGATATATTAACCGCTTAATGCCAGAATTATTTTGCTAAATCGGCCACTCTTCCTCTAATTCCTAAACCAGCTTTTACCCCTTTCATAGGCACCACAACCGAAGCGATTCAAATAGCCATAATCATTAGAGCAAGACAAAATAGACTGGCCATCCATTCAAAGCCAAACACTGCAAGTTAAAATCCCAGCAACTGCAGTCAAATGTGCCAGTGGTAAAGGACAGGGAGGGCCCACGTAAAATAACTGGTGTGATGGCATGCGTAGAAGCTGAGAGGGTTACATTTTACTGCGGTTGCATGGAATTTGCTTCTTATTGATAAAAAAATGCTAACAATTTTATTGCAAATTTAATATTTTTACAATATAAAACAGATATAAATACTTGTATTTTATTGCTGAAGGTTAATATAATATGAACTTTGTAAAAAAAAAAAAAATAAATAAATAAACATAAAAACCTACATAACCTTAATAAAACACTCTTGTATGAAATATGGTACGTCAGGATATAAGGGGTTAAAGAAACATAAATTTTGGAAGTAAAAAAATGCAGAAAACATGTAAAATGTTTCTCTTCGTCTTAAGTAAAATGTCTGTTAATTACAACTCATCTGGTAACTTGTCTTGGGTTATCATCATCCTTGTGATTCAGATGCAAAGCAGGTATTTGAAAATTCCCTTTATCTTCTTGTTGGAGTAACTGATGAATCTGAGGACCATCAGAAGGTTCATCCTCTCAAGCTGCAATGGCAATGTTGTACAGCACAACCATAGCAACTATAATGTTGAAAGTGTCGGTAGGTTGGATCAAACTCTAAAGATATGGCAGGAAATCTTTCTCACACTCTCTATAGCCTTTCAACATCTCTTGTAGCAAGGTGTGCTCCATTATAATGTTCTGCTGGCATTTTGGATTTTGAGTAGGTGTAAGGAGACATGATTTACATGAATAACTTGCATCACACTA
This sequence comes from Deroplatys truncata, assembly GCA_030765065.1. Lineage (NCBI taxonomy): Eukaryota > Metazoa > Arthropoda > Insecta > Mantodea > Mantidae > Deroplatys > Deroplatys truncata. The sequence goes on from CM060978.1 coordinate 198,747,593, forward strand.
ATGATACCTATTGGTTAATTCTCTTATCTGTAAACATACTCTCAGTCAAGATTCATGGAATATAGTGTTATAAGTTGAACCTGCCCATCTAGCTACTGTATCTCTTTATCATGATGTTTGAATCTCTTACTGTTTGCATACCATACTCTCAGTCAAGATTCATGGAATATAGTGTTATAAGTTGAACCTGGCCATCCTATCTCTTTATCATGATGTTTGAATCTCTTACTGTTTGCATACTTAAAGACAGGTAACCTCTCCTATTCCTAAATACCTCACATTTTTCCCTCCAGGAGATCATATTCTTACATGAGTGGAGTCCAAAGTACCTAATACACCAGGTAATTCAGCTATTCTATAAAATCCCTCCATAACCTCTGTTCCCATTATGTGAGAGGCAGTTTTATGTACTGAGGTGGTAAATCAATGACATCTGAAACCATGTGTATTATGTAGCATGCTGTTATTCTGTCTATATCACTCACATTGTCTGTTACTCCTGGAAATAATCTCAACACTGCAACAGGACAATTTCTAGATGATATTCAATGGTTCCTTGCTCTAGGGAACTGGAGTTGTTAACCAGTTACATTTAAAATTGCAGTTATCATTTCTTTTATCATCATGACAGTTATAGCCCTCAAAGAACTGTTACGGTCTACTGAAGTTTTCTGTTCATGATTTTTTCCTGTTTTGTATATACAGAGTGAGCCAAAAGACTCTGAACTGCCTGCGCAGTGTTTTTCCTGTCGCTTGTTGCCGTCTGCCGCTATCATAAAAAAGCGCGGATGAAACCGTACAACATTTTTAAAACTACTTTTAAAGGCTTTACTTACCAACTTTACGAAAGGAGATGCTGAAACTGCCCACCGTTGTTGTCCATACATTTTTGGCACCTCTTTAGGAAACTATCCATCACTCGCCGTAGTTCACGTTGAGAAATTTCCTGGCAGATATTTTGTTTTAATTCTTCCAGGGTGTGTGTGTTTGTCTTATACTCTTTATGTTTTAAGTTACCCCAGAGGGGTATTTTATGAACAATATTACCAGCTGTGCAGTGTTTTTCCACTGGGCGTGTGGAAATATGATAAAAACATGATAATGCACTACTGCTATAAACAAAGTCACGCTGTTGTGGTTTTGCTTTGCAGTGTGAAGTGCAATTTTGAGTTGACGGTGATGTGATGTGGTTCAGTTATTACGAGTTATTTATTATTTTGTCCTGTACTTAGTCATAAGGTATATTATGGCTCAGTATATGTTTTCTACTGCACAGCGTATATTTATTTATGATTTGTATGTGTTAACTCGGTCAACTCGCCAAGTGAAAGTACGATTTGCAGAAAGATTTCCAGGTGTAAAAGTTCCAGGCCATACAACAATCCATGAACTTTACAGTAAATTTCAGGCCACAGGAAGTGTTCAGGCTAAGAAATCTAAAAGACTGCATTCGGTTCTTACCAAAGAAACATTAAACGACATCAGTCATCGTTTGGAAAATTCCTCCCAAAAATTCCATGATAGATAGTTTGCTAAAGAGGTGCCAAAAATGTATGGACATCGAGGTGGCCAGTTTCAGCATTTGCTTTCATAAAGTTGGTAAGTAAAGCCTTTAAAAGTAGTTTTAAAAATGTTGTATGGTTTCATCGGCGCCTTTCTATGATAGTAGCAGATCATAGCCGAGGACGCGGACAGGAAAAACACAGCGTAGGGGTTCTGAGTCTTTTGGCTCACTCTGTAGATGAAGACTGCCTTGGGAATTCTTCCTCTGGGTGTTCTGTTAACATTCTCTCCAGTTTTCTTGATAGTGATGGATGTATTCCAGGACCATTTCTATGATGAGTTCATAGAGGATATCATCATTTCTATCCCACTTGGTATTAGCTTGTTGTTCAGCACATGAATTTCATTTCATTGGCAGTAATACTCCTCTCACCTGCTTTCATGAGACGTTGTTCTTCTCGTGTACACTCCTGTAACACACCCGCCATCTTCTTCTGGCTGCCATTGACCAGGTGCCTACATGAGATCCTGCACCCACTATGACAAGCATACATATGCTGCGATCTGCTGACAAAATACACACATGGAATTTAAATATGTTATACTCTTTGCTTCACTTCCATAGCACGAGATAGGTTTGACAGGGTTTTATGTAGATGAACACGTGAGTGTCCTTGTACTAGGTCTTTGTCTATTTTTCCAGATATATCTGATTCTTCCAGAAAAGACAATTTATGACAAGTTACTCAAGTTCACTTACTGTTTCTAAAATGTTACTGCTAATAATAGTGCTGTTTGGAACTGGTTCTTTGCCAGGAAAGCCATTGTTTTAGCTTCCTCTGTCAATAATTTCATAAAATAATTATTTGCTAACACCTTCAGGTTCTGTAGTGATCGTTGTAGATCATCTTTTGAAGAAGCTAGTAGAACTAGGTCATGCAAAAATTAATGTATCTAAAGTTAAAGTTTGGTTTATAGATATACTCCGTGTCTTGTTTTCTTGAACTCTCCTATAATATTAATATACTGGGTGTTCATTTTTATCCATGATTTCCTGCATGCCAATAGAGCAAGAATGACATCATAGTTGACTCCTACATTGAAGCCATAGCGTGGGAAGTAAATTAAATTGAGTTTTATTTATGGACGCTCTTTATCTGCTTTGGCTCTTAGCGTCCCATTCTATATTCGGCGTGAAAGACTAGAAATTTTGCTTAGAGGTCTCTTTATCAGGCTTGAGGTTCTTTTCCATGCCATAAATCTATGACTCGGGACCACTTGCTTTACTTCCCTTCTGAAGGAAGCCATGCTAAGGATTTTTATGCCAGAAAAAAATTCATTGTCCTCCGCCAGGTTTGAACCCGCAACCTGCAATCTCAGGAACCAAGGCTAGCATGGAACCCCTAGACCACGGAGGACGACATAGCAGGTTGTTTGTATTAGCTGTTTGCAGATTTAAAACTAATGTTGGCTACATTGCAAGTCAATCATGGCCAGCTTGATACTTAATCACTGCTTTGTTTTGCTGTATAGAATACAGCTGCTTGTATAGAATTTGCATTGTTTTCATAATCAGTGCTCCTAAACCATTATTATTATTATTATTATTATTATTATTATTATTATTATTATTATTATTATTATTATTATTATTTCTTATCTGAACGGTTTACACTACTGTGAAATAATTACGACTGCTCACAGCAAGTTTGGATGCAAAATTATGATTTTACAACCACTTTATACAGAATAAAGCACAGGCACTGATTTGTTGTGATAGGGTAAGAGTATGGCAGTGTACAATCTCACCTTTTGTACAAAGTTGTAAATTGTGCTGATATTATACAAGTTTATGATATATTTCATTTTCTATGCTCAAAATAGCTAACACGCTTAACCTGGCTTCTCCTATTGTATCCCTTAAAATATTTTTTAATTTGAGTTTTGAAAATTACAATTTAACTGTTGCCAATGTCATTATCAATTTAAGATATAATTGAATTGTTGCACCAAGATCAATTACCTAAAAAATTTGCTAAACAGGTATTATTATTAACTAACAGAAATATTAGAATGCTTCATACTTGTAGGATATTAGGAAAGCATTCTCATTACAGCTGCAATTTTGTTGATGGCAATACTTATATGCAACAGGTAGAAATGCTCAATCAAAGCAGTGAATTGAGAGCATTATTTTTTACTGGCTTGTTCTCTATTCAACCAAAATTTGTTTCTAATGTCATCCAGCTGCTTTGTGTTGTACCCAGACAAGTGACAATGATAAAAGAGTTTATCTCCACATTTGTTTGGAACAAACCCACATTGTAAACATGCACAAATTACGAATTTGTTCTCGAGTAATTTAAACTTAATCCTAGATATGGGAGTTCTGAAGGCCTCTACTGATCTGGTCATCACCGGCACCTCCTCCCCACATCACGAAGCTTGTGGTGTCATTAGCTTCACCGTTATTAAACTTATACATAACTTCCAAATACTGAATATCACACAGAATGTCCGAATGCTCACATTTGTGGCTATGTCATTTTGAATGATATTTTTGTACTCTATGAAGTAACCAGTCCTATGTATTTTGTCGGTAATAACTTAACCTCACTCTTTACATCGCTACTGATCATACTAGTGAATTACCACAGTACTTTGTGTTTATCTTGGGTAGTATTTAACCTCACTGTTCCTAAAACTAGATGTATTTTGTTGATAATATTCTAGGTACGTAATACTGTTTTAAATAGTAACTATTTTATCTATATTCTCATCATAACCATTAAATGATCTCAGTGCGGTATTCTTTCTCAACTTGAATCCCATTGCCATTATATTCATTTACTGGACCACCTCTACAGTGTATTGTGTTAAGATTTCTGGTCATATTGAGATCTATCCATTACTCTTAAAGCAGAAATAGTGCAGATGATTCAATGCTTAGTGTCAACACTATGATTTAAAGCAGGTTGAAGCTATTCCTCTGGCATCATTTGACAGCAGCAAGTAAAGCATAATTTTGAAAGTTTGACCTTTGACAAGTGTTTTTCTCATGAAGTGGTATTCTCAGGGCATTAATGGGCATTGTTATTCTTCTACAATGAACACAATATTAATTTGACATATTTACTTTAAATAGCTGTTTAAAGAAAGCATTGTTATGCCTCTGCTACCTGCATTATATCCCATTTAGGCTTGCAGTCATTTAACCTATTATTCACTTAATCTGCAGATTATTCACTTATTCTTGTATCTATGCACAGCACAATGCAGAATACAGAGGGAGGACGTAAACTGAATCAGGCAATGGTTTCAACCGGACGAGCTGTAGCTACAACAGGGAGAGCAGTTGGTAAGTGCTAATGTAAGAGTTTTTTTATCTAGCCTATAGTTCAGACCTGCAAACTATTCACTTCTCTTTTAGCCACTTTTTACTTTCTCTACTACGTATAGTAAGTAGGGGAAGTATTGCATTCCACCCAAAAATTCGATACCGAGATTTCACCGGAAATATATGTTTTGAGATCTCCTGAATCCAAAAAAAGCATTTTTGGAAACATGTCCGCGTGTGTGAGTGTGTGTGTGTGTGTGTGTGTGTGTGTGTGTGTGTGTGTGTGTGTGTGTGTGTGTGTGTGTGTGTGTGTGCGTGCGTGCGTGCGTGCGTGCGTGCGTGCGTGCGTGCGTGCGTGCGTGAGAACAGCATAACTCAAAAACGAACAGTCGGATAAGCACCAAACTTGGTATTTAGGTTCAGTATCTTCCAGAGATGCGACACGAAGGTTTTCAAGAAAATCCCCCCACCCCAGACTACCCTTTACATGGAATATTTTTCGAAAATTTTAATTTTCTCAAAAATGGCTCTAACGATTTTGATGAAAATATCATATGTTTAAGATAATGTCTTGAGAAATGAAATGTATATCTCGAATTTTCTGGGAATGTCTCCAAAAGTATTCTTCATTGTGAACGCCTTTTGCATAACTGGTAAACCATAAGAGATAGACAAAATTTTACTACAGAAAAAATGTAGATCGCGTTAAAATACACAACTTATGTCATATACATTTCTTTTGTTGAGTGAACCGTTTTCGAGATATTGCTTGTTATTTCCTTAAATTTTCCAATACTTATACTTTTTCTCAAATACGTTATTCATTTTTTTATGTCCTGACATGCAAAGAGAATGGAATGTGCCACATAGCAACCAGCATTAAAATATTTGACTATCGCTTAAAAGCTACCATATTCCCCTTGCATCTACAAGAAAATTACCAATAAGATTGACATCTCGATATCTCGATTAACATGAAGCATATGGAGAATAGGCGTTTGTAATATTAGATTGTACAAGAGTAGAGAAAATCATGTGAGTGTAACACATCAGATTTTTTCAAAAAGGTCACTTTTGGTCACTTTAGAAAAAAAAGCCATTTTTCTTATTATTTCATTGTTAAGAATGAAATGTTAAAGTAAATGAGTAAGTAAAAAATAATTAAAAATATCTGTGTAAAGAGTAGTTTTGGGTGAAAGGGCCTTAAAAATCTTCACATTGCAATTTTTGAAAGTAAGAAATTTTTTATATTTTTTATTTAAATCAATTATTAATGATATTTTGCTCATTTAATAATGGACAGAAGGACTTGAAATAGGCATATAACCTTGAAATAACTATACCTGTGGTAGATGTTGCAGATGAACTTTTGGAAGGAAGACATTTACCTTCCTTTAACATTCCACATACTTAATCGTATTTTAGCACATTCATGCCGAGTCATGGCAAAGTAATATTTTGAGGATTACTGCTATACACTGTAGGATAGGGATATAAAATTGGTGTATACCATAGGGAAGCTTACTTTATTGCTCAGGTCAACACTGTGCCTAATTTTATGTAACCTGTTAGGAGAGATAGTATCAAAGACCTTTGTTAAATTGTAAAAGCGACCACAATAAATCATCAAGTCAACCACAATCACTTTCTCTAGTGCTTCAAAACGTTTTTCAACAATTCTAGTAATTGCTTTTATTGTACTATGAGAATGTCCAAATCCATAGTGATTTAGGGAAATTGCATTATGTTCAAAATAATGTGTAATTGGTTTATATACTAAAATTTTAAAGATCCTTGAGAGTGTAGATGTTATACCTATTAGTCTGTAGTTCTCTAAGGTTGATTTACTACCTTTTTTATGTATTGAAATTACTTTGACATATTTAAAAGCATCAGGGAACATACATTTTTCTAAGCAGATGTTAAAAATGAGTTAATGGTTTACTTGCAACTAATTTAATCATCTTTTTTTATTCTTTTTTTTTCTACATGTATATATATATATATAAAGTTCCCTTGTTTTTACCCAGTCATTGCTGTGTTTTTACTGTTATTTATTAATGCAATTACACACACAAACACCCATGCCCATGGCGGGACTCGAACCTGTGACCCTCAGCTTGGCGGAGCGCTGAAGCTACACACTCCAGCGACCACGGCTACGAGGGCCGGTATCTTAGGATTTAGTTCATAAATATCAGGACAACACTGTTCTTGAGTTTAAGATTTGCTAAATATATACATGTTGAACACTTAGAGGTGTGAGATAAAATTCAATGTGAGGTTAAGTATTTTATTTAAAATTAGTGAAAAATAATTGCTAGTGTTTTTAAATTTGCTAAAAGTATTATTCACTTGAATTAACATCCTCTGCATTAATTGCTGAGGTTTTCATATATGATTTAAGATTGCTTTTCAGTATGTTCGAAATAGCTGTCCAGGTGGCCTTGGTTTTATTTGTAGAATTTCTTATAAAGTTGGAATAATAATAAAACTTAGTTGTACTTAAAGCCTTCTTGTATGCATTCTTAATTTGCCTGTATTGTCCCTGTAACTGAGTATTTCTGTTTAAGATAATATGTTCATATCATTATAAGCATTTATTCATTAAACTCCATAATCACTTGTAAACCACTCATTTGCATAATTATTAGTAGTAACACCCTGTTTGATTAAAACAGTTCAGGAATGCGGTAACATAAATAGAAATAATAGATGAGATGAAATAATTTACTTTATTGTTTAAATTGTCAACGCTATAAATCATAAGGCAATTGTAAGTTTTTAACTTAAGTTTAAACTTAAGTGATGTTAGTGTAACAATTCCGACTCACCTTTAAATAAATTCAATACACATCACTGTTTCTAGCTTCTTTTCAAATATCAACGTAACTTATGTTTATTTTATCAGTTATGCATACAGGTAACTTACTTATGAGATTGTAAGTCGCCATTGGAGTATGCTATCTCAAAATGAATTTGAGAACACTTTATGGTTCACTGTGAAAAATGTGAGTCAGTTGGGGAATTTATTGTCATGCCAGCATGTTGCCATGATAAAATAATGCACGGAAAGCTGAAGATCATGGTTCAAATCCTGACTTATGACATTGAATTTTTCAGTCTGATTCTACCTTTCCAGCTTTAGCTTACACACAGCTTGTGGAAGGACAGTTAATTATTATCTGTCAGAAAGATTTTAGAATGCCTTATAATACTCACTGTTTGAAGACTTAAACCAAAAGTTGCGCACAGGTTGACTTCACACTGTGGCATATTAGCAAACATATTTCTCTAATATAAATAATGTTAAAGCTTTGGAAATATTTCTTGCACATACAGACATATCAGTCTTTCATTCAACCAAAATTAACATTTTAAAAAGAACTAAATCATTACTTTTGTAATTAACATTGAAGTTGAACAAGCACTTAAATCGGCTCACTAAGCCTATTATTAAAATAGAACATGCCTCCTGGACATGTTATCTACATCTTCAGCTATTTTCAATTGCTGGAATTATTGACAATATCTTGGATCATTTTTTGAGGTCAGACATATAAGTAATCTCAATGCCAACAGTAAGCCTTCAAATTAGTCACAAAATGTGTATGAACTGATACACAAGTAGAGTCTCAGTTTCTTCAGTATAGTCTCTATTGTACCATACACTTATTTTTTTCTTCAAGCATGTATTTTTTTTTTTATATACCACGCATATAGGAAATTATTCTGTCTTAGCATTAATAACCACAATAAAGTTTTAAATATCCATTTAAATTGAGCCAGGGTTGACTTTTCTGTAAATTAGCCTGGTGTATGTGATCACATGAGTTATATACAGGGACATTCTAAACGTTCTCAAACTGAAGTGCTATATTTTGCAATATAGCCAACTTGTAAATGAGATTATTTAGTCCAGTGCTTTCCAGGTTTTTAATAACCTCATCATTTGTTGTGAATCTTCGTCCACCCAACCATTTCATCAGGTTTGGGGACAAAAAGCAATTGCTGGGAGCCAAATCTGGTGAATATGGCAAATGTGGAAGCTTTTGGAAACAACAATCCCAGATAAATGTGAAGGTGCATTATTGTGATGAAAGATCTTTATTTTTCCAAGGTCTGGATGTTTAGCTTGAATAGCATCCTTCAATTGTTTCAATAACGAAGTGTAATACTCTGATGGTTCTGTCCTTCTGAAGGTAGCCTATGAACCCAAGTTTGAGCGAAGGTCTTCCAGAACTGAAGCTCCCCTTCTATTACCAGGGAAAGACCCAAACAAGTAGCATTCCTCTCCATGGGTATTTCCATTAGGCTAATACTTGGTTAATACTTTTAAATCGGAAGACATAGTGAAAAGATAAAGTATAATATATAGAAGTGGTTGCACATATATTATATAATACTTGGTTTCCTAAAATTCACCATGAGAATCCCATAAAACCGTAGCCTTTTACATGGAATCATTTTTCCTTTTTTTGGTGCACCTTCACCTATTGCCACCCACTATTTGGACTGCACCCTTGTCTCTGGGATGTAGTGTTTCATCTATTGTTATGAAACATGGGAAAAACTTACAGGAATTACATTTAAACAAGCGTAAATGCTCTTGAGAAATGTTCTCCGAATGTCATTGGTCCATTGTTTAATGTAGAATGTGGTAAACACAGTCAATTGAGGTTTTTGCAATATTGGCCAACTTGTATCCTTCAATTTTTATACACTTTTGTCAATCATAGTAGTTTAAGAATGCCCTGAGCTCTCATCATCTTTGAGTGGATGTGCAGTCACTTTTAGATTCAGCATCCTACTTTTTAACTGTCTAAAACGAAGGGGAAGAGTGCTTTATTGTTGAATCTAACTTCTTTTGTATTTCTGTTGGGGTTAAAGGCTGGTTCACAACCACCCGGTAACGGTAACCAGAACGGAAACAAACGAGAACGAGAAGCAAGAAATTTTTATTCACAACAGCCCGGTAACGAGAACGGGAATGCATATCGATCACGAAGTGAAAGTCGATTTTGTGTCTTGGGATTTCATTTGTTTTTAACTGACCAATGACATTTTTTCACCTACTTCCAATTTAGCCAAGCCAACATCAGAATTCGATAGAGTAAACATTATCTAAATGCATATTCATTACATTTCCAATCCCTCTACTTATGCGAAACTTTCATTCCTTTATTTAATGGCATACATTAAAATTGTTTATTGTTCTTTTTTTCATTTCCACCGGTTTTAGCTGTTCTTTGTAGCTTTTGCCATTGTTTTTTAGGTAATAGCCAGTTTGGAGTTGCATATAAACAAACTACAAATGATCCCTTCACCAGAGGAACCAACGCTGATTAGATTTTGGGTGTCGGGATGAGGTTAGGAAGCACATTTACTACTAATTCCTTCCAGTTTTATGTTTCCAGCTTGCGACTATAGAGAGCATTAGTGGCTGTTTTATGTCACGGCCGCTTGAATAACCTCTAGAGTGAAGAGTCTAATATGCACAATAGGGATCTGATATGCCGTGCCCGAGAACGAGAAAGTTAAAAGTTGGGCAACTCTTCTTTCCCGTTCCCGGGGCCCGGGAAGGCTTCCCGTCGGTTGTGAACATTCCCATTTGAATACATGTATTTCAACTTTCTCGTTCTCGTTCTGGTTACCGTTCTCGTTGGTTGTGAACCAGCCTTTAATGCTTAAAAATGAAGTTCTTTTTCACAGTTTGTATTTCAGTTTTATCCATTTTGTAGAAAATGTTAACATAGTGTTCACACAATCATCATAAACAAGTGATTACACTTACACATCTGAAACTTCACATGATACTTAACAACTGTGATAGTAATTTGGCTAACGACATCTCTAAGTCAGGCCAAGGACTTTTAAAATGCCCCTTGTATCTAGATTCTGATGAAGAAGAAAGTGGTTGCACTGTTTTGGGAGGCAAACAATGTACAGTGCAATAGCAGTGCTATGATTTCCTAAGCTATCTTATCCTTTGCTTGGTCATCTAATAAGAAGCAACTTCATTGTTCTGAGCGACAATGGGGTTACAGTATGACAAAAAAAAAAGTGCTCTTTCAGCAAAATGTTAATGGATATTCAAACCCTGAAATTTAAAATTTATACAGGTGGTGCAATATCACAAGCACGGGGTGCTCTTTCAAGTTGGTGGAGTACATTGACCACTGCACAGAGTCCAGAGGCTGAAGTGGCAGAGGATGCAAGCGCTACAATTAAACAGGACAACAATGGTAAGAAAACCTTTTATGTGCATCTTATCTCTGAAAAGCATAAATTGAAGGAAAATATTTTGGAGTACAGATATGTTTCTTATAGAAAGTGCAATTTGTTGCTGAGACAGGCAAAAATATCTTAATAAACTTAAATTAGGGAACTTAACTTACGAGGGTAATCCCAAAAGTAAGGTCTCCAAAGCGCTGGGATCACAGGGAAACTGTTTGTGTGGATGTTGGCCATACTGCTTTTTTCCTTCCTCCCTCCACTCTCGTCGGAAACCACCGCACATCCCTTAGCGCCCTCAGTCTTGGCTTGGCAGCCAGTTATAATGGAGCTCCCGTTAGCCACTACCGCCAGGTGCGAAGTTTGTGCAGTTATTCGCTTTTTGAGTGCAAAAGGGGTTAAACTTGTCAAAATTCATCGAAAGTTGATGGAAGTGTATGGAGAGTCTTGTACGGATGTCAAAAATATCTGCAAGTGGTGTAGAGAATTTGCAAATGGTCGTACGGAAATTCATGACGAGGAAAGAAGCAGAAGACCGTCCAGTTCTGACGAAACAATCGCACAGGTTGAACAAATCATGCTTCAAGATCGGCGGATCATTCTCGATGAGCTCTGCATTGTTGTTCCTGAGATTTCTCGAAGCACTGTTCATCAGACTTTGATTGAAGAGTTGAAATTTCGGAAGGTGTGCCAAGATGGGTCCCAAGAATGCTGACAGAAGATCACAAAAGGCAACGCGCTGAAACTTCCCGCCAATTTCTTCAACCCTATGCAGATGAAAAGGACAACCTTTTGGATTCAATAGTCATGGGTGATGAAACCTGGGCTTTCCACTTCACACCTGAGACCAAACAACAATCACGTGAGTGGCGGCATTCCGGTTCACCCAAGCCACAAAAATTCAAGAGAACACAGTCTGCCGGTAAAGTCATGGCAACTGTGTTTTGGGATCGAATGGGGATATTGTTGGTCGACTTTATGGATCTGGGACAACAATAAATGCTGACAGGTATTGTCAGACATTAAATAAACTCAGACAGGCAATTCAAAACCGTAGAAGAGGAATGTTGAGCAAGGGCATAAGCCTTCTCCATGACAATGCTCGTCCCCACACCGCCCGTCAAACCATGAATCTTCTGCAATAGTTTGGATGGGAAACCATCACCCATCCACCCTATAGTCCGGACTTAGCACCCAGTGACTACCACTTGTTTCCCAAGTTGAAAGAACACTTGGCGGGAAGGCGCTTCGGTGGCAACAATGAAGTGAAAGATGAGGTCCATCACTTTTTCAAGAGCATGGCGGCAAGCTGGTATGACATGGGCATGCAAAAACTGCCACAGTGCCTACAAAAATGCATCGACCGAAATGGCGATTATGTGGAAAAATAGACAAATGTTAAAGCTTCAAAACTATGTACCATTTGTTGTCAATAAAAGTTTCTTTGTATTTTAAAAAAAATTGGAGACCTTACTTTTGGGATTACCCTCGTACATTAAAATGAAAATGCAATGGAGAGTATAATAACAGAAGGATCTTCAGAAAAATAATCTTTCTAAATAATTCTATCATGTATTGGCGTATGTTGATTCATCTTCAGATATGTTTCCCTGCAATTAGATTCTACAAGTTGAATCCATGCAATTCTCTTCAAGATGCATCAGTAATTGATTTTGAATTAATACTTCATTGGATGTTGCCTCTTTTTGTATTTAGAGATGTATATCACATTTCTTAGCACTATGGTTACAAAACATTTTCTGAGACAAGTCCGTAACACACACATTTTTTTTATTTAAAAGACAATGGATTTATGTGTAACTTGCACCAACGTTGAATTACAAACCGTATCAAAATCATATAAAATTATAGCTAAAGCTTAGTTTTATTTCTTTTATTGTTTAAAATTAGTTTCATATTTCAAATGTCACATTCCTAACAAATCACACCATGAAATTTCTCTCCAATGGAAGTTAAATAATACTTTCAAATATGTGCCACATTTTCCCCTTTTATTACTGTTGTATTTATACTGATTGTATAACGGTAATCCAGAAAGTAATGATAGTTTTCACATTCCGAATGTACAAATCACTGTCAGGCTTCTATCCAAGGTTTAATGCTTTCCTCAACATCTTTTCTCACTGTTGTGTGAGTTTCAGACAAAACAAGTCGTCATCCAAAACGAACTGTATGATACAAAGTCCCACCGATTGTGAGGTGAAATTTATTGTATCTTGGAATGTTGAGATGTTGCAACCTGTAGAAATTTACAGTCATCTAAAGGAAGTGCACGGTGATACAGTATTGAATGAAAGAAATGTGAGAAAGTGGTGTGAAATGTTCAACAATGGATGAACAAATGTTCTTTGTCCTTTGCTTGGTGAAATTGTGTCGGAACATATTAGCTTAATGGACTGGCAGCAGCTAACTACAACATGGGAATTCTAAAGCTCATGGATAAATGTGACAAATGCTTAAATAACAGAAATTATTATGTGGAGAAATAAAGTAAACTTCAATTTTGTAAGTGAATGTGTTTTTTTAATAAAATATTTTTTCTGAATATATACATTAAAGTCATATGGTGGTTACTTCCTTTATGACTGTCATATATGTATATGTATTTCAGAGTATTACTTTGTATACGAGTACTAAGCTATCCAAGACAGTTATATTGCTTGGTTAATTTGATCTCAGATTTTGTTTTGCTTTTCATTTCTGTTTGCACTCGGATATAAAGGTTTTATGCATTATTCCCCTTTGTTTCAGTTTGCAGGCCTGCAAGTTTAATAGAACAGGAGTTAGAATCAAACATACATAAAGGTTTGAATGGAAATATTGCGGGTATGGCTACACAGCAACTTCCAAAAGGCATAGATTGCCTTCCAGCCTCGAAGGTGACAGAAAACTCTACATCATGGAAGCCAGATGCGCCGCAAGCAGGAAGTGTTCCTCTAAAACTAACAGGTGGTGGTGATTGTGAGGAAGATGCTACAGGTTAAGCTAGGAATGATATTGAAACCAAGTAGGATTAATGTTGTGTTCAAGTCTCTAGGTTATGTTTTTCTCCTGCATTTAGAGCTTGCTTGCTTATGTGCAGTTCAGAAAAAAAAAGTTGAAGTGCTCGGCACAGCAAGAGCAGAAATGAAATGACTACTGGAGAGCTTTCTTTCTCTATCTTGATGAGCACGCATGCATAGTGATGATAACACGTGAACTTTGATAATGTTCCTCTGTAGGAGATAGTTATTACCCCCATAAACAATTGTGGTAGCTGTTTTGTAAAGTTAGAGTATCAAAGATTTTGCTTTTTGCTGAGTTCCTCAAGGATATTTATTATTGGCAGCTGTTTAATGTATTACTGTTTGTTATGTTTTATGCACTATTTGAAACATTAAGATTCATTGGTAGTGGTTAATAGTTTTGTGTCATGAGTTTGAGATGTTTCACAGCTGTATCACATTTGCATATAAGGGGTTCAGTAAACCTGTATCAGAGATGTGTTTTAGCCTGTTGTATCATTTTAATGGTTCACTAAACTATTAACTTTTGCTTTTCTGTCAAAACTGATTATTTTCTGGTACATTTTGCATATTTACCTAATTTCTCCAATTACAAAAGAAATTAAGTAACTAATTGAGCAGACATGTATGTATATATTTGTTTTCATTTCATTTAATAAAGCTCTGGTAAACTGCATTTACTGCAAGATGCACTATTTTGGAACTATTCTGCATGCTGATGCTCCCAGGAAGACAACAGAAGAGCAAGATCAATAACTGGTTGTAGCTAGCTGTCACAATCTTTTCTCAAATGCAATTTCACTTGTAAAAGCCTCATCTGGATGTTTGTTGCACATCTTCAGAAACTGCTGGAATCCACCTCAGGTCTACTAAGGATGTAGTAAAGACTGAACTCCATAAGTCCCAAATAGCCTTCTGTTTACAATGTTTGACTACTGCTGCGCAGTTCTGAAACACTGGTATGGATGGATGGATGAGAAGCTGTTCTTCTCAGATGAGAATGAAGGATTAACACTTCAGCAACCCGACAACATCAAATATTTTCCTGAGCACATTGTTGCAAGGACAGGAAATGATAGATTAAGCCCCTTGGTCTGGAGTTGGATGACTGCAGAAATACTCCAAGAACTAATTGAGGTATCCATTAACACGAATGCATAAGAGTACAATAAAGCACTGGAAGGCAGCAATTTACCCTCTTGTTTGCACTGTGTATCCAGCCAAGGAAATGCCAAGCATAAATTACATGCAGAATAACAGAGTATGCACGCTTCAAAATTGATGGTAGCATGGCTTGCAACCATTCTGAAATTCTTGTTGAACAGACATGCCGAATCCCCATATTGCAATCCTCTAGAGCATTTTCCTCTAGAACGGTCATTGCTGTTCCTGAATGGAGCAAAAGGGAAGACAAAATGACAGTTGCTCTCAGAATTCATGTAAGAGAGGTATTGGAAAGTATCAGAAGATGCCCAGATATCTGCACTAACCTAGTGCAGTCCTTAATGCTGTGATTGCCAGTAGAGGATGATGGATTAGATATTAAAATTAAGGTTACTGTTTATGCCAAAAGACTCTGGGTTTTCCTTGAATTTTCCTTTCCATTTAAACTAATTACAAAGCAATCACTTATTTTTTATTATTTGGCAAACAAAGTGTATTTATTATTTGCATAAATTTATCCTCTCCATTATTACCACATCTTTGCGAAAAGAAATACAAACAGGTCCCATTGTCAGGCAAAAAAAAGGCCCTTTTATACATATTTTCACTTTCATTTTAACCTTATATACCTTTTCCACAAAAATAAAAATCCTAGGTCTTTTTTAATATTAGTATTTTGATTACTGAAAAAATGTCAGCTAACTTATTTTTGTCCTTTGCTCAGCCCACTAATAAAAACGTTTATATTAAACTGGACCTTGTCCAACTCCAGCAGGCTAACTGCCAGTGCTTAATGCAAAACTGGCTTAAGTGTGGGTGCTTGTGGCTGCATTTTTCCGCTTCTACCTTTTTCTAGTGCACACGATGGATATGATACATAGTCTGCAAAAGTATTACAGTCAATTCAGTTATCTGAGGGAGGTCACTTGTATTATACTGTATAAAAATGGAAAATCTTTATAGGAACATGCAGATGTGTTCATGTCTGAATCATGTTGTTGGCAGCCCTTAACAACACATTCATAACTGTCTTGCAGACAGCATATAAGCAACTCATTTATTTTCATTAAGGGAATGAAACATTACATTTTATTTTTAAAAGAGGATCAGAAAAATTGTAAAGAATTTAGTTTGGGCACAGACAAATTAATTAATGGACAAATCCTGGTACGTTAATAACCGATTAATTAAAATTAAAATTCCTGCAATTGTATAATATTATCATTATCATCATCATCATCATTAATTTATTAAGCTATGTTTCTATGTTTATGATTAAGATATATCAGTAGAGTATAATATACTGTTACACTACATCACAATTATTGGCATAAAAAAACAAAAGTAATTCAGCATTTTGTGAAAAATTAAGTGTGTGTTAAATGATGTGGAAGGATATTGGATATGCTGTCAAGGATTGTATATCCCATTTCATCAGCACAAATAGTGCAGCAGCCACATGCATAATGCTAGTGAATTATGTAATATGCAAATGTGACACAGCTAGTTTTATTCTCTGCTTATGACTATATTTATAACGGCATGTTTCCAGATTTGGAACATTACTCATTTAATGAGATGTATATATTTGATTACCAAACTGTGATTGACCATTGCTGGTAAAGTTCTTTATTAATTAAAGCTGCCATATGTGTGTGGACAAATCTCTAATGTAAAGTCACAGTTAAAATGTTAAAAAGCATTTTTAATGGGTACATTGCAGGCATTCTTTGAGAATTTTGTTTACGCAGTTACCCTACTTACAAATGACTAAAAGGGGAAATATTTGTTCATTTTTATATATTTTATGTTTTGCAGATTATTTAGATTTTTGTTACAATATCTATTTGGATATACTTTATTTAAGAAAGAAGGAAGGGTAAATATAGAAAGATGTTCCTAAATAATATTCAATAAAATATTTATACTGTTATTTCTGGAAAGCTAAGGTAGCATTGTTTATTATAATGATTTGTTTTTAGATCCTCTGTAATAATATAAGCAGATTTTTAAGCTAAAACATTATTCAGCCCAAAGATCAGTGAAGGAAGCAAAAAACAAAAGTAAAATTGCTCTCATTGCAGCAAAAGCAAATTAGCTAAAAGTCATTAGTGAACTTGCAAAACTACATACAAGAAGCACTGAATCAAAATGGACTCAGTCTATAATAATAAAAATTTCAGGAGAGAGGAAATTCAGACAGCCCTTACACTTTCAGACACTTTTTAAAGCTCATCATACTTAATTGTAAATCAAAGCTCATTCTTATAAATATTATTGCATAAACAACTTTTATTTAGTATCATTTTATAATAAAAACATTTTTGACTTGGCACTTTTTGAGCTGATTAGAATGAAAGTAAGAATTGTATTTGATCATATTTTAAATAGAGATTTTGTTATGTTACAGTAAGCACCTTTATATCATTCATGCTTTGTACATATTTTGAGGGGTGGGGGAGGATCCTTGATTTTCATGAATGGAAAAAAAAGAAACACTGAAAGAAAAATGGCTACCTTCCTTAATCAAAAAAAAGTTACATTCCTCTCAGACTCAATGCAAGGATGTTTTGAAAAGTTTGGTCTCGTAAGTTATAACTGGAACAATATGTGAGATACTGTCCTAATTGTACATCTGGTTAAAGCCTGGAATGACCTCTACCAGGCAGTAATTCATTCGTCCACATAGTTGCCATCGCTGTCCACTCTCATTACCAACAATGAAAAGGGTTTTTGCATCCCTTTGGCAAAGAAATCTGAGACTTCTGCTTTGTCCTCTTCTTCACAGGTGTAATCATGGATGATAAATTCAGTTGAAACTCCAATACTATGGAGATGTCCATCTGCTTGACATGTTGATTGTTGTGAATCAACCTGTCCACATGTGCTTGATGTTATGCATCTGTGACACTAATAATGCACTGGATTACTATCTTTCTGACTTCTTGCCCGTCTTCTGACTGATGTACTCACATTCACAAATACATTAACTTTGATGAATATCCACAGGTGCACAACTACCCTGAGGAACTCCATAACAGCTGCTGTTTCAACTGCATGTCCATGTACATCACAATTTTGTCCCCAATTGTGCACATGTATGACATGGTACATTTGCACTGCCAGATGTGCTAGATAGCCAATGTGCCAACAATTGCTTTCATATCAGTTTCATGTCTATATCTTACATACTATTGTAGTTATGAGGCAAAACTTTTCAAAACTTCCTGTATTTAATGTCATTTTATGGCTTATTTATATGTTAAACATTCCTCTGTGTACTTATAATATTGGTCAGCTTACACTGGTTTATTGCAAAGGCAAACTGTTCACAGCAAATATTCAAATTATTTGCTGCAAAATAAGTTAAATATGGATGCATACAATTCATGATTAGCTCTGTACCATGTCATCAATTGTGAATTATAAAGAAGACATAAGAATTCCATGGCTTGAAAAAAAAAAAAAAAAAAAAAAAAAAACACTGAGTTTGAGCACAGTGTACGCATAAGTACTGTTTATTACTTTCTTCATTTATAATGGTGTTAGGAAAAATGCTTGTATATGATTTAAATAGGTTTATATGAGCACATCTCACTCTGGAACAAAGATTAACATTGCAGTGTGTAAAACTTTAGCCTCTTATCACTGTATTGTTACAAGAGTTAAACAGCTGAGCTTTCATTTCCATTTAGCTTCTCAGGCATATAACTTAGAAGAAATAAAGTTACCAATCTACTTTTATATTCATGCTGTATACTATGCTGAACAATCACTGTGAACAAGTAAGTCAGAATTAAAAATATCATAGTAACCTATTACTTCTCACACATTTTATTCATCCTTTAAGTACATAATTTAAAGTGATGTTAATATTTACATGCATTTACATATATACAAATTGAGTTTTCACTTAGATATCTTAAAACGTAATGGAAGTTTGGCAGCAGTGCCAGCATTGAATTTTAAGAACAGAGAGAATCATAGTTTGTTATTTAGAAGAAATAAAAATTTTCTTCTTTTCTGTATGACATGGAAAAGTTATTCTTTATAAGATCTTAAAAATATAATTCTAGCAGAAAACAAGTGGCAACCCTAGCAACAATCAACCATTGGTTGAACTGAAAGAATGACTGGGTTCCTTCTTGCACTGAGAAGGTTCAGGAAGTGGGTGTGCTGCTACATTTTCTTTGTTTTCTTCATTTCTGTGAATATCATAGGTCTCGCGTCTCAGAGTTGTAGAAACAATGCATACAGGTAACTGATTACCAACAACTAGTGAGAAACTTTCTGTTACAAGCTTTTCTCTATGGGTGAAATTTACTTAGACTTTAGAAAACAATATTTTTTAAATGTTGTACTTGTGGGTGGTTTTGATACAGGTAGCAATATATGGCTGGTTTGCTTAATTCCAGATATTCTTTTTGACAGAAATACTAACGTTTTGGGTCCATTGCACGATTTTAATGATAAACCACTTCTTTTTGTTGGGCTTGGCAGGCAGACAGCATTTGAAAGTATTATAAATCCAAGTTCAGATTGTAGAAATTGATTAGTTTAACATCATTCTTTAATAGATGTCCATGATACCTGGAGCTCAAAGTTTGATTGCCCTTCCATAGTAAAACTTGTGGTAGAAAATTTGAAATCTTCCCATTGTTGTTTTCTGCCACAATTATATTTTTAATATCTTCTACGGAATAAGTTCTCCATATCAGAAAGAAAAGAAGAAAATTTGTATTTTTTTTTAAATCAACAACTTCTTAAACTATGGCCATCTCTCTTCATAAAGTTCAATGGTACCACAAAGTAAAATGTTTTTCACAAACATCTATAAATTTTAATCATCGACAGTGATTTAAACCAATATTGATTAATGTGCTGCTGTGGTTCAGGCACTTTAAATAAGTGAGAGGAGTTAATTTATCATATTTTTACTTCTTTGCTTATCTTAATTTTTATTATATTCTTGTGCCTCTATTGTTGCCTGCAATATGTATTTCCTCTTCTGAGTTGTATTAATGAGTCATTCTGCAAGCGCTTCTATACCACAATCCCTCACCTCAGATTTTCATCCAAGCGGATTCATTCATGATGAAAAATATTCCAACATTGCGCAAGAACAAGGCATGTCATTATGTTTTGTACCAACATGTATGTGTACATATAACAATAGTTGGTTCTTCAAATCGGAAATACAGCTATCAGAACATGTATACATAGTGACATGTAAACATATTCTTTGCTAGGTATGTGGTGTTTTGTTTCATTGTTTACTGTTGATTCAGCTCTTTCTGAACCAAAATGTACTAAAGCCATTTTAAGACATGAAGATTTGCTATTTGAAAAAAAGCTAATTAAACCAAATACAAGGAATCAGTATCAAAACACACTTCACAAATGAACTGAGTGCATTTTGTTTCAATACTTATTATATCTACATTTATTTATTCTACAGAAGAAGAAAACGTCAGTCTATTTAATTTCAATGTTCACATGTAATGATTAAAATTGTAAAACTTCATAAAACGTAAAACACAATCCCATAATGAAACATTTAGATCAGTCGTTATTACATTCAAACAGTGAAAGTAAACAATACTTTTTCTTTCGTTATAAAATGAATAAAGTGCTAGTGTATAGTTAAGCAATTTGCTGATATAGTACTGCTTATATTTCCAGCCTTAAATGAAAAGGTAAGGAGACACTTAGTTCCAAGAAACTGAGAGAAAGAAAATATATTTAATAAATGATTTAGGAAGAAAAACAGAAAATAAATGATAGCAAAAGAATACTTATATTACAAACATTAAAGATTTTTGGTGTACAGGGTGTACAAATTTGGTGGCATCTCTTGCATAATTTCTGTTTCTTTGTCTTGTTAGTGTTAAGTGCTACATGTTCTGCTGCTTTTAAATAAGGAGCTTATGTTTTAAGAGTATATTTTGAAATCACCTCTAATGGAACTTGGCAGTGAGAGAACAAATAATTTTAAAGCAATCAGTTATAATTGTAATTAAAAACTTAAAAATTCCACTGATTCTGTATGTATTAACCGTCTTAAAAGTGATCTCATTATATTATGGTGATAAACACAGCTGAGATTATGTTGTTATGACAAACTATGCTCATTTGAAAAAATGGAGGCTCTGTTATTTTATATAAAATGTAAAACCCTTAAATCCCGCTTCCTTAGAATTATGTTATTGCATAGAATTGCACAAATGTAATTTGGTATACATGTTTATTATTAACTATGTTATGAATTAAAGCCCTGTTGTTCATTATAAAAAATGCAGTGAAATAACATGGCATATTTTAAGATTTGCACTTTCGTGGTCTGAGCTTGTTTCAGTAAACAGTATTTTTCTCTGCAGCATTGCTAACAATGTTGATTGCAAAGACATTATTGTAAAATTATATTCGCATAATTCTTTTTGAGAGTTCATATTGAAAAAGGAGATTGTGACCTTAATATTGGATTAAGATTAGTTTTGGATGTAGATGTTCAATAACATTATTTAAAACTGCACTTAGAAGTATAACAGTTAAACTAAATTTTATACCTGTAATGTATTTAAAAATTGTCAACCGAAAGACTATTGTAATAATGTTGAAAAATCACTTTGAATAATGTGGAACAATTCATCAAAGGTAAAGCATAAAATTATGCAAATTGTTGCTTATCTCATACTTATCAATAAACTGTTGTAATAAAAAATAAGTGCATTGTAGATCAAGAGTTGTCAGGTTTTCTAAAGGAATCATGGTGAACAGAAGATATAAAAGTATAAATAATTGCTTAAATAGAGATCTAAAAACAGAAGGTATATTCAGAAAATAAAGAAACATATACATAAGCATTAGACTTAAAAGATAATATTGTGGATCCACTACTATAATTAGGTAACTCAATTCTTTTAGAGCAAATTGCCTTAATGGTCTAGTGGTGAGCATTGTGGCTTTTAAATCCAAATGTTCTGGGTATATTTCCTGCCCTGGAGGTGGGATTGACCATTTTCATTAATCAGATTCACTTGTTAGCCAGAAGGTATAAGTGTGGGAATGAATAGTTGTTGTTTCACTACAAAATTAATAAAGCCGAATGTTAAACTACATTTCAATGAGTTATTTATACCATCAGTTGTTTCTAAAGTCAGTGCCCTGGATATGACTGTAGAAGTTAACCAGGGCTATGCAGTATGTAAGTATAAGCTTTATAATGCTATAAATGAACTGTTATGTTTATTGGCCAAACAAACACTTCATTTACAGATTTCAAGATTTTAAAGTTTACAAACTGCAGTGTTAGACATTTCAAATAATAAAAAAAAAAGTGTTAAGTATTACAGTATTTTAAGGGTTACAAAATAACAATGTTTACAATTAACAATTGTCTTTAAACATCAACAACTATGTAGTTCATAAAATTGTTAAAAAAAATTGTGTAAATTACAATTTAAAAATTTAGTAATTCTATAACAAGTTAGTTGTTAATGAAAATTTCAGTTTTGAACAACTCTTGTTTCATTTGTTCTTGTTCCCATTTAAATTTAGTCATCTCCAAAAAATGTATGCTGCTCAAATCATAAGCTAGCATTGTTTAGTTTATGATTTGATTCCAAAATTTCACTGTCTCCAGCTTCAAAATACAAAATAATTATGATGTGTTCTGCTGTTTAAACATACTGATTGCATACAATTTACTGCCCTTAACAATGCTAAATCTTCCTATGCTTGAAGCTAAAGAAGTATGGTCACTCCTTAATCTGTTAATTATCACTATAGATTTTTTAATGTTAAGAAACCATGGTTTGAAATAAAAGTTACCTTTATTTTCAATGCTTGACCACATTTTCAGTTTTTCTAATTTTTTTTTTTTTTTTTTTTTTTTCAGTGAACAATGTGAAATATAAGTATATCAGAATAAGGAATAGGGCAGCAAGATTAACATTTTGACATGCAATTTCATTACCATAGATAGTTTTGTGGTAAGAAATTCAGACAAATTTATTACAATGCTTTGCTTTAATAAGCTTATCTATTTCTTCAGAAATTAAGAAGCATTTTTTACTGTCTTGATGTGACATTGCTTCTAGAACACTATTGGAGTATGTAAAAATTATCGCTTTATTTATGACATTTTGAGTTATTGCTTTAATTGCAATTTTTGTATCTATAGCCTTGGTTGAGAAATTTGAACATTGATCCACAAGCTTGTAATTTTTCTTTAATACATCATGTTCACCTCATAGATACACCAGTTGTATTATTACCATTTTGGTTTAATCTGGAACTATATGTATATAGACGTAATCTTTAAATTTTTCCTCAAGGTATGTCAGAAACCTGCCATGTCCTAACGTATAGGTTAGGACATGGCAGTTGGTTCAGGATATCTCCTATTTTGGTGTCAACACCTGCCTAGTAAAACTGATTCTTGAAACCTTACTTAAAACATGGTAATCTGCCAGTTTATAATAAAATCCTGTAAAACCAATGCCACGTTGCAATGTTTCAAAAGCATGGTCTTTTTTTCCCAGAATTTTCTGATGTTTACTGTTATTGTTATTTAACAAACTTCCTCAAGAAAATAGGTGATAACTGTTGGCCCATACATATGTTAAGAAATTTGATATTGACAAAAATATCTCCTCCTTATGCGGAATTTAATGAAGTTTTTGATATCTCTTTTTAGTCTGTAAAATGGTTAAAATAAGTAATATCTCTTACCTTGTCAGTTGTTTCGTTATCTGATGTTAGTGTCTTTTTGGCCAGTTATTTTGGTTGCTAAACCATAAGATAAGGAATATTGAAATGCAATAGTGGTCACAGTGGAGTTTCATCATAAAAACATGTGGAAGTTTGAAGGTTATGTTTCCAGTCAACTAGCAACTAGTTGCTTCTTGGTTTGTAAACCATAAAATTATGAAGAATGAATTTTAAAGCTATGCTTACGGTGGAGTAGTATAGTTGAATTAAAAAAAAAAAAGAATACTCCACTTAAGTTAAAAAGTTAAAACTAGACGCATTTTGGGAGGCTGTCCTGTAGTAAGCCTGATAATACCATCCACCAGCTGGATATCAAAATTCATGAGCAGCTCATTCTTGATAATGAATATTTTCTCCTGTATATCCAATGCTACTGGTTTCTTGATGTGTTTTAGCAGTTTTATATCTTGTTTTATATTCCACTGTTGGTGTTCCAGAAGTGGTGAGATATGACAGACTTATCCATTTGTTTAGGGTTTATGTTCCTTAAATTTTCTTTCATTATAACTTTTGGCTACACTTAGCTTTACCAGTTTATATTTTGTCACAGTCTAAGCATTCATCTCGCTTTTAGGTATGCTGTTTTTAGTAGATCATTAAGTAGGTTGCTTATGCTGTATCTGTTTTATGGTGCTAGTTACATGTTAAATTCTTAGATAATGTTGTTGCAATATTCTCTCCACCAATATAATCTATTATTCTTTCTAATAATTTTAGAAGGCATGAGGGTAAAGAATAGGTCTTACTTTATTCTTAACTTTTGGAATAAATTATTATAAATATTTTGACCCTGCCTGAGAAAAGTAATTCTTATGAAAAATGTCATTATAAAGCTCCAATAAAATCATTTTATGAAACACTGGTAATTGTGTTATTATACGGCTTGATTTTATTGATATGAGGAGCAGAATAGGGCATTAGCCAAAGTGTTTTCTAATTCCATGAATTCAAAGGGAAGATCCAGAAAATGCTCTGTACTGCCATGAGATATATTTGATAAACGTTTTTAGAGGAACAACAAATGTATTCATTGTTTTCCTTCATACTAACAAATCTCTTTCTGTTTCCTTCATAAAACTGAGCTTGGGAGAGTTTGTTCTGAAATTTTTGTAATTCTATTGCATATTTAGATATATCTCTGCTAGGATTTAATGTTTTACAAAACTTTCTTAACGATTCTCTTTTGGCTTTTTTCTAAGATTTAGTCGTAGCTTCTGATTTCTTTTTAATTTATCCATAATAAAAATTTTCTGCAGAGATTGAAAGGCTGCTCTTTTAATTTTTACTGCTTTTTCACATTCTTCATTCCACTCTACACAAGAATGAC
Organism: Deroplatys truncata; assembly: GCA_030765065.1. Lineage (NCBI taxonomy): Eukaryota > Metazoa > Arthropoda > Insecta > Mantodea > Mantidae > Deroplatys > Deroplatys truncata. The sequence continues at coordinate 198,772,956 of CM060978.1, forward strand.
AAGTTTGGTAATATTGTTCTGTGATGCATTGGTGATATGAAACTACAGCTTTCTTTGTCAGGAGTGCATAATAAATGGTTTCATTTATTTCATGTATAAAAGTTTATGTTGAATTGTGGAATTTAAATATTCAATTGTTAAGAATTCAACTTTGAACTTTTCCCAATTCACTGCTCTAAGATTATGCTTGTCTGTATTTTTTGGCAAAATATCAGTGTGTAAACCTAGATATTATTTATAGGGAGATGGCAGAGTAGCGCAGTAGTTTCATTTTTGGCTCTTGTTCTGAGGGTCCAGGGTTTGGTTCCAGCTCTGGTGTGGCAATTTGAAGTTGTCCCTATCCATGCCTTCACCTCTGATTTGCTCATGTGGAGTATCCCTAAGGCCCAACACTTTTTGGAGTCCACAATAAAAGCTGTAGGTCTTCTCATTCCACTGCCATCCCCATCATCACCCGACCATTGGAGGTAACAACTCCATTCTCTGGGTGCCTCCAACTCAGAAATGGGTCCAGTCATTGTTTGGTGGAATGTGGTAACAGGTCATATATGGGGAGCATCAGAGACAACAATATTTATAGGGAGATGATCATAACTCCAAGTTATGTTTCCCATGAGTTAGGCCTGACCAATAAGTAAAACTGCCATTATTTAGTAAAAAGAAAGATTCTGGATCTGCATAATTTTGAATTGTGTGTCCATTATAGCAAGTTCTCTCACCCCAAAGAGGTTTATGAGCATTAAAATCTGCTAAGCTGCAATAAGCTAATACGGAGGGTTGCCCCACTTTAGCTTGGACGACATTGAATCACCCTCCCACTCTGTCCTTGGTCAAACTGCTTATGCTTATTATTGCACCAGCTCACTGCAAGTGCCAGCTGTCTGCTGGGCCAGTCTGAGGCAAAGTTTACTCGTAATGGCTTCAACGATTGTTGGGCTTTCCAATGCCAGTTACAGCCATTCTATGATAGTGGAAAGGCGCAAACAAAAAGGTGTTGCCATAAGTAACACAGCTGCATAAAAATGGATTCCTATCTGAGGCTCAATGTGCAAAAAAACTAGCAAGAAAAAGGTCACAACCAATACGACCTAAAGCAGTAGTAGCCAAGGTGAGTGTAACAGTGACTCAAGAATACCCACCAACCCAAAGAAGCATTTCCAGCCACATTGGAATATCCAAAGGGGTCTTCTATCGGATAATACACAACAATTTGGGTCTAGAACAGCGCCATAAAGCACGTGGACATGCCTTGAAAGAGCGGCACATCAGAGAACGCTTCACCATCGCAAGAAACTCTATGAACACCACCTGGCAGGTGAAAGTGGCAATGGGTGGTTTCTTTAGATGAAGCATGGGTTTATCTAGGTGACACAAAAAAACCAAGCCATTTATTACCATCAAGTGGGCCAAAAGGGGCGCTCCAACTTTATTCGGGAGAACAAGGAAAAGTTTTCCAAGGGATTCATGGTGGTTGCAGGTTATTGCTCTTGGGGGAAACTCACATTCACAGAGTTGCCAACAATGTAAAAATTAATGCAGCCTACTATCAAAGGAATGTTATGAACCCAATTTTTGATGAAGAGATTCGTCGGTTGTATTGGTGAGGATGCCCCAAATGTTTTTATCCACATGGATAAAGCATCCGGTCACACCTCTCGGTCTTCCCAGCATTACTACCACTGGAAAGCTATGGAAATGGTTGTCAATGTCATACCATTTAAAAGGATCCCTGTGAAGTCACCAGATGCCTCGCCAATGAATTTTTGCGGATTTGGTCTGCTGAAACAGCACCTTGCTTCTCAGCATCCCACCACAATTGAAGGATTCTGGAAAGTCTGCCAGGAGCAGTGGGCAATGGAAATTGCACTGCAGAGCCATAGTTAAAGCCTGTGGAAATCACATTGAACAATTGAACACAATAGGCGATGGTGAAAGGGAATTTCACCACGAAAAACATAATCAAAATCGTCCAAGCTTAAGTGGGGCAACCCTCCATATAGTACTACAGAGTATTCGTTTATGGCTCTGTCTGGATTGCAGATGGACACACTTTCAACACCACTTATAACAGGTTAGTACTCATTATAGTGCATATTACTATTACTCAGTATGTAACGCATTAGTTTTAGAATGGAAAACCTCCACAGTGTAGTAGACAGTGCTCAGAACAACTATTTATGCAGTCTGAACTGGGCCATAAATGAACGCACTCTATTAAGTTGAATTGTATTCAAAATTCCTAACCATTCTTTGTGACTGAAATGATTGTTTTGAGGGTGAGATTTTTAGCACTTATAGCAAGATCTCAATGAACAGGATTTTGTTTTGAAGTACTTGGAGGTCAAGGATGTGAGAGGTGCTTGCAGATCCCCATACAGGAGTGATATAAATCATCAGTGGTCTTGTCAATGAATGATAAAGCAGTAAAGAGAATTCTAAGCTAATTTATTGAAGTACATTGCTTAAAGAGAGGATAGAGTTTGGAAAGGCTAGCAGAAGCCAGAGTAACAATGCAATCTATATGAGTGTGCCGGGTGAGCTGTGTATCAAGTTACACACCAAGATATTTTGTTGGGCTCATAACTGTCTATAAATGAATTGGAAAAATAATGCGTTTAAAGGCACGTAGCAATCACTTTTAAAATATACACAGGAATTAGATACACACTTTTAGAATCAAACACTTCAGTCCATAATTAAAATATAGTACACATTCACTTATAAGCAGTGTGGTGCAAATTTTGATGGTTTGATTAAACTTGTGGATATTAGCATAGTTCATACTAATGAAAAATAAAATAAAAATGTGACTGTTGATGCCATTTTTTACTTTCACTACCATATACCTAGTAGGTAGAAAAAAGTACCTATTGCATTCCACCCAAAAATTTGATATTGAGATTTCACTGAAAATACATGTTTTGAGACCCCCGGCATCCAAATAAAGCATTTTTAGAAAAATGTGTGTGTTTGTGAACAGCATAACCCAAAAATTAAATGTCGGATAAATACCAACTTGGTATTTGGTTCAGCATCTTGCAAAGATGCAACATGAAGATTTTCAAGGAAATCTCCCCACCGCAAACTACCCTTTACATGGAACATTTTTTGAAATGTTTGATTTTCTAAAACATTACTCTAATTTTGATTAAAATACCATATGTGAAAGATATTTACATGACAAATAAAAGGTATATCCTGAATTTTCTGGAATAGCCTATGAAGTCCTCTTCATTTGGAAGCAATTTTGTATAACAGGTAAACGTGAGCGATAGACGAAACTGCACTGCACAAAAAATGTACATCTCTTTTAAAACACAATTTATTTCAAGTAAGTTTAGTATCCATTATTAAAGGTTTGAATTGTTTATTTCTTGATCATTCCCTTAAAGTCCTGTAACATTCGGCTGTTTTTCACGATGCCATGGAAACAGTATGGAATCTTAAGGCCAGCATATAGCATCCAGTTCTTAAACATTTCACTATCACTGTTCCTTTTGTATCTATAGCAAAATGTGTAATGTAGTTATTTCTGCAAAGCGTTATCTCGATTAAAATGAAGAAGATAAGGAAATAAAATTTTGCAAGAATAATTTGTATACCCACTAATAAACACTAGAGAACAGAGAAAGTAATATGAATGTAACACATCAGATTTTTTTACTTCAAAGAGCAAAGCAGTCATTTCATAACACTTACTGAAGTCTTGCAACATCCATGTATGCCAATCAGTTCTTATTTTAAGTAGCCCTATTTCATCCTTTACAACAGACTTGGTAGCGTATAGCAGCATTTTAAATCTAGCTAATCTCCAACATTGAAATCCTGTCGTAATTATAAACTCAAAACAGGTAGTAACAATTTATAAGGGCACAACTAGTTCCAGTGTGCCATCAAGTTGGAAAACAACTGCTTCCGACTGTTAATATATTAGCTTTGATAGGATTAAAAGAAATTTCCTGAATTATCTCAAAACTTAGAATATCCAGTTACCTAGTTAAAGTTTTAGACCCACAATATGACAAAATGGACTTTAAGCATTAGCTTCTCACATCAGTGTAAAAATTGAGTAGCAATAATAATAATAAAATAATGAATTTATTATGAGGGACAAAATAATTGAGCATTATATGATCTTCATAGGTATTTACTGCAATGGAAATTTAACTGCATTTTACTTATTGTATTTTAAAGTCCTAAAACATTGAAATTATTTTGTTAAAGATGTTAAGTACAATTAAGGAATTATTTTAAGTATTTGATGAACAACAAAAATCATGGAGATAAATAACACAGGCATTTTGAATGGAAACTTTTGGTGTACCTTAAGCCTGACAGTAGAATGATATAACGTACTAAACTAACTGCAATGTTAGAACAATAAAACCCTCTCCAACCAGTTTCAGCATTATAAATGACCCAACCTTCTCATGCCTATGGAAGAACAAATAGTGAAACACTAGTTATGTATGTGAAACTGTAACAACTAACCCACACCCTCCTAAAGAAAATGAAAATGCGAAAGGGACAATGAGTCATTGTCTCAAGAGAAACTCAATCGCACAATATTTTAAACAATTCAGAAAAGTTGACAGGACATAGACTTAAACCAATTGTTACTGTTGCTGTAAATATTGTAAATCATGTAAATAATATAAATGTGATGTAGCATCAATAATTTGCTGTAATAGAAGTGTAAATGTAAAATGTCAATTGTAATGACACGTTGAATAAAGGGAGACTGAAATACACAGTAGTAACAATAATGATAACATAATGACCATTTTCTTAAAACAATGTTTGATAAAGTGTAGCACAAAATTAACTATGCTTCAACTCTTCCTAAATCCATACCACAAGACGGATCGGGAGAGAAAGAAACCAGCAAAAAAACAAATTATTTGTTTATTTATTCCTGAATTTATAAGACAGTGTAGGTACAATCCTAATGGATCTACAGGAATAGCATTGAGATTTTAAAAGAATTAATAAAGTACCTTCATCAGTTCCTAATTAAAAATATATAATAAGGAATTACACATAATTAGTTGTCATCTTTAAAATTATAGAATTAAAACTCTGTGCACATCTAAAAGTATTAGCTTTCTTACCCAGTGTTGCATGGGTATATATTTAAATCTTGAATGTTGGTGTTAATTTCATTTACTCTGCTGTACTCTTTAGACATAGAATCTATATACACTGATCTAGAATTGTTTTTTTTTTTTTTTAATTTATCGTTCTCTACTACATGCCAATAGTAAATAGAGGAAATATTGCACTCCCAAAAATTTCATAACAAGATTTCACCAGAAATACACGTTTTTGAGGCTCTCTCAATCCAATAAAATCAGTTTGTGTATGTTTGAGAGGGAGAGAAAGTCTGTTAAAGAGCAACTGTGGGTATTAAGTTCAGCATCTTCCAAGGATGTGACACGAAGTTTTTAAACAAAACCCCCACTCCTTTAAATAGAAAAATGTTCAGTATTTTTTATTTTCCAAAAAACAGCTCAAGATTTTTTTTAAAATACTGTACATTTGTGTAGCTACCTGCATTTAAAAGATTTGACTGTTGCTTAAGTCTGCTGTATTTCCCTTGTTCCTACAAATGTATAATAAAACCATTTCTGCAAATGTTTACTGATAAACGTAAATCATATATTATGTTTTGTAAGAAGAGTGGGTTAAGAAAGTCATGTAAAGTAACACATATTTTTTTTTATGTTGAATGCGCTCCATTCATCCCTTAGAATTGTAACTGTGTAATACCTGTGATATACAATTTACAGTAGCAGATAAAAATATCCCCTATTATCAACATCACTGAATTGGTGGTAAATCAATGGATATTCTATAGAACTTACGATATACGGTTTGCAATGGAGGATCAGAAATCTCCTATTCTCATTATTCACTGGAATGGGAGGAAAATCAACAGATATTGTATTTCTGATCTCTACATTCCACCATACCAGCAGTCTTCCAAATGTAGCCTACGAGTATGAAAGTATAATTGTCCAAATATATTGTATATATTTATATGTACATAATGTCAAGATAAGTTTAATAGAGTAGATTTTAAAGTGTTGTACTTTTATTTTGGCTCTGAATTTAGCTGATTAAAGTTATAAACACTTATCCTCGTAATTATAAATTTAAACATTTTGGACATAGCATATAGCCTGTAACCACCAAGAAAAATAATCTTTACAATCATTAATTATAAATATCACTTGAATAGTTTGTGAGAAAACCTTCACTTTCTCTTTATGAAAATTATTCCATCAGTATGCAGCCTCTACTCCCTGGTGTATAACTAAGGCAACCCATCTCTGTGGCTCCTACTTGCTATATGTAGCATTTGCCCATTTAGTTATGTGCCCTTTTTATATTTTGCAGCATTCTAATTTTCCTTAAGGCTGACGTCCATACCCATGTAATATGTTTAGAGTACATGACAAGGGCATGGATCGTTATGGGATATATGAGCCACTTTACCCAGCTAATTATGATAATTGAATTTATTAACAATACAATGAATAATAAGTAATGTATAATTAGCTTCCACTACAAATGAATGGCGGCAATTTTTAAAATTTCTTTCACTCAATAAGCATATCTTTCAATTTCAACTAGCAATTCATGCTTTTACATTTAGACGTTAAACTCATATTGCTTTAGCAACTGTTCTTTCACCATTGCATAAAATACATTTACAGCTTTTTACATAAATGCCTTCTTAATTCAAGGCTCAGCTTTACTCAAAAACTGTAAACTTTAAATGTAAAACATTTACCCAAGCATGAATTAATAAGCTTGTGAAAGCATATGAAAACATAATGAAGGAACATTCTCACTAATCCTCCATTTCACAATGCCTTCCGCATTGTATACTGGGATGTGCTGTTTATGTTTGATAAACCAGCCTTATAATTGGTTTGTTGTGGTGGATGTTCAGCCTTTCAGGTAGACTCTTGACAAGTAGCCTTACTTGTTCTACTGGTGGCTCTTATATACCCAGCTCTGGGCTAAAGTAATTGGTAATGCAAAACACTGAAGACTGCCATTTCTGCACAGTTGTTGCCAACTAAGACCAATAACATATTAGCTACAAGTAATGGACTTGATTACAGCAATAGAGAAAATAAAGGAAAGGTACTAATTCAAATGTTACTGAAAGGTTTTTTTAGACTTACTGTTAATTCAGTACACAATACTGTGCTGCTTAAGTAAAGTACAGTAAAACCTCTCTTCAGCGGAACTGAACAGGCTCTCAAACATTTTCATTAAAGATAGGTTTCTCACATTTTAAACACAATGATTTATACGGTAACGCGTGGAAGAATAGTCCCATCTCGTCGTTTGCTATATTTTCAGGTTCGTATCCTTTGATTATTTAAAGTAGTTTAGCAATCCAATTAGCGATGGTTTCAATATTAACGTCGTTCGATTCATCACAAGGTTCATTAAAAATTATCTGATGTCATTTGCGGAAACTCTCCAACCATCCATTAGATGCTTTGAATTCAGTCTTACCCAGTTTTTCAGCTACCTTTTTAGCATATTCCTGCAACATAGGCCCCAATATGCAATGATATTTTTCCATTAGCACAATTTTCCCACCACTTTAGAATTTCTGTTTTCTTCTTTAGAATCTCGTAAACTTGAGTTTTGCCTACACTGAATACCTTCATGATCTGCTTTACACTCAATTTATCACTTCACTAGCATAAATCACTCACTCACGTGTTAAGATCTAGCACAACTCTTGTTTTTGAAGCCATGGTGACTATAGCTGAACTAGATCATCACCACCTATGCAAGTTTAGAGATGTACTGCTTAGAGCTGACAATCATTAGAGCAGGAAATGGAAAGAGAAGAGACAACAATAAAACACAATCAGCCATGCTTATTGTAAATTTAACTATGTAGTGAAGAATGAGTGTGACAGGTTTCTCAATATTCAGACTGCCATTAGCAAAATGGCCATGTTTCAACTTAAACATCACGTACTTAGAGTAGACAATGCAGACTTTCACAGAGTGCCTGAAAATTTTCTAAACTCTGCGCTCCGGAACTGGAAAGTTTCCATTAAAAGGCATACTTTGATTTCCATTGTCCGCATAAGACAGTTTCCGCTTAATAAAGGGAATTTAGCATGTTTTTCACTGCAAAATTCATGGGACCATGAAATATTGGCATTTAAGACAGATTTCCGTTTAACAAGCGGTCCATTAAAGGCAGGTTTTACTGTATTAACAAAAGAAATAAATATGATATGCATATCTATGGTAAATAGGACCTGATAATACAGTTAATTGGAGTTTTACCTATCTTCTGTTTTGTTTTGTCACTACATTATGACCATCAATAATGTTTGATGTAGGATATATATGACTATGGGTTTGTTTCACAAGCTTTCTTAACAATAAATCAAGCCATTTTCTTAAATATCTTAATCCAATATATTTCTGTTCTAATATTCAGACCTTTTAAATACTTGTTATATTTATATTGTCATTTAATAGGAGTTGAAATACTTCATATTTCAGCTCTTTCCCATTAAGAGTAGTTACATGACTGTATAAATACTATGTGGCATTTGTGTGGTACTATATAGCAAACTGACAAACAAGAAATTTATTCCTTTTTAGAGATGAATTGTGGCAAAGATTCATGGTGCAATAACATCTTCCATACAGGGGTGACTCATCCTTATGGACCCTCCTTAATACAATTGTGAAACATTATCATAATTATTGTTACAGTTTTATAAATTCAAAATTGAGGAATACAGCTTATAATGTAAATAAATATTTCTTAGATCCGTCTTGCCAGTGCACAGTAAACAAATTTCCTCTCTCGCATGCTGCCATGGGCCAGTCCAGAACATCTAGGGCAAAGACCCATTTAAGGGATAGGGTATGTTTACAACTGTTTACAGTTGTCTTCCATTAAGAGGTGGATTTCTCTGCTTATTTTCATCTTCTAGTGGGCTGCCTTGTATCTCTTTCTCTCTCTTTCACTTGGATCGTCTTCAAAGCTCACATTATCGGCATGGCATACCTTACTTGCGGTCATCAGAGCATACAATACAAAGATAAAAGAACCTTTCCTCATCCACTTCCATTCTCTGAAGGATTATGTACATACCTGGAAATTGTTTGTCAATTTAAAAAAGAAAGAAATGCTGAATTGCTTTGGCTCAGTGCTATGCTTTTTCCTCTGAATTGTGTCATAACAATTATTATTAATGAAGAGAAGACACTTAAAAAGCCATGTATCTATCAAGTCTTATTGCTTCTGGAGGCTTTATGCTTTTTTTTCCCAGTGTTTACTCATTAAAAGTGGATCTCTCTCATAATTCATTAAAATTTCCCAACAGTAAAAAATCTGCATGCAAAATGTGCCCATGTATTTTGCAAAATAAAACCAAGAAAAGCAAGTATGTGATTAGTTGATTGCAGCTTCGTTGTAGAACTAGAAATTGAATCACTACAACTGATAAGCACTATATAACTCTGTTGAAAAAAAAAGTCAGTGGAATGTGTTTCCATGATTACAATACAGTAATTTTTGTACCTGCTTTTCAATAGTTCCTTTTCTGTTAGCAAAAGCATTTTACACTCTTTATAAGAGTACCATGGCTTTGAACAAATACTAGAATATAGAGAAAATTAAAGCATTCTTAACATTTTTCACATCTACCACATATTTAAGCTATCACATCCAAACCTCTGCATATGCTTTGTAGTAAGATGAACATATAAACAATTTATTCTTGTTATTCATTAACTTAAAAAAATTAAAAAGCTATATGTCAGAACAAATCATTTATAGGTTTACATAGGTACATTTTCAGCTAAAATAATAAAGCAAAGAATGAATAATGCTAATTTTGTACTGTTGCTTTCCGAAACTCAGTTTATTTGAACACTGAAAGATAGTTTTTGGACTTGTGACATTTTAAATTGCATTGTTTATTAAAATTCAGATTTTCAACAGGTGTAACACTGTGAAACTAGCAAACTTTAGTTATGTAAATAATACTTGGTTTTCAGCAGGTTACTGTAATATGCAATGTTTCATGTGCCTGTGTAAATTAATTAATTAATTTTATCCTTATCATTAACCCATACTGCAGTTTCTAATGGACTATTTCTTAAATAGTCCAAATTTAATGTAATTATTTTATGGTGTGGAGGATTGCCAACACTGCTTACTGGCCCACCCTGCTTTTGGGACACCAGCCACAACTGCTTCTATATGTTGCAGAAATATAAAAGCTGTTTTTGAGAGAGGGTAAAACCATATAAGCACATCACGTAAGTTATATATATTTATTATTATTAGTTTCCAAATTTATGACAAAACAATTTTTAGTGTCCTGTTTTGTCCAGTTTTTTCATTGAGATAAAGATTAAAATGTGCCATATTCTTGTTTTAAAAAATATAGTCACCTTAGGATGTAAATATGGTTCAGTACTACATGTGTGAGTGAAACATTTCCTCATGCACCACATATGAAACATCTATAACGTTCATTAATCAGAAATATAAATTGTGGTTTTCATTTTAATACACTGACCGTTACCTACCATACTGAAAATATTTTTTGCTTGCCTATTGCATTTAAAAGCCATCATTTTTTAAGACATTGCAGTCATCAGAAAAATAAGTTTAAGTGTGTGTATTACCTCTTCTTCTTTCTGTGTTTACCGTCCTTGTATGTAGGACTTACAAATGGGTGCCTGGGTTCAGAGGCCTGTTGAGGAGGTGATGCTTTAGATCAGATAGAATATCCAGGATGCCTGGTATGAGAGTGAGGAAGTAGGTGATAAATTATGGTGAAATGATGAAAGGAAAGGTGATGGAGCAGTTGGTGAAATGAATGGCAGGGGGAAACTCGCCCAGATGCACTTTGTCCACTACAAATATCCCACATACAGGTCCCTGGGATTGAACCTGAACCACCTTGGTAAGAGGCAAGTTGTCTAACCACTTGCCACAGTGCTGCTTGTGTGTATTACAAATGTTGTTATTCAAAATAATAATGAAAGTGGGGTTATGTATAAACAATTAACATCTACATTCATTAATTCAAATTAAGTATTTGTGTTTAATAAAATAGAAATATAGATATGTGCTCATTGTTAATCAACTAAAATCTGAGCTTATTAAAAAGAAAAATACCTTAATTGAAATGATTAAAAATGTTTATTTATTGTAGATTTCATCCTAGTTTATTAAAACATTTATAGTGAAAACAAAATAAATTAAATCTTCAAAACAATTTTGGATAACCAAAACTTTGAAGTAAACATCTAATTAAAATGTAAAGTTACAATACAAAAGATTAATAATATGGAGAGGGTGAGAAATATAACTGAATTTAAATACAGTGTTAGTTAAAAGTCCAGCATCACATAATTTTTGAAACATGTGTTCAGTGACATAAAACTTAGTGTGTGGGGATACCTACCCATATATTGAGAATTCAAAATTTGTATAACCAGCTTTTTTTTTTACTTCTGGTTTAACTAGAAGCAATCCAAATTTCTTATTTTAATTTTTTTTTAATAATGCTCATTAAGAACTTTCAAAACGTACCCACACTAAGTGCTACTGTACAAATTTTAAATCAGGAAAACAAAAATATAAACCTAACAAATAATAAGTAAAATGCTCATGTTTATTGTCCTTTGTTTATCCATGGAAACATAACATGTTTATTGATACAAACGCATCTTATTTAAGGGATTGAATCTGACATCTAGTGTGTTAATAATTCTACTGATGTTGAGAGAAACAGAAAGAATTATAATTTTAATGATGGCTGGCTATGGAGACATGCAGAGATCTTGAGGGGTAGCAAATTAATTTAATGGAATGCATCTGGATCACAATCCAATTCTACATACAATAGTGAGAAGGATTGTAAGGAAGTTCAATTTATTAAACACACAAAGCCAAGAGCAGGTTATCTGAAAGGTGTAACGGATGAGAATATTTCATTGGATGTTCTCTTCCATGTGCAAGAAAAGCCAAAATTTTCTGCTACAAATTTGGCATTAGAAGCCAGAGTTCCATGATGAAAATACTTAAAGTGCCATGCAACTCATAAAATTCAACTTTTGCAGGAACTTTCACAGGACAATTCCGATAGAAGAATGCAATTTTATAAATTAATGATGGAGTGCTTTAACAAAAATCTAACTTTTCTTAGACAAATTGTATCCTCAGATGGAGCCACGTTTTACCTGAATGGATTTGTCAATAGACATAACTGCCAATACTGATCAGACATAAACCCAAAATGGATGGAGGAGAACCACACACAGTACCATCAGAAACTTTGGGTTGGTGTTGTTGGTCACCATATTATTGGTCCTTTAGAGAAACATAATGCTAAGAGATACTTGAATTTGCTTTGAAATGAAGTAGTATCAGCCATCATAAACTTGTTTCCACATCTAATCAACCATTGGCTACCAAAAGACATGTATTTCCAACAAGATGGAGCTCCAGCTCACTATAGATAGAATGTTTGTCAACACTTAAACCAAGTTTCTCAACAATGATGGTTTGGTAAGAGAGATCACATAGAGTGGCCAGCAAGATTATCACTTTTGGATTTCTTTTTATGGGCATTTGAAGTCAGTATATCAAGAAAGACCCAACAACTTAGAAGATTTGAATAATGGAAGTAGTGCAAGGTATTGTCAAACACCTCCAGACTACTAGTTTGATCACATAATTTAGCAGGTGAACTAGCTTTGTTTAGTTTTCTAAAGAAAGGAGCATTTAATTATTGTATTATTTGATATACATTTTTGTTTTCTTGATATTACAACAGTGAATTATTACAACAATATTACAATATTTTTGAATAATGAGCATTATTCAAAAATATATAAATAAATTGGATATTCCATTTAAATAACTTTTGATTAAATTGAAAGTCCAAAAAAGTTGGTACCGAATACAGTTTTTGAGTCCTCACTTTAAGACTATTGTCACACACCAAGTTTCATGTCCCTGAAACACATGCTTCAAAAGTTATGTAGCAGTGCAAGACTTTTAACTAACCCTGTATATTAAAATCAAAATTGATGGTGCAAAGTTATACACTTTGTAAAACTATATACTAAATGCTCCAATATTACAATCACGGAGAAGGAAGTCAACATTTGCATTTGCATCAATTGGGTAAGTAACAATACAATATTTAGAATTTTTGTACACGTTAAGTAAACCACAAATTAAAATAACAGAGTGTATTTAATATGGAACTGTGCTTGCACAACATGTATATCACTAGGGCTTCGAAAATTCTTAAAAGGATTGTTTCATTCTTTAATAACCTTACAAGTTTTCTTAAGTAAAACAAAGTTCAGGAATAAAAAATGCAATTGGTTTATATCAATAAAGCTACACATTATAACTGTTATAAGAAACAATGACCTTTGCGAGTATTTGTGTTTTGTTATAATACAGTATTCAGGATTTGAGAGAGAATGGAGTGCTTTATATTGACAATGTTAAGTTATAATCTCTTGTAACAAAGGTACTTTCTGGAAGACTAGAAGGGTAGGTAAGCCTCAGTTATATGACAATAACACAGAACGAGAAGCATCCCAAACCTAGGGAATCCATAAGACAATTAGCAGCAGTTGTTATAGTTTTTAGAGTTGAGTGCTTTAATATGAAGGAGACTTATAAAGAAAATGTGGCAATATTATAGAGAGTGCTCAGGACCAAGCAAAGTGCTGCAAAAGTGAGACTGCTTGTAGTTTAATGTCCTTTAGCTGGATAGGTCCTATTGCATGGCAAATGTACAAAATGCTTGAAATAATGCTCAAATGGACCCAGGTACCTGGTTTTCACCTTCTCAGGATATGGGAGAATCCCAGAAAGAAACCTTATCCGTGTAACTCACACCAACCAAGATTTGAACTTGGGACCTCTTGAATGTGAGGCAGACTGCTACCCCCGAACCACAGAGATGGGAGAAGTGAGAGAGTGGTGTGTTTAGCTTCTATCCTAAGAAATTAATAGTGGTGATCAGAAACTAAGGTTACAAGGCCGATATTCCGGGAGTCTCATCTGTTATAGAGAAATTAGTAATATGCGGTAATTCTAATATATGCGGTTGGCAACTGTGCAGAGTTTCAGCTACCCGTCACCTACAGCTCTAGTTGTAGGTAAACACATACGGCGACTCGTTTGGAAAATGGTCTCGCGAAGAAATCCGCTCCGTTATTCAATTTCGTGGGTGAAACAGCGTAACCGCTGCTGAAATTCACCGGCAGCTGGTAGAGGTTTACGGAGAGACTGTAATGTCTTGTCAGCATGTCGCAGATTGGTGTCGAAAGTTTGCGGCCGGTAGAAAAAACGTCACTGACGAGGATCGCAGTGGCGGACCCAGCACAGCATTAACAGATTTGAATACAGCTCGCGTGGAGGAGCTGATGCGGGACAACAGGAGGATGGTGAATGTCGTTCTGAAGCACTCGTCTAATTGTTCACTATATTCTGCAGTACCGGAAAGTTTGTTCCCTATGAGTTCCATGACATATGTTCAACCAACACAAGGGGAAGCGCACAGGGCAAGTCTGCAACTGTTGCAACGGTTCTCCACGGAAGGGAACATTTTTCTTCACCATATTGTCATGGGTGACGAAACATGGATCCACCACTACACCCCCAGCAGTTCAGTAGGGTGGAAACACCCTCCTCTCCAAAGACAAAGAAGTTTAAGGTGACGCCATCTACCGGGAAGGTGATAGCCACAGTGTTTTGGGACAGCACGGGTGTCATACTCGTGGAGTTTTTTGGAAAGAAGGCACACAGGTACCGCTAAAATTAAAACTTAAATTGAGTTTTATTTATGGACGCTCTTTAATTGCTGTGGTCCTTAGCGTCCCATCTATATCGGGCGTGAAATACCGGTAATTTTGCTCAGAGGGCTCTATATCCGGCTTGAGGTTCTTTTACATGCCGTAAATCTATGACACGGGACCACCGGCTTTACTTCCCTCCCGAAGGAAGCCATGCTAAGGATTTTTACGCCCGAAAAAAAATCCATCGCCCATCGCCGGGTTTGAACCCGCGTCCTTGGGAGACAGTGACCGCTGACCGATACTGCGAGACCTTCACAGAATTGCGCGAAACAATCAGGAGGAAACGGCCAGGACTTCTCACTAAGAGCGTCATCTTCATTCACGACAATGCGCACCTCATACAGCCCAGAAGATCACCAGAAGCAGTTTCGCTAGGACATCATCGACTACCCTCCCTACAGCCCGGACCTCGATCCAAAATACTTTCACCTTTTTGCTCACTTGAAGGAGCACCTAGGAGGCCGACGATTCGCTTCAGATGAGGAAATGAAACATTTTGCAACAATGTGGCTGAACATGCAAGGGCAAGATTTTTACCAGGAGGGAATATTCAAACTCATCCCACAAATCGACAAGTGCCTAAAACGATATGAAGACTATGTCAAAAAATAACCTTAGGTATGTACTATCAGTTGGCTGTATTCATTGTATGAAATAAAATGTATATGTTTCACTGCAAGCTTTGCAACCTTGGTTTCTGATCACCCCTCACATAAAGAAATATTATGATTAAGTCATAGAACACTGCAAAAGACTGGTCAATAAAGAAGCATAATGTTCTCTTATTTCCTATTTATTCTTATGTGAATATTCATTCACAGTGTTGCTGGCCTCTGTATGTAGAAAATCACTTCACTAGAGGGCACATTATAAAAGTCATACTGCTTTGTAGTTAATAGTGATAAATAGAATACACTTTTTGAACATTTGCATAGATATGTCTATAGATAAAAAATAAAATTTAAGTAATATTTTCAAAAATTCTTGAATGATTTGTGGGTTGAAAAACCATGTACCCCTAATTTTGTCCTACAAATACCTTAGCAGTTTGTTGTAGTACCTATTATTTTATTTTCTCCCTGGCAAATTTGCAGGCCTCATTTTTTTCCAGGTAATTACTTAAATGTTAAAGTAGTCTTAACATGTATTTAAAAGGAATGCATATTTTTCTTACAAAAGTAAAGAAATTAATTTAGTGTAATTTCAGCAGTATATTAATGTTTTCAATTTGGTTTCTGTGTTAGGGTTTAGTTACATCAGAAAGAATGTACAAAAACTTATTCTAATGTTTTTTTCTTTTTTTAGTATTGCTGGTAGCATACTTTCTGCTGCCCCAATTTGTTTTTCTATATTATACCATGTTTCATTTTTATATAATAATGGTTTTGAATACACATACAGTGATAAGTGAAATTTTTACTCTGTTTAAGGATATACATATGTATTACATATCTTTTCCAATGCAGTAAATTTTGCTTTCTCTGCTTCTTACCTGTCATAATAGAGGTAGTAGTATATTTCACCCAACTTTTTATTGTTTTTCTTGTTTTATTTTGTATTTAAGAATTACATAGTATAATATAATTATACTAATATATAATTATTCATTTTTATATTAAATCTAATATTTATTAATTCAAGTTTTAAGTTTGATTTAAAAATAAAATTTATCTTCATTGTCAATATATTAGACAACCTAATTTGTAAAACTCTTAGCACAATAAATACAATACAATACTATACCTAATGTTACTTATCCCTCATAAGTTGCATAGTGGGTAGCACAAAGTACACCACTAAGAGGAATATCAGTATAGTAAATTTTCACGATACCTATATGAAAGACTGAATGACTGCATCGAGTTATTTCACTGTAACTTAGCCATTATTGTTTCAGAAGTAAAGCTGAAGAAACTTCTAATAGTATTTCCACTTTTGGCTGCGTACAGACAAAATCTGACACATATAGAATGTTAGATATTTACTCATAAAATAACATTTGTTTTACATTGCTTTTTGTTAATGCATCTAATGTTTACATGCATCAACCTTAAATGTATGCCATATTTTTCCAATTGTAGTGATTATGTATCTCCATGACATTTATTTCATTGAACATTGTTCCTTTATTGTACTTATTACTCATACCATAAATAGTCTGAATATATGAAGTTAGATTTTCATAGCAGCAATATAGATAATGCATGTAGGGACGTGCATAGTTGGAGATATTGTTACAGTGCTGATAAATAATCAACTATGTATGAAGCTAACCTTACAAACCAAACTTGCTATATATTCTGTTTTGTAAATTGCCTTTAACTGCTCTGGCCAATGACTCTGGCTTTAAAAGTAATTGTTAGTAACCGGTTTATATTGGGTTAATTATTCTGTTTAATTCAAAATACCCTAAATTCATACTTTCCAGACTATATGGAAGGTACAGGCTAACTCTAAGGAACTCCTGCTAGGTGGGAACTGAAACTATGACCTTAAGGTGTAAAAATTAGCACTGGTTACCAGGGAGCACATATAGGTTGTAAACTCTGTTGCTGATGCAGTACTACTTGCGACTTTCTTTCTCTCATTATGCTGGTTGTAAAGATGGACACACAAGTTGTGATCTCCATTTCTATTTGTAGATATTCTCCTCAGCAATAATTCTTACATCACACATGCCACTTTTGATGGCCTACATGTTACATCACAGCTCACAGTGCATTTTAGCTCATTACGAGAGCTGTGAGTTGCCTGTTACTACTATTCCTTAAATTTGTTTGCTTCTTTGTCATTTTTACAAATGTAAATGAATGGAATATTGAATACATAATCTGCAAACAGTATTGTTGATGAAACTTCAGTCTATTAATGACTAGCGGAACCCAGAGCTCTGCTCATGTTATTGCGTTAAATGTGAAAATTTCTCTCTCTCTCTCTCTCTCTCTCTCTCCCTACTTTTTGCTACGTATCCCTTTCTCTTTTTCTCCATTTCCATATTTCTCTCATTTCCATATTTCTCTCATTTCCTTCCTGTCCCATCTCTTTTAGTCTCTTTTTGTCTTTTCCGTTTCTTCTCACATTCTCTATCTCTCCCTTCCATTGTTCTCAACTCCTTTCTTTCCTCTCTGTCATGTGAAGCATTGAAAACTGCAAACTGATAATGAAACTGCCTTTACAGATTGATTAAGAACATTAAAATATAAGCAAAATGTATAGTACACAACCTCTCCCTTACTCCTGCAACATAATCAGAACTCACATTTTTCATGCTAACCAGTTTAGGTACACAAATAATGACAAGGAAAGATTCATGGATATTCATTCTATCAAAATTTCATAAATAACAAAACCTGTCAGAAACATTATGGTCATAAGCTTTGGTTATTATCAGTTTAAAATAATAATAATGTGACATATTTTGACACTTTTTATTTTGTGCCTCATTCCACTTCTTGGGGAAAGTAATTTAAATACCATATAGCTATTATCTAAGTGGAACATAAGATAATATGTTATATCAAGCTTCAT
The DNA here is from genome assembly GCA_030765065.1 of Deroplatys truncata. Lineage (NCBI taxonomy): Eukaryota > Metazoa > Arthropoda > Insecta > Mantodea > Mantidae > Deroplatys > Deroplatys truncata. The sequence continues at coordinate 198,791,388 of CM060978.1, forward strand.
AGCAAATTGTTTGGCTATTCTTACTTGAACAGGTAGATGCTTAGGGGAATAAAAGTGGAATATTTACCAAATATACTGGTAAAAGAAACAAGTGAAAAAGAAGCAAAAACAGTAGTGCTGCATGTTGGAACAAACGATATCACAAGATTTAAGAGTGCCGATGAAGTGGTGAGGGAAGTGTACTCGGAAATCAGGACTGCAAAACAGTGCTTCCCAGTGGCAAAAATTGTGGTAAACAGTGTTTTACGAAGAAGAGACGTGGAGTTAAAACACATAAAAGACATGAATTCAGTGGGCATGCAATGTATTGCATGCAATTTTTGTTCATGTAAATTTTTTCTTAGATGATAGTTGCATAGGTAGAGATGGATTGTATCTAAATAGAAAAGGAGCCTTTGTGTTAGATAAGACAATAGAGAAAGTTGTAAATATATGCATGAAACAGGGAAACTGATAAAGGTAATAGAAGGTGAAAATAGTAAAAATAATTTTCAGGAAACAAATAACTATATTGTAAACTCAATTGAGAAACAAGGTAGTGTAATCAATAAACTGGGGGGGGGGTAATTTAGGACATAATACAGGAAAAAACATAAAGAAATAAAAGAAAAAAATTGGGGTGAGATTTAGTATTGTTTCATCAAAATGTCCAATGTATTAGTAATAAAAGTGTATTTATTGAAATAAATATAAATGAGGTAGAACCTGATATCATGGTATTAACAGAGCATGGTCTAAAAATGGAAGAAGTATCATGTAAGAATTATCAGTGTTATTCATTAGGGGCATTCTACTGCAGACAAGAGTACATAAGTGGGGTGTAAGCATTTATGTTGAAAACAATATAAAATTTAAGGAAATAGCTGCAGAAATTATGTTGCTGATGAACAGTGTGAACTGGCTGCAATTGAGATTGCCCAAAAGGAAAATAAAATAATAGTAATAGGTGTATATATATCCCCAACTGGAGATAAAGATATATTTTTTAAAAACTTGGAAGAATTAATAGATTTATTGCAAAAAAAAAACAATCAGCTAATAATAATGGGTGACATAAATATTGATATTCAAAAAAATAGTAAAGATATGCGAACAATGATGGACATTTTAGATAGAGAGAATTTAGTAGTGGGAATTAACGAACCCACCAGAGTAACAAAAACTTCACAATCCTGCATTGATAATGCCTTTTTCAACCTGCCAAAAACAGAATGGGAAACTACAGTAATACAATCAGTAATAGGAGATCATTATGGGCAAGCATTAAAAATTTTCAAACAGAAAGAAAAGATACAAAATATTGTTATTCATAAAAGACAAGTTGGTAAAGAAATCTAACAAAATTAAAAAAATCATCTTAAACTGGAATGGAATATATGAAAGTGAAACCATTAAAGAAAAGTATGATATTCTTAAAAAAATAATAAAGGATGGGTTAGACAGAGAAATCCCCCACCCAGAAAAAAAACAACATAAAAATCAGTGCATATGGGAAAAATAAAAAATTGGAATCGTGGATGATCGCTGGTATTAAAACATCTATCAAAAGGTTGAAATTCTTAAACAAAATAAAAACTCCAAATATAAAGATATTTCTTTAAAGTACATTCATGATTATAATCTGATAGCAAAGAAAGTTACAATAAAGAATTAGTTAAGAGTTCTGTAAATAAAACAAAAACGATATGGGGTATAGTGAATAAAGTCCAAAAAAATGACAAAAGTAAACAAATTGAAAATATAAAAATAATGCAAAACAATAAAGAAATAGAAAACCCAATTGAGATATGTAATATATTTAATAACTATTATTTAAATATAGTAGTAGTCTTAATAATAGACAAAACGTGTCTTCACAAATTAAACAGTTAACCATACAAGGAAGTCAGTTAAAGTCAATGGTAATTTCTGAGGAAACTAAAGAAGAAGTAACAAAAGAAATAGATAAATTAAAGTCAAAAAAATCTATTGGCTTGGATGAAATATCAAATGAAATAGTGAAATTTATAAAGGAAGAAACGGTGGAGGTATTAACTCATATCATAAACACTTCACTGCCTCAAGGAATTTTCCCAGAAGTTTTAAAAAAAGTGATTGTAAGACCAATACACAAACAAAAAGGTGATAAGTTAAAGAAAGAAAATTATAGACCTATTACACTATGTAGTAGTTACTCTAAGATATTAGAAGGCCTATATATGAAACATATGCAAGACTATTTTAAAAACATTAAAATTATGATGGAAGAACAGTATGGAGTTCAATCACATAAATCTATAATACAAACCATTCATAAGAGAAATAGTATAATTATAAATGCATTAAATAACAGAGAAACAATAATTGCAGTATTTATTGATCTTAGTAAAGCTTTCGATTGTGTGAACTTGGATATTCTCATAGAAAAACTAAATAAATATGGGGTATGCAGAGTTGCACAAGACTGGATCGAATCATATTTAAGAAATTCAACACAAATAGTTAAAATAAATTATAAAAATATAAATGGAAAAATGGAAAAGATACAGTCAGAGTCGGGAATTGTTAGACAAGGAGTACCACAAGGATCAAAATTGGGACTATTTTTATTTTTACTCTGTATAAATAATATTTTTGAGTTAATACAGAGAAATGGGGGTACTGCAGTAGGATATGCTGATGATATTACAATTTTAATTAAAGGATCTTCCGAAAATGATGTTGAACACAAAGCAAACGAAATACTAAAAATAGTAAAACAATATTTCATGGCTTTAGACCTGAGCATAAATGTTAATAAAACATGTTGGATGAGGTTTGAGCTTAAAAAGTGTTCAAAGAACATAAAAATTGACATTGATGGTGAAAATATTCCTGAGACAGCTCAAACAAACTTTCTTGGGGTGGTAATTGATAAACATCTTAGCTGGAAGCAATATATAGAACACATAACTAAAAAAATAAACAAAGGCCTATATGCAATTAGGCAGGCTAAAAGAATTATGGATAGGGAAGTCTTAAAAGATGTATATTATGCTCTTGTCTATTCTCACATAAAATATGGGATCTCATTATGGGGAAACACAAATGCAACAAATGTTTTAAAAATTTTCAAATTACAGAAGAAGGCCATTAGAATTATTGCAAATGTCTATGAAACAACTTGTTGTAGATCTTTATTTAAGAATCTCAGTATTCTAACTGTTCCATGCATATATATTTATGAAAGTATAAAATATATAATAGAAGAAAATATATGCAAAATAAATTGTAATGTACATTCATATGATATGAGAAACATAGCAGATTATTTTAGGACCACACTTAGGGACACTTAATAATAAATCTTTATGTATATTTTTATCAGATGACACCTAAGTATGTAAACTTAAAGGATAAAATAAAATGAAATGTGCGCACACACACAATTTTTTTGTTTCAAGATATCCCATTACTATGATATCAACTATTTATTCAAAATTGAAAATTACCAGAAAAACTGTTTTATTAAATGTATACATGTCACCGATAACTTATGAAAGAACATTTTATTTTAAGTGTGCATAATGTTTCAAGATATGCAATACTGATAGATGCATAACATAAGTAGATATTCTGTATTGATTCAAACTTTTAATGTTATTTTCCTCAGTGCTTTTCTTCAAAATTATGTTTCTTGGATACACATTGAAATCTTTGTATTACTGCCTTAGTAATACTTAAATGAGATTCCACTGATTATTTATAGCATTTAACAAGATATTTTCAATTACTTTCTGTCTGATAGTTGTTTAAGTAAATATCGTGTGCCTAATATTTACTAAAATTTAAAGTTTATTCTTATCTCATAAGTACAATTGTAGATACTTTAAATCTCAACTCAATTGCAACACACATAATATGTTGTATTTACTGATGTGTTGTAACTAAATTTTAGAAATTTTTGTGTCAGGATATTGGTCTGGCAAATATATTATGCTCATTGAATTGTAACAGAATGCTAGAAATGCTTTGACCCTTGTACCAAATCCCATGATCTTTATTTAATTTATTTTTTATTTCAGATAATATAAGTGCTTTCTCTAGGATGAGTGCAAAGAGCATGACAAATGAAATATGTAAAACAGCCCAGCATTCAAGGAAATTATTACCATCTTAGTAACTCATGTAAACACACATCTCGGCTGATGCGCAAACTGGGAAAAATGTGTTATAAACATAATTGTTGTAATATATTAAAATATTTTATATACATTACCAATGCAGTTCATTAACCATCAAATAATGAAAAATAAAGTGATGTAAAGGAGAACTGTTTTTCATAATGGTTGTTTCCTCATTTGCATATTTGAGCAACTATAATAATTATTTGTATAGAATATAAAATGCATTTACCTAAAATTCTTGGATTTATTCTTTTCACCTTTTATAAATTCATATTTTTATTGAAATAATTGCTCATGTACCTATGTTCTACACATGTTTTTATTATAATCTGCAGTGTTTTTGTGCTATTACTCATGAGTGAAGTATATAATCTGCAAAAGGTCCTTTGATTTAATACTACACTAGAACCAGGGCAGAGATTATTTTGGATAGTCAGATTATTTCCAGACTAAAAGAGCTTATGTGTTACACTCACATGTCTTTCTCTACTCTTATATAAACAGTTTTTACAAACACTTATACTACTTTTTGTTAAAGAGATAAACATTTGCAGAAATTTATTGCTAGTTTTCTTGTAGGTACAAGGGGAATATGGTAGGCTTTAAGCGATAATCAAATATTTTAAGAGCTGGTTGCTATGTGGAGTATTTCATTCTCTTTGCATGTCCAGGGCATAAAAAAATGAATAACGAATTCCCATTTGATAAAAAGTATAATTATTGGAAAATTTAAGGGAAATACAAGCACTATCTCGAAAATGGTTCACTCAATAAAAAAATGTATATGACATAAATTGTGTATTTTAATGCGATCTACATTTTTTGTGTAGTAAAATTTTGTCTATCTCTTATGGTTTACCAGTTATGCAAAAGTCGTTCACAATGAAGAATACTTTTGGAGACATTTCCAGAAAATTTGAGATATACAAATCATTTGCCATAAAAATGTCTTAAACTTATGGTATTTTATTCAAAATTGTTAGAGCCATTTTTGAGAAAATTAAAATTTTCGAAAGATGTTCCATGTAAAGGATAATTTGGGGTGGGGGGATTTTCTTGAAAACCTTCAAGTTGCATCTCTGGAAGATTCTGAACCTGAATACCAAGTTTGGTGTTTATCCAACTGTTTGTTTCTGAGTTATGCTGTTCACAGAAAGACACACGCACACGCACACACGTTTCCAAAAATGCTTTATATGCATTCAGTGTACCTCAAAACATGTATTTCCTGTGAAATCTTGGTATCAAATTTTTGTGTGGAATGCAATACTTCCCCTACTTACTATACGTAGCAGGGAAAGTAAAAATGTGTTGTTAAGTAGCTAAGTATACTTTAATGTCCTTATTAGCACTCTACACCTGTGAAATAAGTTTACTTAAAATAGTTTGAATTATATTTACATAATGTTTTCTTGTGCTCTATCCCGAGTATCTCTTCAAGTTTCATGAACTTGAACACTTGAACACTTCTCTTCAAGTGTTCATGATTCCATGTATACTTACTGTTTCATTTAGCTTTAATGCAAATTGTAACACACATTTACATGCTTTGGACCAATATTTCAAATTGTATGTAAATGGAATTCAGTTGCTTTGTTTGTAAAGCAACTAATATTCAAAAGTCAACTGGTTTACCTGCTACCACTCCATTGTAGAATGACTCAAATTAATATTTTTATTAACTTAATTTAATATCCTGTACTCATTATACAGAGACATATGCATAGAAATCATTATATTACTGCTTTAATATCAACAATACTTATATGTCATTCCACTGATTATTTATAGCATTTAAAAATATATTTGTAATTGCTTTCTTCTGTATAATTGTTGAAGCAAATATCATGTGCCTGATGATATTTAGTAATATTTAAAGTCTAGTTTATGTCATACAATTGCAGATACTTTAAACCTCAACAATTGCAACACGTAATATGTGTGTTTATATGTACAATGATCCAGAGTTCTTTTCTTCTATACTGTGGGCTGTAGCTCGGACTCCCAGTGGAACAGTTATAATATCTGCATAAGTGCCTCATGATCTCATATTTACAGTTACAATTACAATGATGGTAAGCATATACATGAAGTAAGTACAAGATGAACAGCGCATAAAGATAGATCAGGGGATCTTGAGAGCCATAATTACCCTAATCTTCAAAAATTTCCTGAATTAAACTCAATGATTCATCAGCTTATGCATCGTAGCAAAAGTCTTGTTGGAAATACCCTGAATGACATTCAACATTCAGCTGTTCAAAAAAAACAGTGTAAGTCACTCCTGTATCTCTCTGCATTTTATCATTTGTTCAGAAAATATAGATCCTGTAAAATATTATCTGTATGCATTTACTGTATACTACACGCCAATTTTCACATCATGCAAGGGAGTATTGTGTGTAAAATCGTGTTTCTCTGTGCTTAAGTATCTGTTATTTTACAACAGAACATAGCTATGTAAGTGGGACCATGCTTTGCCAGAGAAGAATGTTAAGCATTGGGTTAATTACTCTATCATTAACATTTTGCAAAATCCAAATACATAAATTTATCTGGCTCTGATGATCAAGTGAAAAATAAACTGTATGCAACAAACTTCATATGCTGGAAGAATTAAAAGAAAACATGAGGTGAGAAATTCACTCAGTTTCAGATAATTAAACTCCCAAATGCAATTGAAAATTTCCTGAGAAGACCCCAAAAATGTGTGGATAGAGAAGGACAACATTTCGAACCTCTCTTATGATAAGGTGCATGCTTATTATCATTGCAATTGTAACCATAAATATGAGGACTGAGGCAGTTGCATGGATATTATAACTGTTTCACAAGGAGTCCAGTTGTAGTGGTCTGGCGCACAAGCCACTGCGGTGGCTACAGTGTGTAAGGAAAACACTGTAGAAGTTTATTTTTATGATAAACTCTACCCTTTTATACCTTAGAACTGTAATTTTAAATCCTTCATGATTGTTGTGATAAAGGAGACCAAAAATTCTCTAGTATCAGTATTTATAGAAATCACAGAAAAAGTGGCGTGTATTGTATTTATGACCTTGTTAACCACCTAAGCCAAAAATCTTACAAACTTTGGTGATTTTGTATAGCCTATAAACATCTACCAATCTAAAAATTTTGGACATGGCATGTATCCTTTATTCACCAGGAAGAAATAATCTCTTCAGTCATGAATTATGAATAAAAATTGAGTAGTGATACCCCTCAGGACACGTTTCTCTGTTTTTATGTTTCTGTAATATATTATTCCAAGCATAATTGACTTGATTATTATATAAATAAAATAAAGGAAAATTGGTTACGAAAATATCTTAAAAAGATTTCAGTATCCAGAAATTTAAATACATAGTTATGTATTGTTAGAAAGAAGGCTATTAGAGGTTTTATTACTAACTGTGAGCTTCACTGCTTACATCTGTAATATCTGAATAACATGTCAACTGCAAAAATAAATATTACATATATCTATTACCTGTCTGCAAAAGAGTGCAGTTTTCATGCAAGGTTGCTAGTGTGCCATGGCTAGTTTTAGACAGGAAAGATAATGCCTGAACAAGAGTACAGCATAAAATCATCAGCACAGTATATGTAACAGAATAGTTATACCTTTATGTTTCTCTTCTTTACAAAACTGTAACACATTGAACATTATTTTTCTACTTTGTAAGCAAATGATTTTGCGTGGTGGTGTTTGCATTTTGACTTGTTTATGAACCTGTCCATTGTGAATAACAGACTTAAATGCCGCATTTCCTTACTGCAGACCTGTACACATGCTATGCCCCAGGAATGGTGACATAATGCAGCCTGTCTCTTATGAAACTTGAAAGGAATGTTAAAGAGCTAATATTATTGATTATAGCATGGGATTACATCCAAGTAAAATTTAAATCCATCTCCAGGCCAATATCATTAATACCCATAAATCAGTGTTTTAGTTATAAAAAGTTAAATTAATATGTAACATCACTAAAACAATAATTATATTAAATTCAGTATTGGTGTACCTGTGAATTGTATGGTTTATACCGCAAATTATATAATGCTAAAGCAATTTTTTAGATAACATGTGATTAACAATGAACACTTACTGAGTAATTTGTTATTAGCAGAAAAAAACTGTGAAATAGCAAGCATCTCTGAATAAGCTTAATATCTAGTATTTGTTACCATTCAACATTTTTTTTAATAGAATAGATACACTTAATGTATACTTATATACTTAATGGTAGCTTTTATATGTTTCATTAATTCAGAAGTAATAGTGTTGGTGTTAACATGCATGCATTGATTTAATTTCTTTGCAGCTTCCTTGCTAATATGTATCATGAATATTGGTCAATTAAACTCTATAGCCCCATTAATGTACTCTTCAAGGGACTAGACTAAATATTTAATAACTAAGACAACAATGTACAGACACATGAGTGGCAATGGCATTAGTTTCAGAGATAGATTTTAGAGGGAGTTTTGAATTTCCTCGGAATCTGGATATTAAAAATTTCTACCATTCACAGTAATATATTATTTCAGCATGCTTTTTGGAAATTATGTTTCCACAATTTATATAGAATTTTAGCATGTGTGAAAGAAAAGGATATTACAATTGAGCTTAGAAGAGTTATAATAAGGGTAAATTTATGCAGAATTTTATATGAAGCTTCCCAGAATACTATAAAGAGCATAATGAATGAGATAGCATAATTACTGTGTGTGTATTTTTAAAAAGGTTTTACTGTAACAATTGTGCAAATTTCTTCTTGTAGATGATACTGTAAGAGGCTATGACTTATATTCAAGTTATAGAAGAAGAACAAAATAACGGTTCAAAATATGTATTTCAGATCAGGAATGATAAGAAAGCTTGGCAAAGTTACATTTAATTTCTGTAAACCATTTAAGTCAATAATGTTGCATATATAGTTACGTTTTGATTTTCTTTACTTCATACAGAACCACATACCAATGTTTGCAATGTACAAATTGTATAGTACTTCATAATGATAAAGCTGTTTATATATAGATAGGTATGTACATGCTGTAGGAAATCATGAAAAATATATGCAAATTAAAAAATTAACTGTGTTTTTCCTTTATTTCTGCATATATTAGATCATTATTGGTTTAATTATTTCATTTATTTATGACCATAACAAAAAACATAGCATAACTAAACAGTTTCAAATGTGAGAAGTACAGCTGTTTCAAATTCAGTGTCTTAAACAGGAACTTTCTCTTTAACTTCCTCTTTGAGTCAACCTCTTTTAAACATCAAAACATGGATCTTTTCAAAAGGAACTCGGCCCTACGTAATCACTGATCATACTACAAGAGCATGCAGTAGCATGCATCTTAACACTTGCAGGCTTACCAGGTGTCTTAAATCAACATCACATCAAGGCATTAATTTATACAACCATCTTCCAAATAATGTTAAAGAATTTAACAAAAACTTTAAGACAGCTGTGAAAACATTCTCTTAGGTAATTTACCATTCTCTGTCAATGATTATATAAATATAAAATTTTAACTCAAGATATATATATTTTTGTTAACGTTTTTATAATTTATGTACATGTAAATACTAATATTATAATGAATGAAATGTATTTTGATGATGCCATAAAAGCGCTGTACTTCTCCAGGCTGATAATAAAATAAATAAAAATAAATATTCAATTGTTTATGCTAAGTAGGAGCCCTAAACTTAAATCTCATAATATATTTTCATTTTAATTTCGAAAAACAGAATTTTTGTCATCTATAATGAATAAACTTATTTATGCAACTTGTGGAACATGGGATTTCTGTGCTGATGATGAAAAGCTGTCCACTCAAAGAAAATTTCACTTCAACCACAAGTTGACTAAATAACTATTATGTAGGTACCCATTTTATTTTCTCTACTACGTATAATAAGTAGGGGAAGTATTGTATTCCACCCAAAAATTTGATACCGAGATTTCACCGGAAATACATGTTTTGAGATCCCCTGAATCCAAAAAAAGCATTTTTGGAAACATGTCCGTGTGTGTGTCTGTGAACAGCAAACTCAGAAACTAACAGTCAGATAAACACCAAACTTGGTATTTTGGTTTTGTATCTTCCAGAGATGCGACACGAAGGTTTTCAAGAAAATTCCCCCACCCCAGATTACCTTTTACATGGAACATTTTTCGACAATTTTAATTTTCTCAAAAATGGCTCTAATGATTTTGATTAAAATATCATATATTTAAGATACTTTTATGACAAATAAAATGTATATCTTGAATATTCTGGGAATGTCTCCAAAAGCATTCTTCATTGTGAATGACTTTTGCATAATGGTAAACCATAAGAGATAGACAAAATTTTACTACACACAAAATGTAGATCGCGTTAAAATAAACAATTTATGTCATATACATTTTTTTTGTTGAGTGAACCATTTTCGAGATATTGCTTGTTATTCCCTTAAATTTTCCAATACTTACACTTTTTCTCAAATGGGAATTCGTTATTCATTTTTTTTGTCCTGGTAATGCAAAGAGAATGGAATACTCCACATAGCAACTAGCTCTTAAAATATTTGACTATCGCTTAAAGCCTACCAATTCCCCTTGCATCTACAAGAAAATTAACAATAAGATTAACATCTCAATATCTTGATTAACATGAAGCATATGGAGAATAAGCATTTGTAAAAATAGTTTGTACAAGAGTAGGGAAAGTCATGTGAGTGCAACACATCAGATTTTCTAATTACCCATTCATATAAGCAGTTTTGACTTTAGAAACAATTGCTTGAGTTGAAATTTGTTTACATTATGCAGAAGTTTTTAATATTTAAAATAAATTTATATTCACTGAGTTCACGGAGGATAGAGAATGATACCATATGAAGAAAAATCCCCTCTCTCCAGGCAGATATTGAACCCAGAACCTATAGGTTTGAATGCCAGTTTGCTGACTACTAGAGAACAAAAGTAATGCAGATCATTTTCTTTAGAATTCTGAACTTTATAACTTAAGATTTAAAATGTTTGTTTTTCTGGTCATTCAACAATACCCTGAACATTCATTTTAAAAAGAAATCTTTCTTCACAAAGATCCTACGCACAAATGTTGCTTTTATAGATGTACAGCAATACTTATTTAACAACCTAGTATTTATTGCTCTACTACTGAATATTTAAGCTACTAGCACCGCATGATCTAATGGAATGTACTGAGATAAAGGCATGCATATTTTGTCTTAGCAATGTCTATTTTCATTAAACATTTCTCAAAAGCATCTTCAATTCAGTTACATAATCTAAAAAAAAAATACTGTTATAAATATACTTCCAGCTACTAATAATATTATTTTCCTAGTAAAGCTTAAAATAACCTTTTGACTTTCTCTACTGCGTAGAGTAAGTAGGCGAAGTATTGCATTCCACTAAAAAATTTGATACCAAGATTTCACCAGAAATACATGTTTTGAGGCACCCGAATAAAAAAAAAAGCGTTTGTAGAAAAAGTTCCATGATAAATACGGATAAATACCAAACTTGGAATTTAGATTCAGTATATTTCAAAGATTTAATACAAAGAATTTCAAGAAAATCCTCCCACCCCAGACTACCCTTTACATCGTAGATTTTTCGAAAGTTTTAATTTTCTCAAAAATGGCTCTTAATGATTTTGATTAAAATATCATATATTTAAGACATTTTTATGATAAATGAAATGTATAACTTGATTTTTCTGGGAATGTCCCCAAAAGTTCTCTTCATTTGAATGACTTTTGCATAACGTAGAAATAGACAAAATGCTTGTATACAAAAACTGTAGAACTTGTTAAGACACAATTTATGTGATATACACTTATTTTTTGTGGAGTGAACCTTTCCAAAATATTCCTTGTTATTTGTTTGAATTTTCAATACTTAATACTTTTTCTCAAATGGGTTCATTATTCGTTTTTTATGCCCTGGACATGCAAAGAGAATGAAATATTCCACATAGCAACCAGCTCTTAAAAGATTTGACTATGCTTAAAGCCTACCATATTGCCCTTGCACCTATAAGAAAATTAGAAATAAGATAGTTTCTATAAATATTAATCTCGATTAACATGAAGTAGATGAAGAATAAGCATTTAAGAAAATAGTTTGTACAAGAGTACAAAGGAGAGAGTAGAGAAAGTCATGTGAGTGTAACACATCAGCTTTTTGTTATTTCTTCTTGAGATTTTGTGTAAAGTTGAAAGGTGCTGGCTACTATACTATATATACTCGATAGCTCCAAGAAGGGGCAGGAGATGGCAGAGAAATAAAAGTTCAAAAGCACTACTTGCTACCTGCTTAAACCCGATCCCATAGGAAGCTGATATTTTTAAGTCAGCAACAGTATTAAATGTTTAAATGATATTTTAATATAATGTCATTGTTTTTCCTAATGAAGTGTAAGATATCAGTTATCAATTATTTACATCAAGAGACATCAAATAGTTACACCCAGAATTACCCAAAAGTTTTTGAAATCCCCAGATATAACATCAAAAAACGACTGCTAATAGTGCATACTTTAAAAGAATTGATTTTCTGTAATATAAATAAGAACAAATAGACTCAAGAAAACTAGAAATCACTAAGCAGTTGTTAGATGCATTTGTATTTAGATCATAGTAGAGCCTCCAGACTAGTTAGACTAGTTGTATAGCTCTAGGGTGCTTAATTCAGACTTTAACTTTTCTCCTTGTATACCACCACCACAACACAGAAAGATGCATATTAGAAAATCTAAATTGCAATATAATTGTTTGTTCCGTTTCTAGCAGTAACACTAAATTTTTCAAATTTGATCCCTCTTTTCTAACCTTTGCAATATACATGGGGCTACCCTAAAAGAAATAGCACTTTCAAGTTGTTATAAATTCAAAACTCTTAGTGGTATAAAGAATCTGTTTTCACTTTTTTAAAAATAAATTCTGAACTTTACTTTGGGAGCTCATAAATGTACAACATGAGCTCGTTGTATCACACATAGAGCACACATTAAGACAGTGGTCAAATTCATTCCAAACAACATAGTGCAACATATCTCCTAGACACTTTTCAAAATTCTCATGATGTATTGCTTTAACTTATCTAAACTACAGTAGAACCCCGCTTAACTGAACTACAGGAGAACAGAGCCATTTTAGATAATGCATTTTTTGAATAACAACGGTAACAATTTTAAGCAGCAAAAGGAAGAAAATAATTGCATTCCAAATGCATGTAATAATTTAATAATATGGCAGTCGGCAAGGAACTGAGAATGGAAGCAATTAGCCCCTGAAACATGTATTCATTATAAAAACAAGTAAGTGATGTAGTGTTACAATTGACTCAATAATTACTAAGCATGTAATAATGTATAATAAAAAACTACTACTGTAGGTATACAGTATTAAAATATGCATTACAGCATTTACAAAGACTATCTCATAAAATCAATCATTTTTTTTGAACTTTCTTCTTGCAATGTTTGGGAGCAGCTACATAGTAACACCATTTGATAGCATTATGTCTGTTGGTGTTGATTCACTGCTTTGTTTTACAATTGTGTTATTGATAGTGCCAGAGTTCAATATTTCCCATTAAAGTTTGAATACAAATTTGTAGTACTTTTTACCGAGTACCTGTAATGGAATTTGGATTTGGGGCAAAAGAGCACTGCAATTTTCGCACCAACATTGCCGACACAAATTTGAGCACGTCATACATTTTCGTTCATTCTTTCTTAAATTTTTACCCCCTCCTCCACCATTTCAGTTAAGAAGGTTTTGGTTAAGTGCAGCTCTGTTAAGTAGGGTTTTACTGTATTAGGTAATGGAGGAACAAAACCTTACCTTTCACAAATCTTCAAGGGAAAAAGTTGCAAAATGTGAAATCAGGGCTCCTTTGTTACCACTCTATAAGAGCATGATTCTCACTTGTTGCAAGACCAATCCAGCATTGTGACAGTGTTCCATCCAGGGAAGCCCAAATTCTCATTATCAGTGAAGATGAAGTTCCCTCTGTTTTCGTGTAATTTAGCATTAACCAAATGATCAACCTTTCATTTGGTGGTATGTAGCTGCTGTTATTCCTTTTCCTTCAAAGAAGAACTGGCCATAAATCTTACTGCAGGATACAGCATTTGCAGCCATGTTCAATTCTGTTTGCAACAGCTCAACAATCGCTACAGTAATACCTGCTTCAATTGTTCCTGAGCATAACAGAAAAAACTAATGTTCATATCGCATATAGTTTTTCTTTTAAAAATACGAAACTGAAAATGTCTTATCACTTTTGTGGTAGTCCTGTAAAGTGTAAGAATAAATATTTAATACCAGAAAATGAACCATCACATACCAATTGGGACATTTGTTACAAAAAAGAAGCACTTTCACAAAGTGAATTGCATTTTTATGTATATCAATAGTTGTCACTGCTTTCATTGCAGGCATGAACATTCCTAACCCTGCTTATCTTCACATATTAGACAACTTTCAGTCCTTTGTTTATTTATTTATTTTATTCTGTTTAGAACTGGCAAGCACACTGCTAACCTCTTGTAGTAGGCCATAAATATAAAGAGTTAAGAGATCCTATAAGAAGTGCTTGAGTATTTAAAGAAAAAACAGCTTTATATCTTGTAGCTTACAAAGATACTGCAATGCACTGATTGCTTTGTAAAACAATATAATTCTCGTGGATTTGTTTCAGAATGAAGAGCCAGTATCATGCTCTGACAGAGGACACTTTACTATCCCTCCCTCCTGTCTAAACATACAGCATCCCCAAATTAAAAAAATTTAGTTTTTATTTATGGACGCTCTTTCACTGCTGTGGTCCTTAGCGTCCCATTCTATATTGAGTGTGAAAGACCGGTAATTTTGTTCAGAGGCCTCTTTATCAGGCTTGAGGTTCTTTTATGTGCCGTAAATCTATGACATGGTACCACCGGCTTTACTTCTCTTCTAAAGGAAGCACAGCATATCCAATGAGCTCTAGTGAAAGAGCTACAATATTTTCAGCTACAACCACAGAGTCATAAATAGCAGAAGTCTATAATGATATTAAATATTTATATTACCAATATACCTACCTTTTTCTGAAAAAAGATATAATCTTGGAAGGTATGCTTTAATAGATGGAAGTTATTTGCTGTGTTTCTCTTTGAATAAGTGTGAAAATAATGTTTAGGTTTAAACAATGCAATGGGATTGAGATTGTTCTCTTTCATCACATTGCGTTTTTTCATGAGATTATGTTTCAGTTGTTAAATTATAAATTTGTGTCAAATATAAATAATAACATTTGATTTGCATTCAAAAAGTATTGAATTATCAAACTTCCTTTTATTTAAGTAAGTAGGAAGCAAATCAATTGTAATCAGTTTCAGCACTTTGAGTCCCTTCTGGGGGTGTAGATTAGAGTTTACCATTAAAATTAAATTAAATTGAGTTTTATTTATGGACACTCTTTAGCTACTATGGTCCTTAGCGTTCCATTCTATATTGGGTGTGAAAGACTGGAAATTTTGCTCAGAGACCTCTTTATCAGACTTGAGGTTCTTTTATGTGTCATAAATCTATGACACAGGACCACTGGCTTTACTTCCCTTCCGAAGGAAGAGCTTACCATGACTGAGTAAGCAAGCACAAATAATAGATGAGGTGAGTATAATAAGATAGCTGGATAGGTTACATACATGGTTGAATAAATGCTAGTGCCAAGACTGAATCCAATGTCTCTGCAAGTATTCATTCAACTTGCCTCAGTCCATAGACAGTCATATTCTTTGACAAATGGAGCGCTTCTTTGCTTTGGAAATAGTTTTATATCTTTATTTCTCTTAATTTATGATTAAACAAAGTTCCAATTTATGTAATTATTTTATATAATTATGAATTAAACAGTAATTTTGGACTGCAAGGCGAACTGTACATTTGTACTTTTTCTAAGGATAATATTGCTAGAACGTTCTATTGATAGTGAGTATTAATTTTTTTTTCACTCACAAGAGAAATATATATTTTGTATTCTAATATCTAAATAAATACATTTTTATACTTGATAAAACTGTCAGATTCATTTACATATTTATATTGCTGCTTTAACATCTAGATCATATTGTGGCAGGTATTTGTGGGTTTTTACAGATGGCCTTAGTTATATAGTAACCTTGTTCCGCCATCTACTTGAGTAACTTGCTGGTAAATGGCCTCAGTGGTACAGTTGTCTTATAAAATCAAGATGTGAAGTCACCCTTAGGTGAATATACTACTATTTTTTAAATAGAAATTTATGCTATTATTCAATACATACGTGAATGTACAAGGAGAGGTAGGCATTGGTGAACAGATTCTTATTTTCTCAAATAGCCAGGCCTTAAGTTTTTGTAAGCTTGTGGCTATCCAAACCTAATGTAGAAATTTTACACTACAGCAAGTTATACTAAAATAATTCTTAATAATAATTACATGTTAGTTTCTTTACAAAAATACTATGTCACAGAATAACAAAATTAAATAATCTATCCACTTTAATTATGTAATTATGGAAAACATCGTTCATTTAATAGTCATTTATATGTAAATATTGCCTTTTTAGAAGTAGCTTTCTTAGTTAAATAAACTGTAGTGATTGTCTACTGAATGAGTGACCAGGGTCAAAGTGCAGTAGACAATCAAATTGTAAAACTCTTAGCACAATAAATACACCTTTAAATAATATTCTCACAAGCTTGGCAGCACAGAATGAAACTCAGCTCATCTGCGTGCCAGGTCACTATGGCATTCAGGGAAAGGAAAAAGCTGATGAACTGGGATGGCAAGGGGCAGCTTCTCAGTTTATTGAACTAAAGCCGACTCTGGGAACATCTTGATGTTTTGTAAAAGAAGCTATTAAGAACTGGTCCAAGGTAAAGCATTACTAGATCTAGCTTAAAATTCCAATAAACAAGCACAGTAATCTATTTATTAGAAAAACCTCCAAAAATGAGCTGAAAACTTGCGTAAATGTAATAGATTTCAGCTGAGAACTACTGCTTTCTTCACAGGACATGTGCCTTTTAAGAATCATCTTAATACGATGGGACTGCTTCAGGGTAACTTAGATTGCAGAATATATAAGAAAGGAACCAAAACAGCACATTACATTATATGCCCCTAAGAGGCCCTAATTAACAGAATATTACTGTTTTTGGGGAAATGCTTTCAGAGCCAGAAGATTTTTAACCAGTGTCTGCCATAAGACTGTATTCTTTGATAAAGGATACAGGTATAATGAATTGATATTAAAACGATGCAGGTTAATGCTATATGAAATGCCACTCTATGCTGGAATTAAATCCTACAACAAAGTACTAACAAAATCAGAGAAATTAAAGATCCCAAACTAGTTATTGGAACAGTAAAAAGTTTTCTTATTGACAAGGTCCACTACTCAGTAGCAGAACTGAGTGAGATAGCTCAGGCAGTTACTGTGGTCTGCATTCGGGAGGTCCCGGGATTGATCCCTGGCGACCGCCCACTCTGGCCCATGGGTTTTTCGTGGCTTCCCCAGGTCTCCAGGCAATGCTGCAGTGGATTATGTTCTACCACGACTCTCCTTCCTCTCATTTCCTGTACCCTTGTCATCTTTTTCAGGGTTGTAGGACCAGGCGATGGTGTTTGGCAGGTTGGCTGGGTGGTGACTTTGCTCTGTAAGGGTTTTTTCCCTGGTGACGCTGCGGTACTACTCTGTTAGATATCTCCTCAATGTGGAGCTCTGCTTCAGGTATGCTGGAGGTCGGTGGCTTGTGGGCAAGGACCACGTGGCGGCGGATGCATTCTATCTAGAAACGTTAGGGACCCTGTCCATGCTTGTGCCCATCAGCATCTGGGTCTGGTCGCCCTTCGGGTCTCTTCCCTCTTCCTTCCCTTCCAGGGGTCACTTGGAAGCACAATTGGCCGATTGGCCTGCGTGCAGTGCTCTGCTCAGGTTCCAGGGGCCCCTCCGTGATACATACCTTTACCTTTACTCAGTAACAGAATACATGAATGACAATTTATAAAATTATACACATAAATGCTTTGAACTAGTAGAACTAGCATGTTCTTTAATTGCAAAATGCTTCTATTATATTATTATCAACATCATCCTAGTTGCCGAGGTTGTGGGTTCAAACCTGCCAGAGGGCGATGGATTTTTTCAAGCATAAAAATCCTTAGCATGGCTTCCTTCAGAAGGGGAGTAAAGCCGGCGATCCCTTGTCATAGATTTAGGCATGTAAAAGAACCCCAAGCCTGATAAAGGGATCTCTGAGCAAAATTTCTTGTCTTTCCCGCCTAATATAGAATGGGGCACAAAGAACCATAGTAGTTAAAGAGCATGCATAAATAGAACTCAACTTTTTTACCATCACTATGATCATCTGATCCATTCCTACAATTCATTTTGTACCACTGCTGTGAATACTATCTCATATTTTATGTAAATACGTGCGTGTATATGTACCTTTTACTATTTGACAAGCCATCTGTTTGCTGAGCTTTTACTCAAATTGTAATGTTAAGTGTATGTGACAATAACAGATCTTATCTTATCTTATCAGTCATTGTTTCTGCTGTTGTTCCTACTGCTGCTACTTTTCTTCTTCTTCTTCTTCTTCTTCTTCTTCTTCTTCTTCTTCTTCTTCTTCAAATTCTTCTTCTACCTCGTCCTCAAATTAAATTGAGTTTTATTTATGGACACTCTTTAACTACTATGGTCCTTAGCTCCATTCTATATTGGGTGTAAAAGACCGAAAATTTTGTTCAGAGGCCTCTTTATCAGGCTTGAGGTTCTTTTAGTGCTGCAAATCTATGACACGGGGCCACCAGCTTTACTTCCCTTCTGAATGAAGCCATGCACCCAAAAAAATCCATTGCTCTCCGCTGGGTTTGAACCCATAACTTTGGGAAACAAAGGCTAGTATGGTACTCCTAGAACACGGAGAATAACACTACATCATCCTCCTAATCATCACGATCAACAGCATCATAGCCCCCTAATTTTTTGAAACTTAAAGGTAGACCTGTAAATAGCTATAGTTCAGCAATAATCAGTGCTCTTTTTTTAGCCCTAGAACACTAATATCTTCTTACTTATACTAAATACTAACAATAGTAAAATTTACGTGCAGATTTTTAAATGGATGATATTTATTACATATTATAATTAAAAGCTCACTATTGTTTTTACGCCTTTAATACAAGAATGTGTATTGTATAAAAGTGGTTTTTAAATAATGTACAACAATGCTACATATGTTTACATTGTTATATGAAAACAAGGAACATATTATGTGAAAAAATTGTCATTTAGATATAAAATTATTATATTAAAATAATATTAGTAATGGAAATCACAGTTTGTGTATATGAAGGTGAAATTAGACACAGCAGTGTTATGGGCATTCAATACACACCTTTTTCTGATGTTTACCATATATTGGCTTGTTACAAGCTGCAAAGTGAACTGTTGTCATGAGTTTCTTAGAGTAGTGGCAATAAGAACAGTGCTTTCTTGGGCCATGTTGCACAAGAGGTACTTGCCTATTCATTTGTAATACTCTTTTTGTTAGTCTTTAGCTCCTTGCTCAGACTTGACATAGAATCTCATTGGATGAGCCAGAGGGGTGTAAATTGTTGATGCAATTGTTACATGAAGTTAATTCTTGTCAACAGATTTGTGCCTGGAGTCTTTTTGATTTGCTGATGGACATATATACATATAAATTTATTGATAATATTAAACATGTTGCGAAACAAACACATTGACCACCTTCATGTTTTCCAACCATAGTTCATATTCTGGGACATTTGATCCAGAGTATTGATGGCCCTAGTTGTATTATGAAATGCTATTTCTGTATTTCTGTGTTGTTGTTTTTTTTAATCTGAATAGGGGTGTTATGCATGCTTCAAACTAGAATTGGAAGCTCTTTCTTATTTTTCTTTATTGTGCCTAAAACTGTTAAGCCATTTTTAAGTTTCCTTACAGAGGTACACTCATGAACCAGTTGTCCATGGTAATATTTATGTATGAGCCCACAATTTCATCTGCAATTGTTCTACATATTGGTCAGCAACTGCCACTCCATCTGGAGTTGTTCCTTTCCCAAGATATGGAATGGCCATTGTCATGTAGTTAGTAGCATTATCACAAATCATGACAAGTTTCAGGCCATATTTGCTTGGTTTATTGCTCATGTAAACCCTAAACAGGCATCTTCAATGAAAGCCAATGAGCTGTTCATCTATGATACAGTACGAACTTGACTTGTAGTTCATTACACAGTTAGTTACAAATGCTTCCCACACTTATTTGATGGGTGCCAGTTTACTTCCCTTTGTCTGTTCTTACCTGGTTTCTCTATTGTTGAATCTGCTGCAGTATATTAGGAATATAAACTTTCTTGAGACATAGTGGCACAATAATGATCACCACAGAACTTGCTGTCAAATAGTATTAAGCAGATAAATGATTATCTTTCATAACAATTGAGAGAATCAAGGTACCGATAAATGCTTGAAATTCTTCCTTACAGGTATCCCTTAGTGTGCATTCATTGTTTTTTAGTTTTGCCTCTATCATTCTATTTCTTTATTTGTTCTTAGAACAATCTCATTTATGATACCTTCAGTCAAAAATAGGTGGAAGCAGCTCAGTGGATTAGTATGAACATTTTTTGCAGGTTCAGGTCTAATGTGTAGTGTATTTTTGTTTTGGTGGTATTTTGCCATCCTGCCTAATTGACTGTTTTCCAGTGGTAACCTGTTTTCCCAATTAATTTGTTATTCTAGTTACTAAAAGACAAACAGAGACAGCTTGTTCTGCATTATAAGATGCAGAAAAGGTACTTCTCAAGCTAGTATTCTTTCCTCCTTTACTGGTATCTGCAGGCAAATCTCTCTTCCCTTTCTTGTTCCCATTTTCAATCTCTTGGATTCTATGTAATGGATTGTCATCTTCATCTTTTTAGATTTTATTTACAGAAAAATCAGGGTCCTGTGACTGTCATCATATTCCTAAAAATGTTCAATGCTGTCTTCCTCTTCTTCATCTAAATCCTCCATTCTACAATCCTCTGGCTCAAATTCATTGAAAATCTGAAGCATTCATTTTCCATCATTGGTTGGGACCCTCTTCATTACTATAAAAATGCAATAACACTTAGCCTGTTCTTGCTCAGTGCTTACAAATACTTATGCTGCATTCATAGGGCAAAGATTTAAATTTAAATATTGTTTCACAAATTCATTTAGTGCAAGCAAATGCTAAAACACCTAAGCAATGCATATAATCTCTAACATCAGTTGACATTAATGATATGTATTTTTTATGCACACAGATTTTATATAAACACTAACCATACGTAAAATTGGCATAGTGAACTTACATTTAGACTTCTTTGTTGCCATTCCAACAATTAACTATGTCCATTCCTACTGGGCTCCAATTCCTTGCTGAATGCTTGAAGCACTTAGTGTGACCCAGAGATAAAGTACGAATGGCTACAGAACTATAACTTGTAATATACCATTACACGTAAATATTATGTATAGTTAGTATTCTAGGGTTAAAAAAGAAAGATTAGAAGTACAGCTTCTGCACTTGACTTAATTTATTAACCATTAATTTGAGTTTCCCTCTTGGAAGGAAGAAAGTGTTGGTAGTAATGAACAGTAAGCCTAATTAATACTAGAAGGATATTTGGATCATTTTGATTCCTTTTGTTTTACATTTCCCTTGATGACTGTAATACATGATGCAGTGTTGAGATATTGCTTTCTTTTCCCTACTTTCATATGATAAATTATATCTACCCACCTACCTTGAAATGTTAAAAATGACAATTTTCATCACCTAATCTTATCTTTAAGGACAAGTGGCTCATTTTGATCTATTGAAAAGATTAATCCTGATGTAATGTATTTTCACTATTAATTACATTTGTAATCAACTTGTGCTCAATCATTATGTGCAATGTATGATTTCAATAATGGCATCAAGTTTCTGGTTGCGTTTTCCTAGAAGAGAACATGAATGACAACATCTATTGTTTCTTTATTGTGAAATTATCAGCTTTGTATTGGTACTTATAAATGCAGAAGAGTGCTGTTATTTAACACATCACATTCTTTACTTCACATTAGGTATTTATTATACTGTACAACCGTTATCATGTCAAAATGTGATGAAGAGCTGATATGAATATTTCAAGAAATACCAAGTGACGACTTCGGCAGTAGTACTAGTGACAGTCATTTCAAACAGGTTGAAGAGATCAGATACAATTGTAAAACAAGAAAGTGAATGTTGCAGCTGTGGTTTCAAATCTTTAAATTGTTTCTAGAATGAGCCTTAGGGTCCAACCTTTTTGCTAAAATCATGACAAGAAATTGGCACTTAGAAGTCATGAAGTGTCTAAAATTTGACAGCAAAGCTCCATATACAAAAGGCTCACTTAACACAAGTTTGCTCTTTCATCATAAATCTGGAACCTATTTATAGCCAATTGTGTAATATACATTCCGTTGCTGTTCATTAACAATTATTTCCACTGAAATGCAGGTGTTCATTTATGCAATATATTGAAAAATATTGGATAACAGTTTGAATTCTGCCAATAGACTTTGGAAAATAATGTAGTTCTCTACCTCCTTTCTTAGGAAAAGTTTTGAATCTATACATGGACATCTTCTTTTTATCTTTCAGAGCTTGGTGAAAGATTGAAGACTATCTCTACAAGTTTGATGAGAATTTTTTTCAAAGTGACAGACATCAGTTGTAATTGAAAGTGGTAGGCAGCAACAGTATATATCAGCGTTGTTGCAAAAAGATACCACAGTCACAGAACTGACAATATATCATTGCAACCACAAAAAAATGATGATACTCAGCAGAATATATCAAGTGTGGACACTGTTGTTAAAGAAAATAAGACTACAAAGATTTTTAGTCTCAGCAGGGCTACCAAGTATGAAGTAGACCTTAACCAATTGATACTTTTATCCAGTATTATGTGGAACATGGAGTTGGCCAGGCCACAATAAATGCATGAATTCTGTATAGGTTGATAACTCAGAGGAGAGTGTATTGCAGAAGTTGATTCGAGATTTGCCCATAGAACAACTTCATATACAACAAAAAGAAGTTGCTACCCATTAATTAGAATAATTATCCCTCTGACAGATGAGGAAAAAGGTGCATCTGACATGCCCTCTTAGGTAAGGTGCAAAGGGAAACAAAACACATTTGTGAACAGGTGTCACACACTAGTTGTAAATGTGCAAAAGCGACATAACTATTGTGCTCAAAGTGCATATCATGAAAAGTAGAAACTGTCCTGTGAAAGCATCGGTCTGGGTGGCTCAGTGGGTTAGGCGCTTGCCTTCTGATCCCAAACCCGGTTAAAACCTGGCCCAGACCAATGGTTTTTAAGTGTGCTTAAAAGCGACAGCACCATATCAGTAGATTTACTAGCATGCAAAAAACTTCTGCGGGATGAAATTCTGTCATACCAGCAGTGCTGACATGGTCCTGGCAATTGACAGTATCGTTAACAAACAAAATATTTATTTATTTATCCTGAGAAGGCTAGTGAATGACTAAAACCCTTTTATAATTTCAATTATGTCTACAAATCTGATTGATAAACTGTTACTGTTTAGTCATTTATCAGTTTTAATTTATATTTTTTAATTAAAAATCTAATCATTATTATCAAAGAAACAAAGAAATTTCATTCTGAATATTTTCCTAATAACAGTGGCCCATAATACCTCATTACAAGGTGAAGCATCTTATGGATCAAAATAACCTGTCAGAACCAGTCCCGTATTAATGCATGGGCCACATGGATGTGGGCCCAGAGTGGCAACATTGAGAAAATCCTGAAATATATATAATATATTTGTTTTTTACTAATGAGAGGGCAATTTTGGGTAGGCGGGTGGAGATTTTATGTGCATGGCAACACTGCCTGCACTGTTTTTGAGTGATATCATGCAGATGGCGGGAGGGCGGCAAATTGTTGGGCCCATGGGTGTAACATTACCTAAATACAGGGCTGATCAGAACTTTCAGGTAGTTCTCATATGCCATTCCCTGTAGCGTTAATAATAGTAAATTATACCATTTTCAAAATTGTTTCTGCGGTCTGCAAGCAATTTCCCTGTTTTTTGGTATGTTTTTAATTATTAGCCATTCATTTTTTTCGCAATAAATTTTTTATTGATATCTGAAGTCCAACAATTAGCTAAATCATCCTGTTTTTCAGAACACTCAGCCTGAAATTAGGTACTCACTGTTTCTGTAGGTCTAGGCCTACATATGGTTTAATAATTTTAAGTTTCCATTTCCACTGATATTCACATATTCCATTGTCTATGCTTTTTTCACTTGACCTGGATTCTGCATTCTACAGTTTTAATTTCTTAGATGAGGGAGACTATATAAAATACTTATTTTGTGACCCATCACATCTTAACCTTAAAAGAAAAGAAAATATACAGAATAAAAATGTATGCTTATATAAGTTTTTGCCTCTCAACAATATGTCAACTATAATATTGGGATTGCAATGAACTTGACTTGATGTGATGTGAAGTTAAGAGATACTGCTAAACTAAAGGTATAATTAGGATGCACTTAACTTAATATAATGAGAATGACCCTTGATTGGTAGTTGCTTTATTACTTCATGCTGATTGGTTCTAATTACCATGTGACATCAAACATAATGGGAAGGAAAAGTTTGACATTGTCAAACTCTTATATTACTGTGCGTTCAGTTAAGCCACATTAAATCATTTTAAGTAACCCTAAATAGTGCCATTTAATACAGTGTTCACATTATGTGACATAAAATTAATTTTTTTTCCCTTGAAGTTTAACAGCCTGGTAGGTCATAACATTCATTCATACAATAAATGAATGAAACGATGAAAAGATGTTCAAATGAGCCTGGGGTCCATAGAGCTTAAACCTACCTTAACTTAGAGCTTAAACCCCAACTAAGATTTGAACTCGGGACCTCTTGAATGACATACTACCCCCACACCTCAGAGGTGAGATGATTAACTCATGCTATGTTAAGTTCATCATAATCACAGATTTACACTCCCAAACCAGAAAGTTAACAAGAAGAAATAGCATTATTCACTTGAAGAATCATTTTGGTAATATTTTCACTCAAGAACATAACCAAAGATTCATGGTATATTTAAAAATATAAATAAGAGACAGATCTTTTAAGTTTATATATAAAAGATGGAAATAACTGTGGTATAACTCTTTTGATTTTAATAGTTTAAGGGAACACGTCTCCCAGCATTCCCTTTGAAAAAAAGTTCAGGTGAAATACTGTTGAGGAGGCCTGCAGAGTGAAATTGGCCAAAAGCTTAGCATTGGAGAACTAGAATGCTCAGCTGATGTCCTGTGAAAGTGTACTGAAAATAGTTTGTCAACAAACTTGTATGTAAAGATAAACTATGCCATCAGAAATTGTTTATTCAAGTAAACGAGGCAGTAAGCGACAGACTGTAAATTTAACTCATAGTTGCTTTTTCTTTATACAACTCCTTTGAATATTCATAATGGTACAGTTTAAAAAAGTTGTACAAAGCAAAAGTAGCTACCACAGGGACAAGCAAATAATAATGAAATTGCCATTCTGTATGGCTTCTCATCATATCAGCCACACTGAAAGACAGTCATATGACCTCAAAAATTTTTTTTGACTCTGCATTTGGTGGTATGAAACACATTTCAGTCATGAGTAGAGATTGTTTTGATGGTTTGTGATCTAGCTTCTGGGACAGCTTTGGCATTTCCTTTATACAAATAAAAAGCATTAAAATCTTAATGACCGAGACTGAGATGGAGGAAACCAGGATGAAAGAACTGGAATGGGCAACTTTGTTTAAAACTTGTAGAAAATAACAGTTTTGCTTAGGATTTTGTTTTTATTAATTTCATTGAACTAAGTTTTCATTACTTCTGTTTTTTTAAAATAAATAATTCAATCATACATCACTCGTTAACAGTAAATAATAATAATAATAATAATAATAATAATAATAATAATAATAATAATAATAATAATAATAATAATAATAATAATAATAATAATAATAATGTTTGCTTGAAGTTTAACATTCGTTCGACCATTTGTTTTACACAGAAATGTATTGTTTTCATACGTAGGATAAAAAAGATAACATTTCTTTATTTTAATGCTCTAACATTTTTAATTGAAAAAAACATAAATTAAATTAGGCATTTGTTTGAAATTTAATGTAAAAATAATAAAAAAAAATTATTTATTGCTTTTAAAATTCCTGTTTGTGCAAATAAAGATTACAAAAATTGTGCCATAAGACCAAATAAATTATAAGCGAAGTTGATATCTTCTGGCTAAAGGAATGTGATGCTTGAAAAATTTTGCATTTGGCTTTATGTCCCTGGCGTAAAGTGTCTCAAATTCCCGCGAGATCATCCGAAAATGCCCGATAGTGTGATGGTATGACGTCATTGTCACCTGCGAAACAATTTGGAGTAGTTTTGGTGTATTTGTAGGAAGCATGGCAAGAATTTTTTATTGGACGGATCTTAATTTACTACTAGTGTGTTGACGAATAATTAAGACCCAGATATATTTGCTTATGTTGATAAGGTTTTCGGAAATGCAGTACTGTGCAGGTATTAAACAGTCAAAAGTGACCGTGCAAGAAAATGATCATAAATCGGCAACTGACGGGCGGTCGCCATCTTCTAGATGAGTTTTTCTCAGTTCTTGTAGAAACTATTTTATTAAAATAATGTACTTTTCTATTGAATTATACAGTAGTTATTGACGCGAAAGGGATCTCGGTACTTCGGAAAATCCATTGGATCCGAGAGAAAGGTATGTTTTAGAGCAGTGAATACGGAGTTCGACGTTACATTTTAGCAGTGCATAACTTCGGGAGCTTGACAAGCTCCGTATTAATTATTTGTGATTAAAATTACGTGCATAATGCTCATAGTTGTATGCAGTAGACTACGTTTAACTGTTTTTACAAGTGCGCCGTTTGGCTAGTTGTATAAATAACAGTGTTGTACAGAAGATATGAGCTGAAATGTGAGACGAAATCAAGAACTCGCACTTGGAAAGAAGCAATGAATGTCCGAAACAAACTTCATCTTCAGGTATTCAAATAGGAGAAGGAATATCTTTTAAGTTTGAGCCATTCAGAGAATGAGTATGTGTAAATATTGAATGCCTATACAAATTAATACTTTCTCTAATCCCTAAAAGGAAAATTGAAAAGCAAAAGTGGTGCTAAGAGAAAGTATAATTTTACATTAATAAAGTAAAAGAATGTCAACCCTAACCTGTGCATGTTAAGGAATTGGTAATTACTGAATGACTCTGTTGCACATAAATGTTAAATGCTGCTAGCTTGGGAATGCCCCTTTATTTAATGGCTTATTTTAATCCAGATTACAGATGGAGCTTCGTGTAAGACAGGGGGGATGACTGAAAATCGCTGGAATTCTGGGGGTGGTAAGTGAACATTTTCTCTTTACTTAGTGATATTTGGAAATAATATGCCTTGTTTTGTGTAGTATAGTTGCAACACAAAAACACTGTCATTTTTAAAGGAAACTTGGGTTACAAGTGATATGAGTAAGGAGGTATACACACACACATTGACTGTCACTTCAGTGGTGATTACATTCTGACTGCATAAGATATTATGAGCTAAGACATTTATAGGTCCAGTATTCCATTATTATTAATAGAATAAAAAATAATGTGCTTGATATTTTGCCAACATTGCATTAGGGCAAGATACTTATAAAAATGTAATTTACTAAAATTTGTGCATCAGGATATAGTTTTGTTTGTACAAGTTTTTAACCTAGTGAATAAATTTTATGGTATTTCATTAGCTTTTAGATTTTTATGAGGTAAATAGATGTAGGGTAATGAGAAAATGGTGTTCTACAAAGTTGGTAAACGAGTCAGCAGTGAAGTGCTGATCTACAGCTACAATAGTCATACAGAATGGAGGAAACAGGAGTGCTTGAAATGTTTTCTTGGCCAGTGCAGGAATTTAGCATTTAATTCTGAGTGTATAATAATTAAGTGAGATGGTAGTGACATGGCAAAGCAAACCTGTAGCAATATAACAAAATAGTTTCACTTTGTTGGTACATACAACATTTCTCTCACAGCTTAGATCTGTGTGATAAGTGTCATTTCATTAGAGATCCAAGTTGGTAATGAATTGCTTTAAAAGAGAAAATAAATCTGTTTTAGTTTGCTTAACATTCGGTGTTCTGAATAATTATTTAGAAATGTATGCCACTAGGTTTAACTATTTTAGAATTTTTTTTTTTTTTTTATTAACAAGTATAGTTAGACATTAAGGTACTACTTTTTATTCTAGAGGGTACCTATCATACTCATTTTTTGATTTGTTTAATATTCGTGTTTTAAATGTTATCTTAGCAACAAAGCAAATTATCACATTCTTAGCACTAAAATTTGATATGCCTATCTTTAGGAAAGCTGCATTCTGTTATGCACATAAATATAATTCAGACATACTATAAGTAGATGTTTAATGTTATCTTCTAGTTAAGGAAACAGAAATGTTTGAATTTATTTGTGCTGTATGGAAATACACTTAGATAATTTTCAGAAAATGGCAACAAGAGGCTGTTGTTTTCTTTTACAAAACTAACTAGATAAAATTGGAGTTGTAGAAAATCTGGTAATTGTTTAGAAGAGGCTGCACCATTTCCTTTTTTGGTCTTTTATGTCACCTAGTTTTATACTGTTTTCCTTGTTTCTCTATTGTTTACTTGTAGTAAGAGGAAGTTATGCATTTCACCCTAAAATTTGATATTGAGATTTCACTGGAAATGCATATTTTGTGGCTCCGTGAATCCAAAAGAAGCATTTTTAGAAAAAGGTCTGTATGTTTGAACAACAAACTCAGAAGGGAAAAAAGTTAAGCACCAAAAGTGGTATTTATTTCACAATCTTTCAAGGATGTGATGAAAAGTTTTGAGAGAATCCTCTCACCCAAACTACTGTGTGGATTAAAAAAAAAGTTCTTTATTTTCAATGTTCTTGAATTGAAAATTGATTTTTATTAAAATACTACATGTTTAAGATATTTGCATGATAAATAAAATGTATATCTTGAATATCCCGGGAATAGCCTGTGCAATCGTCTTCATTCTGAATGACTTTGTTTAATGGATGAACTGGAAGAGAAAAAACTTACTACACGAAAAATGTAGATCTCGTTAAAGAAAACAATTTATGTGAAATAAAAATTTTTGTGATGTTATCATTTCCAGGATATTCTTTTTTATTGGTTTGAATTTTCAAATACTTATACCTTTTTCAACTTTTAAGTCACTATTTGTTTTTTCTCGTGCTCATATAAAGAGCATGGAATTTCACAATCATTGTATAGCAAGGTGTTTTTTAAAAATCTAACTCACTTTAGCATATTGTATCCTTCTTATGCCATAACCAAATGTGTAATGAAAGTATATCTCAATTAACAAGAATAGATAGAGTAAAATTTCTACAATAATTTATAAAAGAGAGTAGAGAAAGCCATGTGAACATAATACCTCTGGTTTATGATAAAATTACACGGTACCACTGGAGTGGGTTATTGGTCATTCTTGCCTTTAGGAAACCATTATGAGAAATGAGGCCTTTGGATAGGAGACTGAGAGAAGAGGAAGAAAGGGAGAATTCTGAAATGCTCAAAGCAAAGGCATCTTTTTCTTTTTCACTGGCAGTTTTTCCCTTCATAATGTTTTTTTATTTATTTTGTTTATCCTTTTTCCTGCGGCACATTTAGACTTTCAGACATTATATCATCAGAATTTCTAACTAGAAATCTATTTACACTGGAGCATTTGACCCATCGTATAGCACTCAGTTTAAATGCAAAATGCTTTTTTCTATGGTAACCCTTAGGAACATGAATTATGTAAGGGAGAAATGTTTTGAGAGGTAAAAGCAGCACATTTGCTTTATTTCTGTAATGCTGCATGACATTTTTGACCCTACTCTCTTTTGGTATGTATAACTGTACAGCACTTGGCCACCTATGAATCTGCAAGAGCAGCATAACAAGCTGTATGTACATGCTTGCAAAAGAGGCATCACTTTTACTCTTCTTCAGTGAAACTTGTATGAGTGCTGTAAATTGGCTTAACAAGATTTTGAGTGTTTTGTGATTGGTCTTCGGTTATGTTGCTTCGTCTATATTGGTGCTGAGTTTAATGGGGATTTTATTTATTGCTTACATTTGGGACAGTTGATTGTGCGTTTTCATACCCTTAAACTTTTAGAAAGCATAAGATAAATTCTGCTCAGCAGCAACAGGAACAGCACATGAATACACCAGCCTCAGAAGCATATGAACCCAATAAGCCTGATGCAAAAAATTGCATGTAATGACCTTTAGTGGTTACTGTTCATATTATATAATGTCAGTGTATTCTCTGTGATAATAATGTATTTAATGTTGTTTCTTCGACTTTGTAATACCTGTGAAGTAAATTTCAGGTTAAGTTAAATGTAGCAAGTTAAGTTTTCTCTCATATGTATCATTGGTCATTAATAGTTTTCTGTGCAAGGGAAGTCCTTCACTGCAAACCTAGCTTCTTCCATTATTCCCATTTTTTATTTTAACCCATTGGCATCTTATTTAAATCACTCATGGCTACCTCAAAAATTGGATTAAAACCTTGTAGAGCTACACAAGTTTAAAATTAAATGTCAACCAATATAATTTCTTACCTAAAATTTGGCATACGTTATACTGGAAGCATTTTCTCACTGATTTTGATGACCTAATATGATTTTTGGGTGTGGTAGATCTCAAAACAGTTCTTCAAATAAAGGGCGACGTAGCACTTCTTGCATTGCCAAGAGCTTTTGCTATTTTTCTGCTATTGTAGCATATAACACATCTTTTTGTTCCATTTTTCTTTCTTTCCTGTCTGCAAGTTGAATGTGCATTGGAAAAGGGGTGCATATTTTAGCTTGCAATCTTAATGGGGTATCCCCAGTTGAAGTTCAACCTCTAACATTGAAATCTGGTAGTGTACACTTTGAAGGAGCAAATGAACAACATTGGTTTTAAAGTCTGTGTAATTGGTCTTTTTCTTGGCAGTCACCTTGTGAAAAACAGTGAAACAATTGAACATGTACATGTTTAGCAGATAGAAAAAAATATTTTCTTGAAACCTGCAGCTATGCGTTGCATTTAGGAAACAAAACTGTCATCTGATCTTACAAATTGACACCTTCCGTTCGCTTCTGGTACTCAAGGGCACATTTTGGTTTCTTTACCTCCTCTCTGGGTGTCTGACCAAACATCTTTGTTATCTTTCCATTTCACATACAGTACGTTCATTGTGACCATGATTCATACTTGCCACGTTTCACCTTATTATGAGACGTATCAGGCGACATACCCTTCTTATTTGTTCCCGTGGTACCATCATCATTTTTTGTATTCATTAGTCTTCTAAAGTGATTCTGGAGATCCTTTGAATCCCATTTAATAGTTAAAAATGTGTATATATATATTATAATATATAGTTTAATTGGCCAGCTCACACTTGCGTTTTAATTGCCATTACTAACTTATGCAAGTACAGCTTGTCAAACGACATGAATAGATTAATTTCTGTCTTGACATATGAATGCAAAGCCTTTTTAATTTCACCATTCCTGCAGGATCTCATGTCAATAAATTTCTTTTTATCCAGTGTCTGTCTGAGCCAATTTATGTTTCTCTTCTTGGTCATTTCCAGCATCTTTTTCAAATTGCTTCATTACTGGTATATTTGGTGGATCCATTTTTCATACTACATTCATCTCTAAGTGTATATTTTGTGTTGTAATAGTTTTTCTTCACTTTGTCACAATGTTGGAATTTCCATACCATACGTTAACAGACTTCATACAAAGCATTTTACTGATATCTTCCTTAGTTCTTTTTTCATGGTTCCAAAGAAAAATTTTGTTTCCCTTAAAAGCCTCCTTTGAAATTGCTGCCTCATGCTTTTTTTTTTTAAAAAATTAAGAGTTTTCCAAATATAATAAAAATGAATTAATCTCTTATAATAAAAATAAATAAAGCAGCTTGGTAATTAACAATTGAAGTTTATAGCTCATAGTTAATGTTCGTATATATGTAAATATTATTTCATGTTAATACAGTGGTATAAGTAAATCTAACAATTTCATAATGTTTTTTAAATTTCATACCTTTTACTGGTTTGTTAAAGGTTTTATTTGTGTGTTTCCAGTTCCAATTTATTAATTTTGTTTGTTTTTGTAATGTAACTTTAAAGTCACAATTGAAATTTTAAGATAATGCTAATTTCCTGTTTGAAATGTAGATACACAACTTTCCATTGCAGTATTACTGGTAATAAGTATGTTGTTTCTAAGAACCTTTATAAATCGCATTTAATTTCATACAAGTGTTAAAAATCTCAGGTCATCACCATCACCTGTGTTTTAAGGCAATACAAGTCAAGAGTACAGTTATACATAAGGGTAAAACTTGAAAACTGAAGTTTAGAGGTATTGTGAATCTATGTTGCACCAACGGCATGATACAATTCAGATTGCATGCCTCTATTCTAGTAATCAATAAATGTGGCATGTATGGTTTATTACATACAATTTCTTCATGTGTCACTTGAGAACTGGGACTGCCTAAGATTGTTGCACTGGGCTTGTTATGTTTATACATACCGCTTTTGTGGTCTAGTGTTGAATATTATTTAGAAAAGATGCTTTTTGATAATGAAGTGCTGCTTACAGCTTAACTTATGGTTCATTTTACTACAGTGATAAATACAAAAAGAAGGGAAAGAAAATGTAGTGTGAAAGAACAAACTTTAAATTGTGAACTGTGGAAATAATTACCGAAGCGTTCTGTTTCATTTTGTATGAATATTGGCAGTCAACGTTACCTGCTCAACAAAGTGACAGGTTTAACACAAGAGAAAATAATTATTAGGATTACACATGCACATGCATTCATGCTGACCTTTTTCTAAAATTTTAGCTGCAAAACTTATGTTGTTGAAATTATGATATTTAATTTTTGGGATGAATGCGATAATTCCTTTACCATATATAAGGGAAGAGAAAATAAAAAACATACTTCATTTTGCAACATGGTCTTTAAAATTATCAGTGAAAAACTGAATTGTTCTGCAATAAACTTAGCCTTTAATTACGCTGTACAGCAATTTTCTACTGCTTTGAATGCAATGTTAATCAACCAAGTTTTTATTTAGCTCTTCTTATTTGTGGACTATCTTGTCAATGTGTGAATTTTATGCAGGGGGGAGGGGCAACTTGGACCCTTCTGCTAAAGCTCCGGTTGCACTGCAGCCTAAAGGCTTATTGTGCTAACACTCTTTATGATTGCTACTCCTTCACACTAGACCTGTGTCCCTCACCAGATTACACAGGCCCAGTAGTGTGTTGGGGTAGTAGTCCTTTGGTTCCATAAAACATTTTCCAAAGATTTTATATCTCCTTGATGCTAACACTTCACAGAAGCATATTATATGATAGGCGTTTCGGTTTCAGACCTGCACAATCTACCATCTGTGTTGCCCTGAAACCTTTCTGTTATGTGTAGGTACATGCCCAATGGCAAACGCTACTATTGTTTTTAACTGAAACTACTATATTTAAGCGTCTGTCATGTTTGATAAACAATTTCCCATGCTGAATTCCTGGAATCCTCTTCTAGGTCAGAAATGACATATTAAGATCACTTCTAGTTTTATTTTAAGCACTCTGCCTGTTTCAGCTTTCTGTGAGCATTGAAGTTGCATTAAGAATCTTTAGTGAGGGAAATGACAGTAATTTAATGCAATGAATAAAAAGAGAGAGGCAATTTATAGTTTTGTATCGTATACCTTTCTGAAGGAAGTTGCAATAATAAGTGCGTTAAGATTCAGTACACTCCCTCAGTCTGGATAGTGTTTTTGTTTCTGATGTACTTTAAAGTTCATGTTTGCTAGTGTGTTTTTTTGAGTGGTAAAATTAAATACTCCATTAAAAAAAATCATAGGTTTAAAATCATAGGCTTTTCAGAATATTATCAAAGTCTTCAATGACTATGTAAAGAATATGTTTATTCAAAAGTTACTGTAATGTTTGTGGCATAATAGAAATCTCATATGGGAGCGGCATTTCTGATGAAATATTTTTTAACTTACATAAAGGATGCCAATGATTTAGTGATTATGCAAGACACACAAGATAATCTTCAAAGAGCTATCTATTTAGTTCATCAGATTTGCAAAGAATATAATTTTAAAATCTCCATTTCAAAATCATTTACCATGGCATTCTAGGAAAAACTCTCAGTGAGAACAAAGATTGTTTTACATAAAATTTTAATACAAGTTTAATGTTTTAACTATCTAGGATGCGATATTTCAATATAACTGGGAGAGATATACATAACAGGTTACGAAGATAACAGGCAATGTGCAGTGCTGTCTGAAGCACATGGAAAACAGCATGGATTAACACATAGCTGAAGTAAGTTATATAAGATGATGGCAGTGTCAGTGCTTCTTTATGACAGCGATTCCTGGACATTGGGACAGCAGGACCACAGCCATACACAAGCTACAGAAATGAAATTTCATAGGTCATTACAGAGACACACTATATGGATAGAATAAGAAATCAGAATATCCAGCATAAATTGCAAATATTTTAAATAAAGGAAAAAAATGGAGGAATGTAGATATAATTGGGTGGTTCATTTAGAAAGCATGGATAATACGAGGATTCTGAAAATAGTATTGTTATATAGAACTAGAGGTGGAAGAAACCCAGGAAGACTGAGGCAAAGATGGATTGAGACCGGAACATGCTGAAGGCCCTAATCCCTGAAAGACTGATGATAATGACTTTACATAAAAGGTTACAAATTCAATTTTATGACTTAATATGCCATAGCTCAAAGTCTGTGGCAAGCGATATTTCTCTTGACGTTTGACATCAAGTATGCATTCTTTGGAGGTTGTGAATAAGTTTTATTTGTGGTTGTAAATTAAACTCTTCAGACACAGATTATTTTCAATCAGAACAGGATTTTACAACTGCAATGCCCATAAAAACTACTATTGTTGTTCTTGGGTTTGTTACTCAGTTGGTTAAAGCATCTGTGCATCTACATGCACATCTCTGTGAAACTTAGCTTGATTGGAATCCTTACTGCAGTGTATCAAATCCATAATAAAGGATTATTGGGCCCATATGAAATAAATGGTGATTGGCATGCGTGAATTTTTGCAGAGCTTTGGAAGCACTGTAGTGAAACAGCTATTTTCATTTGAGTGTTTAAAAATATAAACAAAAATTGTTGTTATGGATTTGTATTTGTTCTAAACCAGGCTAATATAACTTTAATCAACTAAATAAAAATATAATGAAACATAACTCTGGATATGCTTCATCCTGGCATGCTGTTTCCTGTGTCAGGATGAGTATCTACACATTTTCACTTTATTACTGCTTTTCTTTTCATTACATTCACATGACAATGCATGGTTTGCGGAATAACTATTAACTACGCAACTAATTCTACATCTAATGTGCACTACTTGACTATCTTAAGTTCTTCTATCTTTATCTCTTCTGGTAACCAGATCAGTAGTACTTTGCTAGTTACTAGATTCCAGCAATTTTTAATATTAAAAATAGAGAATTGCAACTTTTTTTAAAAGCAAACATATAGCTGAAAGCCTATTTTAATGGCCATAGCGATTGAAAAGGTTTCTGCTAGACAATAATTGTCAATTTATATCTACATATAATAAAACTGTGTCAAAATTTTTCAGTTTGGACAATAATTGATATTAACATTCATTATTGGCTACCCAGAAAGCAAACTATTTTTTTAAATTTCTAGTTTATTGGGTATGAGCCACTACCTTTTCGTGCAAGAACGGTCTAACTGTAATGAAACTTGGTCTATAATGGTCCTAAGGTCTCATTGGAAAATACACTTTATGAAATCTTAATTGCTTTCCCCAACAGAGGTGGGTTCTAATGGTGTGTAAAATAAAAACTACCAAACAAAAATCTCCGTCATTCGATTTTTTGGCAAATGTTGCATAGCATGATGTTTTTCACAAGGTTTGTTATTTACAGAATTTTGACGGATGACTTATAAGAAGTTGCAGTATGGTACTGATCACATTGTAATAATAAGGAAGAGACACAAGTTTTGCTCATGTCTTAATTGTTGATAAGATTCCAGAAAAAAACATTTTTATTGCAAACTTCAAAACATGACATGCATTGTGTTCAGAGAAAGGTAGTGAGGGAAAGAACAGAAGAGAGAGGGAGGGACAGAATGTGCGAAAGGGAAAGAATAAGAGGCAAGACAAAAATGGAGGAAGAGAGAAGAATCATTGCATTTGATACAATAACACCAGCAGAGCTGAGTGTTCAGCTAGTATTACATAAGGTTTAATACATTTTTCACTCTATATCTATTAATAGTGGAGCGTGCTCTTACATTTGGAGAACTGACAACTTTTGCAAATGAGATGACTTGTAGAAGGTGCAGTGTTGAGTTCCTATCATTTTTCCAGCAAAATAATTATTCTATATTTTGTATATAATGTAAGAAATCACAACAATGGGGTATAAGTTAACCTTACATTGTTTGAGCTCGCTATGCTACCACCATTAGTCGACATGTAAGCACACGGCCACACAGTACTGATCAAGGTTTTAGCATGCTATTCGAAGTTAACTTTTAGTAAATTTGAACGTCTTCTTTTTTAAACACCTTTTCAGGATTTCCTTTAGGTATGCGTCATATAACCAGTACATAACTTTTACTTTAAATAACCTTAAATCGTTTTGTTTTATTAATATGTACGTAACTCTCTTTCTTTACTTGCAGTAAAATGCTCTTGGCAACATAACATAAAACTCTTATGACAGACTTTTTACATTTCTTTGCATAATTATACCTACTCAAGTAATGCACTTTACAATGAATACAATACACTAAATACATCTGGAGTTCATTGGTCTGTTGCAATTACAAAACATAATATAGGTGCATAAGTGACTATAAAACACGACAAAATCCAAATTAGACAGTTTGCAGTTAAAATAGGTGCACTAATTGTCCTATTAGATTTGTTTTTATCTCTGAGGCATAAATAGTATGACCTTAGTCATAAGATAATTTATTCACACCACTTTCATACTCACCCCAAATTTCACATGGATGCTACTTTGTTACTAAAACTATTCACTGCATCTTTTGACAATGTAGATATGATTTTCTCACCAGTACCTGTGTTTTGCACCTGGCCACTTTGTGAGAAGCAACCAGCATTGCTTCACTTTCATGTTGAATTATTTGAAAAGATCCAAATTGCACACTGTATCTTTGATTCCAAGTCATATTGATTTATCCCAATTTCTCACTGGTGGCTGTCGTGAATATGCCGGAAACTGCCACTGTCAAAACGATAAATCATTTCTTGACATCATTCCACTCTTGCTCTCTTTTGTTCTTCCTTAAGGCTGTGAGGGTTTCAGGGCCAACAAAGCTGCCTCATAATGTGTGTGTGGAGAATTTAGACACCCGTGGCAAATGAATGTTTATAAAAATCTTTATCTCCCATTTTGGATCAGATGCATGACTTTCATCTCTTTCTACTATGCTGGAAGCCCTATTAGCTCATCTTTTAAATCTGAAATCTGTGAACATACCGTAAGTTTTTTTTTATGATGGAGAAGAACTGGGAGAGCTCTTCTTGCCTGTGGCTGCACTTATAATTGTAAAAAAAATCAATAGCATGAAAGTGTAGTCACTGCCCTCTTTGAAGAACACCCTACCAATGCCTATAGACTCAAGGAACATAATATTCCAAACAAACTTTCCATATTTCTGAAATTTTAAAATTGTGCTTCACTGATCAATGGATCAGCCTGGAAGTGAACAGCAGCTGATTTTTTATTGATTTTAACTAAAGGAGTTCAACAATAATACCCACTTTTTTTTTTAACGCTTACTGGTACATGGTAAGGTGACAGGATAAACCTTGGTTTTACAGCTTTACAGTTTTAGTGAAGGCTTTGCGATGTTGTACATTTATGCTGATTATTTCACTCTTACTATGTCATACTACTTTTAAGCAATAAAGCAGTATGCAACATGTTCAAATCAATCATGGCTGTTTATCCCCACAATTTTTATCACCTCCCTAGCGTTTGTTTCTTTGTTTGCCAACATTTCAAACTGTAAATTTGTTTGGTACTCTAAACCATGCGTTGTGATCGTCATTTGTTTCCTGCCAACCGAAAATATTTTTGGGAGTCAAATAATATGTTTTATATATATATATATATGGAAGAGTTGGAGAGAGATGGAGAGTTAGCTGTGCACTACATTGTAGCAGATAGATATTGCACAGTGTAACAGCGCATTACATAACACAACAGCTAGTGCAACAGACAGTTATCAGATAGTGTAACAGTGCATTACATGAACACAAAACAGTCAGTCTAACAGACAAATGTTCCATGATCACTTCTTACGGAGCAGCTCGCCATGAGAGATATGTAAAAGAGCTTCATACCTTACAGAGAGGCTTTTGCACACACGCACGCACCCCCCCCCCCCCTGCCCTCTCTGATTGTGAAAATATAGTTGGTTCTTCCTGTTGTCATTCTTAGCAAATTTTTTTTTTTTTTTTGGTCTGCATGTAGGATCCATGGGTTCATCAGATGGGCTGCTAATGTTGCCATTTCATTTCATTTAAACCAGAGGTGGCAAAAACGTGACTTGCGAGTTATTTTGACTAGCAGGTGCCGTTCCCTCTCTGCAATCGTCCGTTTGTTTTTCACATGCTGCTGAGTGATGCAGTGCGTGTTGCATATTTGGTGACTTGGGAAGGAAGTCGTTTTTGCCCCCCTAGATTTAAACTGTTTTTCTGCCATTTTATGTCTCTTTTATTATTAAGACATATGTTCAGTGCAACTTATGGATATGACCACCAAAGGTTTTTTTTTTTTTCTTTCTTTCCTTTGGGGTTACCTGAAAGATTTGAGTATTTTTAAGATGCCATGAGAGCTGTAGCAGTTGTGGCAATCCATTCTGCTAGAGATGACTGTCGTCGCTCTAGACCTAATGTAGGCCATGTATTGTAAGACATCATGGTGTTATGTATTAACTCCTATTACACATTTTCAATGCAACTTTCAGATAAGTATGCAAACTGTAGTGCCAATTTTAAATGTTGCATTTATTTGGTATTTGTAGAATAGGCCCTTAATCTTACTGCTTTTACTTGATGCATGTTGTTCTACCATATCAAAGGATTGGGTATTTGTCCCATTTTGCATCAAAGGTTATGTTGTCTATTAATTATTAAATTTCTTGTTTAGTAATTTTATTTCATTGCTTTCGATTATTTATAATGATAGTAGACTACTGTGCTTATCACTGTTCTCTCTCTCTCATGACAATGAAACTAAAACTAAAATTCTTAAACAGCATAGTGGTTAGTATGTCATTGTTTTGATCATAGATTGTTTATTGAAACTCGTTCTTAGTTTTCTATTATAATTTAATCATTCATTCCAGCTGGTGTATACAAATCCAATATCTGCAATCTTTTAGTTTTTGCTTGTTTCTACTCAATTAGTTTAATTCAAATATCTTTCTTAAATTAATTGGTTTTTGCTGCCCCAAGAAGGCAACTCTACCGTGTCTTGCAATTATAGCATTTCCACACTGATAGACATCATTCCAGGTCAGAAATGATATAGAAATGGCAGACGAAAGCACCACCAGAGGGTTTATTATTATGCAGAAGCGCTTATGGAATGCTTTTATACTGAAACTTCACTTTTTATATTTTGCAGTTTAGGGCATTTGTATGACCACCTTTAATTTGTTCTAGGAGGATAAGGGAAAACTCCAGAAAAATCCTTATCTAGGGCAGTTTGCCTAACCAAGATTTCAACTTGGGCCTTCCGGGTTAGTAGGTAAACATGGTACCCCTAAATCATGAGGTGGGCCCCGGTTTGAAATGAGTCAGAGCTGCAATAGTTGAAAATGAGCAATTCTCTATTTCCACTCAAGCTCAGTGAAAGTACTTCTAATTCAAACTCTTTGCTCGTGAGTTATAACAAACAATTGAGCGTTGTCTGTGCATGCTGAATATAAGAAAGCTCAATTCAATTCATTTATTGCATCTGTTAATCATGAATACGTAATATGGAATTGTCAAAAATTTACATACACATGTTACATGTGTCATAAACTACAAATTACTACCTTAACTTTATTTTCAGTATAAAGCAGTATCTCAATGATATAATTTTTATAATTTTTATAATATACAATAATAATAATAATAATAATAATAATAATAATAATAATAATCTACCTATTTATTAATAAGATTTTATCATCAATATTCATTCCTTGTTTGGTTTTTTTCAAAAGCAAAACTTCATCAACTGTGTAATAACATTTACTAATTAAGAATTTGAGAACTTGCTTTTTGAAATTTGCTATAGAGAATATTTTTTATTTCCAAAGGTAAGTTATTATAAAATTTAATATCTCGATAATAAAGACTGTTTTCATATAATTTACTATTATGTGGGGTTAAATGTAATTTACATTTACTTCTTGTGTCATGGTTGTGTATTTCAGAATTTATATTAAAGTTTTTTATGCGTATTTTCATTTGTACAATAGTTTCATATAATGATACTGGTAATATGTTTAAAAATTTAAAATATGGCTTACAACTATTGGTGTTAGATAGATTGAGCATAATTCTGATAATTTTTTTTTTTTGGACTTGGAATATTTTTATAGTTTCACTGCTATTTCCCCATAAGCTATAAGTGAATGAACTTTTGCAAAATAAACGATTCTTAATGTCTGTATACCCACTAAACTTTTTAGTGCAGATATTTGATAACATGTCTGGCTGAGTCTTTTCATCAATTCTTGTATGTGTATATTCCAGTTTAGATTATGATCCAACCATAGTCCAAGAAATTTTGTTTTATTTAAGTATTTAATTTCTTCTCCAACTAGTGTTACTTTTGTAGAGTTTTCTTTTTTATTAAGTTTATGTTGAAAACTTATGCTAAACATTTTTCTTTGTTAATACGTAGTTTGTTTTCTTCAAACCAAGATGTTATAGGTAGATAAGCTATTAGAATTTACATTTAAAACATCAGGATTTTTATTGGAGATTAGAATACTTGTGCCATCAGCAAATAAGGAAAAGGTTATATCCTGATTCAGGTCATGATTTGTGAGGTCATTGATACATAGTAGAAAAAGTAAGGGAGCCAATGCTGAACCTTCTGCGACACCACTCTCAATTTTACACAAATTTGAGTAAACTCTTTTCTACTGTTATCAAAGTACTCAATTTCTACTAATTGTTTTCGGTTTTGCAGATAAGAGCTGAACCATTCATATGCCACTCCTCTGACTCCATATTCATAAAGCTTATTAAGTAAAATATTATGGTCTACTAGATCGAAAGCTTTCGGGAGATCTAGAAATATGCCACTACAGTGTTCAGAATCATTTAATATTTTATGAATTTCATTTATAAAATGGATTAATGCTGTAATTGTTCATTTCTCTTTTTGAAAGCCAAACTGTGAAGTAGAAAGTATGTTATTTTTTACAATAAATTTTGTCATTCTATTATACCTTGCTTTTTCTATTACTTTGGAAAAAGCAGATGAAAGAGAAATTGGTCTGTAATTTTTAACTTCTGTGTGTGCTTCTTTTTTAAAAATAGGTTTTACTTCAGCTATTTTTAGACATTCTGGAAAACAACCACTTTTCATTGATAAGTTGATCATATAACACAAGGGTTTAACTACGTAGCTGCTTGCTTTTAGAAATAGATTGGAACAGTAATCTAGCCCGGTTGATTTTTTACTCTTAAGGCTGTTTATAATAGTTTTTAATTCACTTTCTGTTGTGGGAGCAAGGAATATAGTAGGATATAGTCTTTTGTTATAGACACTGTTGTTGATCCTCTAAAATCACTTATTAACGTTTTTGCCACTTCAGCAAAATAATTATTAAATATCTCTGCTACTTGCGACAGGTTTGTTATAATTTTACCGTTTTTGCTTAGGCTTTTGCTTTGGTCCTGTTCTCTTGTTTTTGACTTATTTTTGGATCTAGCTATTACCCTATCATTGTACTGTCTGTTTGCAGCTTTTATGATTCTATTATAAATCTTTTTATATTTCTGATAGTATACCCTAAGCGATTCTGATAATTTTGTTTCTTTAACTTGCTTATTCATGTCTTAGATTTTCACCAGATATGCATATCCCTTTAATAATTCACCTTGCTGCTGGTTTATTCTTTAAGCAAATTCTTTGCATGGTATAGAAATATTAATATAATAATTAAATATATTTTGAAAATTCATAAATGCCTCATTTACATCCGTTTTTGTGTACACTTGTTCCCAATGTTCCCTTGAGAATAAATGCTGCAGATAATTGTTTTCGCTTCCAGTACATCACTTATATTGATATCCGTCATCATTGCTATTTATTTTATGTGTACCTTTTAATTTATTTACAGTTGTAAATTTCTGTCCATAATGGTCGGATATGGCACTATCAATAATTTCTATATTATAATCAGTAACTTCTGATTTATTATTAATTAATCTGAAAAGATCTCTGGGAAGAGATGGCATAAAGTGAATAAAGATTTTATTTTTATGACACATAGATTCTCTGAATTGGTAAATAGTCATCATGTAACTATTTCACACCACGCTTATTATTTTTTCTTTTGTATTTTAAAGTTTATTCATGAGCTGCTTAATATCTGGCATGTTCACCCTAACAACTTTGGGCATTACTGAATCTTGTGAAAAATTTTGTGAAGTGCTTATTGTCGAAATGTTTGGCATGCTTAAAATACATTGGCTGTGGTAGTAATAGTAGTGAAGATGATTTTCTTCTTGTTAGACTAGCAAAAGCTGCCATTCTTAC
The DNA here is from genome assembly GCA_030765065.1 of Deroplatys truncata. Lineage (NCBI taxonomy): Eukaryota > Metazoa > Arthropoda > Insecta > Mantodea > Mantidae > Deroplatys > Deroplatys truncata. The sequence goes on from CM060978.1 coordinate 198,834,701, forward strand.
TATTGATAAACTGATCGAATGCAAATCTTTCTTTAAAAACATCATGCAATACATAGATATAGGAATAGTTAAAGGATATTTGGGTATGATTGCGTACATGGCCATTAAGACAAGTTTTATTTTTATACTAAATATGTTGCAAGAACTGTGCACAGTGATTTCATAATTTATAATTATTTTGATTTTGATTGTGTATTCTCCAAATATTTAATGAAGCTGAAAACGTGAATATGCTAATATTGTTATACATCTTTGGTTTATCAGTCATTAAAATCCTCATCTCATATGTTGATTAACCAGGGAGTTAAGCTTACGCTACACTTTCAGACAGAGCTGGCATTTATCCAGCAGCTAGGTCATAATGACAGGTAACGGGTCTATTTTCAGAAACAATCAAAAGTCTGCAAATGCTGGTGTTTTCTGTTTGTTCTCAAGCATAACTATATATTTCCATAGAATCAGTAAAGTAATACGATTGTGGAATGCAGTTGTACAACTGTTCTGATTAGCATCCTTTGTGTGTGTGTGTGGGTTTTTGGAGAATTAATGAATAAAGTGCGGTATATGCTAAACCAAATAGATAGTTGTTCATTGCGACAATATATTAAAAATTCTGACTTTCACTTTTATTAATTTGAATATTTAACTGACCTTGTCTATTTTAAATCTATCCTGATTGAGAAGCCAATTGCAGTTATTTTTTGAACTTTTCCTGGTATGCTTTTGTGGTTTAATCATTTAATTACATCCTATATTGCCTTCCTGAGCCAAAAAGCTGTATCTCAATATTGGATTATTTTTCACTACAGCAGGTTTTGTGAATTATTAAACCGCACCTGATTCTGATTTTGCAATAAGGCATTTATAATTTAAATACATTCTTTTCACCTAATGCACATTAGGTTCAGAAGTACACTGAGATATGTTTTATTGCCTTAGCAGGGTAGCTTATTGAAAATATAGCCGCATGAAATATTCAGAAGAAACAAGGTAACTAATACAGAGCTGAAGCACTAATAACCTTTTTTGGGCGATTGTGTTTGAACTTATCATCCATCATAACTTGCCTGGGAAGTTGATTTTTCTGCATTTATTGCAGCCAATAGGCATTACTCATATTGCAGCCAAAGACTTTTAATATTTTTTATTATTGACATATTTTTAGTAAAATTTTTAACATTTGTCTTTTTAAATTTTATTTCTTAATATGCTTTAATTCGTGCATCATGCTGATTTACACATTAGTATACCAGTGAATTACCTGCATCTCCTTCTCATCTAACTGCTTATAAAATATGCTGTATTGTACCTTGATTTGGATTTATTAGGAACCAAAGATGCACATCCTATTTGCCATGCCTCTTCAATTTCTTGAGTTTTCCTTATACAGGCGAAGTAATCGATGACAAAATTTCGTGGTTTGACTTCATTCGATTTGGCATTTATTTGAGAACAAAGTTTGTCATAGAACAGGCATTTATATGCAGTATTTTTGATACTTCAAACGGCACTTAATGTATAATTAAGCAGATAACATTGCAATTAACATAATTATAATTTGCACAAAAATAGTATGCAATATACATGTGTGATTGTATAACAGAATCTTGCAATATTTACTAGATTTTGTTATAAACCACTTACCACCCTTATATCGCAGTATACTCTAAAGTAATTATATAGTGTAACGCTATTTAAAATAATGTTCCTTTGTAGCATATAGTCCATTTTTTGATCAGCTTTAATGGTTGTGGTAGCATACAGGATTTTATATTCTTTGCACACAGAAAGCAAAGTACAAAAGTGCTGCAAATAAAAGTATGCAATGACAAGTACTAGGCTTACACAGTACATTCCAGGGTGATAAGATCTCATTCATTGGCACTACAAATCATGAAATAAAAATTAGCGCTTTATGGCAACATAGTAATGATTACATCTTTACTTTTTATCTTCTTGATTTTTAAGGGGAAAGAAATTAAATACTGACATTTAAATGTCTTAATATCTCTTGTCGCTTCCTATAATAGAGGACTACAAGTATTATATGTCCAAAAAATTGAGCATCAGGATTTTAGCAGACATACAGGTCTTGCTGTCGCATGAATAAGAAGAAATGTGTTCCTTCTTCCTCTTTACTTGAGTCTTAAGCTTTAAGGATGCCACAAAAATTTTCAAGAGAATCCTCCCATGCCTAACAACTCTTTTCATGGAAAACTTTTGTTATTTTTTGTTTTCCTGGAAATGGCTTGAATGATTTAAAATATATGTGAAATATGTGCATCACCAATACAATTTTTACATAGAATTTTCATTGAATAGCCTGTGAAGTAATCTTAATGGTTAGAGCTCATTAAAATGTACAGTTGTTTTAAATAACCTTTTTTCATTAGCTGTCTCTGATATGTTGTCCATTTGATTTTCCATCGTTTGAAGCATACTTTTTCAAGTTTGTTTTGAGAGGTCATAATGACCTGCTTTTTAAACATTTGATTATTCCAGCAACTTGTATGCTCTGCAGCTGCAGCAGAATGTCGTATATTGGACTCATTACTCATTTTGAGCAACATTTATTACAATTAACAGGAAACAGTTCAGAAAAAAGCCATTTTAGGAGTAATGTGTAGAATAACTATGAAAATAAATGATAGCAGGTAGAGAAAGTCCTGATTGTAACAATCAGATTTTTTTTCTCTTAGAAACTTAAGCATGTTCCATTAGCATCATGCTGTAATTAAAACTCAGTAGATGTGGCTGTTCTTCAAGAGTAGTTAGTTGTGTAAGAATAGTTACTACAATAGGTTTGGTTGAAGAGGGAGTAAAAAGGAATGAAACAAGAAAATCGTCTAAAGTTAATGATGGTCATTTCGAACAGGTGAAAAAAAGAAAAGAATAGTTCCATTAGTGTAAATGTTTGAAGATGTTTAAATATTTTTACTGTGGAAAGTATCATATAAAAGCTCTTTATTTTAGTGTCAGTGTATTATCCAGCAATAACGGCAGAAATCCCATCAGTTTCAAAGTATTGCACCTTCTCAGGGTGGTCTGTTCATTAGCAGATATTCATTGTTTGTATGAGAATTTACTGTTTTCACTCTTAAAATTTCCTTTTTTTGAGCTGACAGTGTTTACAAAGCTGAAAATTTATTTAATTTTCACTCCCAAGTTTCAGTTATTAGTAGGGCCCGGATGTTTAGGTGGAATAAACTTTCATTTTAGGTTTCTTATATGCTTAAAATAGTTTTTTTTATGTTTTGTTTTGTGGATCAATACAGTTATCAATAATTTTGCTTTTTTGGTACTTAGTTGTAAGATTTATATTTTGGCATTGCAGTAGATACATACATTCTCAAATTTTCTGGCGTAAACGATTTCCTATTATCACGTAACACATACTTGTATGAAGAAAAGGTTCTTTCAACGGAACATGACATCATTGGAGCGTAGAGCATAGATGCCAGTGCAACAGGTTCTAGGGGTAGTTTTCCTGTATAGTTTTCTCGCTGCAATACTCAATTGATGATTTTCATATCTACAAAAGCAGGATTTCGTTGAATCTTCCGCAGCTTCGAAGAACACGCAATTCCTGCTGGTCCAGATATTTCTTTACTGGAAACATTGCCAATGGTATCTAGAGCATCTTTCAGTGGCAAAGTTGTACTTTCCAACCTTAGAGTAGTTTCTGGTATAAAACAAATGTCTTAATGTATGCAAGGGAAGCGGCAAGAGTGGGCCACTCGAGTGATTTCTTAGCCTTGGCAATGCAGGAAGCTTTTGTTTCATCCAATTCATTGACAATATTTTTAAGGTCTTTTAAGTGCTCTCGGCATAGTAAATGGCAGCAGACAGCCAAGTCCTGACCTTCTGTCAGCTGCATCCAGGTGTCACCATGTCACATGTGTTGTGTTTAACTGTAGTAACTTGAACTATATACTGTCTATAAGTGGTGGAAGTAATTTTACAATGAGTTTCAATCCGAAAATAACATTCGAAATAGGAAAAACAGCTATTTAGGTTATTTTAGGTGTCAACCCCTCATTTAGGTTTTTTTAGGTGTAATGAAATTCGCATATTCTGCTCCAGGGGGTGTGAGACAAGTATACATCTTGAAATGTGTTAATTAAATAACGAGGAAAAGTATAGGTTAAAACCTAAAACCTAGTTATTAGATCTATGAACAAGTTTAAGCAATAGTAAAAAAAAAATCTGATGTGTTACACTCACATGACTTTCTCTACTCTTGTACAAACTATTTTTACAAACGTTTATTCCACATATGCCTCATGTTAATCGAGATGTTAATCTTATTGCTAATTTTCTTGTAGGTGCAAGGGGAATATGGTAGGCTTTAAGCGATAGTCAAATATTTTAAGAGCTGGTTGCTATGTGGCGCATTCCATTCCCTTTGTATGTCCAGGACCTAAAAAAACATCTGATGTGTTACGCTCACATCACTTTCTCTACTCTTGTACAAACTATTTTTACTAACGCTTATTCTCCATCTACTTCATGTTAATCGAGATAAACATTTGCAGACTCTATCTTATTGTTAATTTGCTTGTAGACATAAGGGGAATATATATTTACAAGGGCAATATAGAAATACAGTAGCCTTTAAGCACATACATATCTCTTAATAGCGGGTTGCTAGGTACAGCACCATTCCCTTCGCCACAGATTAATACTCTTTGCATATCCAAGAAAATCTGATGTGTTATACTCACATGATTTTCTCTACTCTTGTACAAACTATTTTTACAAACTCTTATTCTCCATCTACTTCATGTTAATCAAGATAAACATTTGCAGACTCTATCTTATTGCTAATTTTCTTGTAGATGTAAGGGGAATATATATTTACAAGGGCAATATAGATATACAGTAGCCTTTAAGCACATACATATCTCTTAATAGCTGGTTGCTAGGTGCAGCACCATTCTCTTTCCCACAGATTAATACTCTTTGCATATCCAAGACAAAAAAATGAATAACGAATTCCCATTTGAGAAAATAAGTATTGAAAAATTTAAGAGAATAACAAGCAATATCTCGAAAATGGTTCACTCAACAAAAAAAAAGTATATGACATAAATTGTGTATTTTAATGTGATCTACATTTTTTGTGTAGTAAAATTTTGTCTATCTCTTATGGTTTACCAGTTATGCAAAAGTCGTTCAAAATGAAGAATACTTTTGGAGACATTCCGAGAAAATTCAAGATATACATTTTATTTGTCATGAAGATATCTTAAACATATGATATTTTAATCAAAATCGTTAGAGCATTTTTGAGAAAATTAAAATTTTCGAAAAATGTTCCATGTAAATGGTAATCTGGGGTGGGGGGATTTTCTTGAAAACCTTTGTGTCGCATCTCTGGAAGATACTGAACCTAAATACCAAGTTTGGTGTTTATCCGAGTATTCGCTTCTGAGTTATGCTGTTCACAGACAGACACACAGACACACATGTTTCCAAAAATTCTTTTTTTGGATTCAGGGGGTCTCAAAACATGTATTTCTGGTGAAATCTCGGTATGGAATTTTTGGGTGGAATACATTACTTCCCCTACTTACTACATATATCTTTTTCAGGGTCCCAGTTTATGAAAATGCATATTTATTGGTTTTTTTGTTGTTGTTTGCTTGTAATTTTTGTACCATTTTCTATTTTGTAATTTTCTTGTATTTGCATTCAGTATATAAAGAGTTTCATATTATTGACATTTTACTTAACTTTTAAAGCATTAGAAATCTCACTATGCAACTGAGAAATAAGAGCAACTTTTAACATTCTTTACTTACATTCTTGGAAGAAAATTACATTTCTATTTAATGGTTAGTCTGGAAAAAAGTTGCTTGTTAGGCGATCAGATATAATTACGTTGCAAATTCATGTACCAAAATAGGTATAGGAAAGGTTAGTTTTCCCAACTTTTGCATTAATTAATGCATACAGTCAATATTGTCGTTATCTTTGTGTCATGCCATAGGCTATGAGTCCTCTTCATTAACAATGAATTTTGTTTAATTTGAGAACTTAAAAGGTTAATGCCACAGTTCTTTTACCTGCTTCAAAAACAATTTTCGGAGTTTTTTTTTATTCTTTAAACAAGAACATGGAACAAATACATTTTTAATTAGTTTTCTAAATTATCTCATTCATAATACCTACTTTCTCTAGTTGTATAGCAGTTATGCCCATTTAGTTTATAATTTACTGTACACTTATTTAATAAATCAAATAAATCTGTTTCAGATGATTTTTACTTTCTCTACCATGTAATTACCTAGTAGGTAGAGAAGGTATTGCATTCCACCCAAAAATTCGATGACCAGATTTCATCAGAAATTTATGTTTTAAAAAAAGATAAGTGCTTGTCTGTGAACAGCTTAACTCAAAAACAAAAGGTGGGATAGATATTGAATTTGGTATTTAAGGATGTGACATGGAGATTTTCCAGAAAATTCCTCACCCCAACATGGAACATTTTTCGAAATTTTTTATTTCCGATTTTGATTAAAATACCACATATTAAAGATATTTGCATGACAAATAAAATGTATATCTTGAGTTTTGTTGGGAATAGCATGTGAAGTCCTCTTCATTTGGAAGGAATTTTTATATAATCTTGTATAACTGGTAAACGTTGTGATAGACGAAGATGTACTCCACAAAAAAATGTAGATCTCTTTAAAAGACACATTTTTTTCAAATAACTTGTTTGTGGTATAAGCCATTTCAGATATATCCGTAATTAATGGTTCGAATTGTTGAATACTATTATTCTTTTTAACTCCTGTCGGTTTTCAGTTGTTTCTCGCAACTGCATGGAAAGAGTATGACATTTTAAAGCCAGCATATAGCGGCCAATTCTTAAACATTTGGCTATCGCTGTTAACTTTGTATCCTAACGAAATGTGTAATGTAGCTATTTCTGGGAAGGTTTATCTCAAAACGAAGTAAACAGAGAATAAACTACCGTAAGAATTTGTCTACCCACTAATAAACGATAAAAAGTCGTGAATGTAACACGAGGTTTTTAGTAATTATGTCATTATTTAAGAAACTAAGCATTTTAAAGTTCATTTTTCAAACATTTATAGGTCATCAAAATCCGTGCTTTGGTTATAATGCTTACATTTCTGTTGTGCCTTTAAAAATATCTAATGATAAAAAGTACAACGAAATGCAGCGAACAGGTTTGAAGAACAGGAATGTTGGTTATGCACGATGTGTATTTTGACTTGTAGATACATAGATTGTCAGCAAAGTGTTGTTAAATACACTGCTGGACTCCGGGTGGAACTTGTGCAGTGGCAGTCAAACTCGTTCCTGCCTCTCATTTCTTGTCACCTTTAGCAGAGCGACGGTCGTGACCAAGCCGGCACCCTCGCAAGGCCAAGGTCCAAGGGGTCTATTGCTGGAGCACCCCACAATGTACCTGGCTGAAAGAAAGGGGTCGTTTCACTCTCCTTTGTGGTGTTCTTCCCACGCCAGCATGTTTGCGCAATGTTTACTGCATCATTAACCTGCCGCATTTAGCGTCCTATTATTGCTTTTGCTAGTCATTTGACGCCTAAAGGAAGTTGTAATGTTGAACAGGAAGTTGCAACTAAAAATAACCATATATGTAGAAAAATTTATTCTCCAAATTGCCATAAAGAAAAGCTAGATAATTTCGTCTAGATGACCGTTGGAAATAAGTTGTCGTGCACTTCAGATCATAAATTTCAAGAAAAAGTCTCTTGGAGTATAAATTTTAAATAACATTAATATAATATGTAAAAATAAAGCTGATACTGGAGACTACCTAGTGTGATATAAGTGCTACGCTACTCGTGTAAGGGAAATGCTTTCTTTGTCTATCAGAATTGTTACACAAAATTTAGGATATTTAACATACAAAAGATGCTGTCTTCAGTTAAGTGCATAAACCACCTGCAACTCGGCGAGTAAATTATATTGTTATATGTCTATATTGATTTTAGACAAGTATAGGGCACCTATGGCAAGAGAAGGAATTGTGCTAAGAAGCGAGAGAGTATTGGACAAATTTAGAAATAGAACCGGTTCACAATAGCAGAGAAAGTTAGGATATCGAGCTACTGAAATTGTGAAGGCTTACAGAACAAAATTTACGCGGTAAGTTTGAAATAAATATTGGCGAAGCTCGACTATTTGGGGTTGGTTGAAACGTGTTTGAAAGATGATATAATGGTAAAAGAGTTATGTATGCATAAAAACAGATAAGGTAGCTAAGAAGGGCAGAGATTCAGGAGGCGTAGCTGTTATTAGGAGATGCTTGAGTAAAGGTGTTAAAGAAGTGTGGTCAGAACATACAATTTTACTGTGGGCAGTATTAAAGGATAAACAGTGTTGATGAGAATTTAATTCGTTTATGTGGGGGAAATGAAGACATTGAACTTGATATAATCTTTGACTGTAAAGGAACAGAAATATGTAAAAATTAGTTCATTAATCAGAAATGGTTGAATATATCTTGGATAAACAAAATAGCATTAGAAAAAAATCGTTCAAAAGGGCAGTAGAAAATATGTAGGGTAATTTGCTGATAAAGTGAAAATTAAATGGAATTGGACAGTGAAAAGGAGTTACATAGACAGCTTTGGTGTTCATGACTACATTAAACACAAATTGTATAATCATGTAGGTATTTGTAAATTTCTGAATAGTCGGATAACGAGCCTTGGCTGAATGCAATTAGCTTAGCAAAATAAATAATCTTATATGCATGAAATGAAGTGCGTTGTTAGGAGTTATGATGCTTAGGGCTAAATACCTTTTGTGCTTAATATTGCTTGAACTGAATTTACGCAGGCATTCAAAAATTAAGCCTGCAAAATTATTAATGCCCGTTGCCACGGTAAAATGTTTGGAAAAATTTCCTCATAGCTGACAAAATAAGTAATTTGAAACGCGATTGGGGCTGTACACCAAAAACTTCAAATTCTTTACCCGCTGTCTGTCATAAATATATGCACGGAAATAGTCTACAACATTCTGGTCGGAATGTTGGCGTAAATGACAATTAGTACAAAAGAAATAATGCGAAAATTATTCCATTTCTATTCTTGTTCCGTGATATACAAAAATTGTGATACCTTTACATAACTTTCTGTGCCCTATATCTTTATTAGTGAGTATACAAACTATTCTTATTAAAGCTTCTTTTTCTACCTACTACATTTAATCCAAATAAAGCTTTGCAAAAATAGCTACATTACACATTTCGTTATAAATACAAAGAGAACAGTGATAGTCAAATAATTAAGAACTGGACGCTATTTGCTGATCTTAAAATTTCACAGTGTTTCTATGCAATCGCGAGAAACAACTGAAAATCGGCGGGACTTCAAAAGAATGACAGGTGTTGAATAATTCGAACCTTTAAATACGGATATTTCAGAAAGACTTATGCCTTTAAAACTTATTTTAATTAAATTGTGTGTTTTAAAGAGATCTACACTTTTTGTGTGCTACATTTTCGCCAATCGCTTAACGTTTTCAAGTTATACAAGATTATACAAATTCCTTCCGAATAAAGAGGACTTCCTAGGCTATTCCCAGAAAATTCAAGATATACGTTTTATTTGTCATGTACATATCTTTATATATAGTATATTAATCAAAATTGTTAGTCATTTATTAGAAAATCAAAATTTACGAAAAATGTTCTCTGTGAAGGGTAGATGTGGATGGGGGATTTTCTTGAAAATCTTCGTGTCGCGTACTTGGAAAGATGCTAAACTCAAATACCAAGTTTGGTATTTATCCGACTTTTCGTTTTTGAGTTGTGTGTCTGTCTGTGAACAACATATCGGACATGTTTCCAAAAATGTTTATTTGGATTCAGGCACCTCAAAACCTGTATTTCCTGAAATCGCGGTATCAAATTTTTGAGTGGAATGCAACACTTCCCGTACTTATTATATGTAGTAGGGAAAGTAAAAAAAGGTTTATGACGCTGGATTGGGCCCTAGTTGAAAGGCGATGTAAGTGGACGGTCAGCGATACTATTATACGGCCTATTTCTCAAATTTCTATTGCAGTTTTGGTCTCAGTATCTGCGTTTCTGTTGTAGTGATTTTACTGGGTGCAAATGCCTTATATTCCTCAGCGATTCAAGGATTTTGTGCTCCAGTTATCTTATACAGAAACAGTAAGTATAGCTTGTTTAACATTAATCTTAAGCTTGGAAAGTAAAATCAAACGTGAAAAATTCAATGCCACAGCCAGGGCGCAATTTGGATTCGACTTTTCAAATTTAGCCTCCACATGGCTAATGTGAAAGAAGACAATAAAGTAAATTTAGTGTGCTCAGCTAGAAACCCGAAATTGAAAGCACTTGCAGCATTGCAAATAGTCTTTAAAAGTATATTATGGAGTTATTCAGATCACCTTGAAAGTTCGCTGGGATATATGAATTAAATAAGAGAAGTACAGTGCGTTTTGCGGGGTGTAGTCATGACTGGTTCATACTGTATAACATATAACATTAACATGTTTAGTCAGTTGGAAACATAATGAACAAGGGTGATTGACTTAGCTTTTTGAACTGTAATGTTGATAAAATTAAAGTACCTACTTGCGACGTAAGTTGCCATTGGGGTATGTTATCTCAAAAATGATTTGAGAACATGTGGTTTACCGGAAAAAATGCGAGTCATTTGGGGAAATTAGTGTCGTTCCGGCAAGTTGCTATGGTAGCTCAGTTGGTTAGTGCAACCTCAGGAAAGCGGAAAATCCGCGGTTCAAATCCCGGCTATGACATTGAATTTTTCAGCGTGATTGTAACTTTCCAACTCTTGTACACTCGGCCTTGTGTGATTGTAAAGTTGGTGTTCAAATTAGTTTTCTTGTCCTGGCGCAAAACTTCAAGTACATAATAGGAAATCTTTTATTCCTAAAGTGATGTATTTATCAAAATGTTGAATGTGTAGCGCAGTTCCACTAAAGAAATTCACAGGGGAAATCCAAAATCTGCACCAGTTACGAAAACGAGAACTATATCACGAATGAATACACGTGTAAAAGCTATTTCCCAAGCCCTACTAATAAATGAAGATGTCAGATAAACCACACCTGCTGTGAGCATTAATGTTTTTAAGATCTGGAAATATATGCTGTTTGATTTCACTGAGCATCAATAACGGCAGCATTTTCTAATGTTGTAATTTAAATGTGAATCGTTTTTGATGGCATATTGCCATCCCCTGTTACGAGAGTTGAGTGATATTTCAGTGGTATCCTGATTAGTTCTGAACCTGAACATTTTTATCTCTTTCCCTATTAGTAATTTGTGTTCATTTAATCATTTCCTGTTTTGAAGGTTAAGCGGCGTGTATGAAATGAAGAAAATAATAAATATTTTGTATTGCATAGGATCATATCAGCGCCACCGGGTGCCGGAATTTCTTCCCACAGCTCTTTTACATGCTAGTAACTCTATTTACTGGGGCTGCCACTTTTAAGCACACTTAAAAACCATCGGTCTAGGTCGGGATCGAACGTGCGATCTTGGAATCGGAAGGCCACCACCTGAGCCACCCAGACCGACGATTGAAATGAAGAGAAAGCACAAAACGAATAATTAAAAAACAAGACCGCATCTGCCCTATGGAATGTGAAATCAGAATGCTAGCGAAGTTGACAAAAACGATACGTAAATAAAAATAAAAACTACTTTTTCACGGCATTTCATGGCAGTGCTTAAATGCAGTAGAGAGGAATCAAAGCAAACAAAGAAGGTTGAGGATGCAATTCACAGGAAAGAGAACAAAAAAGAATAAATGACAAAATTAACGAATGAAAAACAAAAGTAAAAACGATTGTTCGAAAGAACCTGAGGCGGTATTTAAATGCTTGTGAAGACTTTGGAAATAAGCGGTAGCGTTTTTGAGAAGTAAATAGTAGTAGTAGTAATAATAATAATAATAATAATTATTAATAATAATAATAATGCAATACAACAGGAAACAGAACAAAGTGTAACAACGGTTGTCTATTACCTTGCTGTTCATCAGACACGAATATTAATGTTACTATTCATATTCACCCAACTATTCTGTTGAATGAACCAATTACCAATTTCTTCTAACAATTTTAGTGAAAGAATAGTCACTATATAACAAACTTAAAATAAGCTAATGAAACTTAAAGGGTCGTTAAATGTGAAGCTAGACTGGAAGATTTTATGAATGTTTCTGTTAAGCCCGAACTATATATTACTACTATTCTTGCTCTTTTGTTTTAAAGACCAACCATAAAAGTTTGAGAATTACATTCGCAAGAGGTGTACCAGCTATACCTCTTGAAAGATTAGTCTGGGCAGAAAGTGAACATTCAACTGTCGAAGATCTATGGGTCGTATCCCGGCTATGGCACTCTGCCATTTTCGAACCTCATTCAGCTTCCCAAGATTAGTCCCACACCTCCAGCAGGGGGTATATAGAATTTTATTTTTGGGGACCCCCGAAAGTGACTTTAACCAGGATGAAATAAAAAATTTGGAACACTTGCAGATGACACGCAGCCATAATACGCTGGTATAAATACGTAGCATTGTCAAGAATTATTATTTCAAACAAGTGCATTCTTGGGGTTCTGAGGCAGAACTCTCTATTTTCTGTGTGGCGTATAAGTGTACTGATTCCTTACAAAGTGGAGTTTACAACATTTTTCACAAGTGTTAACACATTTTCAGTTTAAAATTTTACAAAGATTTAAAAGTACAAATGTGTTTAAAACAAAATCAAGTCTTCTTGTAACACTAGCAGATATATCTGAATATAAGGAGTATCCCTTATACAGGAATATCACCGTGAATTGGCTTCTAATTGTCTTTTTGTGACAAAGGTTCTCTGAAGAAGTAGTGGAAACTGACAAAATAGTTATGTCGTGAGAAGAACATGGAGACAACAAGGAATTCATATCTTTAAAGCTCCTTCCCAAGTTAGATATCTTAAGAAAATTCCCTTTTGAAAAATAGAATCTCTTTCTAAAGACAAAGTTCCTTCTGGGACTGATTTTAGTTAAAATGTCTGCGATTGCCTTTTCTTATCAAAATATTTTCACGGCTGTTGTACCAGTAAATAAGATATTTCGGGGGGGGGGCTTTAAATACGTCCCAAACTTCCGGTGTGAAACAACAACGAATCCCATAAGTTTCGATGCCACATGTGCTTTATTGATTAAATGTTTGTAGAATCAGAATTTGACCTTGAAACATATAAATAAAGTTTAGGTAAATCCCAAGAAACATGGGTGTATCAATGGGGTGTAGACTAGGAGCGATGTGAGAATGTTAAGAAGTCCAGCCTTGGGCGAGACACTTTCATGTCTGTGGAAACATGCCTTAAAATTCGCGAATACGTTAATTGCTAGTTTCACAACTTTTAGAGTGTCGTACTATGTTGGGCTTTCAGTGACATTGTCTCTTTGAGCAGCATATATCAACGCTGCATATATTGACACACATAGAGGTGCCGGTATGTGCGCATGGGGCGCCGTATAGGGGCTTGCTCCGTTGCTTTGGCACATCACTTTGCTGGCAGTGCTCCTGCATGGCGAGCGACACCTATTTTACAGTTCTTGAATCTAGAACGCACCTGAGACACGAAATCCATGCACATCTTAGATGTAGAATTCATGCTCTCAAATGACACGGAGAAACAATCATAAACTCCGAGTAGAAAAAATGCTATACAAAATGTTGCTCATGCTTAATATTGTTTTCTGTTTATGAAGAGTTGCAAGGCATTATCTTTCCAATGTTTAATAATTTTTTACTTTCTTTACGACGTACCTAATAGGTAAAGAAGATACTGCATTCCACCAAAAATTATATATCGAGATCTCGCCGGAAGTGCGTGTTTTGATGCCCCAGAATCCAGAAAAAGCATTTTTAGAAAAAGATCCTTGTGCATGGGAACAGCTTAACTCAAACGAAATGTCCGATATATACAAAAATTGGTATATAGGTTCAGCATTTTTCTAAGATGCGACACTAAGAGTTTCAAGAAAATTCCCTTAGCCAAACTATCGTTATTATGAAAGACTTTTCGAAATTATCAAATTTCTCAAAAATGGCTATTAACGATTTTGGTTAAACTACATGTTTAAGAAGCTTGCATGACAAAATGTATATAATGAATATTCTGGTAAGGAATTTTGTATAATTTTATATAAATGGTAAATTTTAAGAGATGGATAAAAGCGCAATGCACAAAAATTTAGATAAAACACATAATTTATATAAATAATTTTTTGTGGTATCGGCCTTTCCGAGATATCCATTATTTTTCATTTGCAATTTTCAATACTTTTGTCATCTTTACTTTCTCTGTTACATACTTGCAGTAATTAGAGGAAGTGTTGTATTTCACTTAAAAATTCGTTGTCGAGGTTTCACTGGAAATACATATTTTGAGGCCCCCTGATCCTCCAAAGCGGTTTTAGAAAAATTTGCGTGTGTGTCTGTGAACAGCATAACTCAAAGAAAAGTCGGTTAAATACGAAACTTGGTATTTAAGTTTAGGACCTTCTTTCCAAGGATGCGACACTAACATTTTGAAGAAATTCCCCTCACACAAAACTACCTTTTACATGGAAAGTTTATGGTTATTTTTTATTTACTCAAAATGGCTCCAACTGTTTTGATTGAAATGCCATATGTTTAAGCTAATTTGATGACAAAATGTATATCTTGAATTTTCTGTGAATAGCCTCGTAAATAGTAAAATATAGATAAAGTCTTACTACACAAAACACGTAATCTCGTCGAAGCACACATTTAATGTTAAATAACATTTTTTGTGGCGTTAACCATTTCCGACATATTCTTTGTTATTGGTTTGAATTTTCAGATACTTTATATTTTTCTCAACTGAAAATCGGTATTCTTTCTTTTTTTCTTTCTTTTTCTTTTATGCAAAGACAACAAAATTTCAGTCACATAGCGACCGGCTTTATGAGGATTTGACTATATTGCTTTAGCTTATTGTATTCTTCTTATACCTATAACGAATGGAGTAGATGACTAATGAAGGTTTATTTGTATTAACAATAAGTGAATAGAAGAATAGGCTTTTGCACGAATAGTTTGTAGAAGAGTGAGTAGAAGTCATGTGAATGAAACACCTCAGATTGTTTAAACGTGCTGTCGCTATTAAGTTGTTTTCCGTATGTCATTTTTCAAATTGCTATCGCTCTGGAGTTGTTTCTCGTAATATCCTGGAAAGAGTATGGAATTTGAAGGCCAGCATATAGCCGCTCCAAATTAAATTGAGCTTTATTTATGGGCGCTCTTTAACTGCTATGGTCCTTGGCGTCCCATTCTATATTGGACGTGAAAGACAGATAATTTTGCTCAGAGGTCTCTCTATCAGGCTTGAGGTTCTTTTACGTGCCGTAAATCTACGATCACCGGCGTTACTTCCCTTCCAAAGGAAGCCATGCTAAGGATTTTTACGCTCAAAAAGATCATCGCCCTCCGCGTTTGAACCCACGACCTTGGGAACTAGAAGTTAGCGTGGTAACCACTACACCACGGAGGACGACGTGTACACACACACACACACACACACACACACATACACACACACACGCGCGCGCGCGCGCTCTGGCTATCCTCCTCTTAGCTACAATGAAAATGGAATGGAACTATTTCTTCAAAGGTTTATCTAGATTAACATGAAATAGATAGAAAAATAAAACATGGAGCCTCTTAGTCCATATAATTTGAAATCTACATCTGTAATTTAGTCGTACGAGGGCGACACTGAAAAGTTTTAGAAAATCAAACAAGGATTAGTTTTAAAAAAATTAAATGATTTCATTATTTTTCAAAATATTCCCCTTTAACATCAATGCACTTTTGCATTCGATGAAACCAGTCCTTAAAGCAATGATGCATTTTTCCCGAGGCACTTCAGAAACCAGGTGTTTATAATGTTCCGTTGCTTCATCTAATGACGAAAAAAAGAATTCCACGCATTTCATTTTTAATTTTTGGAAACAAAAAGAAATCACAAGGTCAGGACTGAATGGTGGGGATTCCATGGTGCTGACCTTTTGGGATTCAGATACTCAGTTGTTAGTTTTGCTGTATGTGACGATGCGTTGTCATGATGTATTGGGCATATTTCTAGAACTTTTTAAAAAATTCTGGGTAAACAGACATTTGTGTACCAATTGGCAGTAACGGTACACCTATCTTCTAGTCGTCCTCCGTGGTTTAGGGGTACCATGCAAGCCTGCAGTTTTCGAGGTCGCGGGTTCAAACCTGGCGGAGAGCGATGAATTTTTTTCGGACGTAAAAATTCTTAGCATGGCTTTCTTCGAAAGGGAAGTAAAGCCTCTTGTTACGTGTCGTAAATTTACGACACATAAAGAACCTCAAGTCTGATAAAGGGGCCACTGAGCAAAATTTCCGGTCTTTCACGCCGAATATAGAATGCAACGCTAAGAACCACAGTAATAAAAACATAACCACATAAAAAACTCAATTTTACATGATCACGAGAGCCTCCCCCCCCCCAAGAGAAAAAAACCTTCCCATCTCAGAAAAGTATAGGTTGAAAATTTAAACCAATAATTAGGAATACCTCTGAAATGCTTAACTCTACAAGAAAACTATTTGACATACAGTGAATGCTTAAACGAGCTATATACGTTTTTGTAGCAAGATTTAATTTCTTACGGTTAACCAGTTACGCAAATACCATTCAGAATAAAGAGGACTTCAGAAGCTATTCCCAAAAAAATTCAAGACATGCATTTCATTTTTCGTGAAAATATCTTAAACATGCGGGATTTTAATAAAAATTGGAGCCATTTTTGAGAGAAAAAGCATTTCGAAAAATTTTCCATGTAGTTTGGGGGAGGAGATTTTCTTGAAAATCTTCGTGTCGCATCTTTGGAAGACCTTGAACTTAAAATACCAAGTTTGCTATTTAATCCACGTTTCGTTTTTGAGTTACGCTGTTCACGCGCACGCGCGTACATGCTTTTTTACATTTGCACATCGAATTGCTGTTGGGTGGAATGCAATACTTCTACTTACTACTATAGAGAAAGTAAAAACTGATGCAACAGTACAAATAAATGACACAATAGGCATTTTAGGCACCATAAAACCCTTTCATACAGTTATATTTTATATAAAATGTGAAGGTATTGAATCTATTTTGGTTTATAAGCACACAAAAATTGGCATTTAGCCTAAAATCCGTGGTCTGGTCATCCTCTCCGATGTTGGTTCCATTTCTAGTGATACATATTTGTTTTATATTCTATTCCAAAACACAAAAGTCTTCTGTATTAGATTTAAACAACCATTCTACCATTCTTCTACAACTATTTTATCAAAAGCTTATTTTTCTACCTACTTGATGTTAATCCGAGGTAAACGTTTCCAGAAGAGCTTTCATATCACATTTCGTTTTAAGTGTAAGGGGAATACAGAGGCTGAAGCGATAGCCAGATCCTTAAATAAAGCGGGTAGCTAAATCATAATATACCGGCTTTGAAATCCCAGATTCTCTTCCCGACATAATAAAGAAACAGGAATGGTAAGTCAGCACTTAAAAAAAATTACAAACATTCGTAAATTGACACCAGTAGCAGTGAATATGCTTAAAAGTGACAATTGTGTGCTTTAAAGAGATCTGGATTTTTCGTGTAGCAAACATTTCTCTATCTCTTGTGATTTACCTGTTGTATAAAAGTACACAAAATTCATTCAGAATGAAGAGGACCTCAGGCTATTTGCAGAAAATACAAAACGTGAATTTGATTGGTCATACAAATTCTTAAAAATACGGCATTTTAATCAATATATTTAAAATCATTTTTGAGGAAATAAAAAATTAAAAGAGACCTTCCATTTAAAGAAAGTTCGCGGTGGGAGTTTTTGTTGAAAATCCTTGTTTCGCATCTTTGGAAGAAGCTGAACTCAAATACTAATTCGCTATTTATTGAAGTTTCGTTTTTGAATTGGGCTGTTCGTGCGCGCGGGGACTTTTTCTAAAGTTTTCGTGTTCGGGGGACCTCAAAGCGTGCATTTCCGATGAAATCTTTATATAACTTTTTGGGTCGGAATGCGGTACTTTAATTATGTGGCAGAAAAAGTAAAGAAGTGCAGTTCTTGTGGGAACTTTCATATGTGAGTCAATTTTCTAAGTACACACTTTCACTGATCATAAGAATCTCATCTGAGCATAATTATATTGATTTTGGTTTCTTGTTTTTCCTCTTAATATCCATGACTGAACGCATCCCAACTCGGTCCCGTTATCTTCGTGAGTAAAATGTCAACATGCCAACTCAGTCCCGTAGTATACACTGTCAACAACCCAACTCAGTCCCGCAGCATATACTGTCAGCAACCAAACTCGGTCCCATGCATATAAAACCGTAATAATACTCTGAGCGTAGCGAAGTGCTAAGTGGTGTGGCATTCCTGTTACGAAAAATCGATAGTGACACTGAACGCAAGTAGTTGGTTGTGACCGTGACATTGCTGATAGCTCTTCAGAAAAAAAGAAACGTTATTACAGATTACATATTTTAGCGTTTTTAAAAGTCTTTCATTTGATTAGAATTGCAATTTATTTTAATAATACACCGATTTTAAACTATTTTGTGTGTGTAGCTTACAAAATTGTTACATGCATTTAGTAGAGCAAATGTTTTCCTTAACATCTGATTTTGCGGTTTAAATCGGTTTTAGTGAAACACGAAACTGCAATAGTCTGAAATAAATTGAGATTAATTTCCTACAGGACCGAGTTAGGTTGTTTATATTTTGGAAAACGGGACCGAGTTATGCCGGGATTACGATCAACTTAACGTAACGTGACTTAAACGCGACGTAATGCGAAAACTTTTCCTTCACGTTACGTTAAGTTTGACATCATTGGTAATTAGAATATATCGGCGTTAAGCAGTATCATGAAATAATAAAACCAACTACCAACCGAGAGTAATTTTTGTTACTTAAGTGCATCCTTGGACCTTTAGTTCAGTAGCATTTCATAACTTCACGTTACGTCCCGTCGCGTTAAGTAAAGTTTATCGTAATCCCGGCATTAGGTCGTTTAGATTTTGGAAGGCGGGACCGAGTTAGAATTTGAAAGTAGAAATGGGACCGAGATCGGTTTCACCGCCATGATTTGATCTATACAGAAAAATGGGAACACCGAGAACTTAGTACAAGTATAATAGCTTGTTGGACATTTCTGTTCAAGATTCGTTTTATTGTTCCGCATACTTTGGAGTCGGCCACTTTCCTATATTGTAATTATGAGAGATACGCAACCCAAATACTTATCTAATCCTGTTTTGTTTATTATAGGATTTTTTTCCAGAAATGCCGTTATCTTGATTTATTATAAAGGTCTTAAAAGCTAAGTATTTATTACAAATGTTATTTAATTTATTAGTTTTCATTTGTAATTCTTCAGCTTTCGCCAATATTAATTGTCATCTGCGTGTCTCGCAGAATTTATGTTCAGGAAGTATATTTTCGGGTGTAACATCTGCAATGAATTAGAAAAAACGAATCCATATTTTAAATGCCATTTATCTCGTGAGATTTATACATAACGAAGGAATTTCTCATAAAAGTTTTGCAGAAGAGTAGGCAACCAGAAGGCATTAGAAGCTGACTTCTAAAGATAGTGGATTCATTACAGTATGGACATTTGCTTAGGTAAGTTAGGGTTAGGTTACAATTCCTTAAATTTAAAGAATATTACTTAATTAAGAGACGGGAAAGCATCCAGCGTCGAAATCCTCTAGGGTTTTAATAATGGCTCTTACAATGCAAATCAACAGGTCATTGGGCTATCACGGTAAATCCACTTATGACCAGTTCCATTTTTGCTACGTTGAACTTCCGGTTTGACGAGCGTGTTGTTCTCGTTTCACATAGTTGCTCTGGTGACTGTTATAACTCCTGTTATCTTCAGACGAGGCTTGTGATTGCATTTTTCTTAAAGTTATTTAAGCAAGGTGAAGAGAAATTCCTGTTCTTTTTATCTTCAGGGTAAACCAATTTGTTACCATAGCTTAATCTTGCGTAGGCACGCGCCAGTAATTGAAAACTTTCAATTGCCACTAGGTGATTTTCCATTCGAAGCAACTATAATTGGGCAATGTATGCTTGCTTGTAGCATTTCTATTAACTCCGAACAGATACAGCTGTAACATGGTTGCCAAATTTAAATTAAAGTATCATACCAACACTTCAAAATTATGAATTTTACTCGAATGATCGTACATTAAAAAATCTGATGTTTCACATGACTTTCTCTACTCTTGTACAAACTATTTTTACAAACACTTATTCTCCATATGCTTCATGTTAATCGAGATATCGAGATGTTAATCTTGTTGCTAATGTTCTTGTAGATGCAAGGGGAATTGGTAGGCTTTAAGCGATAGTAAAATATTTTAAGAGCTGGTTGCTATGTGGAATATTCCATTCTCTTTGCATTATCAGGATAAAACAAAAAAATGAATCACGAATTCCCATTTGAGAAAAGTATAAGTATTGGAAAATTTAAGGGAATAACAAGCAATATCTCGAAAATGGTTCACTCAACAAAAAAAATGCACATGACAAATTTATTTTAACGCAAACTACATTTTTTGTGTAGTAAAATTTTGTCTATCTGTTATGGTTTACCATTATGCAAAAGTCTTTCACAATAAGAATATTTTTGGAGACATTCCCAGAAAATTCAAGATATACATTTCATATATATAATATGATATTTTAATCAAAATCGTTAGAGCCATTTTTGAGAAAATTAAAATTTTCCAAAAACGTTCCATGTAAAGGGTAATCTGGGGTGGGGGGATTTTCTTGAAAACCTTCGTGTCGCATCTCTGGAAGATACTGAACCTAAATACCAAGTTTGGTGTATGTTTGTTTCTGAGTTATGCTGTTCACACACACACACACACACACACACACACACACACACGGACATGTTTCCAAAAATGCTACTGCAGTACTATGATATAATATCTGATGTGTTACATTCACAGGATTTTCTCTATCCCTATCGTTTTGGGCATATCTACTATTCATATGGAATCTTATTTTTTATTTTTCTATCTACTTCATTTTAATGTAGATAAACGTCTGTACAAATAGCTATTACACATTTTGCTATAGATACGAAGGGAGTAGCTATAGTCAAATGTTTAAGAACTGGACTCTTGTATGCTGGCCTTAAAATTCCATACTCTTTCCATGTAATCGCGAAAAACAACTGAATACCAACAGGATTTAAAAAGACTAGTTTTGTATTTATCCATTTTTCGTTTTTAATTATGGTGTTCAGAATCGTTTGCTAAAATGTTTTTTTTATTCAGAACATATTTTATTCAAAACATGTATTTGCGCTGAAATGTCGATATCGATTTTTTTGGCTGGTATGCGGTATCTGCTCTACCTACTATGTACGTAATGATAATGCTGAGTCGATATTTAATTTTTTCCAATGAAAATCTCACGCATTTTGATAAGGAAGGCCTACTATGTGTAAAATAATCGTTGACACAATGAGTCTAAAATATAACGCTATAACTGACTCCATCGAAATGGACTAGCGCACTTATTTGTATCAGCCTTTCCACAGTAGTGATGTAATTATGAAAATCCGAAACGGCATGACTTTAATTTAGGAGGAAAATTCCCATAACAAATAAGTATTACACATAACAATGCGTGCTTAATTAAACCCACAGCCAACATCGACGTAGCATAATAATGATGCTTGATTACTAACAAGTATTAATAGAGAATTTTGTACAATTTGTTGTAAGTAAGACTAGAACTGTTTTGTCATTATACAGTGTCTTCATAAAAATACTGTCATACTCCAAACTGGCACCACGTCGCCTTGGATAATCGTATTTAAATGAAATGGGTGACATCCGAAAAAAAAACTCAAATATTTTTGTGCATATCAGAAATGCACAATAATGAACAACAATGAACGGGATCGTGGCAATCAAACACAGAAACTAAATTCACTCACGTTTGTGATTAGTCGGTTCATTGTTGGATTTTTAACATGGAGGTTACATGTGGATGTTTGCTTTTTTTTTTTAACATGTACCATGTGCAAGCTCCTTGAAAAGTTAATTGCGAAAAGACTTCGTTGGTGCTTGGAAACTAACCATTTGCATAGCAACATATAAACTGGCTTTCGTCAAAATTGTTCTACAATAGATAACCTGGTCATGCTTGAATTTTCTCTGAGATGTTGCCGAAGTTGTCTGGTATTTTTTTGATTTCATTGAGTCGTCCATTTCGAGTTCTTGAAGACGAGTTTTAATGTGGTCGTAATCTCGAAGAGCATTTACGTGAGACTGGTTGCCTGTTTTCGGAGAAGTAATTGAAACTTTTGGTAGTCGACAGCATATGATTTTAGTCAGTCTTAACATAGAAAAGGCATACGATTACATTTGGCGAAATTACACAATTCAATCTCTAACGAAATTTGAAGTCAATGGAAACATGATCTCATTCATCTACAATTTTCTGCAAAACAGACGGATCGAGTAAGAGCTAATGGTTTTCTATCCCAACCTGTTAGTTTAGAAAATGGCATACCACAAGAGTCTGTCTTAAGTGTGACACTATTTTTAGTGGCCATCAATAAAATTGTGTCATGCCTTCGATCACCTGTTAAGGTGTATTTATACGCTGATGATATTACCATATTTTGTAAAGGATGAGACATAAAGACAACTCAAGAATTACTACAATTGACCCTTCAGAATCTCCATACTTGGAGCTGCAGTACTGGTCTTCGATTCTCACTTTTAAAAAGCCAATGCATACTTTTCTCTAGATCTAGAAAACTACTTCCACAACCTGAATTGCTAATGAACAATCATCGCATACTAATTGTCAATAACATTCGCATATTTGGATTGCAATTTGACCAAAAGCTAACCTGGATCTCGCATCTTAAAATACTTAAAGCTGACTGCTTAAGACGGCTATATACTTTGAATGTGTTATCTGCCAAAAATTGGGGAGCTGACTGTAGGATCCTACTCCGCATATACAGGATGATTATACGATCTAAACTTGATTATGGCTGCATTGTATATAACTCAGCTAGTCCGACTGCCCTTAAGATGCTCGATTGCATTCAGTCGGATTGCGTTGGGAGCATTTGACACAAGCCCTACCGAGAGTTTACAAATAGAAGCTAACGAGCTGCCAATGCATACCAGGAGGAACATCATGAGTTTGATCTATGCTTCAAAGATTGCTGCCATACCAGATTCTGCTGCTTTCCCATATCTCTTCCTTTCTAACGACAATAACAGCATTTCAACTGGACAAACTCATGGCACTTCCTTCAGCTATAGAATTTCAAAATATATGCACGAGATTAATTTAGCTTTTCCTGCTATGATAAAACTGAAATGTTTCAGCAATACCTCTTGGAAACCCAAAACCCCGCCTATCATCACCACTCTAGCCAAATACAACAAAATGGATACATATATTACCCATTACCAGCGAATGTTTCACGAAATTTGTGGCATGCACCAAAACTTCAGTATATATGGATGGATCTAAAATGAATGGAAGTAGTGATTGTGCTGTGGTACATCCTGAACATATAATTTCTTACAGTCTTCCGAATTACCTCTCTATATTCTCTTGTGAACTTTTTGCCATAAGATTTGCTTTGGAATACACAATGAAAGCGGAACACCGTTGTTATCTCATATTTACTGACTCCATGAGCGCAGTTCTAGCTCTACAACAGAAGTCGCCCAGAAACTCTTAAGTGTAGAACATTTTACAGCTGTATAATGAGAAAAAAGCCAGCAATAAACGTATGACGCTGGCATGGATACCATCTCACATGGGCATATCTGGAAATGAAAAAGCTGATGAAGCAGCTAAAGAAGCAACATGCCACTCTACAAGCCTGACCGACATCAAGGTTCCGCATCACCATTTCCAAAATTTCCTCAAGTATGAAATATGTAAGAAATGGAAGCTACACTGGAGTTTCACATCCAATAGCAAACTAACAGCCTTGAGCTCCAATCCTAGTTTCAGTTACCCAATAAAACATCTAATTCGTCGTGACCAGGTGCTTCTCACCAGGCTACGTATCGGACACACTGCAATTACACATTCATATCTCCTTGGAAAAGATCATCAGCCTACATGCAAGCACTGTCACTCCATTCTCACAGTTCAGCATATAGTTGCAGGGTGCCCTATTTACGATGGTCATCGGTTTCAGTGTGGTATTCCTGCTAACTTTTCGGTGACCTTGAGTGATCCAGCCATCTGTCATAGCATAGTAAAGTTTTTAAAAGAAATAAAACTGTATAATGTTTATAATCAACGATGTAATTTGTTTCAAAATATTGTAATTATTAAAATTTGTTGTAGTCGCGTTATGACTAATGTTAAAGCGACAATAATAAATTAAAAAAAAATGTTTGCTTTTAAAGTTGTGTTGTTATTAAAGAAGTTTTAAGGAGTTATGGCGAACCCACAAGTACGTAGTTAGTGTGTTTTGGAATATCATAGCACGCAGAGTCTGGTGCAGGTTCAGCGTGCTTTGAAGCGAAGGTTTCAACTTCCTACACACGTCAATTTTGAAGTGGTACCGTGATTTTGTGGATCGTGGCTTTATGTCATCAAAGGAAGGATATTCAGGGAGACCATCTGTCAATGTGGGAATTGTGGAACAAGTGCGTGAGGCATTTGCACGTAGTTCTAAGAGGTCTGTCCGTAGAGCTAGTTAATCAGCAGTTAAACATCCCTAAATCCACCGTATGTAAGATCCTGCGTACGCGACTGAAGTTTCACCCCTACAAAATGCAATTACTGCATAAGCTGAAACCTGATGACCCTGCAAAACGATTAGATTTCTCTGAACATTTATTGGTACTAATGGGGGATAAGGCAAATCTGCCAGAAAAATAATTTTCAGTAATGAAGCAACATTCCACGTTAGAGGAAAACTGAAGAGGCATAATGTTAGGATTTATGGGAACCAGAATCCACATACCATTTTGGAAGTTGAAAGAGGCTCCCCTAAAGTGAATGTCTTTTGTGCCGTATCGAAACGTCAAATCTATGGCCCATTTTTCTTTCGAAAGGCCACTGTCAAGGGTCCAACGTATCTTGACATGCTCACTGAGTGGTTATTTCCCAATTGGAAGAAGAAGAGGACAACGAATTTATTTTCCAACAAGATGGAGCACTTCCTCACTGGCATTTACATGTTCGGGAACATCTGAATGAGCGGCTTCCAGGAAGATGGGTTGGACGTGCCGGAAATGATGTTAATGTCTTCTATAAGTGGCCGCCGAGGTCGCCTGACTTGACAGTCTGTGACTTCTTCTTATGGGGTTATATAAAAGATTGTGTGTATGTATCCCTATTGCCTCAAAACCTTCAAGAAGTGCAACTTCGTATCACTACTGCCATCCAGTCCATTTCATCAGATATGTTGGAGCGTGTGTGGCATGAATGGGAATATCGTCTTGATGTCTGCAGCGTCACTCTTGGGGCCCACATCCAATGTCTATGAGGTATAGTAAAAAATATTTGATGTTTTTTTAATGTCAACTTCACCCAAATACGACCATTCAAAGCGATGCAATACCAGTTCAAAGTATGACAGTATTTTTATGGACACGATGTATTAAGAACTTTAAAAATATTGTATATTTTCCCAGTATCGTACGTCCCCATAATTATCGTATACGTTGGCATACCTGGCGTGCAATGCTTATAACGCAGCCATACGCTGGAATCAAAGAATAA
This sequence comes from Deroplatys truncata, assembly GCA_030765065.1. Lineage (NCBI taxonomy): Eukaryota > Metazoa > Arthropoda > Insecta > Mantodea > Mantidae > Deroplatys > Deroplatys truncata. The sequence continues at coordinate 198,860,559 of CM060978.1, forward strand.
AACGTGTTAAATGTGCCTTACATATTGCTGCATATCTAACAACGCAAAATAGTACTAGAACACTAATGGCTTAGTTTACCGTTTCTTTTCCAGATATTTTGTAAATATTTCATAAAGTGTGTTGTACAATGTTTTTAATAATATGTTTTGAAAATATAAAATATTTAAATGCTAAAACTCACCTAGCTTAATCGGAACAGCGGATTAATGAAACTACATTACCAATGTAAACTGATGCTGTAGGGATTGAAGTGAGCAGAGATATTCCGAAGGCTATTAAATTAGATTGAGTTTTATTTATGGACGCTCTTTAACTGCTGTGGTCCTTAGCGTCCCATTCTATATTGGGCGTGAAAGACCGATAAGTTTGCACAGAGACCTCTTTATCAGGCTTGGGGTTCTTTTACGTGCCGTAAATCTACGACACGGGACCACCGGCTTTACTTCCCTTCCAAAGCAAGCCTTGCTAAGGATTTTTGCCCCGAAAAAATCCATCGCTCTCCGCGTTTGAACCTGTGGCCTCGGGAACTAGAGGCTAGCATGCTAACCACTACACGGAGGACGATCCGAAGGCTGTAAATTAAATTGAATTTTATTTATGGATGCTCTTTCTACTATGGTCCTTAGTGTCCCATTCTATATTGGGCGTGAAAGACCGGTAATTTTGCTCAGAGGCCTCTTTATCAGGCTTGAGGTTCTTTTACGTGCCGTAAATCTACGACACGGGACCACCGGCTTTACTTGCCTTCCGAAGGAAGCCCCAAAAAATCCATCGCTCTCCGCCGGGCTTGAACCCGCGACCTCGGGAGTAAAAGGCTAGCGCGGTAACCACAACACCATGGAGGACGAATCCCCCCCCCCCGAAGGCTGTGACAGCATACATAGACGGCAACTCTTTACTTACAACATGAGATTAGATTTGGGAAAATGGTTATTTTTGTAACAATTCCTACCGTTTCAGCTAACCGTTCGAAAATAAGTCAAGTACCCTAGACTATGTACGCATAACCGCAACAGGAACTTAGGGGCCATTCACAGTGAAAATTAAACATTAACAAAACGACGCAAAATTTAAGCATAAACGTAACTGGATATGTTGTCATTTGCAATGGCAAACGTAAGCATAATCAACAGCCAGTCCAAGAGAGCGTGAAACAGCTGAGTTAATATGACGGCCTGCGAAGCGATCGCCGACAGCACACACAACAAAAGAGGTTAAGTACATGTAACAACTTGAACAAGAACTAACTACCCGGTTAAAGGACGTTAAACTCACAGAAAAGCACCACATACAAGTTCGTTTTGCTATGATTTTTATAGATATCCGGGTAATATCTCGTCCATAATCTTACACAAAAAGGCAGCTAGCGAGTCAACACGTGGCGTCGGAAAATGTGATGTGAGATGGCAGAATGAACTCATGTTGAGATCTATGGAGAATCGCTCTCTGTTTGGTTAATTTCGTAAGTTTTACGAGATGTAAACATGAAAGCTGGAGCTTGCAATCTTCTATATTTACGTAATAAGTTTATGGTCATGTTCATGTTAACATTAGCCAATATGAAAGCGTGCATTAAGGTAGCATGAAACAAGCTTTTATGGTTAAGTTATGCTTATGTCTGTTCCATTGCGAATGGTCTCATTATTCAAAGACGATGCTCCCATCACATTTTCCCTTCCACCACGTGCATGCGCTAAATCGCATCATACTGTTAATTCATTTATATTATAATTACTGCTCACTGAACTCGGGTTAAAGGAATTTAGATATCATAGTGACCTTGAAGTTAATGATCATATGCTCCAAAACAGCATCTCGGGTAATTGCCTTTCGCACGTGAATCGCAAGAGCTCAATGACACAATCAATTCTGATTGACCGAGGATTTCTATTTGGCATTGCCCTCTGTTGGTACTTGAAAGCAGGGCCAGTTTCAAGGTCTCACATCATACACTTGTAAATGTAATGCAACGCATTTTTATGATCAGAGCGTTACTTTTGGAACCGATTATAAAAATAGCCGAATGTTTGCGTTAGTGTAGAGCTGTAAGACTTATTTTGGAACTGTATAACTGGACCTGTGATTATTTTTTTTGGAACGGATCTTTTCTGGTGTCTGTTCCTAAATAAGGTTTACGTTATCCCCCCTTTACCTTTACATGAGATATTACGTCATTATGCATATTTGCAACCCAGTTGTTTCTTTTGTTTTTCGATTCTTTTAAAGCTCCATTTTCTGAGTTTGTCCTACCTGTAAGGCTAAGAAAATGCACGATCGTGCAAAAAGGAAGTTTATCCTCCACTACCGTGCGTGTCACAAATGAAAATCCTCTTTAGCAAGGGTGGCGAAAACGCGTTCCTTCCGTGAGTCACCAAATATGCAACACGCACTGCATCACTCAGTAGCACGTGAAAAGCAAATGGAATGTGGCAGAGGGGGCGGCGCCTGCGAGTCAAAATGACTCGCGAGTCCTGTTTTCGCCACCTCTGCTCTAGCTCCCTATCGCTTTTTGCATCACACCTGTATCTCTTTTCGGAGCAGTCATTCCTCAAAATCTGAACCATTCAATCTAAATGAGTCGTTTACCTTAATATTAGACTACCTTAGACTACAAGCAGTCTATTGCACTTTTACATGAAAAGGAAATATTACGTTTCCTGAATGCTTGCATTTTATCATGTGTAGCAATATAAATGAGATTGTGTTTCATATTATTAAACTTACGTTGTAAAAGTTAGGTATCAAAACAGTAAATATTTGCTGCCATTAGGTAGGTATCTTCACTTCCTACTTGTAGCTTATATATCTTTGTGCAACACAGTTCCATAGTCATTATAGCTGTGGCGCATAAAAAACGCAGACTTCATTGATAGTGTTAGCAGTCGTGTGTAATCGAACCATTCAAGACAACTTCAACATTAGAAACAAAGTTTATAATGGAAGCAATTTATATGACTGAAATGGACTGATTAAGCTGTACACAATACAGACCACTTGTAGTGAGGTTCAAGAACTATTCCTCCGTGGTCTAGTGGTACCATGCAGCCTCTAGATTTACGGTACATAAAAGAACCTCGTCTGATAAAGAGGTCTCTGAGCAAAATCTCCGATCTTTCGCGTCCAATATAGAATGGAACCAACTATAGCAGTCCAACCATAGCAGTTAAAGAGCGTTCATGGATAAAACTACTCAATTTAATTTTTTTTAAGGAGGACTATGATGAGTTTTGGTCCATGCATTGTGAAAGGAATAGGGATTTCCCAATGGCATCTTGGCAAACCTGAAACCTGTGTACGGCACCAGCTTTATAATTTCAAATATCAAGAATAATGACGCTATCTCTGTTTAAAATTGAACTCGCTACTCTTGGAAAACATTCCGAAAGGATTTACAATGACCTAACACAGTGATAGGCACAAAAGTGTGTCAGAAGAAGAAAAGGGATGTGGAAGGGAAGTAGAGTTAAATAGCTAGTGATATTCATTAATTATTTGCTGCACTATGCCATCCAACTGCTAAGTTGTTTAATGCGAATGTAGTTATATACCAGTTTATTGAGTATAACTTTTTGTAGCAAATATATTTTTCTTAAACAAATTTTACAATATCTAGTATATAAGTATTTGTTCTTGCAGATGTATTCGACGTTTAAAACTGCGGCCAAATTCAGAAAGTCATCGCTTTTGTGGTAGAGGATCTACCAAAACTAAGAACTTCGTTAAGCTTTGAGGGGCTGTATGATTGTTATCGTTTATTGTTAACACTACAGCGTATGCCACATATTTGGCATTGCTTTATTAGAGAATACGCATTTTTTTGGAACCTTTGTCCAACCTAAGCATTATCGGCGTAGAAACTACTTGTATTGCAGAGTGTGCAGCTATTTTCGTATTCTTATAAAAATATTTAACTAGGAATCATTGAAAGGGTAAAACCGCATGTTATACGAACGTAACTAGTGTAGGACTGATCCCAGAAAACGGTAACAGAAAAAAAAATTCTGATGTGTTACACTCACATGACTTTCTCTACTCTTGTACAAACTATTTATACAAACGCTTATTCTCCATCTACTTCATGTTAATCGAGATAAACATTTGCAGAGTCTATCTTACTGCTAATTTTCTTGTAGATGTAAGGGGAATATATATTTACAAGGGCAATTTCGAAATACTGTAGCCTTTAAGCACATACATATCTCTTAATAGCTGGTTGCTAGGTGCAGCACCATTCTCTTTGCCACAGATTAATACTCTTTGCATATCCAAGACAAAAAAATGAATAACGAATTCCCATTTGAGAAAATAACTATTGAAAATTTTAAGGGAATAACAAGCAATATCTCGAAAATGGTTCACTCAACAAAAAAAATGTATATGACATAAATTGTGTATTTTAACGCGATCTGCATTTTTTGTGTTGTAAAATTTTGTCTATCTCTTATGGTTTACCAGTTATTCAAAAGTCGTTCACAATGTAGAATACTTTTGGAGACATTCCCAGGAAATTCAAGATATACATTTTATTTGTCATAAAATATCTTAAACATATGATATTTTAATTAAAATCGTTAGAGCCATTTTTGAGAAAATTAAAATTTTCGAAAAATCTTCCATGTAAAGGGTAGTCTGGGGTGGGGGGATTTTCTTGAAAACCTTCGTGTCGCATCCTTGGAAGATACTGAACCTAAATACCAAGTTTGGTGTTTATCCGACTGTTCGTTTCTGAGTTATGCTGTTCACAGACAGACACACACACAGACACACACGGACATGTTTCCAAAAATGCTTTTATTTTATTCAGGGGTCTCAAAACATGTATTTCCGGTGAAATCTCGGTATCGAAATTTTGGGTGGAATACAATACTTCCCCTACTTACTATACGTAGTAGAGAAAGTGAAAAGTTGTTCGGGCTGGTTGGGTAGCAGTCGTGGATTGTTGCAAAAGAAATCCCAGTAAAATCTCTTCCGGCTTGGGAAAGCGGGGATTGAGAAACCTTTCCTTCTTGGTTTATGGAAACATTGTGGCGCTTTCATGTATTGAAATAAAATAAATTTGAAATTTCAAGACTATGCATTGTTTTATCATTACAACGACGAGAAAGTGGTAAAAATCGAAGTAGAGAGGAGGCTTTTGAATAAGGGAATTTTCAAGGAATTTTTTCCTTTTCTTTCCTTTTTTCATATGGTTGGGTAATATAGAGAGTGAACGTTCAAATGAGTTCGAGAATTTTATGAGCTAAAGCTACTTGACATCCTGAGGACTGACGGAAAACCCGAATAAAACCCCGAGACTGGCAGCTTTACCCAACCAGAGTATGCATCCTGTTCTGCTGCGTGGGGAGGAGAGCCTCTACATCACAAAATTATGTTCTTTAACTCCTTCAGTAGCTAGAGAATGTGCTAATAAAAATACCTTAGAGGGACAGTGCTTTGAACTACAATACAGTGTAACGCGTCTTACAGGTTCACAGTATTTGTCAGTTTTTCATTTCAATTAAGACCAAGTGTCCAAAAAATGGACAGTACTTATGCCACACCACGTTTCAAGCGGTGTGAAAGTGCCAACGCTGATCTTGTCTTTCCCCGGACACAGGAAGTTTTACACAGAACACACAGATTTTACTCAAAATTGGTTCGTTTTCGTGCTACAAGCATTTCAGTTTGATGGGTGGAACTTGAGACGCGATGCTTTTAGCACATACGGCATATATGATTTTGCGGAATCGGCCGCATTCTGCCGCCAATGAGCCGTCCCGGAAGGTCTTCTTACAACTTTTCTCTTGAATGGCGGGACTGGCAGCCTGCCGCTCCCAAGACATTGCTGTATGAATCCAATTCATGCAATAGCGGGGGACTGGCCCGCTGTTCTTCCTCTAGGTAATGTTAGCGATGCGAAACAAGGTTATGTTAGGTTTACGTTCGCTATAAAAGGTGCTGGAAATGATGCCCCATTTGGATCTATACAAGCTTGGTACCTCCCGAATAGATAATTGAATCCTCGCGAACTTCGGCAGTCGAAATATTGGAAAATGCAGGCCAGATACTGTCTTCTAACTCCTCAGAGCTTGGGGAATTGTACAAGCTTTATCTTCAAGCATTCCCCACATATAATAATGAGAAGGAGCAGGCCAGTCAATTATTTTCACCAACCAGTTGCAGTGCAAGGCAGCGGTTTTCTTGGACTTGTTTCCAGGACTTCGCCTATCTCGTCTAACAAGGATACAAATTGAGAATTTGTTAGGAACAGCCACGTCAAGGAATTCGTGTATAAATTCAAGCTGACAGTCCTTATTTCACCTCGTTCGGGAAAAACTTTACACAGCAAACACGCCATTCTGTAGTATACGCCATTACACCCACGTACAGTAAACACAAGCAATAGAACGCTTCCCACTATACGCTATGCCAAACAAGTAAGACTACTAATGCCGGCACCCTCCGTAGGCGCGTGAGCTTGGCTATCGCATGGCGATGTTATTCAACCCGATATCTGCTGCGAATTATATATCTCGGCTGCCAGGCGCAATATTCAAGATAAACTCGTAGTGCTGTGCTTCTGACGTAGGTACAGTGCTACGTCACAAGTGCTGGCAGTGCTACATATTTAGCAAAAAACAAAACGATGAATTTATTGGATGCAAAAATAAATAATTAAATGCAAAATAAAAACAAAATTATACGCTTCCCTTACTACAGACAACTTATAGCATCTCTGTCGTTTGTACGCGAACCTTAGGAACCGCCGTGTCTATGGATTTGAAGTTTGATGTGCATTTGAGGATGGCTGAGCTGCAGCTTTTGCGGGGTTGAGATTTCATGAAAGTTTAAGGTTATTTGCTGTAACATGTCAAATTAGGTTGAAATCGGTACAAAATTAAGAATAATTAAATGGGGATCCTTTTAAAACTTTCTTTATAGTCGCCCTGGGTGGCTCAGTTAGGCATTGGCCTTCTTATCGCATCGTCGCGGCTTCAAACTCGGCCCAGACCGACGGTTTTTAAGTGTGCTTAAAAGCAAGAAGCCTAGGTCAGATTTACTAGCATGCAAAAGAACTCCTGCGGGACGAAATTCCTGCACACCGGCGGCGCTAATATGATCCTAACAATTGACAGCGTCATTAACAAACAAAATATTTATTTTTTCCTAAAACCTTACATTTTTAGTCTAACCCGACATAAACGCACTTGAAGCTTTTATAAGAGTTTAAAGAACATTTGTCTACACATTTAAATTTTATTTAAAATCTATAAAGAAAGAAAGAAAAGGGTAGCTCATATGAAGATATATCTAAGAATTTACTATTTTAAGATTATTTTCCAAAATATAAATAAAATGTGTAAGCGCCGCTGCCACAAACGAAATGAAATCACTAGGGCTGCGACATCGGAGTCTCTACGTGGAGGAAAGCGTATAGAATGGGAAGGTAAGGGTGTAGCAATAAGGGCGCGCGGTACAGTCTATACAAGAAGAATTACACGTAAGTTCTCGTGAACATGTAAGTAGGTACTTTATTTCTGCAATACGATTTATAACAATTACAGCTGACTTATATAACTGAAATGTCTATTAAAACATTAATGCAAAACGCTATGTCACAATGTGCACATGGATAAGATTCTATGTCAATTTATTGCAATGAATTACAATCTGCCATTTTGTCTCCTGTAATTTATATAACGGAATACCGGCAGTCGTTAGAAATATTTTGCAATACAACGCTTATGTGTTTGTGTTGACATGTCTTTGCACATTATTCGATATAGATACTATGCACAGAAGCAATTGTGCTGTTGCACGATTTGCAATAAAGGTTTTCGTTAATAATACGGAAAACATTTTACCTATATTCCAGTATGTAGTTTTGTAACGTTGTTGACTTTCTTACCCTTTCCTTTGGCATTTCGTCTACGTAGGCGATACACTTGACTCAGCTGCAGAGGTAACCCTCTCGTTCTAAACAGTTGACTACAGGACACCTCTAAACAAACGTAACGACTCCGATGTCGCAGCTCTAGAAATCACACATGAAATATAACGTTATACTTAAGATTAGGAATTTGTGCTCTGTTTTTAGTAAGTTTTGTCAGGGATGGCGAAAAGGTGATTCTGGAGACAATTGGAATATCCGTCGCTTCCCCACAGAACGGCAGTCCTCTCGTTTTGCATTCTTGGAGTACATAGTTTCGTGCTGTTGTAGAGTTTGACTCCGGGAACTAAGGCATTTTGCCCCTCCTGAGTTTTGTGAAACGAAAATATTGCAGAAGTTTACGTGTTACGGTGTGCTTATTTAATGCACTACAGTTTAGTTCTATGGAGTTTTATATTCTAAAAAGTAATTCTTATTTTGTCCAGAATAAACCAAGTTTTCTTAATAAGGATTCTGGTAACCCTAAGCAAGTAACCTATACTAATATTGCGTATAAAGAGGGAACAAAAAATAAAACTGAGTTTTTATTTATGGACGCTCTTTAACTTCTGTGGTCCTTAGCGTCCCATTCTATATTGGGCGTGAAAGACCGGTGATTTTGTTCAGAGGCCTCTTTTATCAGGCTTGAAATTCTTTTACGTGTCATAATCTACGATACGGGACCACCGGCTTTACTTCTCTTCCGAAGGAAGCCACGCTAAGGATTTTTACGCCTGAAAAAAATCCATCGCTCTCCGCCGGGTTTGAACCCGCGACCTTGGGAGCTAGAGGCTGGCGTGGTAACCACTACACCACGGAGAACGACATAAAGAGAGAAAATTGTATGTATATGTATGTAGGCAATCTCAAAAGCCACTCAACCGATTTTGATAATTATTTTACCTTTGAAAAACCCTATCTTTTTTACCGACATGGGGCTAAACCACTTAATTTCAATTCATAAATTACAAAATGACTAAAAAGGATTTACAAAGCCTTCATTGAGAATGCTATGGGGTAGAAAACAGTTGCTTCATTTACAGAGTATAAAAACAAAAGCCGGTTACATTTTATTCCAAGCAATGTACATAGATGCCCATGACAACACTTGAGCAAACAGAAGATAAAAGTTTAAAAGGCGACAATCGCAATCGATCCTGTTTATAAGGGTACGAATTGTATGTTAGATTTATTTCTTTAATTACCATTTATAAAATACTGCAGATGTATGTGTAATGAAACCTCTGAATAACCTTTGTTCTAATTCTATAAATGTATGCACTGAAGTTTCTGAATGCCAAAACCTTCTAACACTCATGTAAGAATGTTTTGCCTTATTTCCTTTATACTTATGTTGTATTCAAGCTCGTTGTCAGGGAATATTACATAATTGCATAAAGAAAGAAATCATTGAACCGGTGTTTAATAATTAGCTACTGAAAAGTTTATTTTTCTCCATGGTCGCAGATTATGTATTCTTTTCCAAAGAGATTAACTGGGTGGCCTGTGATAGGAATCTTCAGATTCACTTCTATTTCACGGTAGGTATATGTTAAGGGTTTTTGCATTGCGTGAAAACTTTGTAGCTTTTATGTTATTAAATAATTATGGAACTAAAGAGAAGGTACAAAAGTTTAAGATTTCATCTACTGTAATTATCTAAAACATCACTCGACCATTTCGACCGATGGTTGTTCCATTGCCAAAGATACATGTAGTCTATGCAAAAACTTGGAAGACTGTTGAGGTAGGTTAAGAAAGTCGGGCATTCCGCTGATGCTTCATATCCTTTTGTACGTATATCAAGGGATTTTAAGGGGTAAAAGGGAGGATTCACCATAAAAATCCTCTGGACCGTTGTACAATGATTACATAAAGAACGGGGGAGATAAATGAAATTAATTGGTCATTCGAGTTTAAAAAACTAAATTTAACGTTTGGTAAGCCACCTATTAAAGCTAGATACGTATAGGTTCCGAATATACGCGTAGTAATGCAGCTGTTAAACTGTGATGTTTGATGGAAATGCTATCATTCTATTACACTAGTCTGCATTTTCAAACTTTTTGTCAGATGATTTCTTAAAAGTAGGTGTTCTTGAATCAAGTTTTTATGCTGATTCCAGAAATAACTTCCGTTTTTTTCTATCACGTCAGGTTTTTACACAAAATAAGTAATGTTTTGACAATTTTACTAATTAGCGTAGAAAAGTATTCAAATACCATTTCACACAAGATAAGTTTTTATTCAAGAAACATTTTTAAGAACACTCTCAAGAACTCCCCTAATTTATTTCATGACTACAGTTTAACAAAACAATAAGCAAAAGTGTTTCATTTAATTTTTTTCAAACTTTCTCTTCTTTGACTTCCTTGTAGATCCTTGAAGATGACTGTCCCTCCTCAACATCCAACAGTAGTCGGCCATCATAGTTTCATTCCATCTCCCCTGTACCTCCTCTCCATTTCCTTAATATTTTGGTGAAAACGTTCACCCTGCTCTTCATTATAATGTCCCAGATTTTCTGGAAAGTAGTCGATATGTGAATGCAGAAAATGCACCTTTACACTCATGTTACAACCCATCTTCTTCAAATTTTCCAACATTGTTTCGACAATGACCTTGTAATTAGGATCTTTGTTATTGCCTAAGAAGTTTTCAGTAACCGATCGGAAGGTGGTCCATGCTTCTATTTCTCTCTGATTCATTTTCTTCTCAAAATCTTCATCCTTCATAAATTTCTTTAATTTGTCTTGTGTAATGAAGGGAAATTTCTTGGAAAGGTACTTGAAGCAGGGTCCATCCTATGGTAGAGCCCTTACAAATTGCTTCAAGTCCAATTTTATGTGTAGTGGCGGAAGAAATATCTTTATATCTCTATATTTTTGAAGTGAAATTGTGAAAAAAACTTTACGTGAAAGAAAAAAACTAAAATCAGTTCTGAAATCAGCATAAAAAAGTGAGTCAGAATCACTTATTAGTTTTCAGTCATCCGATATCATGCAGACGAGTATTATAGGCAGAGAAGTAAAACGAAACTCCTGTTCACCTATGCACGTATTAAACGGCACTAGAGCGGTTACCAGCAGCTGGTACTAAAGGCCGCAGCAATGTAGTGTTCGTAAGACCCATTATCCTCCTGTTTACATAATTGGCATCATGACCTTTAGGAAAGTGTTAACGTAGAACATTCCCATCGCAGCGATGTTGATTGTTGAGCAGCTGATGTGTGCCCTCTCTTAATACTCGACGAATTTTGACAGCAACGTGATTTACGTTGCTAACAAGTGCTAATTCATTTTTTCCTGGAGGGAAACCGAAAGGGGATATGGGATGTATGGAAGCGTGATTCATGGAAGGTTGGCACCTACTGCTGCTATCAGTTTGGATTGATCGCACGATCTTAGTAACTTGCTATTCGGCATCTTTGGTTTTATATAGGAAGTAATCATTTCACAAATCTTTGTCGGTATAATTATAGCTATGTTTTATGAACGTAGAATAACCAACTAAATTGTGAAATAATACGATGATGCAAGTCTTCACTAAAGATGTTGAATTTGAAAAGTCGAACTTTGTAATAACTTGAAGTGAAGAAAAAGTCTAACACTCATTTGACATTCTCTGCTCATTAATATATACGTTATACGTTTTATATAAAAAGTGATGCTTGTAAGCGCATTGTATCTATGGCAATAAATGCATTCAGACTAAGCAACGGAAACAACACTCGGCTATTCATAACACAAGTCGCTCATGCGTAGATGAGGGATGGCGTATTTTTAAACGTGTTACAATTGCATATTTTAATTGAGTGCTGCATGTTGTTTTTCTTTTAATTTTTTTTGTATGGTTTTTCAGTTACATTCAATCTAATGACAACGAGGAGGACTGAGCAGAAAATATATAGAAAATTCAAAATTATGTTTAGTAGGTAGAGAAGGTAGATATTTCATTCCACCCAAAAATTCTGTACCGGGATTACACTGAAATACATGTTTTGAGGCACGCTGAATCCCCCCTCCAAAACATTATTAGAAAAGCATTGTCTGTACAGCATAACTCAAAATTGAAAATTCGGATAAATACCAAACTTGGTATTTAGGTTCAATAGCATCCAAAGATGCGATACAAAGATTTTCAAGAGAATTCCTCCACCCCAAACTACCCTTTACATGGAACATTTTTCGAAGTTTATTTTCTAAAAATGGCTCTTAACGATTTTAGTGAAAGCACCATATATTAAAGGTATTTACACGACAAAACGTATATCTTGAATTTTCTGGGAATAGCTGTGAAGTGCACTTCATTCGGAAGGAATCTGTAGAACTGGTAAACGTGAAGCAATAGAAGAAAATGTACTACACAAATAATTTAGATCTCTTTAAGATACCCAATTTATTTAAAATATTTTTTTGTGGCATCAACCATTTCCGAGATATTCATTATTAATGGTGCGAATTATTCGATTCTTATTATTTTCAAGTCGTTTCGAGTTTCAGTTGTTTCTCGCGATTGCATGGAGAGAATATGGCGTTTAAAGCCAGCGTATAGCGTCCAGTTCTTAAGACATTTACTTTTGACTATCGCTGTTCTTTGTATCAGTAACGGACTGTGTACTGTAGCTATTTCCGAAAATATTTCTATTTCTCGATCGAAATGAAGTAGACAGGAAAATAAACTTTCGTAAGAATAATAATAAACAATAGAGAGTAGAGAAAGTCATGTGAATGTAACACAGGATTATTTTTCATCATGCTGCATCTCGGACCTATGCATTTTAATAAAAATCGTTAGAGCAATTTTTGGGAAAATAAAAATGGTTTGGGTTCGGAGGAATTTATGAAAATCTTTGTCTTACATCCGCGGAAAGATGCCGGAATCAAATACTATTGGTATATATACAAATTTTGGTTTTTGAGTTACGCTGTTCTTTTCTGACGCATACAAAGGACCTTTTTGTATTTTTTACTTTCTCCACTACGTAGACATAATAAGTAGGGGAATGTTGCATTCCACCCAAAAATTCGATACCGAGATTTCACCCGAAATACGTGTTTTGAGGCTCCAGAATTCCAAAAGCATTTTTAGGAAAAGGTCTGTGTGTATGTGTGTCTGTGAACAACATAACTCAAAAACGAAAAGTTGGATAAATACCAAGCTTGGTATTTAGCTTCAGTATCTTTCAAAGATTTTCAAGAAAATTCCCCCACCTCAGACTACCCTTTACATGGAACATTTTCGAAAATTTTGATTTTCTTGGAAATGGCTAACAATTTTGATTAAAATATATGTTTAAGATATTTTTATGGCAAATGAAATGTACATCATGAATTTTCTGAGAATGTCCCCAAAAGTCATTCTGAATGACTTCCGTATCTGGAAAACCGTAAGAGACAGAAAAGTTTACTACACAAAAAATGTAGATCTCGTTAAAACATACAATTTGTCATATACACTTTTTTTTTGTGGAGTGAACCACTTCCGAGATATTCCATGTTATTTGTTTGAATTTTCCAATACTTGTACTTTTTCTCAAATGGGACTTCGTTATTGGTTTTTTTATGTTCTGGACATGCAGAGAGAACGGAATGCTCCACATAGCAACCGGCTCTTAAAAGATTTGACCATCGCTTAAAGCCTCTTGCACCTACAAGAAAGTGAGCAATAAGATAGTTTCTGCAAATGTTTATCCCATTAACATGAAGGTGGAGAATAAGCGTTTGTAAAAATAGTTTGCACAAGAGTAGAGAAAGTCATGTGAGTGCAACACCTCAGATGTTTAGAAAAAGGTCTTGTGTCTGTGAACAGCATAACTCAAAAACGAAAAGCCGGATAAATACCAAACTTGGTATTTTGGTCCAGGATCTTTCAAAGATGCGACACGAAGGTTTTGAAGAAAATTCCCCCATCCCAGACTGCCCTTTACATGCAATATTTTTCGAAAATTTTGATTTTCTCAAAAATGGCTAACGATTTTGATTAAAATATATATTTAAGATATTTTCATGACAAATAAAATGTGAATCTTGAATTTTCTGGGAATGTCTTCAAAAGTTCTCTTATTCTCAATGACTTTTCCATAGCTAGTAAACCGCAAGAGATAGCCAACGTTTTTCTGCACACAAAATTTAGATCTCGTTAAAACACACAATTTATTATTATTTTTTTTTGTCGAGTGAACCATTTTCGAGATATTCATGTTATTTGTTTGAATTTTCCAATAGTTATACTTTTTCTCAAATGGGAAATCGTTTTTTTTATGTCCTGGACATGCAAAGAGAATGGATTGCTCCACATAGTAATCACCTCTTCAAACATTTGACCATCGCTTAAAGCCTACCATATTCCTCTTGCACCTACAACAAAATTAGCAATAAGATAGTTTCTGCAAATGTTTATCTCGATTAGCATGAAGTATATGGAGAATAAGTGTTTGTAAAAATAATTTGTACAATAGTAGAGAAAGTCATGTGAGTGCAACACATCGATTTTCTTACCTTCTCTACTACGTATAGTAAGTAGGGGACGTTTCGTATTCCAACAAAAATTCTATTTCGAGATTCACCGGAAATATGTGTTTTGGGGCCTTCTGAACCCCCAAAAGAGCATTTGTAGAAAAACGTATGTGCACCCTGTGTCTGTGTCTAATCAGCATAACCCAAAAACGAAAAGTCGGTAAGTACCATAATTGGTATTTAAGTTCAGTATCTTCCAAAGATGCAATACGAAGTTTTTCAAGAAAATCCTCCCACCCGCAACTACCCTTTACATGGAACACTTTTCGAAAATTTTGATTTTCTAAAACATTACTCCAACGATTTTGTTTAAAATAGAATATATTAAAGATATTTACGTGACAACTAAAATGTATAACCCGATTTTTCTGGTAATAGTCTGTGAAGTTCTTTTCATTCGGTAGGAATTTTGTATAATCTTGTATAACTGGTAAACGTAAGCGATAAACGAAAACGTAGTACACAACAAATGTAGATCTCTTTAAAACACACAATTTATTTAAAATAAGTTTATTTTTGTGGCAAAAGCCATTTTTGAGATATCCGTTATTAATGATTCGAATTTTTCATTACTTGGTCATTTTCTTAAAGTCCTGTCAACATTCAGTTGTTTCTTGTGTCGTCCTCCGTGGTGTAGTGGTTACTACGCTAGCCTGCGGAGGGCGATGGATATTTTCGGTCGTAAACATTTTTAGCATGGCTTCCTTCGGAAGGGAAATATGTATGGTGATCCCATGTCGTAGATTTACGGCACGTAAAAGAACCTCAAACCTGATAGAGGCCCCTGAGCATAATTACCCTCTTTCACTTTCAATATAGAATGGGACACTAAGGACCATAGTAGTTAAAAAGCGTCCATAAATAAAGCTCAGTTTTTTGCATTTCTCGCGATTGCATGAGAAAATGGAGTTTTAAGGCTGGCGCATAGCGTCCAGTCAAATTGACAGACATTTGACTATCGCTGTTCTCTTTTTATCTATAAGGAGATGTGTAATGTAGCTATTTCTCCAAGGGTTTATTTGGATTAAAATGTAGTAGATAAAAACTTATAAGCTTTAATAAGAATAGTTTGTACACCTATTAATAAACGTAGAGGGTAGAGAAAGTCATGGAAATGTATCCCATCAGATTGTTTTTCTTTTTCTTTCTTTCTTTCTTTTAATTTGTTTGTTTTTTTCCGTGCTCAGAAAACGCGAAACAAATGTGAGAATGTTCCCATTTCTCTGCCGATATTCGCTTTGTTTAGATTCAGGATAACATTTTCCAGGTTACGAAAAACCGGGAGAGAGCTGTGTGCGAGCTGTATACCGCAGTCATTTGTCATCAAGGTGTAGCAGTCCTCGATACATCAAAACAAACAAACCGATATGCTTATGCAACTGCGGGATGGTTGCCATGGTAACTGCAGCAGGTAGAGAGACCATTAAGGTCATGTTTGTTACCTACAAAACTAAATGCAAATCGTTCTGTTGTTTAGGGATTGTGAAAGCATAAAGGTTATTGCTTCTTGTAGTGATTTCTTCGTTCGTGTTGCTACTTTAGCAAGGAAGGAATTTAAACCTTACATTTTCGTTTTGCATAAATGTCCGATATAAAGCCTTGGCAAGTGACCTTTCTTTTCCTTATTCCCTATTCGTGCTAACAAGGAGGGGTCCCAACCTAGATCACTCGATTGTATTGAAAACCTATTAGGCTAATCTAAGGCTGCTAATTGCGACAGAAGTATTTTGGAAAATGCTTAGTTTCGATAACAAATATAGGGACGTCATTTCCTCTTTGCTCTCAAATCTGCATCGATCCATTTGCTTAGGACTCGAGCGTTTAGTGTCTTAACTACACCAGCTGCACACAGTTCGTCAGCCGTAGAATTTATTGCAGATGCGTTGAAATAATATTTTGGAAAAATGCCAGATCGTAAGTTCTTTCCCCAACCACATCATCCTTCGTCTCGCCTTTTAAAAATACATGCATTAATAGGATAATTTGTGTAATGTTTCCTGAAAAAAATCTGATGTTACACTCACATGACTTTCTCTACTCTTGTACAAACTATTTTTACAAACGCTTATTTTCCATATGCTTCATGTTAATCGAGATGTTAATCTTATTGCTAATTTTGTAGGTGCAAGGGGAATATGGTAGACTTCAAGCGACAGTCAAATCTTTTAAGAGCTGTGGCGCATTCCATTCTCTTTGCATGTCCAGTACATAAAAAAAAAAGAATAACGAATTACCATTTGAGAAAAAGTATAAGTATTGGAAAATTTAAGGGAATAACAAGCAATATCTCGAAAATGGTTCACTCAACAAAAAAAAATGTATATGACATAAATTGTGTATTTTAACGCAATCTACATTTTTTGTGTAGTAAAATTTTGTCAGTTAAGCAAAAGTCGTTCACAATGAATACTTTTGGAGACATTCCCAGAAAATTCAAGATATACATTTTATTTGGCATAAAAGTATCTTAAACACATGATATTTTAATCGAAATCGTTAGAGCCATTTTTTAGAATATTAAACTTTTCGAAAAATGTTCCTTGTAAAGGGTAATCTAGGGTGGGGGATTTTCTTGAAAACCTTTGTGTCGCATCTCTGGAAGATACTGAACCTAAATACCAAGTTTGGTGTTTATCCGACTGTTCGTTTCTGAGTTATGCTGTTCACGGACACACACACACGGACATGTTTCTAAAAATGCTTTTTTTTTGGATTCAGGGGGCCTCAAAACATATATTTCTGGTGAAATCACGGTATCGAATTTTTGGGTGATATACAATACTTCCCCTACTTACTGTACGTAGTAGAGAAAGTAAAAAAGAAAAACTGAAATCATAGTTCATAATATTACACAGAAAATACACATGGTCAAATATGTATAGCTGCTCTACTTTTAAGCCGATAAGAAAACTTATCGATTGAAAAAAGGTACCTAACATCTTTGCTCCATATCCAAGCAGTTTTCTAAAAGCAGGAGATTTGCTATGCAATATTTGACAACTCTGTATCTCTGTCTAGGACTATATAGAACTACCAGTAGGTCACAAAGTAAACAACTGATGAACACTGGCAGGTACACTTCTCATCTCTCGGTCGGGAAATGGAAATGATTTGTGTAAAAAGTTTTTGCTCGTAACCACTACATTATGAACAAATTAACGGGAAATTTAATCGTAGTTTCAGATTTGATATTCGTGAACGCTTTGCAATGAAAACTTAAAAACAAAATCACAGAAAATAATATGGCAAATCGTTCTTCAAAATGTATAACCTTTTTGACATTTCCATTCTCCTTTGCGTTTCCAACATGTTTGTTGTGAAAACAGAAGATGGTACGTTTTGTATAACATCTAATCTGAATGTAATCGTTGATCACTCACGTGATGCCGTAGCAACCAAGGACGAAATCTCATTCACAGTTCAAAACCTCTTCCTCAAGGATACTGAATCTTTTAGTGGAAATAACTGCATTAAAACAAATTTATGGCTTGTTTGTGTTCCTAAAACAACCTTGCGAAAAATTCCAATCATTGTACCCAATTTTTACAGTCATTTCTCTTGGCGTACGCATTACTTTTCCGCCTCTTTATTAGTGCGATGATCCAAGATTTGGAGAGATTTTGCCAGCAATGCCTTTTTCATGGCTCCAGCTGCATGCTAGTTTGACTTCATTAAAACCATTTTAAACTGTTCCCGATTGGTGAAGGTTGTCATAGCAACTTATATACGAACGCTTGATTATCTGTTTTCACCTTACTGCAGCCTAGCGTTGCTCCATTTAATATTACGGAATAGGTGTGGTTATCTGCCCCGATTCACCCTTGGGGCAAAGTCAGTTTTTGCGGGACAAGAGGCAGGGTTGGGTCACACTACGGCGCTATCCAGTGCAGTGTATGTAAATTATGATTGTGTGGAAACGTTTTATTGCAAATTGTGCGAAACCCAATGGTTCTACCAACAAATTATAAATAAATAAATAAATAAAAGATAGATAAAAGGTTAATATAGCAGAGATAAAATGTGTTAGTGTCACATATTTAAGCACGTTTTTATATTCAAAGTAATCGCAGTATAATGTTATAATACAGACTAAGGATCCGGGACAAGTTAGCAACCAATGTAAGTTCAACCTTACTATAAAGATAGTACTGTTGATGTAAACAAAGACCGGATGCGCTGGCTTATTTGCTACTAAACAGTACACTCTAGTGATGCTTGGAAATGAAGTAGGACACACACATATCGAATGAGACACAAGTGTATTGTACCTCTAGTCACGAAGCGGATTGTAAACGACCTCACAGCTAAACAACATCCCAATGCGCCACCTCACTCCACCCTTCCCGATGCACAGTATACGAGGGCTGTCGCAGAAGTACCCGACCTAACAAAGAAAACAGAAAATAGTGAGAATCGTCGAGTTCTGCAAAATAGCCATCAACTGCAAACTCCATCTCTTCATTGTTGGCAAATCTTTTACCACCAAGCCATTTCTTCAACTTTGGAAACAGAAAATAACCAGAGGGGGCTAAGTCTGGCGAATAGGGTGCATGAGGAAGCAATTCGAACTTAAATCATTGATTTTGGCCATGACGATAATGGATGTGTGAACTGGTGCGTTGTCTTGATGAAACAGAACTTTCTTTTTCGCTAAATGCGGCCTTTTTTTGCTTGATTTCGTCATTCAAACGCTGCAATAAGTTTGCATAATACTCGCCATTTATTGCTTTTCCTTTTTGAAGATAATCAATGAAAATTATCCCACGCGCATCCCAAAAAACTGACGCCATGACCTTGCCTGCAGATGGAACTGTCTTCGCCTTCTTTGGAGCTGATTCTCCCCTTTCAGTCCACTGTTTTGACTGTTCCTTCGTCTCAGGTGTGAAGTGATGGACCCATGTTTCATCCATGGTTATGAATCGACGCAAAAACTCAGCTTTATTGCAGCGAAACATCCCAAACACTCGACTGAAACATCCTCACGACGCTGCTTTTGTACCATTGTGAGTAAACGCGGCACCCATCTTGTGCACAGCTTTCTCATGTCCAAATTTTCAGTTTGTGTGCGATGTACAGCACTTTTTGAAATGCCTACGATGTCTGCTAGCTCACGCACTTTCAGTCGACGGTCATCCAATGCCATTTTGTGGATTTTCTTAACAATTTTTGTCGTGGTCACCTTATTTGGTCGACCACTGCGATATTCGTCTGTACGGCTCGCTTAAACTCTGCCACCCAATATTTTACTGTTGTAAACGAAGGAGCAGACTCCCCCAGAGTAGAATCTAGCTCAACCATAATATTAGTTGGACTAAGACCTTTCAAATGAAAGAATTGTATCACATAACGATGGCCAGTTTTAACCATGTTTACAAATTTGCTGAGAGTTCACTAGTAATGGCTGCCAAACAATTACTAAATAACGTAGCATCGTCAAACTTCAAACTTAAGCTTTATAAGGGTGGTACTTTCTACCATAGTCATTTGTTTGAAACAACAACCGATATATATATATATATATATATATATATATACGCCAGGTCGGGTACTTCTGGACTGCCCTCGTACTTCACTCTTAAGTTGTCCTAAATCCTTAACCTGGCTATAAAGCTAATATACAATAGTATATTGCGATATAAGTGTGAGAAGTGCATTATTACAGACTGGAGGAATAGTTGGAAGAAACGAGATGAGGTCGAGTGTTTTATTATTTTGAATGAATTATTAATATAATTGTTTAAATGAACTGAGCCATCGTTACCTCGGATTTCCATTAACGCAATGCTGTCAATTCAACATCTACAACTAATACGATGTCTTAGTAAGATGCAATTTAGGAGGCTTTGAGTCAGTTGTTTGATGGTTGATGGCGTGACTCAAAGTGGGTTGTTTGAAAATAATAATATGGACGACAATAGAGATTCAGCATTCCAAGTAGCATATGAAGTCCGAGACAGATTATGACGAAGCAGATATTGAAGAGGCCTGGAAAATTGGGTTGCATTTTACTTCCCGTCTCACTGTATATTGTACGTTCTCACAGCCTCCAAATTTATGTTGGAGGAATGGGATTCCTTGGAAACGAATTCATGTGTTGGAATTCTACATTTCCTTCTGTGTAAACATCACCGAGAAGATATAGAATACACGCTATCGTGCAAAATAGTTATTTATAATACAAGTGTTAAAAGTGGAGTTATTTTTTTCCGAGTAGGAATGTTTGCGGAACGAGGACTTATGCCGAGTGTAGCAACCTTACGAGCAAAATATTACTTTTAACATGTATTGTCATATATTATTTTTTAGACAGCCCTGAATATTAAATTATAAAGTATCCAGCAGACATTTGCGTGGAATTAGCAGTATGCATTCGGGCATGCGCTGGGCCGCAACTAGGGTGTGTGTCGCCCGGGGCAAACATGGATTCCGTGCCCTATGTGATGATAAGAAAGTGTTAGCAAATTTTACTCTGTTATACCCTCAGTGCATAAAACTGATTTTATATCGGTCGTTAATTTTGATAAATTTAACATGAAAGCCACATAAATAGGTACCGCATTTCTCTCGAATGACAGCCTGCAGCAATGCCAGATTGTACCGCCGCATCTACCTTAGATAATGCATCTACTAACGTCGAGAAACAATATATGTTACGCTTACTTTGGTTTAAATCTTGTTTGGAAGTGAGCACCTTTGAAAACTATAAAGCCTGACATTTCTTGAACACATTAAACACTTAATGAAGTTCTGCAACTGCTGTTGTGCGGACGGACTCGTATTTCAGTGCCGTGGGGGAACGGGCTGCCAGTTGCGCAAATAAAGACATATTCTTGGAATATTATTTATCAGTAATCGCATAATTACATTAAAGAACATGTTTTATAATATACATTCTTCAGTAGTGTTTATAAAAAAAATTAATACAATGAAATGAATTGTACAAGTTTTTCATATATTTAACTTGCGAGACATTTTAATGTTGTCGTCATAGGAAACAGACGATGGTATCTCGTGTTCAATTGAAATAATACTCAAATTTGAAAGTCGTTCTTGCACCATGTTGTTTCTTAAATGTTGAAGCAACAGTTACAGTAAGAGTTAAAAATATTTTTAAGGCTGTGGTCAAGTTTGGATGTACTTCAAGTCTAAGTTTGCAAATGAGGCTCAAGAGTGTCGCTGCAGGTGTGGTTTTTATAGCGATATCAAGTGCTAAAGCGTGGTGCTTGAAGCTTTCCACTTCTTCAAGCAACTCTTCTTTAAGTCATGTTTGTATATCTCTATTAACTTATGGACTTCATTTTTCAAATATTTCACATCCATTATATTACATTCCCGTTTAGAAAGCTAAGCTTCTCATTGAGCCTGGAACCTAGTTTTAGCTCATTCACTATACTGCAATGATTTCTAAAAAAGCTATTCTAAACAGATCCATTTCTAATAAGTTGTGAATTTCATCTTCGCAGCCTTCATCAAACATTCTTTCTCTTCCGTTTTTCTTGGAAAGCAGTAGATAAATCGTTCATCCCAGCAATAGTTTCGGCTTCTGCAGAGCATCATTTGGAGCACAGTCCCTAGTTGATTCCAAAAGACTTAAAAGACCATTGATGCTTCTGACTGACTCATCTACAGTTGCATTAAGTTCTTTGCAAAAACTGGTTTACACAGTCAGTTTATTTCTTTGTAAAGAAGTAGCCTCAGTTTTTTGTCTCAGAGTGGAGAGAGAACTGACTGACAGTTCTTCCAGGGCCCTGTTGATCTTGTCGAAATGTTTATGCACAATCTCAACAGCTTCCACTCTTGCTGACCACCTACCTGGTTTTGCTTTGGTATTTCAAGGAAAGTGGGACGTGTCTTTTTAAAAATGTCCCACCTTGATGCAGAGACTGGGGGGGGGGAGAAGAAAAAAAACGCATCCAGGCAATTTAGTGCGCCCAAAAAATGTTTGAGCTTCAAGTATTAATTCAGCGGCTTGTACTATAAATTCAGAGAGTGGACCGCACACAACACAAAATAGGAAAGTTTATGTTCCTGGAATACTCTCGATTATACCCCTTTATAGGTGCCAGTCATGTTGGTTCCATTATCATAGGACTGCCCTCTACAATTCATGTTCAAGCCATCGTTTTCTGTTTTTTCTCTCCAGTGAGGCCTAAACTGGGTTTGTTTACTGACAGTAAAACATCAATGAAGCTTTTTCAGATGCTCTGTCATTTTTACATAGAGAATTATTTCTCTCATTTGCTCATTATGACTGATATGAGCTGTTGCATAAAAAATTATATGAAATATTTTACCTCTGCTATATCATTTGTTATGTGATAATCTAGGAATTCGTTTTGTACTTTCCACGAGAAGTAGCTCAGTTGTCCTTTTATACGACATCCAATATGTTCCCGTAAATTAACATTGTAGTGGGATATCAGCCCATCTGTATTAATTTGCCACTCATGGATCACCAAAGTCAGGCTGTTCTTGTGAGCTTTAAAACAGGCTTCCTTGTTTAGCTAGAAACATCTTTAGTCAAAAATGATACAGCTGTCTTTGACTGTCTGGGTCGGTGTGAAAATAAATTAAATGGAACACAGAATAATGCGTTTTTTATCCCGCTATAAGCTAGCCATGACCTCTTTATATGTCCATTTGGTAGTATTTAAAAAATACTCTTCTTCTGACTTCTACTTAAATCGAGATTATGCTGATTTTTCTGCTCTCATTTTTGTGATAATACATCTCTGACATTATGAAATGTTACTTGCCCACGTCAGGCTCTTGAAATTCAAAATGAAGTTTACTGTCCCGAATCTCCCGAGTTCCTGGTGAAGTTCCGGGATTAGGTTCCTGGACTTAGATAACGTTCGATGCGGACGAAATGTCTGGTTCTTTTCGATTGCAACCGGACTTTTCGACATTTCAGAAATCGCACGAGCTTTTGTCTCTTTCTCCTCATCTACGTCGGTTTCTCCTGAAAGGGAAACAAATAAACCTCGGTCATAACTTTTATAACAGGATGTTCACAACGGGAAATCTTTTATGTCGAAAGAAAACCCAACCAAATACAAAATTTGTGTACACTCACATGGCTTTATTTGCCCCTTACAAATTCACAGGTACCATTCATATAAAACGCGATTCTTCAATTGCCTCGTCGTCCTCCGTGTACTAAGCGTAACATGCTAGCCTCTAGTTCCCGAGGTCGTGAGCTCATACTCGGCGGAGGGCGATGGATTTTTTTCGGGCGTAAGAATCCTTAGCATGGCTTCCTTCTGAATGAAAGTAAAGACGGTGTTCCCATGTCGTAGATATACGACACGTAAAAGAACCTCAACCTCTGTGAGCAAAGTTAGGAATCTTTTACGACCATATTAGAATGGGACGCTAATAACAGCAAATGTTAAAGCGCGTCTACAAATAAATAAATCCATTGCTTTTCTTTTGTTACGACAAAATGCTTTACTAGCAGTTATTTCAATGTAGGGAAATTAATGCTTCGCACATGCTCACTTAACAGGCAGTCAACTATTACATTCCATTTTTGTTTGCTTTGATAATGGAAATATATGTATATAATGCGAATTTTAAGACAATTTCTGCCAAATTTGTTTGCCTTTGGACAAATGTTAATACACAGAGCGAAATATTTCAAGATAGTTGACGCTAGGAAAACGGTTATGCTGGGAAAATGTACTGTAAATAACTATTTAAATGCGCTCTGTATTTTTCCTGAAATAAGGTTTTTAGACATGGCCTAAAGTAGTTTAAAAGCCACATTATCGCACTAGTGTGATGTTTAACAACATTTTTATACTACTCCATAGTGACCAACTTTGGTTTCAAGTTCAATCATATGGCAATTGCCTTGCCTTTTGTGTTTGCACCTGTTTAATACTTCGACTTGGTTTGGGTAAGTTTTACTTTTCATTATGTCTTTTTACATGATTAATTTATCATGGCGATCACATCTGTTCACAATAAAAATCGTCATACTTCAATTTATCGCAATTCAGTTTGGAGTTAACCTATACCATATATTGGCAGCCTTGTGCTTTCTTTTATCTAAAACGTTATTCTTTTATAATAATCCCACATAAAGATTAAATGGCGGCAATTATGAAATCGAAGAAACTGAAATGGAAGAGCCAGGTAAAATTACAGCTAAGCAGCAGAAAGAATAACACTAGAACTACTTACTCAAAACTCCAGAAAGCAATATGATACAGCATTTAATCGCTTCATTGCCTGGTGTAAGGGAAAACATTTAAATGACGTAGCGAATCAACAAAACATCTGACATCATACGAGAGTTCATCTCATTTTTAATGTAATTTCTCTTGTTTTAAGAATCTTGCTATACACTGAGTTGATCTCATTCTAAACGCGATTTCTCTTAGCTTCAGGAATCAATACAGTGTTATTTTATTGGTATTTTACAAATTCGAACGCTGTCTAAAAACAATATGTATGTCACACGTGTTAATGTTTTTATTTTGCTGGTAGGATTGCGAAACTCGCCCCAAAGTAAAACCCTACTTTTAACTCTGTATCATCTACTATTTGCTATCTGTTATGGTTTCCCAGTTAAATAAGTTTTTCTAATATTCTCTAGGAGTAAAGTGGAGTATACAGCTTATTTTAGGAAATTCAAATATACATTTTATTTTTAATGTTATAAATATAAAGGATTTTATTCAAAATAGTTAGAGCCGTTTTTGAGAAAATCAAAAGTAACGAAAACTCTTCTATGTAAAGGGTAGTTTGCGTTGGAGAGAAGTTCCTGAAAAACTTCGTGTCACATTCATGAAAGATGCAGAATTTAAGTATAAATTTTTATATTTAAGAGTCTTTTAGTTTTTGAGTTCTGCTGTTAATAGACTGACTGACACACACACACACACACACACACACACACACACACACACACACACACACACACTCCTTTTTCTGGAAAGGTTTTTCTCTATTCAGGGGATCTCAAAACACTATTTCTGCTGAAAACTCCGTATCGAACTTTTGGATGTAATACAATAGGTGCTTCCCCTACTTAGCATAGTAGAAAGTACTACTATACAGAAAGTAATAAGCCGCTGCATAACCAAAGTCATTGTTGGCAGGTCCACATCGCATTTACTCAACGTTATCCCAATTAACGCTGACGAAGAATACACTGCTCAAATAGCAAAACAATACTACCCACTCTAAGTGCAACATTATACCAGCATCAATTAGTTTATTACGATATCCAAATTTGTCAGAATATATGCTTTGTAGTTAATTGAAAGTTAAACGAGCATTTTTCGCCTTACAGCTACTTTTCATCTTTGCATTGCTTTCTGGATTTTTAATAATTCAGCTTCTTTGGAACAGTCGTAAGGCTAGGTCCGCGGAATGCAGGCTGTGCGGGGCCCTCAGATACGCCAATGTTACATACAATACGTCGTCTATTTAGCATTTATAATATACATATATTTTTGATTCATTAACGGCTTAGGTGTGAATAAAAAGCTTATTATTGCATTTAGTTTACGCACGGAATACTAATGTGTTATTAACTAATTCGAGTTTGATCTCATAGTAGGTAGAGGCGCATACTGTAGATATTTTGCAAATTATTTAGCGGCCATAACAAGTTGCAAAGATTTCAACATACCTTTAGGGCAGTCACTCAGCCATGGTAATGATAGATGATCGATGTACTGCCTTAATTCTTTATTTAGCATTTTTTCGACATGTTTAATCAGAACACCAGTACACTGCAACGTCAACAATAATACAGTGCGGTGCCTTGAACGGTTTTCAGAGATCCAACTCGCTCAAATGCACTGCAAGACTTTAGGAAGCCATTATTGTTTAGCGGATACCGGTATTGTTGGCTACAATAGTATTCTATATGGCAAAAGCTTTGTTCAACGCCGTTGCTGAATATTTTCGTCACATTCGTTAAAAATGACAGAATACACATAATAGTGCCATACTTTCATATTGAATTATTTATTGCTGTCTGTGTCAGGAAACAATCAGTCTAAAATAATATTAACGACATTTTTACTTTCTCTACTACGGATAGTAAGTAGGGGAAGTATTGTATTCCACCCAAAAATTCGATACCGAGATTTCACCGGAAATATATGTTTTGAGACACCCTGAATCCAAAAAAAAGCATTTTTGGAAACATGTCCGTGTGTGTGTGTGTGTGTGTGTCTGTGTGTGTGTCTGTGTGTCTGTGAACAGCAGAACTCAGAAACGAACAGTCGGATAAACACCAAACTTGGTATTTAGGTTCAGTATCTTCCAGAGATGTGACACGAAGGATTTTCAAGAAAATCCCCCCACCCCAGATTACCCTTTACATGGAACATTTTTCGAAAATTTTAATTCTCTCAAAAATGGCTGTAACGATTTTGATTAAAATATGACATGTTTAAGATATTTTATGACAAATAAAATGTATATCTTGAATTTTCTGGGAATGTCTCCAAAAGTATTCTTCATTGTGAACGACTTTTGCGTAACTGGCAAACCATAGGAGATAGACAAAATTTTACTACACAAAAAATGTAGATCGCGTTAAAATACACAATTTGTCATATACATTTTGTTTTGTTGAGTGAACCATTTTCGAGATAATGCTTGTTATTCCCTTAAATTTTTCAATAGTTATTTTCTCAAATGGGAATTCGTTATTAATTTTTTTGTCTTGGATATGCAAAGAGTATTAATCTGTGGCAAACGGAATGGTGCTGCACCTAGCAAGCAGCTATTAAGAGGTATATATGCTTAAAGGCTACTGTATTTCTATATTGCCCTTGTAAATATATATTCCCCTTACATCTACAAGAAAATTAGCAATAACATAGAGTCTGCAAATGTTTATCTCGATTAACATGAAGTAGATGGAGAATAAGCGTTTGTAAAAATAGTTTGTACAAAAGTAGAGAAAGTCATGTGAGTGTAACACATCAGATTTTTTATTTTGGCGTCCTCAATCGAGGCATCCAGGCCCGGAGCACATGCCGCATTTGCCCCCTAGTTGCGGCACTGAGCATGCGCAATGGTGAGACTTAGTCTGTTGTTATTTGGCCTTCGCAGTACAAGTGCTGATAACAGGATAATTTACACAGTCATAATATTCTATAATAAATAGAAGGCTGCGACAATAAAAACAGTTCTGACTTTTCTCCATTTTTCAGCTTATGAATAAAAAACATTAAAAATAAAATGCATCGTGCTGTTGGTGTTTTTTTTTTTACCTTGTACCATGGAAGAAACCTATTGTATGGAATGACCTGTTTCTTCGACTTCTTTAGTGACAATTATTTCAACGTTATCCTCTCTTCCAAAATATCTTCTGGTTCTGCCGAATCCATTTCCAGTCTTTCAAATAAACAGCCATTACATTAATCGATAACGGTCTCCTCTTAATATGCATATAATTTCCATCGAAGGAATCAAGGGTGGTAGCAATGGAGTGTTATGAAACATTTATTCCACTCAGTGTTGATAATCTTCAGTTACTAGTAGGAGCAACTCGCGTTAAACGTTCTACTTTTAAGG
The DNA here is from genome assembly GCA_030765065.1 of Deroplatys truncata. Taxonomy (NCBI): domain Eukaryota; kingdom Metazoa; phylum Arthropoda; class Insecta; order Mantodea; family Mantidae; genus Deroplatys; species Deroplatys truncata. The sequence continues at coordinate 198,888,535 of CM060978.1, forward strand.
CTGGTACACAACCAGCGAGAACGAGAAAGTTGAAATACATGTATTCAAATGGGAGTGTTCACAATCGTCGGGAAGCCTTCCCGGACTCCGGGAACGGGAAACAAGAGTTGCCCAACTTTTAACTTTCTCATTCTCGTCCCGGGGCAGGGCATATTAGATCTATATTGTGCATATTAGACTCTTCACTCTGGAGGCTATTTTAGGCGGCCGTGACATGAAACAGCTACTAATGCTGTCTATAGTCACAAGCTGGAAACATGAAACTGGAAGGAATTAGTAGTAAATGTGCATCCCTAACCTCATCCCGACACCCGCAAATCTAATCAGCGTTGTTTCCTTTGGGAAGGGGTCATTTGTAGTTTGTTTATACGCAACTCAAAACTGGCTATTACCTAAAAAAAATGCCATAAGCTACAACGAACAGCTAAAACCGGTAGAAATGAAAAAAGAAGAATAAACAATTTTAATGTATGCCATTAAATAAAGGAATGAAAGCTTGGCATAAGTAGAGCGATCGGAAATGTAATGAATATGCATTTAGATAATGTTTACTCTATCGAAGTAGGTGAAAAAATTTCATTGGTCAGTTAAAAACAAATGAATCTCAAATGTGCAAAATCGACTTTCACTTTGTGATCGATATGCATTCCCGTTCTCGTTACCGGGCTGTTCTGAACTAATATCTTGCATGGTGCGTTGCTTCCCGTTCTAGTTTCCGTTCTGGTTACCGTTTTCGGGCGGTTGTGAACCAGCTTTTAGTGCCAGCTGTCTAAAAATGCTTTTTATTTTGAATCTAGTGGTCAGAAAAAAACTTCTTCCATATTCAAGGATTGAGTTTTTTGTAACCCGTTCCGACATCAAAGGATTTTAATGAAATGGTTATACCCAAATTTTCTTTGAGCATCCCACATCTCGTCTTCCTTAGGAGAGTAAACTGATGCTTGGAACGGTAGGCGGTTCTGAGGCGATCTTTATAACATAACTGTACCATTTCTTCTGGTGTGTTTTAATCCCTTCAACCATAGTGGTAACTTTCGTCTTATGTCCTGGCTCCTTACTCTGCCTCTCAGACTCAAGCCCAAGAGAGGTCCTAAAAACAACATTTCCGACGTCCATACTCTTCTTATATCTGCTTCTTTTAAAACCCAAGGTTTTGCTTCCACAAAGTAGCTTTGGTTTTGATACCTCGTTATGCAGTCGTAATTTTATATCTCGGTTTCCGGTTAATATAGCCATTGATTGCATTTCCTAATGTTACTTACCATTCTTTGATTTATATTATACAAGATGTCATTCAGTGTATTATACAAATAATAATTGCAATTCAAAGAGAAAGAAATATACACTACGTGATCAAAAGTATCCGGACACCTGGCTGAAAATGACGTACAAGTTCGTGGCGCCCTCCATCGGTAATGCTGGAAGTCAATATGGTGTTGGCCCACCCTTAACCTTGATGACAGCGTTCACACTCGCAGGTGCTGGAAGGTTTCTTGGGGAATGGCAGCCCATTCTTCACGGAGTGCGGAACTGAGGAGAGGTATCGATGTAGGTCGGTGAGGCCCGGCACGAAGTCAGCGTTCCAAAACATCCCAAAGGTGTTCTATAGGATTCAAGTAAGGGCTCTGTGCAGGCCCGTCCATTACAGGGATGTTATTGTCGTGTAACCACTCCGCCACAGCCCGTGCAGTATGAACAGGTGCTCGATCGTGTTGCAAGATGCAATCACCATCCCCGAATTGCTCTTTAACAGTGGGAAGCAAGGAGGTGCTTAAAATATCAATGTAGGTCTGCGCTGTGATCGTGCCATGCAAAACTACAAGGGGTGCAAGCCCCCTCCAGGAAAAACACGACCACATCATAACACCACCACCTCCGAATTTCACCTTTGGCACTACACACGCTCTGCAGATGACGTTCACCGGGCATTCGCCATACCCACACCCTGCCATCGGATCGCCACATTGTACCGTGATTCGTCACTCCACACAACGTTTTGCCACTGTTCAATCGTGTAATGTTGACGCTCCTTACACCAAGCGAGGCGTCGTTTGGCATTTTCCTGCGTGATGTGTGGTTTATGAGCAGCCGCTCGACCATGGAATCCAAGGTTTCTCACTTCACGCCTAACTGTCATAGTACTTGGTGTGGATCCTGATGCAGTTTGGAATTCCTGTGTGATGGTCTGGATAGATGTCTGCTTATTACTCTTTACGACCCTCTTGAAATGTCGGCGGTCTCTGTCAGTCAACAGACGAGGTCAGTCTGTACACTTTTGTCCTGTGCATGTCCCTTTACGTTTCCACTTCACTATCACATCAGAAACAGTGAACCTAGGGATGTTTAGGAGTGTGGAAATCTCGCGTACAGACTTCTGACACAAGTGACACCCAATCACCTGACCACGTTCGAAGTCCGTGAGTTCCACGGAGCGTCCCATTCTGCTGTTTCACGATGTCTAATGACTACTGAGGTCCCGGATGAGTACAGGCAGTAAGTGGCAGCACAATGCACCTAAGATGAAACACGTATGTTTGTGGGGGTGTCCGGATACTTTTGATCACATATGTATGTATAACGTTTCTTACATTGTACCACATAGAGTACCTTTCATCCTGTGAGTTACTTCATTCTTTTTCTCTCATCGCCATATAAATATGAGGAGATAATTTATTTTTACTTGTGTTATGGATTCACCTCAATTTATAATTGTTTGGGAATAAATAAACCAACGGGACATCAGCGTGCTGTGAATGAAATGACCTTCACTACGTACCTGGAAACTTTTACTATCTACCTGGAACGATACCATCGGGCTCCCTGCAGAGGAGCTGTGTGCCATTACTGCACTGGAACTGCGCGCAAGGGCGATCTTTGCAACAATACATCAGGGAGTTGCATTAAAACAAAGAAATGGTTCCAAAACGAGGACTATTACGCTCGCAATCTGCAGTCTTAAATGAGCGGAATAACAGATTTTCAGAATAATTTAGGGATTCCGGTACACAACTCTTGTGACAATGATTTCACGAGAAAATGTTGTTTAAGAATGATTTAATAGCAAGTTATATGTAATTGGTAAGAGATTGTAATATAGTGTTAGAATACATTGTCGCTCTTATACTTTTTTCTTTCTTTTCACGTTTGAGTTGTTTGTTATAATCTACGTTAAACATTTAAAACTGAAAAAAGAGGAAATACTGCATCCAAATGTTGGGAATGTTATGCTTGTTAATGTATTAAGAAATAATATCAAGTATTGCACTTCTCTTCTGAAAGAAAATTTAATTCATAATTGGATTAAGATAGAAGCATGATATTTGTTTTCCAAATAGAGGCTACAAAGAGTATAGGAAGTTAATAAATGGTGGGTGCATAGTTTAATTTTTCTGAAACCGATATTAAATGTGTGTGTTTAATTTTCTTTTAGGGCTTTGATTTTACGTGCAATGAAATTATTTGGGAAACTAATTTTGGGAAGAGAATGTTCCAGGCCTTACGGTGATTTGCCAGTTATGAGGACCGACGAGAGCCTGGAAAAACCTCAGTTATGGAAGACTGTCCTCGAGGGATTTGAACCCGAACTTCCCAAATGCGAGCCTCGCGTTACCGCGGAGCCATCTCGCTTGCTCAATAGGAAACCTCTATGAACGTATCTCCGGTGAAATTGCCGTATCGAATTTTTGGGACTCTGACTTAAGTACCTAAATGACAAAAGCTAAAAAGGAACAAACAGTAATCGATAGCACTACAATTGACTATGTCACGATTTTTCAGCAGTTCCTGGAAAACCTTGATGGAACTCCTAGAGAATGTAGTTATACACAAGTCATTACCATTTGCTCTATTCTGTTGTTGCTGCAAATAACAAAAGAAGTAATTATATGAGACTTATTTCGCTTATGCATTTTTTAAACTCATTTTCACTTAATCATGTTCACAAACTTTTAAATGTCAGCAGCACGGCGTGGAGGTCGACTGCATATAAATAATAATAATAATTAATAATAATAAAAAGTAAATGAAGCTAGCATATGCAATTAGTCTCCTTTAAATTAGAAACCAAATCGTAGTTTTTTTATAGAAGATAGTTTCCGGTAATTTACATTTTAAGTGAACTCGTGTAAAAGAAAATCTGAAACGTGGACTGTTCATCAATAAGCTATGATTTTCTAAAGATGATATCGTGTACGTACTGATGCGGGAAATACTAGAAGTATTATAAAAACGTTTTGCATGCTTGATATAATTTGAATTATGCGAGTATTTATAATTTATACGAAAAATTTAGTGCATAATCAGTAGGGTTGGAAGGCCCTAAATTGTATATGTGCATTATGCAACGTCTTTGGGAAGTAAAATGTTCAAAATCAAGCTAAAGTTAAAATCGAGGATGAGAACTTTTTATTTCCGGGTTTCTTTTTGTGTTCTATTTATACTTCGCCTTTAACTTCTAAGGTCATATCGGCGGCTTTTCACCTTTGGAACAATTGCTCATCAGCAATGATGTTCGTCGCTTACAGTGTGTTAATCTTTGGGTTCGTATTACTTTTGGGTAATGCATTGAATTCATACACACATTCACACTCTCATTCATACATCCAGACTCTAGGGAGAATGGGGAATAATCTGGCTAAAGAAAAATTCCCATCCTCCAACCGGGAATCGAATCCAGGACTTCTGGATTTGGAGGTTAACATTCGCTTCTGTGAAACACTCACAAACGGATATTTACAGCATATTTTGCACTTTACTGCGCTTTGAAAATATTTACAAGGATTCAAATACTGAAACTTCCAAGGAAGAGAAACCTTCGTTGACGCAATTTTATACTGTGATGGATCCGATTGAGCATTGTCAGCTGCATAAAAGACAGCCGTTTTAATTGACACTTGTCAAATAAAGAGAATACAGAGCAGAGTCGGCGAAAGTGCTTTCATTCACCGAGTCACCAAATGAGCAACACGAACATCACCACCGCTCTTATGTAAAACATAAATGGACTGTCAGGCAGAGAAGGCGCAACACCTAGTCCAAATGTGATCACAAATAATTTTTTCGCCAGGCTTGTATATATTAGAGCATACTTTAAGTATGGAACGTGAAGTGGAATATTTGTTGGTAGTTGGAAGATGCTTCATGTTTATCTGCACCACGTATGGAAGCCAATTTGTCGCGGTCACTTCGTGTTATCTTTTTACTGGGCGCCTGTTATTGTATTACTATTTTTAAATTTGGGTTCATTGTCCTCCGGCTAGCTATTATTATTACTCAGTCGAACATATCTCTTGATCAGGGTGTGTAAACGGAAAGGATTTGTTACTCAAAGATAACACTGATGAAAGAATTTGTTTTTACACTTTTATTACCGTCACAATTAATTAAGTTAACATATTGACTCTTGATACACGCCCGACTGAAACTGTTATATTTTCTAATATCACTATAATCACTTATTTACTGCACATTATTAATTCGTGTGTTTCACATTTATGACAAACTTTAAGACGCGAGAGATTCTGTAGAATTGCGTAACGTGTACTTTAAGTATGTTTCCGTTGAACTACGCGACGTGTAACTCACGAATACTTATGTTGAACTGATCGACGTATTACACGCGAATGCTTCTGTTGGACTGACGAAATCTGCCTCTGACTTTAGCTTTGTATACTCCCACACCCCGATATGCCTAAAGATTATAACCGAGCTGCTATTGGTTAATAAAACCCGCCAACATTAGCGTCTATTTTTATATCCAATCAAAATTACGAACACAAATGCTCTAGGGTAAATATTCCCGCTATTTCTAAGAAAAGCGCGCCAATCTGACGTCATTTGTTTGTCTATTCTAATTAATATTTAACTCACCCCATCACTCATTGTTATCCGCTCTTATTGTCAGTTTCAGTGAGGCCGTGTAAACTTATTTCCTAACAATGCATATAATTAACAAACATCTCAAATCAATGCCATACAATAATGCTTATTTGCACTACAATCACTTTGGCATTTACATTATTGTGATACCAAATTACTGCCACAAACGATAGGTTTTCTTGAATTTGTACGTACTACTTAAAGCAAAAAAAAAAAAAACAACAAAAAACAATAAAACAACAAAAAAAAAAAAAAAAACAGTACGATCATGCAATAGTAAGCTCTTAGTCTGTTGATAACATTCTAATAAAAAGCAGCATATTGTGACATTGGGAATAAACCAGTAACATATTTGACTAGTCACAGTAGGCATTTGAATGTTGCAGTTTTAGTGCAATGTGACAAACGATGTAATACCGGAATTGTATCAAGACCTTCGCTGCAAATACTGAAAATTTATTGGAACTTTAAATCTTTAAACTTGATAGCCTGCGTCGCCCTCCGTGGTCTAGGATTACTAAGCTAGCCTCTGGTTCCCGAGGTCGCGGGTTCAGCTCCGGTGGAGGTCGGCGATGGATTTTTATTTTTTTTTGGCGGTAAAAATTCTTAACATGGCATCTTTCGGAAGGGAAGTAAAGCTGGTTGTCCCATGTTCATTTACGGCACGTAAAAGAACCTCAATCCTGATAAAAAGGTCTCTAAGCAGAATTTCTGGTCTTTCTCGGCCAATATAGAATGGGACGCTAAGAACCGTAGTAGTTAAAAGAGCGTCCATAAATAACTAAATTTTTTTATAGCCTGGAATTTCAAACTAATGAAGAAATTCATGTGTTAATCTAGCATTAAAAAGATAACCCCTTTTTTTTTATCAATTCGCTCTTGTAATTAAGCTGCTGCTTAATACAAGGAATACGATTTGGAAGTTAAGAAGCAAATAGCAACCGTAGTTCGGAATATATCACCACCAAATATTTCTCTTTAAGACTGTAAATGGGTCAAAAGTAACCTCCGCTGCTCCATTGTCTATATTTCACTAAATGACCCTTGCGAATAATTCTCACAACTTTGGCAAATACCCAAAAGATAGCATCAATTGTCATTTACCCGTGCTTAAATACTGGGTTCGCCTGGCAGTAGTGACTTAAGATTAATATATCGTATATATAGCTTTGATATTTATTGCAATGTATTTTTTTTTTAAATCAAAAGCCTTATTTAATAAACTAATTGCAAAATCCTCACATACACACTAGAAAAAGGAAGTTTAAGTACTATTCACTAATCACATTCGACACGAACTTTTTTTTTTGTGTTGAAGGTTGCTGTAGGAAATGTGTGCCGCGTCCTTAGTGAAAATTGGTTACATTGGTGTCACCGTAATGTCATTAGTAACTTCATATTTCTGGTTTTTTTTTCAGCGAATATTTATTGCCGCGGCGGACCTCCTAATTGAGTAAATTCAGACACCATATATATCCTCTTACGAACGCGAGCATGCACACAGCCAGGAAGGCGACCAACCGAAATTCGATCTGGGTTCTCTGGCAGTCCAATCCAAGTATAAAAGATCTCGATGAACCTATATACCAATGTGTATTTTACATTTTGCAAGCGTATCTACCCGTGAGGAGGTTTTACGGCTGCGCTATGTGATGTGTTTTATTTACTTTTAACGGTAGTACTGCGTTAATTCGAGAAGACATCCTAGATACTGCCCAGGCAATCATTTGGGCGCATGTCATAGCAATCAATATATGTAAAACAGAAAGCACATAGATTACAAACTTTGACAAGATTGCAAATTGAAAGTACGATTTACCATTTAAGAATTAATAAGGAATGGGGGAAAAATCACTATCTATGCTGTGGTAGCGAAACCCAGTGTTCACGTGATAGATGCATTAATAACCGCTACATTATGGAAACGGCATGCAAGCTAGAATGCTATAAAAACAAACATTACGGCGGATAGCTCCCCTGGAGGTTGAAAGTTCAGACATTTATTTTAATTCGGTTTTATTATTACGCGAAGCAAAAAAATCTGATGTGTTACACTCACATGACTTTCTCTACTCTTGTACAAACTATTTTTACAAACGCTTATTCTCCATATGCTTCATATTAATCGGGATATCGAGATGTCAAACTTATTGCTAATTTTCTTGTAGATACAAGAATTGGTAGGCTTTAAGCGATAGTCAAACATTTTAAGAGCTGGTTGCTATGTGGAGTATTCCATTCTCTTTGCATTACCAGGACAAAAAAAATGAATAACGAATTCTCATTTAAGAAAAAGTATAAGATTTGTAAAATTTAAGGGAATAACAAGCAATATCTCGAAAATGATTCACTCAAAAAAAAAGTATATGACATAAATTGTGTATTTTAACGCGATCTACATTTTTTTTTGTGTAGTAAAATTTTGTCTATCTCTTATGGTTTACCAGTTATGCAAAAGTCGTTCACAATGAAGAATACTTTTGGAGACATTTTCAGAAAATTCAAGATATACATTTTATTTGCCGTGAAAGTATCTTAAATATATGATATTTTAATCAAAATCGTTAGAGCCATTTTTGAGAAAATTAAAATTTTCGAAAAATGTTCCATGTAAAGGGTAGTCTGGGGTGGGGGGATTTTCTGGAAAACCTTCGTGTCGCATCTCTGGAAGATACTGAATCTAAATACCAAGTTGGGTATTTATCCGACTGTTCGTTTCTGAGTTATGCTGTTCACAGATAGACACAAACACGGACATGTTTCTAAAAATGCTTTTTTTGGATTCAGGGAGTCTCAAAACATGTATTTCCGGTGAAATCTCGGTATGGAATTTTTGGGTGAAATGCAATACTTCCCCTACTTAACTATACGTAGTAGAGAAAGTAAACAAATGTTGAATTGATAAATTTGACACACGTCCTTAATCCTAAGGCTTCTAATGCATGCTCATGTCATTCTGGTTTGTAATTTCTTAATATTTCTTTCAAAACGTCTGCAGTACTTAGTGAAATAATTATATGTATGGGGAGATTTTAAACTGCTATTTAACTTGGAGAAACATTTGAATATGTCATATACTCAGAATACTTAAGTGTCTGTCTCACGACTATTTCTGCAAATAATCTTCATTTTATTGCGTTTATGAATATATCTACTTTCTGGAGTACTTTTGCAGATGAGACCAACTCTTTCTTTCATAATGTGATATACAAATTGAGCACAGTTTGTGCGCTCATAGGACGTGCGATAATGTAATTTTGATAACGTATATCCGGTATCCTTACAGCCATAGCATTTCTAATGGGTTAATCGACGATGATGCACTTGTATGTGGGCGTTAATTAACTAGACTCTACTAAGACTATACCTATTAAACAAAAGTCTAAAAAATACTGCCAATGGCATAAGCGTAGATTTTCGCTAAGAAGGCGATTTGGTATGTGAATCTTAAGCTGAGATATAACATACTCAAAACCCATGCAAGATGGCGGTCAGCGAGCAAAGGGATTCTATTATTTCAAGTTGTAAGCTATTGAACTTTTATCACGTTATCGGTATAGCTTTCCACTCTTAAACTGATGGCTAACTATGCAATCTTTTGTTTTTTTTTATTTAATATTCAATTGATCACATAACAAATGTCTGACAGAAATGTTAAAAATTTCACCCTTCACTAATTTTATATTTTTTATAGCAAATTTAATTTTGCTTTAGCAAGTTTAGCCAGCTATGCTATGCATTAAGCACTTCTACAAGAACACTTAAACATTTCATGGTTAATTAAATCCTGAAGTCAAGTGGTGTTGCAGAGTAACTAGTGGTTGTCCAAATTAAGTTCTATGCGCTATTTAGTTCGTCAGTCAAAGAATCTCAAGAGGTCTGAAGATTGGTCGAAACTGGCCGGGAGGGGGGGGGTGCCCCGCGTGGATCACGTTTGCCAATAGGGCGATATACACAGAAGGCAAGTTAGGCATATCTAAGGAATAAACTAATATGTTGGCAACAATGCTAACTTGGGGGATCCATTACAACAGGACGTGTTGAAGAGTATGTAATAGTTAACTATTTTTTCGATGATCGAACTTTATAAAGAAATGCTTTTTTCCAAGATTATGATTAAGATATGTGTTGCGTATTTGATAATAAATACAGTGTCCACTTAACTGTGTGTGTGTCTGTGTGTGTGTGTGAGAGAGAGAGAGAGAGAGAGAGAGAGAGAAGAGAGAGAGAAATCACAGTGTACTGAAGCAGGGACTTTTGAGTTATTTTGCTGCAGAGGGACTTATGTTATCGTATCCCACTTGTGTGTTTTTGAGATACTAAAATAGAGTTTTATTTATGAACGCTCTTTAACTTCTACGGTTCTAGTGTCCCATTCTATATTGGGCGTGAAAGACAGGAAATTTTGCTCAGAGGCCTCTTTATCAGGCTTGAGGTACTTTTACGTGCTATAAATCTACGACATGGAACCACAGGCTTTACTTCCCTTCCGAAGGAAGCCATGCTAACGATTTTTACACCCGAAAAAAATCCATCGCTCTCCGCCGGGTTTAACTCACGACCCTGAGAACTAGAGGCTAGTATGATACCCCTAGACCACGGAGGACGACTTTTGAGATACTGATGCCAGAAATTGTAAATAGATGACACTCTTAAGTCTTAAAATCTCGTGACTTCATTTGTTCAAGACAGTTTACCTGATTTTTATGCATTAGAGAGGGCCAACCTCTAGAAAAATACTGGAAAGCATACGCAAAACGTATGAAAGCATACGTTCTCGAGCCATCCATTTGCAAAACTCGTGTTCGGATGGAGTAATTTGTCAGGAAACACGAAGGAAAGAGATGGAAAAAAAGACTTTTCTTTATAATGAGTTCTATAGCCATAGGAAGATTTCAAACAGAGAATCTTTGCAGAACTTTAATGTTAGCTGGTATATTTGACAAATGTACAAAACATGATGTAGAAATCTCACTATTTTGAAAACGAAAGAAAGAAAAAGAACGGGAGAAAAGAAAAGGGTGCATCGTGAGGTTTCATTTCAACCGTTTTTTTTTTGGTGTAAAACTTGCTGATCGGATTAAAATTATGTTTGTATTTATATGTGTGTCTACATGTGTATATGCAATCTGGTATTTGTGTATTTTTCACTAACACAGAAGCTTGGCCCCTTACTGCATGACAATAATGAACTGTGTGATTAAATCATACCAACTTGTGTAAATGTGCATACAGCGAAATAAGGCATTTTATATCTTACTCTAAAGAGTGTTAATAAATCATGGGGGCAGACTTTGGAGAAAATGGATGACAAGTCGAGGAGCAAAAGAAAAATTAACGGACATACCGTGCTCATGAGTATGAATAAGTACCATCACAGCAACCGTGTTACCTCAAGCAGTGAACCACAAACTCAAAGAGCTCAGCATTTCGAAGAGCATGAGAAGCAGCAGGTGGACGTTCCCAAATCTGCACATCAGGAAGTGTCTCAGCATATAACAAGCGTTTATGTGTCCCCAAATAAGAGACAGATCTCAGTTCAACCGAATGTGTGGGCCATGGTACAGGTCCTCTTCGAGTGGTCCAATCTCACCGAACCTGCTGTTCATAGCAGCATAAATGAAACGTGAAGTAATTAGAAGCGCAATTGTTCATGAACTGAATGACTCAGTTACGTTAAACTTATCCACAATGCAGTGACATGAAACAGGTTGCATCTATCATATGAGCGTAGCATTTTGACCTTAATCATAGTTGAGGCAGTATTTTAACACTTGAATTAATTAAATTAAATTATATAATATGTAAATTCAACAATAGCCCTCCTTGAGGCAATATGTATGTAATAATTTTTTAAAAATGTATGTAACAGTCATTGCATATGCTTATTTTTATTGTAAACATGTTTAATAATGTTATGTGAATGCATTACGTAATTTAATAATGTAAGAGCTGTGAGAATAATAAGTTTAAAGTTGCTAACAATGAGGTAACCTTGAGGCAATAATGAGTTTGAGAGTTTGAATACTACTAGTCATGATTAGGGCAGCAATAACGTAAATCTTGTGGTAGTTTTTAAAATAGCCAATCAACAGCCAGATAAAGCTTTAATTGAATGCAGGTATTCTATTGGACTAGGATTAGCCAATCAGAGACTTGAAATGCAGACGGTTGAAATATGTTCAGTTGCTGGCAGACCTTGGTAGTGACCGGATGAAAGATGTGTTCTCTGGAGAAATGTTACGTATTCGTGTGAAACGAAAATTAAGTATATGCCTTAACAAAGTACAAGTATTAAATAAAAGAATCTCACAGCTCTTAATATCAGTGTAGTGCTATTTAATTTGTGCCAAGGATTAATAAAAAGAAGTGAATTTAAAACTTAAAATTTGTGTAAGCCTACATTCTTGTCGTACCACGCCCTGATTAAGAGAAACATGTCTCTAAAGTAAGACTGACGCAGCCGAGGCAAACATAAACATAAATGTTATCTATAGAAGCACTTTAATAACAAAGTTGATATAATATTTTTAAACTTGGAGCGTAACAACAAAAATACATCTTAAAATCGGCTTCTCATACGTAGCAGCATATTACGTAATAAACAATCCACTTAAAAAAAATTGACGTTCATACATGGAGCTGGTTAAAACAACAAACTCAACAACAATAACTTACGTAACAATAAATTACGTAAACAAAACACTTCTTCATAGTAGCATGTAGAAAATATACATACAAAGAATCTTTTTATGAGAGAATCTCCGGAGTCACAAATATAATTGTAAGTATCTTCGGGCTGTCATGGGGTGGTCTGCTGGAGACAGGTGTTCCAGACTTTGCGTCACTGAAGATGTCCGCCGCAGTTGTGGAAGAAACGTCTGGAACACCTGTCACCAGCAGATTACAGCATAACAGCCCGGAGATACTTCCAATTATACTTATAATTTGTTTGTTTATCATTCTCCGATTTCCCCCCCCCCCCCCGTGATTTATTAGCACTTTAAATATGTGTATATGTTTTTACACAGTATGGTATTTAATGTACTTTGTGGTAAAGAAAACGGTATTACGCTGTCTTTAAAAATATCTGCAGTACGCAATAAATATACAAGATGGCGTTTTATATGACTATTGGAAAGAATTTAGGGAACGATGTCATAAGCTATTTTCGTCATAATCAGTTCACCAGAAGCACTGCGATCTCTAGGAGAGGAGAAAATATGTTATCCTTATGTCCCATGTGGGTTTTGCACAGTGAAAATGCTAAGATTCTCCCCGGAGAAGCGTTGGTACTATCTGAAGAAAGAAAGCTGCTCCACTGAGCCGCAATTCTTTGGTTCATACGTATTTTGTTATTTTTCTCCTAATATAAAACTAATGAAATAAATAGAGCTTTAAACATTTCATGACCGAGTAATTCTCTAAACGCCGTTGCTTTTATGGGTATTGCCTTCGAGCTCTTAGCAAATAATGAACGTTTTTATTTCCTTTGTACCCAGAGTCTTGATACTTACGATAATCGATGAATAAAACCATTCTGAAGTTTCCAAAATGGAGTTCGCTGCGGAAAAATGAACTAGATCCATTCTGAAAGGCCGTGGGAAGAAAATGAGCTGCTGTTTTAGGGACAAAAATAATAGATAAGAACCTAATCCGAACCGGTTTTTAGGTAGTTCAGGAGACATCACATGAAGACACATCGTCCACCTTACCTCTTTGTTTTAGTGTGTGGGTGTCAAATAATGTTCCAGCAGAAAGTTGGAGACGACAAAAGTGCTTCAAACTTGGACATGTACTCGCTCTGATGTGTATGTCCGGATACCGAATAAACCAGCTTGCTTGATCCTGTCTTAAGGATTAGTCCAGGCTTAAAGCTCTCTCTGTTTCATCTCATCTCTAACACCACTCTTTCACGAATGCTTTCGTGATTGTGCTAGTTATATACAAACGAAAGGGATTTGGACGTTAAATAAAGCAAATGCGTACTTATTTTGACATTTGTATATCCCATATATAAGCGTGTCAAACTCATGACAGTAGTACTATTAGAAAAAGGTACAGATAACAGGTATCCTTGCAGTTCAGAGTAATCAAGATTAGATTTTAGTTTTCGATTACTATTTAATCAACTATACAAATTTTAAACATGTAGCTTTGTTTATTCATAAAATAGTACAAAGAGAGAGATGAATAATTTCCAAAGGAAGTAATCCGTCTGGAATAAATAAGTAGGAATTAAATGGTCTAGTATTACTCCCTGTGTTGGCTGCTGTCGCGTAAGGAATGAGAAGTTAAATTATACATGTATTAAACACTGGGATTCGATCGTGGCATTTGTGTTCCGTTACGTTCAACAATATACTTCTCTTTAATGGTCCTCTAAGTATACCTAAACTGCATTTCTTAACCGTTTCAGTTGAAAATCTTCAGATGTACGTTATCAGTATTATCTCGTTTTCTTTCCTTTAGATTTATAGACACTTAAGCACAATTTTAATTGTGACCTAAAAGGATATAAACGTTTTCAAAATCCGATTGATTCTGTTTCTCCGTTAACGAATTGCTTGCCACGAGCGAAAGATTTGCGACCTGCATTTGGTGCAGACTCGTTTATGACAATTGCTATTTTGTCAACATCGTTTTTAACATTTTGTAGGTATCCAAACGACGTATTCACGTTTTCTCGTCATATTTAAGGCACACTCGGTCACATCAGAATCGACCTGTACAGTTTGGCTAGCCTTTCAACCGATCGGTAGCGATAAAGATCTTTGAGAATTGCCTTTGTAAGCCGAAACAAAAAAGAAAGAAAAACGAAATAAACTCTTTGTCAATATGGCGAGGTCTTAAGGAACTGTTTTTGCACATTAGTTAATCAAGCGATTAACTGATTACTACACTCGAAGTCACGTTTTTTGTAAAAATCAACGATTGTATAAACCCTAAATACACACTTTAAATGCTACATTTCTAGAATTTTTTATTCTTTAAAAAATTCGAAATTTTTCTCAACAGACTGGGCTCGTTTGGATAATCCGTTTCCCCCTGGAGTTTTACCTTAAGCCTGACATGAGAGCCAGGCAGGTTTTAGTCACCTCGTTGATAAGAGAACACAGTTTTGACTCCTCGCAAACACCAGATCTATCTTTCAAAAGATCTTTATGGACTCCCCAGGAGGAGTTAATAGTTTTCGTTGTCGCTCCAGTTCACGGATTAGGCATTGATTGCCTGTTCTGACGTCACAGGTCAGTCCGTCCATCGCTTCCTTGGTCTGCCCTTCTCTGCTGTCTCTTGCTTTACATTGCAGATAGCTCTAAACAGCGCCATCTTGATATTTGCAACATTTAGCTGGACTTATATATTATGCTATGATTCGATATAATATATCATCCTACGGGCTCGGATTCCAGTCCCAGTAAGGTCACTTTGCCATGCAACGCCTTTCTACAGTTCTTGCATAATAAAAAATGTCCAATACTAGTTAATTTTAAGCGTAGATCCCTTCATTCTATCCGTCGGTTTGAAAGTTCAAAAATTTCACGCGACATCCACGTTCTGAGAAATAACCAAAGAAAATAAAGGTTTCTGCGCTCTCAAACAAAATTAGTTGGACCTCCACAACTTTGTGGCCGGCGTGTTTTACTAATAAACTAGAAATCTCGGATTAGAATTCCATCAGATCACGATTCTGGGAGAGGCATAATTTTTCTTTTCTTTCATCATTCCTTTTTGAAATATATATTTTGTCCCCAAACTTCCCGTTAACACCGGAAAGGTGAATACCATGTATTCAGAATCGAGTGCCTTCCAACCCGGAGGACCCGGATTCGAATCTCGGTTAGGGAAAGTTGCCTGAATAAAGTTGGCGTTTTATCTTATCCTAAATAAACAAATGTCTGGTAACTTTCAGCTCGTTGGAGCATCATTCTACGCATTTCATTTACCTCCTTTGCATACCTAAGCTACAGGAGGGGAAGTTAAACACAATATAAAAATTTGATTGTTACATTCGCAAGACACTTTAGGAATATCGTTATTTTTTTATAGCTTCTACAAAATATTCTTGCAAAAGCTTACTACTTATTATATATTTCTCGAGATAAATGCTCACAAAAACAGTTTCGTTATATATTTCGTTGTAGTTACAAAGGGAATACAGGTAATCAAAACTTAAGTCCAATGTCTAAAAACTAGTCGCTATATACTGGCTTTGAAATTCCATACTCTCCATGACATTACGAGAAACAACTGAATGGAGAAGCACTTAAAAATGACGAAATGCTGAAGCATTCAAAGCAATAATAACGAATATTAGCTATATTGGAAATTGGTGATGCCACAAAAATTATTTGAAATAAATTGAAATAATTTGCATTTTTTGTGTATCTCTTATAATCACTTTCATAAAATCATACCACATTCATTCTGAAGATTACTTAAGATGATATTCCTGGAAAATTGAGATATACTATTAATTAATTATGCAAATATCTTAAAAATGTATTTGAAACAAATTTGTGAGCTATTTTGAGGAAATAAATAACCAAAAATGTTCCGTTTGAGCGTAGTTTGGTTTGGATGTGGGTTTGTTGAAAATGTTGGGGTCTCGTCCTTGGAAGAGCTAACCCCAAGTGTGGTATCGATCCGACTTTCTTTTTTTGAATTAAGCTGTACGCGCGCGTACACGCACATATAGGTATTTGTCTAAAAATGCTTTTTATTTATTTATTTAACCTTTAAACATGTAATTCGGTGAAATCTAGGTATAGAATTTTTGGGTGGAGTGCAAATACTTCTACCTACTTTAAGTAGGTGCTGTAGGAAGTAGTAGTAGATTATGATACAAGTGTTAAAACCACTTTAAAAAGTGTGACATACTATTTTTAAGACAGCGCTCGAATTTGTAAAATGCCAGTAAAATAGTATATTGGCTGCTGAAACTAAGAGAAATCACATTTAGAACGAGATCAACTCTCGTGTGCAGCGATATGTCAGATGTTTTGTTGATTCGCTAGCAGTCATTTTCAGTGAAATTATTTTCAACATGTTTTGCTTTACACCAGGCAATGATGCGATTAAGTGTTATATCGTGTTGCTTTCTGGATTTTATGTGGGTAAATACTTCTTGTGTTATTCTTTCTGCTGCTACTGTAATTTCACCTGAGTCTTCCATTTCAGTTTCTTCTGAATTTATAATTACCGCCGTTTAACCTTTATGTAGGTTACTGCATAAAAGAATAACTTTTACATCAAAGAAAGCACAAGGCCGATTGGTTAGACCGCTCGCCTCTCACCGAGGCGGCCCGGGTTCAATCCCAGGGACCCGCATGTGGGATTTGTGGTGGACAAAGCGGCGCCTGGGCGGCTTTTCTCCGGGTTCTCTGGTTTCCCCCGCCAATCATTCCACCAACTGCTCCATCATCACCTTTCCTTTCATCCATTTCGCCATCATTTCGTTTCATCTACTTCCTTCATCCCCATACCAGACATCGGGCTGCTCACCCATACTGGACATTCTGTTTGCTCCATGAGTGTGTCTGCTCCTAGACGGGCCTCTGACCCCAGGCACCCGCCTGTAAGTCCTACATAAGATGAGGTTAAACAGCGAATGAATGAATGAAAGCACAAGGCTGCCAATATAAGGTATAGGTTAACTCCACAACGAATTGCCATAAATTCAAGTATGACCACTTATATTGTGAACCAGATAATGCGACCGCCATGAGAAATTAATCGTGTAAAAAGACAATCAAAAGTAAAACGTAATCAAACCAAGTCGAATTATCAAACATATGCAAATACAAAGGGAATTGCTATGTGTTTGGACTTGAAACCAAAGTTGGTCACAGTGGAGTGGTATAAAAATTGTATGTAAAGGTTTTAGTACGTGTGCACTATTTTAAAAGTTCTACTTTTAGCCCATGCTGTCTAAAAAAATAGGTTTAAGCTGCCATCACAGTCACCATAAGTTAAGGCTACGCAAGCTCACAGTACAATAATACGTAGGCTGACATTTGTAGAATGTAAGTTACAAGATGTGTGGACTGATGCTTGTGTATGGCGGGCCTTTGCTGCCCCAATTGCAGGTGGTTTATTAATCGTTCTATTTAAACGTTTTGACTCGATTAATAAAACAAAACATAAATATAAGTGATATTCAATCCAATAATGTTGAGTTTATTTATGCGTAGAATTCCTTCAAAATTCTTCCATTGTCTCTTTGGACCGTAAAGGGATAGTAAATGCCTTTTAAGCAACTCAATAAAACAACACAATCAACCTGGAATTCCCTTTTTCTATGTTGACACTTCCGTTAGGTGTAATCCGTACTCCTGGAAACAAAATTATCTTATTCGTTTATCACATGCCATGTTTGAAATTTGTACTTAGTAAGATGTTGAAAATACACTACCTCCAGCGATTAAAATATGTGTATTTGTAAGCAAACAGTTTAAGCCAGTTGATTTTCATAACTTCATGTAGATATAGTATGACAATACTCTATTCAAAGATAACATTTTGAAGAATGTATGGCCTCTGGAATTACGTTCAAAGGAATGGTCTATAAGTTCGTCGGAAATAAAGACCCTAACTATGTGCAACATTAAAACAAGATAAAATCCTAGATTGAGAAAAAATCTGAAAGTACATACCTTCACCCTCATTCCATGTAACAATCAGATTTTTACATTCTTTGACTTCTTAGATGTCTGTTATGCTTGTTATAATTTAACGTTACTGCCGTTTTCCTCCAATATACATCTCTAAACGTTAATATACAAAGTTTTACTTTCTCTCTCACCTACCTATTAGTAGGTAAGAGCAAGTATTGTATTCACTCAAAAAATAGATGTCGAGATTTCGCCGAGAATGCATGTTTTGAGGCCCCTGAATCCCAAAAAAGGAATTTTTAGAGAAAAGCTCTTGTGTGTTTCTGTAAATAGCATAGCTCAAAAACGAAAATTCGAATAAATACCAAACTTGTTATAAGTACAGACATTTCCAGTAATACAACACGAAGGTTTTCAACAAAATCCCCCCACGCCAAACTACCTTTTACATGGAATAGTTTTCGAAATTTTCGATTTCGTGAAAAAATGGCTAACGATGTTTTTTTAAAATACCGTATGTTTAAGATATTCACGGGACAAATAATGTGTATATCTTGAATTTTGTGGGAATAACCTGTGAAGCTCTCTTCATTAGGAAGATATTTTATATAATTCTGTATAACTGGTAAGCGATAAGAGGTAGACAAAAACGTACTACAGAAAAAAAAAACAGTAGATATGTTTAAAACAAACTATTTCAAATAACTTTTTCAGCCATTTCCGAGATATCCGTTATTATTGGTTTGAATTTTCAATAGTTGTCTTTTTTGAAGACATCGTGGAAAGAGTGAAATTTCTAGGCCAGCATATAGCGATCCGGTTTTCAAACATTAACTATCGTTTATGTTCTCTACTCCCTTGTACCTTCAACGAAATGTGTAACGAATCGATGTAAAGGATAAATTGAATAACGTGAAGTGAATAGAAAAATAAGCTTTGACAAAAATAGTTTGTAGAAGCTATATAAAAATAAACGACAGTAGTTACAGCAAATCATATGCATATAATACGTCAGAATTTTTCTGCTAGTAATTGTATCTTCTCACCAAACAATCGACTTTGTGGTGACATAAATAACTGCGTACAGAACGAGATTCATTAGCACCTAAACATTTTCTTCCTTTGTACATTTTGTACAGCTTACGCTGATGCAATCTAATGACCTTGTGCCATTAGCAAGTTTACAGTCTTCGGAGCCGAGAAGTGCAAAAGGGCGTTGTATCCGTCGATAGCAGCGAGTCGAGCCGAAGGAACGTTCAGACCAATTTTACGCTTCGCCTTATGCGCAAATGCTAGAGATGTCTTAAAATAAACTCTTCCTCGTGGTGGTTCTACTGTTTATCGTTAGACATCTCAATCATCGGCTCCGTAGCATTTACATATGTGTCGGGGACAAGTGAGCAAAATCTGTACGCTGGGTTTATCTTGTACATTATCAGCTCTCATTTAGTTTTTGGTTGGATATTAATATTTCCGATTACGCTTGGATGAAATATTTTCTTCTCATTCGTTAGGAGCTAAAACAAAACGCTTTTGCAAAATTTAACTTTAAAGATTGAATCAACTTTTGCAGAAGACAAAGTGTTTTATATATTGTATGCAGTCATTTAATCAAACCTTTTTTGACGTTCTAACTGTACTACAGTTTGTCTTTTTGACTTGATCTGGCTGTGGATGAAGACTTTAGTTTTGGAAGGGAAAACTACTACTCGTATTTCTAGGATGTAAATAGATAGTCCAGGCAGTCAATACCCACAACAAATTCAGCAATTTCAGCTCAACGATCTACTTTATTAATTTTGAAACTGATAATATATTTGACTGCCTCTGCGTCCGAATGGTCAGCGCTGACTTCTGAACCCAGAGTAGCGAGTTCGGTTCCCGCTTCGGAGGGAAATTCTCCTTTAACCAGAATCATTCCCTATGCCCTACAAAGCCTGGAACTATGGATGTGGGACTGGGTGTGAGTGTTTTAATATTTAAAAGCTGATAAAACCGACGTTAAGAAACCCTGCAGTTCAGCGAGCTAGAACACCATCAGCTACGATATTTCTCTAGTCAAAGTCTCCAATATGACCAGAGAAGGTAAAGTTGAAGGTTTACAAACGAAACAAAACATTTACAAGTAACTATTTTTAAAAATATAGTAGCTCCCTTAAATAATGCTCGTTCGCGATCTCATTTAGTGACATTTCTTATTGTATTCTAAGGACTTCATTGAATGCAATAGCTACTGGCTGTAAAGATTACCTCATTATACCAGTTTGAATAACTGACAATGTGTCCATTGAAATATCGGGTCCGTGCATTGAAATCGTTTATATTATTGGCTAATTTTGGGAGAACGTCTATTACCCCAGCCACTACCTCTGCTAGTTAGATTGCTCTGCTGTACCAGAGAAGAAATTGCAACACTTTTAGTATGTTGCGTTACATGTGTCATTTTCTCTGCTCGAGGCACTGCTCTGTTTACATTGTAAAATATAATGTATAAGGTTGGTAACTATTCTGTGGCCAGTGTTATAATTTTTCTCTGTGTAAAGCTATTTGTTTTACATTTAAAAAATCTGATGTGTTACACTCACATGACTTTCTCTACTCTTGTACAAACTATTTTTACAAAATCTTATTCTCCATCTATTTCATATTAATCGAGATAAACATTTGCAGAAACGATCTTTTGACATGCAAAGGAGAATTACATTTTACACATAGCGACGAGTTCTAAAAATATTTGACTATCACTTAAGGCGTACTATGTTCCCCTTGTTTTGTATTTGCAAGGGCAATATAGAAATACAGTAGCTTTTAAGCATCGACATATATCTTAATAGCTGGTTGCTAGGTGCAGCACCATTCTCTTTGCCACAGATTAATACTCTTTGCATATCCAAGACAAAAAAATCTGATGTGTTACACTCACATGGCTTTCTCTACCCTTGTACAAACTATTTTTACAACGCTTATTCTCCATCTACTTCATGTTAATCGAGATAAACATTTGCAGACTCTATCTTATTGCTAATTTTCTTGTAGATGTAAGGGGAATATATATTTACAAGGGCAATATAGAAATACAGTAGCCTTTAAGCATATACATATCTCTTAATAGCTAGTTGCTAGGTGCAACACCATTCTCTTTGCCACAGATTAATACTCTTTGCGTATCCAACACAAAAAAAAATGAATAACGAATTCCCATTTAAGAAAATAAGTGTCGAAAAATTTTAGAGAATAACAAGCAATGTCTCGAAAATGGTTCACTCAACAAAAAAAATGTGTATGACATAAATTGTGTATTTTAACGCGATCTACATTTTTTGTGTAGTAAAATTTTGTCTATCTCTTATGGTTTACCAGGTATGCAAAAGTCGTTCACAATGAAGAATACTTTTGGAGACATTCCCAGAGAATTCAAGATACACATTTTATTTGTCATGAAAATATCTTAAACATGATATTTTAATCAAAATCGTTAGTCATTTTTGAGAAAATTAAAATTTTCGAAAAATATTCCATGTAAAGGGTAGTTTGGGGTGGGGAGATTTTCTTGAAAACCTTCGTGTCGCATCTCTGGAAGATACTGAACCTAATACCAAGTTTGGTGTTTATCCGACTGTTCGTTTCTGAGTTATGCTGTACACACACACACACACACGGACATGTTTCCAAAAATGCCTGTTTTGGATTCAGGAGGTCTCAAAACATGTATTTCCGGTGAAATCTCGGTATCGAATTTTTGGGTGGAATACAATACTTCCCCTACTTACTATACGTAGTAGAGAAAGTACAAAGGAGGAAAAAGAGAAAGAAAGAAAAAAAAGAAGAAAAATAAAACCCCAAGCTCTAAACTTCCATCCAGTGTTATCTCTGCCCAGTGTGATCTCATTTGCTAATTGATGCAGAAAAACTAGTAACAAAAAAATTTCAATATTATGTCCAACTTTCACAGTCGAGTAATGAGCAGTTTCCACTATGGTCGAAGCAGCACAATAAGCATATAAGAGACTGACATTTATTTCCTACTATTGTGTGTAATTAACATAAGGAACATATGGTAGGCATCGCATGCTTCTACAGACGGATCAGCAGCATGGGATTATTATTATTATTATTATTATTATTGAACCGACCCGCACAATGTGCCATACATATCCGGAAGAAAAGATTAATAGGTAAATAAATGAAAGATTCGTAGGTCAGCCTCATAAAGCCCGTCAGGCACTGAACTATTGGATAAAAGCACAAATCATTGTCGCACTAAAGTTCTTGATTTAAGGCGCTTTCGGAAGAGAGCAGAGTCCTGCGGGGGACGACTCCTGATCTGAGGAACTGCAGCAGTTCTACGTATGGAGAAACAAAGCTGAGTCGATGAAAAAATGAATGGGTCTTAAGAACGAATATATATTGTTATGTAAAGATGGTAGTTCATTATGTAACTGAGTGTTGCATACGTACTAAGGGGCATTCAATACGATTCGTAAAAGAAACTTTATTTTGGAATACGTGTAGCCAATGAATCTAATGCTCCACCTCAAATTGGACAGGCACATGTCAGCAATGGAGGAAGTAAAGAGGACTGCACTGTACCTGCAAGGGATGATTTGCGGTTGAGAACAGGGTTCAGTTTGCGTAATATGGAGTAAGCAAAGTTTAATTTGGAATTGATATGAGAATGTTGGGTCAAACGACGATCGAAGTGGACGCCCAGATATTTAAGTCATCTGCGCTCTTCCAGGGCAAGGGAGCGAATTGCAAAGTGTTGCGAGGTGGAACAGTGGAACGACGTAAAGTGAAAATCGTAATTTCACATTTTTTTTGTGATATAAAGCAATCTTCCAGTTTTGAATCCAAGATAGTATTACTTGTGAACGCTTCTATAGAAAAATGCCTAAAAAAGTCAAACCGTTTACGTCAAAGATAGAAAACCTAATGTTACACAATATATATATAATGAAAACTAACCTTATTAAACAGTATTAATTAATTTGCATAATATTTTTACGTTTTTTCCAGTTTGTATTAAGTCCTTTTTAGAATATTTGGAAGTATTTTTATAGGCCTCATTTAGGCAGTTTATAGATCTTCAACTTCCGAGCCCTACTCACGATACATGGCTGCGTTATGTAGGAAGCCCCAAACTTTTTGCATGGTAGCTCTCGTAACCCTGGACAAAGGCGACTTCGTCAGGAAATACCTGCCTATAGGAAAATCTAAGGATACTCTCTACCCAAACTGATACGGTCTTACAGTAATAAATCGCTTAACATCTGGAAACAAAACTCAGTGAATGTGTGCTTCCTTTTACCGTTCTGGAGATTTAATAATTGTATTAAGTTTCTATTAAAACGACCAATGGCAACTCTGGTATGCGAGTACTTTTCTTTTTAATATGACTTCGTCCCCGAATGACAAAAGGAAGAGGGGAATTTACTCTTGCTTAAGATGGTGCTAAAAGATGTGATGAATGGAGACCAAAAATCTGATAACTTCATGGTTCTCGTGAATAGTAAAGTAGTGTCTGCTCTTGTCTGTTTGGGCTTGGTTTTTGACTACTTACAATTTAACATGTTAAAAGTGTAATCTCGTTAAGGGCCTGTATTGCGATCTTCGGTTACGGTTCCGCTTAGAAATTAACAGGCAATCAGGGCACATTTTCGTATTACGACGTTCGGTTAAGAGCTAACAAGGAGTGATTCTTAGCGCTGAACTAACCGCCACCTCGGGTAGCGGTTAAGGTACTAGTTTGGAGGTAACCATACAAAAATGGCACACCTTCGGCTTCCATTGATAGTCGATAGCGATTCCAAGGCGAAATATGCTAGCAATGTTTATATAACAGGAGGAAAACCAATAATTCGACTTCCGAAAGAGTAATTTCCAGGTTTGTGATGAGGGTAAATTTCGTAAACGTTGTAGAAATGTAGATTGTCGAAAATTGCACTGGTTCCTTTAAGTTCTACTACATTTATGCTGCATGATATCTCCAGCATTATTCTTACACATAGCTAACATATCGTTTTATTTTATTCTTTTTTTAAACGTGTTTGCTTATATATGTAATGTAACTCATATTAAGCCAATATTCGTGCGTTTAACCATTTTGCAAGTAGCTTTACGAAGTAACAGTAAAACTTAAACTTACATTCCAAAAGGTCCTATTTTCCTATAACATATAAGAAACCGAAAACAAAAGTCTGTATAAGTTAATACTCCGAAATCACGCAGCATATTTCCACACTAATCTACAAGAGTATATTAACGGCGAAATCCTAGGTACTTAACATAGGCTTTCGATGTTTTTGTTTGTGGGGGTTTTCTTCTAAACGTTAGCATTTATTAATAACTTCAACTACACAGAGCGTATTAACAGCGAAACCTGTGTTATTTAATATTCTGAAATGTTTTAATCTAGTGAAAGCCCTACATTATTTCTTTTGTAGCGACGTTGAGGTGAATGCTCAGACATTATTTATATAATAGGAATAAGATCTCCGAAGAATGAATTCGGCGAAAGAGATGAAGTAGGGAAACGATCCAGGTTAACGAAAATTGCACTGTGGCTTTATTTTCTATCACACTTATGCTCTGTGAAAATTTGTAGCAGCATAACAACTTCTTCATGATTTTATGGTCTTTTTTAACTCAACACACTTGTTGAAATGTTTCTTAAATGTAACAGTTTCGAGTGGAGTAAGCTTTATGGCTTTACGGCTAATACCTCCGTGCCATCAAGCACCTGGCAGAATTAAAATAAGCACGACACTAAAGTACATAGGTAACCCATTTCTAATCAGTTTCGATACAGTACGTGTTAGCGTGTTATAGATACAAGACAGACTCCAGCATTCTCTGCTACCAACGCGTTCTTACATTATATGCAAAATATATTTTTCCATTAACCCAAATTATATTGAGAGTGAAATCCCACATAACTTAATACTCCGAAAAGCTCTAACTTTTTTCAAATTACGCTACACGTATAGCTATCCGATTTTACACCATCTCCAAGAACTACATTAACGGCAAATCATTCTTTTTTAGACATACCGAAACACACTTAACCTATTCCAATGCGAACTAAACTAACGGCATAAATGTGCCGCTACCTAACCTATACAAATCCCAATATTAACCAGTATGCTTTATTATGTTCCTGAATGCATCCAGCCGTCAGAAACGGTCCATATTGATCACGAAATTCCTCAAACTAATTTAATAGAAACTTCAGGTTTTATTATACATGTACACAGAAATCAGATGGCAACTCAATAAAATTACACAGAAAGCTTATTGTAAAGAAATAGTTCCCACCTAGATGGCGTGAAATTAAGCACGAAAATGTTGCCAACCATACCAAATTGTTATCAAACTCCAGGTTAACTAACCTATAGTTACCTTTCTTACATAATACGGGGCACTCTGGTTAACCAACAGATAGTAATAAGTTAGGAAACCTCTTTTAACCGGAGATCGTAATACAAGCCCTAAGATAAGTTAGTTTCCTTATGTATGGATTCATTTTGCGAATACTTTGGAACGCTGCTAATCAAAGCGCTGAGCGTTAACGTTTATTCTGCTGGTGGTGGTGGTGTTCACGTTTTATCAAAAGTGTGCTAGTTCGTGAATATTTTTGGTGGTGGTGGTGGTGGTGGTGGTGTTTGGCGCTAGTTTTTACTACATACGGCATTACAGGCAGTGCACAGTGATACATGAATTGAAGTGATAATGGGAAAGGAAGCGTTCCAGGTCTAAGTCACCTCCCGACATTAGTCACTTGTGAGAACTGAGGAAAACCTGGGGGGGGGGGAAGAAAGAAAATTCAAGGAGGACGTCCTGGAGGGATTTGAACTGTGGGCTCCCGTTCACGAGTCCGTTCCTAAATGACCTCGGCTACTAGTGTCGGTGTTGCACAATGAAATAAGAAAAGAACGTGATGTGACATGACTTTCTCTACCCATTTTTCTAGAGACTGTTCTTCCATCAATTGAGAAATGCTTTTATTACACATTTCGTTGTAAGGGGGATATATAGGAAGCTTAAGTGATAGCCAAGTCTTTAAAAAGTGGGTGGCTATGTGATGGCTTTGAAATTCCACTCGTAACATGACCACGAAAGAGAGATGCGACTTAGCAATAGTAAAGAAATCTGATGTGTTGCACTCATACGAATTTCTTTACTCAATCTTCTATAAACTATTGTTACAAAAACTCATCCTTTTATCTGCATCTTGTTAATAAAAATATGTGCTACATTCACACGACTTTCTCTGCCCATTGTCGTTTGTTTTTGTATAGCTTCTAGGAACTGTTCTTATGAAAGCTTATTTTTCAAACTACTTGATGTTAATCTAGGTAAACCTTTGCGGAAATAGTTGCGCTACACATTTCGCTGTAGAATCAAGCGGGATAGAGGAAACCGAAGCGTTAGATATTTAAAAGAGAATTCAATATGCTGCCTAAAAATTCCATACTTCTTTTACATGACATCGCGAGAAACGACTGAATACCGATAACACTTTAAAAAATCTTATGTGTTACACTCACATGGCTTTCTCTACTCTTGTACAAACTATTTTTACAAACGCTTATTCTCCATATGCTTCATGTTAATCGAGATATTAATCTTATTGCTAATTTTCTTGTAGATGCAAGGGGAATTGGTAGGTTTTAAGCGATAGTCAAATATTTTAAGAGATGGTTTGTTATGTGGAGTATTCCATTCTCTTTGCATACCAGGACAAAAAATCTGATGTGTTACACTCACATGACTTTCTCTACTCTTGTACAAACTATTTTTACAAACGCTTATTCTCCATATGCTTCATGTTAATGGAGATATCAAGATGTCATCTTATTGATAATTTTCTTGTAGATGCAAGGGGAATATGGTAGGTTTTAAGCGATAGTCAAATATTTTAACGCTGGTTGCTATGTGGCGCATTCCATTCTCTTTGCATGTCCAGGACATAAAAAAATCTGATGTGTTACACTCACATGACTTTCTCTACTCTTGTACAATCTGATTTTACAAACGCTTATTCTCCATATGCTTCATGTTAATCGAGATATCGAGATGTCAATCTTATTGGTAATTTTCTTGTAGATGCAAGGGAAATATGGTAGCTTTTAAGCGATAGTCAAATATTTTAACGCTGGTTGCTATGTGGCGCATTCCATTCTCTTTGCATGTCCAGGACATAAAAAAATTGAATAACGAATTTGAGAAAAAGTATAAGTATTGGAAAATTTAAGGAAATAACAAGCAATATCTCGAAAACGGTTCACTCTACAAAAGAAATGTATATGACATAAGTTGTGTATTTTAACGCGATCTACATTTTTTGTGTAGTAACATTTTGTCTATCTCTTATGGTTTACCAGTTATGCAAAAGTCGTTCACAGTGAAGAATACTTTTGGAGACATTCCCAGAAAATTCGAGATATACATTTCATTTCTCATGACATTGTCTTAAACATACGATATTTTCATCAAAATCGTTAGAGCCATTTTTGAGAAAATTAAAATTTTCGAAAAATCTTCCATGTAAAGGGTAGTCTGGGGTGGGGGGATTTTCTTGGAAACCTTCGTGTCGCATCTCTGGAAGATACTGAACCTAAATACCAAGTTTGGTGTTTATCCGACTGTTCGTTTTTGAGTTATGCTGTTCACAGACACACACACAGACACACACACAGACACACACACACACACACACAGACACACACACGGACATGTTTCCAAAAATGCTTTTTTTGGATTCAGGAGGTCTCAAAACATGTATTTCCGGCGAAATCTCGG
Source organism: Deroplatys truncata (assembly GCA_030765065.1). Classification (NCBI taxonomy): domain Eukaryota; kingdom Metazoa; phylum Arthropoda; class Insecta; order Mantodea; family Mantidae; genus Deroplatys; species Deroplatys truncata. The sequence goes on from CM060978.1 coordinate 198,916,827, forward strand.
TATCGAATTTTTGGGTGGAATGCAATACTTCCCCTACTTACTGTACGTAGTAGAGAAAGTAAAAATGAATAACGAATTTCAGAAAAAGTATAAGTATTGGAAAATTTAAGGGAATAACAAGCAATATCTCGCAAACGGTTCACTCAACAAAAGAAATGTATATGACATAAATTGTGTATTTTAACTCGCTCTACATTTTTCGTGTAGTAAAATTTTGTCTATCTCTTATGGTTTACCAGTTACGAAAAAGACGTTCATAATGAAGAATACTTTTGGAGATATTCCCAGAAAATTCGAGATATACATTTTATTTGTCATGACAATATCTTAAACATATGATATTTTAATCAAAATCGTTAGAGCCGTTTTTGAGAAAATTAAAATTTTCGAAAAATGTTCCATGTAAAGGGTAGTCTGGGGTGGAGGGATTTTCTTGAAAACGTTCGTGTCGCATCTCTGAAAGATACTGAACCTAAATACCAAGTTTGGTGTTTATCCGACTCTTCGTTTTTGAGTTATGCTGTTCACAGACACACAGACACACACACGGACATGTTTCCAAAACTGCTTTTTTTGGATTCAGTGAGTCTCAAAACATATATTTCCGGTGAAATCTCGGTATCGAAATTTTGGGTGGAATACAATACTTCCCCTACTTACTATACGTAGTAGAGAAAGTAAAAAAAATCTGATGTGTTACACTCACATGACTTTCTCTACTCTTGTACAATCTATTTTTACTTTCTCTACTACGTATAGTAAGTAGGGGAAGTATTGTATTCCACCCAAAATTTCGATATCGAGATTTCACCGGAAATACATGTTTTGAGACCCCCTGAATCCAAAAAAAGCATTTTTGGAAACATGTCCGTGTGTGTGTCTGTGTGTCTGTGTCTGTGTCTGTGAACAGCATAACTCAGAAACGAACAGTCGGATAAACACCAAACTTGGTATTTGGGTTCAGTATCTTCCAAGGATGCGACACGAAGGTTTTCAAGAAAATCCCCCCACCCCAGAGTACCCTTTACATAGAAGATTTTTCGAAAATTTTAATTTTCTCAAAAATGGCTCTAACGATTTTGATTAAAATATCATATGTTTAAGATATTTTTATGACAGATAAAATGTATATCTTGAATTTCCTGGGAATGTCTCCAAAAGTATTCTTTATTGTGAACGACTTTTGCATAACTGGTAAACCATAAGAGATAGACAAAATTTTACTACACAACAAATGTAGATCGCGTTAAAATACACAATTTATGTCATATACATTTTTTTAGTTGAGTGAACCATTTTCGAAATATTGCTTGTTATTTCCTTAAATTTTCCAATACTTATACTTTTTCTCAAATTAGTTATTCAATTTTTTATGTCCTGGATATGCAAACAGAATAGAATGCGCCACATAGCAACCAGCGCTTAAAAGATTTGACTATCGCTTATAACCTACCATGTTCCCCTTGCATCTACAAGAAAATTAGCAATAAGATTGACATCTCGATATCTCGAGTAACATGAAGCATATGGAGAATAAACGTTTGTAAAAATAGTTCGTACAAGAGTAGAGAAAGTCATGTGAGTGTAGCACATCAGATTTTTACTTTCTCTACTACGTATAGTAAGTAGGGGAAGTATTGCATTCCACCCAAAAATTCGATACCGAGATTTCACCGGAAATACATGTTTTGAGACCTCCTGAATCCAAAAAAAGCATTTTTGGAAACATGTCCGTGTGTGTGTGTGTGTGTGTGTGTCTGTGAACAGCATAACTCAAAAACGAACAGTCGGATAAACACCAAACTTGGTATTTAGGTTCAGTATCTTCCAGAGATGCGACACGAAGGTTTCCAAGAAAATCCCCCCACCCCAGACTACCCTGACATGGAAAATTTTTCGAAAATTTTAATTTTCTCAAAAATGGCTCTAACGATTTTGATGAAAATATCATATGTTTAAGATAATGTCATGAGAAATGAAATGTATATCTCGAATTTTCTGGGAATGTCTCCAAAAGTATTCTTCATTGTGAACGACTTTTGCATAACTGGTAAACCATAAGAGATAGACAAAATTTTACTACACAAAAAATGTAGATCGCATTAAAATACACAACTTATGTCATAAACATTTCTTTTGTTGAGTGAACCGTTTTCGAGATATTGCTTGTTATTTCCTTAAATTTTCCAATACACTTCTCAAATTCGTTATTCATTTTTTTATGTCCTGGACATGCAAAGAGAATGGAATTCGCCACATAGCAACCAGCGTTAAAATATTTGACTATCGCTTAAAAGCTACCATGTTTCCCTTGCATCTACAAGAAAATTACCAATAAGGTTGATATCTCGATTAACATGAAGCATATGGAGAATAGGCGTTTGTAAAAATAGATTGTACAAGAGTAGAGAAAGTCATGTGAGTGTAACACATCAGATTTTTACAAACGCCTATTCTCCATATGCTTCATGTTAATCGAGATATCGATATGTCAATCTTATTGGTAATTTTCTTGTAGATGCAAGGGGAATATGGTAGGCTTTGAGCGATAGTCAAATATTTTAACGCTGGTTGCTATGTGGCGCATTCCATTCTCTTTGCATGTCCAGGACAAAAAAAAAATGAATAATGAATTTGAGAAAAAGTATAAGTATTGGAAAATTTATGGAAATAACAAGCAGTATCTCGAAAACGGTTCACTCAACAAAAGAAATGTATATGACTTAAGTTGTGTATTTTAACGCGATCTACATTTTTTGTGTAGTAACATTTTGTCTATCTCTTATGGTTTACCAGTTATGCAAAAGTCGTTCACAGTGAAGAATACTTTTGGAGACATTCCCAGAAAATTCGAGATATACATTTCATTTCTCATGACATTGTCTTAAACATACGATATTTTCATCAAAATCGTTAGAGCCATTTTTGAGAAAATTAAAATTTTCGAAAAATCTTCCATGTAAAGGGTAGTCTGGGGTGGGGGGATTTTCTTGGAAACCTTCGTGTCGCATCTCTGGAAGATACTGAACCTAAATACCAAGTTTGGTGTTTATCCGACTGTTCGTTTTTGAGTTATGCTGTTCACAGACACACACACAGACACACACACACAGACACACACACAGACACACACACACACACACACACACACACAGACACACACACGGACATGTTTCCAAAAATGCTTTTTTTGGATTCAGGAGGTCTCAAAACATGTATTTCCGGCGAAATCTCGGTATCGAATTTTTGGGTGGAATGCAATACTTCCCCTACTTACTGTACGTAGTAGAGAAAGTAAAAATGAATAACGAATTTCAGAAAAAGTATAAGTATTGGAAAATTTAAGGGAATAACAAGCAATATCTCGCAAACGGTTCACTCAACAAAAGAAATGTATATGACATAAATTGTGTATTTTAACTCGCTCTACATTTTTCGTGTAGTAAAATTTTGTCTATCTCTTATGGTTTACCAGTTACGAAAAAGACGTTCATAATGAAGAATACTTTTGGAGATATTCCCAGAAAATTCGAGATATACATTTTATTTGTCATGACAATATCTTAAACATATGATATTTTAATCAAAATCGTTAGAGCCGTTTTTGAGAAAATTAAAATTTTCGAAAAATGTTCCATGTAAAGGGTAGTCTGGGGTGGAGGGATTTTCTTGAAAACGTTCGTGTCGCATCTCTGAAAGATACTGAACCTAAATACCAAGTTTGGTGTTTATCCGACTCTTCGTTTTTGAGTTATGCTGTTCACAGACACACAGACACACACACGGACATGTTTCCAAAACTGCTTTTTTTGGATTCAGTGAGTCTCAAAACATATATTTCCGGTGAAATCTCGGTATCGAAATTTTGGGTGGAATACAATACTTCCCCTACTTACTATACGTAGTAGAGAAAGTAAAAAAAATCTGATGTGTTACACTCACATGACTTTCTCTACTCTTGTACAATCTATTTTTACTTTCTCTACTACGTATAGTAAGTAGGGGAAGTATTGTATTCCACCCAAAATTTCGATATCGAGATTTCACCGGAAATACATGTTTTGAGACCCCCTGAATCCAAAAAAAGCATTTTTGGAAACATGTCCGTGTGTGTGTCTGTGTCTGTGTCTGTGAACAGCATAACTCAGAAACGAACAGTCGGATAAACACCAAACTTGGTATTTGGGTTCAGTATCTTCCAAGGATGCGACACGAAGGTTTTCAAGAAAATCCCCCCACCCCAGAGTACCCTTTACATAGAAGATTTTTCGAAAATTTTAATTTTCTCAAAAATGGCTCTAACGATTTTGATTAAAATATCATATGTTTAAGATATTTTTATGACAGATAAAATGTATATCTTGAATTTCCTGGGAATGTCTCCAAAAGTATTCTTTATTGTGAACGACTTTTGCATAACTGGTAAACCATAAGAGATAGACAAAATTTTACTACACAACAAATGTAGATCGCGTTAAAATACACAATTTATGTCATATACATTTTTTTAGTTGAGTGAACCATTTTCGAAATATTGCTTGTTATTTCCTTAAATTTTCCAATACTTATACTTTTTCTCAAATTAGTTATTCAATTTTTTATGTCCTGGATATGCAAACAGAATAGAATGCGCCACATAGCAACCAGCGCTTAAAAGATTTGACTATCGCTTATAACCTACCATGTTCCCCTTGCATCTACAAGAAAATTAGCAATAAGATTGACATCTCGATATCTCGAGTAACATGAAGCATATGGAGAATAAACGTTTGTAAAAATAGTTCGTACAAGAGTAGAGAAAGTCATGTGAGTGTAGCACATCAGATTTTTACTTTCTCTACTACGTATAGTAAGTAGGGGAAGTATTGCATTCCACCCAAAAATTCGATACCGAGATTTCACCGGAAATACATGTTTTGAGACCTCCTGAATCCAAAAAAAGCATTTTTGGAAACATGTCCGTGTGTGTGTGTGTGTGTGTGTGTGTGTGTCTGTGAACAGCATAACTCAAAAACGAACAGTCGGATAAACACCAAACTTGGTATTTAGGTTCAGTATCTTCCAGAGATGCGACACGAAGGTTTCCAAGAAAATCCCCCCACCCCAGACTACCCTTTACATGGAAAATTTTTCGAAAATTTTAATTTTCTCAAAAATGGCTCTAACGATTTTGATGAAAATATCATATGTTTAAGATAATGTCATGAGAAATGAAATGTATATCTCGAATTTTCTGGGAATGTCTCCAAAAGTATTCTTCATTGTGAACGACTTTTGCATAACTGGTAAACCATAAGAGATAGACAAAATTTTACTACACAAAAAATGTAGATCGCATTAAAATACACAACTTATGTCATAAACATTTCTTTTGTTGAGTGAACCGTTTTCGAGATATTGCTTGTTATTTCCTTAAATTTTCCAATACACTTCTCAAATTCGTTATTCATTTTTTTATGTCCTGGACATGCAAAGAGAATGGAATTCGCCACATAGCAACCAGCGTTAAAATATTTGACTATCGCTTAAAAGCTACCATGTTTCCCTTGCATCTACAAGAAAATTACCAATAAGGTTGATATCTCGATTAACATGAAGCATATGGAGAATAGGCGTTTGTAAAAATAGATTGTACAAGAGTAGAGAAAGTCATGTGAGTGTAACACATCAGATTTTTACAAACGCCTATTCTCCATATGCTTCATGTTAATCGAGATATCGATATGTCAATCTTATTGGTAATTTTCTTGTAGATGCAAGGGGAATATGGTAGGCTTTGAGCGATAGTCAAATATTTTAACGCTGGTTGCTATGTGGCGCATTCCATTCTCTTTGCATGTCCAGGACAAAAAAAAAATGAATAATGAATTTGAGAAAAAGTATAAGTATTGGAAAATTTATGGAAATAACAAGCAGTATCTCGAAAACGGTTCACTCAACAAAAGAAATGTATATGACTTAAGTTGTGTATTTTAACGCGATCTACATTTTTTGTGTAGTAAAATTTTGTCTATCTCTTATGGTTTACCAGTTATGCAAAAGTCGTTCACAATGAAGAATACTTTTGGAGACATTCCCAGAAAATTCGAGATATACATTTCATTTCTCATGACATTATCTTAAACATATGATATTTTCATCAAAATCGTTAGAGCCATTTTTGAGAAAATTAAAATTTTCGAAAAATCTTCCATGTAAAGGGTAGTCTGGGGTGGGGGGATTTTCTTGGAAACCTTCGTGTCGCATCTCTGGAAGATACTGAACCTAAATACCAGGTTTGGTGTTTATCCGACTGTTCGTTTTTGAGTTATGCTGTTCACAGACACACACACACACACACACACACACACACACACACACACACACACACAGACACACACACGGACATGTTTCCAAAAATGCTTTTTTTGGATTTAGGAGGTCTCAAAGCATGTATTTCCGGTGAAATCTCGGTATCGAATTTTTGGGTGGAATGCAATACTTCCCCTACTTACTATACTTAGTAGAGAAAGTAAAAAATGAATAACGAATTTGAGAAAAAGTATAAGTATTGGAAAATTTAAGGGGATAACACGCAATATCTCGAAAATGGTTCACTCGACAAAAAAAAATTATATGACATAAATTGTGTATTTTAACGCGATCTACATTTTTTATGTAGTAAAATTTTGTCTATCTCTTATGGTTTACCAGTTATGCAAAAGTCGTTCACAATGAAAACCTTTGGAGACATTCCCAGAAAATTCGAGATATATATTTCATTTGTCATGAACATATCTTAAACATATGATATTTTAATCAAAATCGTTAGAACCATTTTTGAGAAAATTAAATTTTTGAAAAATCTTCCATGTAGAGGGTAGTCTGGGGTGCGGAGATTTTCTTAAAAACCTTCGTGTCGCATCTCTGGAAGATACTGAACCTAAATACCAAGTTTGGTGTTTATCCGACTTCGTTTTTGAGTTATGTTGTTCACAGACACACACACACACACACAAACATGTTTCCAAAAATGCTTTTTTGGGGATTCAGGGGGGCCTCAAAACATGTATTTCCAGTGAAATCTCGGTATCAAATTTTTGGGTGGAGTACAGTACTTCCCCTACTTACTATACGTAGTAGAGAAAGTAAAAATTAACAATTATATTGAAAAAATTCTAACCATTAGTAATGGTATCTCGGAAATGGCTGACGCCCCCCCCCCAAAAAAAAACCCACAGTTTTTCTATCTATTACCGTTTACCCGTTATACAAAATTAGAATTGTATCCGAATGAAGACTTCACAGCTATTCCCTAAAATAAAGATATAAATCTTATTTTCATGCATATAGCTTAAATATGTATATGGCATTTTAATCAAAATCCTTAGTTCTTGTAAATCTTTGTGTCGTATCTTTGAAAGATAAGTACTGAACCTAAATTAGGAAGTTTGTTATTCATCCGACTCTTTGTTTTTGTGTTATGCTGTTCACAGACACGTGCTTGCTGACTTATTCTAAAAATGCTTTTTTATGCATTCAGAGGCCCTCAAACATGTCTTTCCCGCGAATTCTCGGAATTGAATTTTTTGGATGGAATGCAATACTACCTCAAAGTAAGAAACATCAATTAGTGTTACAAACAAAAACTGAAAATAGAAATCCTGATTTTTTGCTTAACTTAATGTGGTGCATAATGTGTCACTTCTGCTAGCTGAAGCTAATATACTTTTTCGTACCGTTTGTGTAATTTAACTTTAACGACGATGTTTTCAAATTAACAGTTTAGCTTATGTAGTTTCACACATAATGTGTGAACGATGTTCATTGTTAAAGTCGTTAACGAGCACATGCGAAGTAAAATACTAATTAAAAAGCAGTGGCTTAGACAGCATTCAAATGTAAATGGTACAGCGAACCATACCCGAAATGTTTTGCTTATAAAGGTTTATGTAAAAGCGTTCAAGAAATGAGTACGTAATAAGTAAGAAATTTGGATTCTTGACTTTATGCTGCTGTAGAACCCCCCTCACGTAGGGGCAAATAATTAATATGCCATATAGCCTCTTTTCTAATAGGGACCTTCCTCCCATACACACACATAAATTGAAGATTTCAAGAAAATCTTCGGCAGGAATCTATATAAATATATTATTATAAAGAGAGAACATTTGTATATATGTTCGCGGATGGTGTATGTAGGATAATCTCTAAAAAATCGCGCAACCGACCCTTACATTTCTTTCAGTGTTGAAATGCCCTATTCTTTCTGATGAATATAGGCTATAAATAAGCTATTTTAAATTCATAAATTACTAAAAAGGATTTACAAAGCCCTTTTACTAACGGGAGAGCCAAGAAACTACGAACCGGCTGCGTGGTATTTTTCCACTGGGCGCGTGGAAACATGATAACGCACTGCTGCTATAAACAAGGTGACGCTGTTGAATGGTTTTGCTCTGCAGTGTGAAGTGCAGTATTGAGTTGACGGTGATGTGATGTAGTTCAGTTATTACGGCGTTATTTATTATTTTGTCTTGTACTTAGTCACAAGGTATATTATGGCTCAGTATATTTTCTATTGCACAGCGTGTATTTATTTGTGTTTCGTATGTGTTAACTCGGTCAGTTCGCCAAGTGAAAGTACGATTTGCAGAAAGATTTCCAGGTGTAAAAGTTCCAGGCCGTACAACAATCCATGAACTACAATAAATTTCAGGCCACAGGAAGTGTTCAGGCCAAGAAATCTAAAAGACTGCGTGCCGAAGAAACATTAGACGACATCGGTCATCGTTTCAAGAATTCCCCCCAAAACTCACTTAGGCGTCTTTCACAACAGGCAGGCATTTCTTATGGCTCTGCGCGAAGAGCTACCAAATTGTTGAAGTTAAAGCCATATAAAATAACTGTGGCACATGCTCTTCAACCAGGTGATCCAGTAATTAGGCGCACATTTTGTGAGTGGAGTCTCAATAGTGTACACAATAGCAAAATAGACCCATATTTCATATTTTTCACGGACTAGGTTTGGTGCCACCTTCATGGATATCTGTGTACACAAAATAATCGTTATTGGAGCTCTGACAAACCTAATATGTTTCATGAAGTACCCCTTCAAGACGAACAAATTGGTGCATGGTGCACCATGGAGCGGAGAAAGAGTTATAGGGCCATTTTTTTTCTTTCGAATTAACAGTTGACGCTCGTACATGTGTGAATAAAATTTTGCCCCACCCCCTTTGTTTAGAATTAACAGACAGGAAGCGTGATTTTGTCTTTTTTTCAACAACTCTCTGCAACACTCATACGGCCAATATTTCGATGAGAACAATTGAAAGTGTGTTTGAGGACAGAATTATTAGTAGAGATTTGTGGACTCCTCGATCCCCCAACCTAATCCGCTGCGATTTCTATCTCTGGGGCAACTTAAAACATAAAGTGTACAAGATAAAACACCCACACCCTGGAAGAACTAAAACAAAATATCCGCCAGGAAATTGCCAGCATTTCTCAACGAGAACTACAGCGAGTGATGGATAGCTTCCTAAAGAATGTATGGATAACGACGATGGCCAGTTTCAGCATCTCCTTTCATAAAGTTGGTAAGTAAAGCCTTCAAAGTAGTTTTAAAAATGTTGTATGGTTTCATCCGCGCCTTTCTATGATAGCGGCAGACGGGAACGAGCGCCAAGGACGCGGGCAGGAAAAGCACCGCGCAGCGGGTTCGTGGTTTTTTGACTATTGCAACTATAAAAGAACATGGTTGCGAAGATGGCTTTGACTTTTTGTTGAGAATGCTATGAAGTAGAAAATAGCTATTTCACAGGAAATGCATGTAAAATAAAGTCAAATGCCGCGAATATATATGTAAAGACACAGCCAAAGTAAAACAGAATCAAATCTGCTTATAGCGGTACGATGAACATGCATTACCAATACCATATTTTTACTTTCTGTACTACGTATAGTAAGGGAAGTATTGCATTCCACTCAAAAATTCGATACCGTGATTTCACCGAAAGTACATGTTTTGAGGCCTCCTGAAGCCAAAAAAAGTATTTTTGGAAACATGTCCGTGTGTGTCTGTCTGTGAACAGCATAACTCAGAAACGAACAGTCGGATAAACAGCAAACTTGGTATTTAGGTTCAGTATCTTCCAGAGATGCGACACGAAAGTTTTCAAAAAAATTCCCGCTCCCCAGATTACCCTTTACATGGAACATTTTTCGAAAATTTTAATTTTCTAAAAAATGGCTCTAACGATTTTGATTAAAATGTCATATATTTAAGATAATTTCATGACAAATAAAATGTATTTCTTGAATTTTCTGGGAATGTCTCGAAAAGTATTCATTGTGAACGACTTTTGCATAACTGGTAAACCATAAGAGATAGATAAAATTTTACTGCACAAAAAATGTAGATCGCGTTAAAATACACAATTTATGCGTATATATATATATATATATATATATATATATATATATATATATATATATAAATATTTTTTTGAGTGAACCATTTTCGAGAGATTGCCTGTTACTCCCTTAAATTTTCCATACTTATACTTTTTCTCAAATGGGAATTCGTTATTCATTTATATTGTCTTGGATATGCAAAGAGTATTAATCTGTGGCAAAGAGAATGGTGCTGCACATAGCAACCAGCTATTAAGAGATATGTCTATGCTTAAAGGCTACTGTATTTCTATATTGCCCTTGCAAATACAAATCAAGGGGAACATAGTACGCCTTAAGCGATAGTCAAATATTTTTAGAACTGGTCGCTATGTGTAAAATGTAATTCTCTTTGCATGTCAAGAAAAAAAAAAAAGAATAACCAATTCTCAGTTGAGAAAAAGTGTAAGTATTGGAAAATTCAAAGAAATAACAAGAAATATCTCGAAAATGGTTCACTTTACAAATAAAAATATTTATGACGTATATTGTGTGTTTTATGTGGTAAAATTTTGTCTATCTCTTGCGGTTTACCAGTTATGCAAAAGTCGTTTAGAATGAAGAATAATTTTGGAGACATTCTCAGAAAATTCAAGATATACATTTTATTTGTCATGAAAATATCTTAAACATGTGATATTTTAATCAAAATCGTTAGAGCCATTTTTGAGAAAATTAAAAATTTCGAAAAATGTTCCATGTAAAGGATAATCTGGGGTGGGGGGATATTCTTGAAAACCTTCGTGTCGCATCTGGAAGATACTGAACCTAAATACCAAGTTTGGTGTTTATCCGACTGTTCGTTTCTGAGTTATGCTGTTCACACACACACACACACACACACACACGCGCGCGCGCGCGCGCGCGGACATGTTTCCAAAAATGCTGTTTTTGGATTCAGGGGGTCTCAAAACATATATTTCCGGTGAAATCTCGGTATCGAATTTTTGGGTGGAATACAATTCTTCCCCTACTTACTATACGTAGTAGAGAAAGTAAAACGTGTACCATGCTTATTTTAAAATGAAACTTGGTGACCAAGACAAGGACTGGCTCCAAAGACAGTTTGCCGCTATTGTGTTGAGAGGTTAATATTGTGGATAAAAGGAAAGAAACCAAGCATGCCATTTGCAATTACTATGGTATGGAGGGAGCCTAAAGACCACCTTAAAGACTGTTATTTCTGTTTAGTTAATGTTCAGGGGTGCAATTCGAAAAATAAGAAACACATTGTGTATCCAAGTATTCCTTCAGCCATCAAGCCAGTTCCACACGGAGAAGATCTGCCTGCTCCTCTTCCTCCAGCTGTTTTAGAGAACTTGGAGGAAAATGGTGTTGAAAGTGAACCTCATGCAATCACCGAAGACGATTCTGATGATGTCTACCGCCCTGAATACGACGTGACTCCACAACTGTTCTCTCAGAGTGAACTAAATGTTCTAGTACCTGATTTTAAATTGTCTAAGGAATCTGCAGAGTTACTAGGCTCCCGTCTTAAAAATAAGAAACTTTTGGAACCAGGAACACATTGCTCATGGTACAGACACAGAAAACAACATCTAGTCCCTTTTTTCTCACAGATCGAGCACTTGGTTTACTGCAATAACATAAATGAGTTAATGCACTTTTATGGCATTGAACATGATCATACTCAGTGGAGACTTTTTATAGATTCATCAAAGAGGAGCCTGAAATGCGCGTTACTGCATAATGAGAATGTGTATGGGTCCATTCCTGTCGCACATTCAGTTCAAATGAAAGAGACAGTTGAAAACATGAAGATACTTTTACCAAGTATCCAATACGAGGAACACAAATGGCATATCTGCGGTGATTTCGAAGTTATTGCATATTCTATCAGGACAACAAGCTGGGTTCACAAAAATGCCTTGTTTTCTGTGCGAATGGGACAGTCGGGCAAAGCAAAGACATTGGAGTGTGAAACTATGGCCACAGCGGAGAAACGTGTTGCTTCGAACTAAAAACATCCTGCACGAACCGCTTGTAGAGAGACAAAATATATTGCTTCCGCCACTAAACATAAAATTGGGCTTGATGAAGCAATTTGTAAGGGCTCTATCACAGGATGGACCCTGCTTCAAGTACCTTTCCAAGAAATTTCCCTTCATTACACTAAACAAATTAAAGGCTGGAATTTTTGTTGGTCCTCAAATAAAGAAGGATGATATTTTGAGAAGACAATGAATGAGAGAGAATTAGAAGCATGGACCGCCTTCCGATCAGTTACTTAAAACTTCTTAGGCAATAACAAAGATCCTAATTACAAGGTCATTGTCGAAACAGTGTTGGAACATTTCAAGAAGATGGGTTTTAACATGGGTGTAAAGGTGCATTTTCTGCATTCACATATCGACTACTTTCCAGAAAATCTGGGACATTATAGTGAAGAGCAAGGTGAACGGTTTCACCAAGTTATTAAGGAAATGGTGAGGAGGTACCAGGGGAGATGTAATGAAATTATGATGGCCGATTACTGTTGGATGTTGAGGAGGGACAGTCATCTTCAAGGATCTGCAAGGAAGTCAAAGAAGAGAAAGTTTGAAAAAAATTAAATGAAACACTTTGGCTTCTTGTTTTGTTAAAATGTAATTATGAATTAAATTAGTGGAGTTCTTGAGAGTATTCTTAAAATGTTTCTTGAATAAAAACTTACCTTGTGTGAAATGGTATTTGAATACTTTTCTACGCTCGTTAGTAAAATTGTCAAAACATTACTTCTTATTTTGTGTAAAAACCTGACGTGATAGAAAAAAACGGTAGTTATTTCCGGAATCAGCATAAAAACTTGATTCAAGAACACCTACTTTTAAGAACTCATCTGACAAAAAGTTTTAAAATGCAGACTAGTGAATAATCAAAAAATATTACTCAACCATTCCGTTCTATGCTTGTCCACCGCCTAAGGCTACTTGTAGGCTATGAGGCGAGGTTAAGGAAGGCAAACGTTCTGCTGATGTTTCACATCCGTTTGCGTGAATATCAGGTTATTTTTCATCCGTTATTGTGTCTATCCAGAACTGTATACAAAATTACAATTATAAGGGGTAAAGGGTAGGATTCACCATAAAAATATTTTAGATAATTGTACAGTAATTTCATAAAGAACGGTGGGAGGTAAATGAAATAAAATCCTCATTCGAGTTTAAAAAGCTATGCTTGCAACAACTGGTGTGCCAGCTAGCAATTGTATAAAGAGAGAAAAACGTGTCCAGTTTTAACGTTAGAAATTAGTCAGTCGATAGTTTATAATTATAACAATTGAGAAGATTACTTTTCTCGTTGGTAGCAAACTGTGCGTCTTTTCCAAAGTGGTTAACTTGGTGGCAAGGGAGTGGGGAGTCTTCATATTCACCAGCTTCACCTCTACTTCGTTGTATGTGTTAAGGGATTCTGTATTATGTGAAAACGATGTAGCCTTTATGTTATTAAATAACCCTGGGACCAGAGAGAAGCTACAAAAGTTTCTAATTTCACATAATTATCTAAAAATACTCGAATAGTCTGACCGATGATTGTTCCACCATAGGATACTTAAAGGCTATGCAACATTTCCAGAACTTGGATGACGAGGAGGAGGGGGGATTAAAGAAGTCAGACGTTCCGCCGGTGCTTCATGTTTTGCGTGAATATCAGGGGATTTTTCATTAGCTATTAGGAATAGCCGGGGCTGTATAGTATAGTATAGTATTATTACAATTACAAGGGGTAACGGTGAAGATTCACCATAAAAAGCTTCTAGATCATAGTAGGTACACTAATTTCATGAACAAGGGAGGTAAATGAAATTCAATCATCATTCGAGTTTAAAAACTTACCCCTGCAACGTGGGATGTCATCTATTACATATGTTTAGATTTAGATATGACATGGTAAAGTCGCAGGAACCGCTGGCAGGGTTATAACCATAAATATTAGGGTGAACCGAGTTCGTCCCTAGGAGAAACTCGTATTTAAGTTGCCTTAAGAGGTTTAAAGGCGTTTATCGAGGGAGTATAGGCGTTGGCGGAGCTGCACTTATTTTTACTTTCTCTGCTACATATAGTAAGTAGGGGAAGTATTGTATTCGACCCAAAATTTCTATACCGAGATTTCACAGGAAATATGTTTTGAGGTGCACTGAATGCATATAAAGCATTTTTGGAAACATGTCCGTGTGTGTGTGTGTGTGTCTGTGAACAGCATAACTCGAAAACAAACATACCGATAAACACCAAACTTGGTATTTAGGTTCAGTATCTTCCAGAGATGCGACACGAAGGTTTTCAAGAAAATCCCCCCACCCCAAATTACCCTTTACGTGGAAAAATTTTCGAAAATTTTAATTTTCTCAAAAAATGCCTCTAACGATTTTGAATAAAATAGCATAAGTTTAAGACATTTTTATGGCAAATGAATTGTATATCTCGAATTTTCTGGGAATGTCTCCAAAAGTATTCTTCATTGTGAACGACTTTTGCATAACTGGTAAACCATAAGATATAGACAAAATTTTACTACACAAAAAATGTAGATCGCGTTAAAATACACAATTTATGTCATATACATTTTTTTTTGTTTAGTGAACCATTTTCGAGGTATTGCTTGTTATTCCCTTAAATTTTCTAATACTTATAGTTTTTCTCAAATGGGAATTCGTTATTCATTTTTTTGTCCTGATAATGCAAAGAGAATGGAATGCTCGACATAGCAACCAGCTCTTAAAATATTTGACTAATGCTTAAAGCCTAGCAATTCCCCTTGCATCTACAAGAAAATTAGCAATAAGATTAATATCTCGATATCTCGATTAACATAAGGCATATGGAGGATAAGCGTTTGTAAAAATAGTTTGTACAAGGGTAGAGAAAGTCATGTGAGTGTAACACATCAGCTTTTTTAATTCATATCTTGAAAGATCTATGGGTTGGCGTGTTAAACGATGGAAAACGGATCACTCCTTTAAAAATTGGCCGAAGCGGCAGTATACTTTGTAGAACATTAAGGGGACCCTTTCACAACACGAAGTGTTTTGTTCTGAACCCGAACATGTTTCATCCTTGCAAACTGACACTTTCATGCTAGGGTCCTGTGTGTATTGGATTGCAAGAAAACCGGCAACAACGCAACAAGTTCTTGGTTTACCATAGCACGAGCCTATCTACTTCCTCGTGCCTACCTGGCTTCTGGAACGCTTCCGCGGCCGCGACATGTTGGATTCTAAATTAGAACGCGATGGAATTATGCTATGTCATTAATGAATGACGGTATTGCGCAGTAAAGCGACATTGTTGCCTAATAGAAATAGGTAAACTTCCTTCCTGATTTCGCAATTAATGTGGGAATCTGAGCTGCTAATGTGACTCATTCGGAGTTGGATGTTTCCTGGGCTCTTCAGTGTTACCAACTTTGTGAATGCATACAACCAATCTGCGACCAGCATAGTTCAGAAATGAATTTGGATAAATACCAAATTTCACAACTAAGTCAGTCCCTTTTAAGGAAGCAAAGCACCCCAAACCAATGCTTTAAGGCAATGCATCCTTGAAAATCCAAAAATCTACAATTTTCTGATTGCCTTATCTCGGAATATAAAAACTTAACTACAGCATCGTTTTAACAAGCTGCATACGCATATCAAACCATTGTTGATATATTAATACAGTATTCATAATTGATGATTTTTGAGACCGTAATATGAAATGCCTCTTGGTTTATCGTATTCGCCTGCAAATTCTTAATTTGAGCTTAGTATATAACTTAAATGTTTTGCAACCATTTGTAATTTTAATTAGTTTAAGAGAAAAAATCTATACATGTTATTGAATTTTTCAAGCTTTACATTGCGAGATATGGAAAATTATTTATACTGATGTATTTTAATATCTTTTTAACCAGCGCACAACAAATTTTAAATCCGTAGGTAATACTTGAAACTCTCCTGAAAATTTCAAGCCAATAAATTATAAGCCGTGGTCCAAGAAGCGTTTCGAATAATGAAAAACGCTGAAAAAAACAGTTTAATGCGGTGCTATCTATTTAATTGGTCCTTTACATAAAGCTTAAAGGACCAATTAAATAGGTAGCCGTTTGTTGCTTTAAAATTGTTGATATTAAAAAACTTATTGTGCAGCATGGAAGTACAGATTTAAGTATAGTAAAGGAGGGAGAAAAATCAAAATTGTCATAATTTTTTACGAAATTTTATAGAAACATTACCTTAAACACAACATTCTATCTGGTTCTAACGATTTTGATTAAAATGCAGTATATCTGATATACTGGCGTAAGGAATGAGATTTCTATTTGGAATTTTGTATAGAACAGCCTTCTTAAATAACTGGTAAACCATGTAAAATATACAAAACGTACAACAGAAGAAAAATGTGGAGGTATTAAAATATATGATTTACATTATACCTATTCTAAGTTTTTCATGGAATTGCTGCTCATATTTTATGCAGTTCACTTTAAATTGTTAAGTGTTTTTTTTTCCCCTTTCTATTCTCGTGAACTAGAGATTGGTACCGTGGTTAGCATCTGACCTGGTTTTTGAACTTTTGAGTGTATCAGCCTCTATTCTCTTGCGTGCCTACAAGATAATATGCAATTTTAGGGAATATTTATCAATTTAACGGGGAATGGATAGTAACACAGCCTGTGTGTAAATAATTTGTAGAATAACCATGAAAGTTGGTAGAGAAAGTCGTTGGATAGTTACTGGTTTTTTGTTCTGACTAGTTCTCTTTCACGCATATAGTATGTTGAAATGTATAAACATACACACACTCTTTTTGTAGCAGACGTGGCATTTCATCATACGAGGAGCAACTTTTTGATGCTGCAGGATAATAAAATTACCATTAAACAAGTAAATCGCATGGTAAATTAGGGGCCTCAAAATGTACAGGTATTTCCGGCGAAATCTCGATATCGAATTTAAAAAAGCAGTAGATAAAAGTATGTTCAAATAGTTATTTGGCGTCACTGTTTCCTATTATCACTTTCTGTTTTTAGTACAGTTTCTTAAAGGTACATATTTCACAAGAGTTTATCCTATAAATATTACTCACACCTTTAATAGATTTCACCTTTCTCTACTTTTTGTTTGTTTGCCGTGCAATAAATAATTACATATGTGCATGCCCAAATTTTCTGGCATGAACGATTTTCTATTATCTCAAGTACCTACATGTGTGAAGAACGCGTTCTGTCCACTGAACATAACATCATATGTCATAGAGGCTAATGCTGCAGGTTTTAGGGTTAATTTTCGTGAATAGTTTTCTCCCTACAGTACTGAACAAATAAGCTTATGTCTTCAAAGCCAGGAAGGATTGCGTTTAACAATTCTTTGCAGCTTCGAAGAACATGCAAGTCCCACTGGTCCTGGAAACATTGCCAATGATATCCAAAGCCTCTACTTCCCAAGCAGAGAATAACTGCCGGTATTATATATTTAAAATGTGCCTTGATGAATGCAAGGGAAAATATAATAGTGAGAGGGTCGGATAAATATCATGTGAAGAACTGAAAACATTCGCAAACACTCATTTAGGCATTTTTAGTTACTATGAAATCATATATTTAGCCCTAGAATATCCTGAAAACAGTTCATTAAATGTCAAGGAAAATATAGGTTATAATCTAAAAATCCGAGCCTAAGTTTTAACTCAACTTGACTCATTTGACTAAGTGCATTACCACATGATTGGAGGGATATTGTAGGTATTTGAGGCCTGGATCCAGTGAACGCGAGGAACAAACAAATCTTCGCATAGCAAAGTACGCCTAGGGTGTCAAACTTTGGCTAAAAATAGCACGCTCATATTTCAGACCTCTAACACCACCGAATACATTCTTTAAATAGTGAAGTATGAGGAATTCACTTTACAGAAATAGACGAAGGTCAACTGGGAAGTTGTCTTTGTGAAACAGCCACATGAACATTTGTAGCACAATGTTTATTTGTGCGGCATTTTTTGTTACGATCCAACAAAACGTGACTGCAGCCTTCTTTGTTCGGATGGAAATATTATGTTACGTTGTCAAGACTTGCTCTGGTCACCCCGTACGGTTACACGCGGTTTGATTGGCTGGACCTGTTTTAATTGCTGTTGTGGAAACATGGAGAAAATGGCGCAGCGAGTGTGTTTGGAATACGAAGCCTGAGGCGCGATCACATCCGAGCGAAGCGCCTTTTTAACCCTTTGGTGTTTTGCTATTTTCTTCAGATGTAATAAAACAATATTGTTGTATAACTGTATAGTATACAGTTTGGATTTGGACGAAAGGTTTCTCCAGATTCTGTTAGGCAACCCATCGGTGACAATACTAAAATGTGCAATTCTTAACCTACCAACTTCAAATATTATATGATAATTGGCATGTGGTCTACAAATAAAATACCAACTTTGGGGTTTCTACGTTAAACCATCATTGAGAAACTAATTATTAATTAAACTTTTAGGTTCTAATTTTACACTTTTTTCAAAACGTTTGCAATGAACGATTTCGAATTTCGGTTAAAAATTTAATTTATGCGTCATTAAACCTCAATAAAATATCTGATTTGGGCCTTTTTGAGAAATGTTCATTAGTTTTGCTGTAAAAATTGTCGAATATGATGTAATAGTCTTTCTCATTTTTGCAGTTATTTATTATAAAGAATATTTAATTGCACAATCAATATGAGCTATATAAAAGAAAGCCCAAATCAGTTTCTTTGTTCAACAGTTCTCTATCAATGCTGACAGTTTCGGCAAAATTGGTTAAGATTTGCATCATGGAACAAGTCGAATATTGCAAGATGTTGAAAAAATAGTAACGGAGTAAAATACATATGAGAATTGGAGTATCAAGCTAAATATATGAGCACCAACTTCCAAACTCTTACTACTACACAAATATCACAGTTATTGGAATGGCAGAAAACAGAATTTGAAACTAGAAAGGACAGAGTATAACACTTCGTTCCCAAATTTAGGGGCATGAGTGATAAACCGGAGGCCAAGACATGTCTTGCTTAGAAGAAAAAGTAATGTGCTCTGATAAGTGGAGAAATTAATGACATATATTTTATGATAGTCTGTGTAAAAATGGTTTTAAATTAAATCAGAAATATGTATTAATTTTAATCCTGTATAAATTCATCCAAATAAGCCGGATCTTTGAAGACGTGTTGTTTTAGTTGTCTCTTAAATCTTTGCTCCATTAGTTTTTATACAGTATATAATATTCCTATTCGTACACTTCAATTTTCTAAGAAAATACTTTTAATATTTGTTAGAAGACACAGTCAAATTAATATTTTTTTCCATACATGTTGAACAATATAACACGTGCTGTTTTAAGAATTAACTAAATATTAAGTTATGAACTTACAAACTAAATTAAATAAAATTGTAAAAGGAACATGACCTTATTTGTACAACTTTTCTATTCGTACATTAGAAGTAATAGTTTAATAACAAATACACCACTGATAATCTAATATTTTGTTGGGTACCCTTTGTCTTAATAACTGCCTCACACCTTCTCTTCATAGAAGTAACCAAGTTTTTGCATTCTTCTGGGCTAATTTTATTCCATTCTTCTTCCACAACACGTTTAGACTCTACTCTGCTTTTACGGACTCGTTTCTTCAGATGTTCGATTGGATTCAAGTTTGCACTCGAAGGAGGTGTTTGTAGTAGTTTGGGTACATTCCATATCAACCAATTCATGTTCAGTGTTGCCTTGTGTTTACTATCATCCTGCTGAAACCTGTAACCAGGTGCCATGCCCATTTTCTCGGCACTCTGCTTTACATTGTTCTTTAAAATGCCAAAATACACATATTTCTCTATAGTGCCATCAAAAAATTGTATATTACCAATACCGTTGGATGACACGCAGGCCCAGAGCATAATGGAACCACCATCATGCGCAACTGTGGGAAGAGTGTTTCTGTAGTCATTGTCTGAATTTGCTTTTCTCCAGACTCTGTTTATCCTATCTGACCCGAAGAGGTTTATCTTAGTCTCGTCTGACCATATCACGCTGTCCCAAAACTTCTGATCCTTATGAATGTGATCTTTAGCAAATGCAACTCGTTTCTTCCTGTTTGCTGCACTTACATAAGGCTTCTTCCTTGGTGTTCGGCCATGGTATCCATACTTCCATAGACACGACGAACTGTTTGGTCAGACATCTTCTTTCCAGACACATTTCCTACTAATGGTCGTAATTGAGGAACGCTTAATTTTGGATTTTCTGGTTTCGGCTTACAATGTAACGTTCCTCTCGTGCATTCGGTCTACTTTCTTTAGGTTTTCTTGGTAAATTCTTTGTATAACCTTGCTCCATAAATTTTTTGACTGCGTACTGAAAGGTAGAATGCGGTTTATTTACTGTCTCTCCTATTTTTCTGAGAGAATGCCCTCTAAGCGCCAAGTTTATAATTACTTGCTTCAGATCAGAACTAAGCTCCTTTTGCTTACCCATTTCGATCACTACTGACAGAACGTATACAACTGCGACGGCAGTAGCCTAAGCGACCTTTGAAACACGTGCATGTTGAAGCTGTTTACAACGCAGTGGTCATTCTTAACAACTGTATGAATAGGAAAGTTATATAAAATTGAGGGCTACTTCTTTATCATTGCTGTTTCATGCAATTGTGTAAGCTCTGAAATGCATTTTTTCATTGGAATTTGTTTGAATTAGATTCATCAAGCACGTATAAATGACTCACAGAAAAACACAAGTTATTAAGCAAGAAGAGAATGACTTTTTATTGAAAACCTGATGTGTACGAATAAGAATGTTATATACTGTATGTATTTCGTAATTTATTGAACAAACGCACCCCTGTAACATAAGGATCGTCATTAATCGTATTGGTGTTAAAAAGACTTCATTATGGACACTACTGATATCCTAAGCATGAAATTCGTTGCTTTTATTGTTCCCGCTATTGCTTTTTGATAAGAACATAATTAAAGCAAAATGACTGCTAATAGTGAGAAAAGGTGTTTCCGCTCCAGTGAATTCAATAATTGCTTTTTCATATAAATTAATGTGAACGAAAATAATTTGTCATGTTCATTTAATCTTCTCGGACCACCATCTACGATTTGAAGCAGAGCTTTATCTGACTGCTGACATATAATTATTTTTATATATTTAAATTTACATTTTTGTTTCAGCTACACATCCTGTAGTTTTTGCTAATATTGGTCACTGCTGGGATCTGAAGAGACGGCTAGGAGAGAGGTAAAGCGGGAACGTTTTACATTGTGAGGTGCAAAAGCCTTGTCTATAACATGATTCTAATACCCGTTATGGATATTAGAAACGTGTTTGTTTCCAACAGTACTGTTCCAGTGTTAATGTTGAGACAGTCTCAGGTATTCTACAATTACTATCTAAATGTAAACCTTTTGGAGGAATTTTGTTGTTGTTGCAATAACCGAAGGTTCATTGGCATTGTAGAGTTATAAAGGGGGATGCCAGCTGGGAAAGTTTAGGTATCGCGTTTTTTTTTTTTTTTTTAAAGAAAGTGCACTACAGAGGAAACATTTATTTTGTCAACTTTTTCACTTAATTTTTGTTTTGTTTTGTGTAATAATGCAATGTTTTTGTGTAATAATTATCATGATCGCCTCTTTATTTCTGCATATTTTATTATTCAACATTTAAAGCTTACCTTCAGAATATTCATAAAATTTTCTTCCATAGTAAGAATATATACCTATGTAAAAACTGATGTGTTATATTCACATTATTTCTCTACCTACTTCTGTTTATATAGCTTCTACAAACTGTTCTTACGAAAGTTTTTTTTCTATCTACTACACGTGAATTGAGATAAGAATTTGCACAAATAGATTTATTACACATTTCGTTGAAGGTACAAGAGGGATAGATATGCTGGCCTATAAACTCCTTACTCTCTCCATGATATCGCGAGAAACAACTGAAAAGCAACAAGCACTTGAAAAAAATGACTATTAAAAATTAAAATCAATAACAATGGATATCTCGGAAATGAATGATGCCACAAGAAAGTCATTTGAATTAAATTACGTGTTTTAAAAATTTTGTTTTTTTTACTTTCTCTACTACGTATAGTAGGTAAGTAGGGGAAGTATTGTATTCCATCCAAAAATTCGATACCGAGATTTCAACGGAAATATGTTCTGAGACCCCCTGAATCCAAAAAGAGCATTTTTGGAAACATGACCGTGTGTGTGTGCGCGCGCGCGAGTGTGTCTGTGAACAGCATAAATCAGAAACGAACAGTCGGATAAACACCAAACTTGATATTTAGGTTCAGTATCTTAGAGATGCGACACGAAGGTTTTCAAGAAAATCCCCACCCCAGAGTACCCTTTACATGGAAGATTTTTCGAAAATTTTAATTCTCTCAAAAATGGCTCTAACAATTTTGATTAAAATATCATATGTTTAAGATATTTTTATGCAAATAAAATGTATATCTCGAATTTTCTGGGAATGTCTCCAAAAGTATTCGTCATTGTGAACGACTTTTGCATAACTGGTAAACCATAAGAGATAGACAAAATTTTACTAAACAAAACATGTAGATCGCGTTAAAATACACAATTTATGTCCTATATTTTTTTTTTTTTTTTTTTTTTTTTTTTTTTTTTGCTTGAGTGAACCATTTTGGATATATTGCGTGTTATTCCCTTAAAGTTTCCAATACTTATACTTTTTCTCAAATGGAAATTCGTTATTAATTTTATTTTGGTCCTGGTAATGCAAATAGAATGGAATACTCCACATAGCAACCAGCTCTTAAAATATTTGACTATCGCTTAAAATCTACCATATTCCCCTTGCATCTACAAGAAAATTAGCAATAAGATTAACATCTTGATTAACATGAAGCATATGGAGAATAAGCGTTTGTAAAAATAATTTGTACAAGAGTAGAGAAAGTCAACACAGAATTTTTTTGTATAACTTTATGGTATCAGCTACAGGTAGAAAATTATACATCTTTCTCTCCGAATGGAGAGGGCTTCACAGGCTATTCCCAGAAAATTCAAGACATACATTTTTATTTGTCATGTAGATAACTAACCTATAACATTTTAATAAAAAGCGTTAGAGCCTTTTTGAGAAAATCCAAAATTACGAAAAATCTTCCATGTAAAGTGTAGTTTGGTTGGAGTTTGTTGAAAATCTTCGTTTCTCATCCTTGGAAGATTCTGAACAATACCAGTTTGGTCTTATCCGTCTATTCGTTTTTGAATTGTCCCAATCTCTCATACACGGACGTTTTTGTAAAAAAAACTTTTTTTTTAATTCAGGGGATCGCAAAACACATATTTCCGGTGGAGTCTCATCGCATTTTTGGTTGGAATGCAATAATTTACTTATTTTAGGTACGAGTAAATAGTAAAAGTAAAAATGGAGCAACATTGTATACTTTTTCAAAACAACATCCGAATTGAGCTTAGATATTTGTTGCAGTATTTTTGCATCTTTTAAGTCATGTGCTTAACTGCAATGCATTTAAGCCAGAATGTGTGTTTGGCTTTTCATAACTTCGTCTACTTAAAGAAGGCCTCTAGGCAACGTAAGGACAAAAATCGGATGTGATACATTCGCATGACTTTCTCTACCCTCTATCATTTATTAGTGAGTATACAAGCTGCTCTTGTTAAAACTTATTTTTATATTTAATAATCCAAATAAATCTTTGCAGAAATAGCTGCATTACATTTCGTTATAATTATAAAGAGAAATGCGATAGTTAAATGTTTAAGAATTGGACGCTATACGCTGCCTTAAAGTTCCATACTGTTTTCATGCAATCGCGAGAAGCAACTGAATGTTAAAAGACTTTAAGGCATGACGAAATGAACAATTCGAATCATTAATAATGGATATCTCAGAAATGGCACATACCACAAAAAAACTTTTGTGTGTTTTAAAGAGATCTACATTTTTTGTGCACTACGTTTTCGTCTATCGCATAACGTTTACCAGTTACACAACATTGTACAAAATTCCTTTCCAATGAAGAGGACTTTAAAGGCCATTTCCCAGAAAATTCAACATATACGTTTTGTGTGTCTAGTAAATGTCTTTAATATATTGTATTTTAATAAAAATAGTTAGGGCCATTTTTTAGAAAATTAAAATATTCGAAACATATTCCATGTAAAAGTTAGTTGGAGGTAGGGAGGTTTTCTTGAAAATCTTGGTGTAACATCCCTGGAAGATACTGAACGTAAATACCAAGTTCGGTACCTATCAAACTTTTTGTTTTTGAGTTATGCTCTCTCTCACTGAGCTTTTTCTATAAATGCTATTTTTATTGATTCAGGGTGCCACAAATCATGTATTTCCGGCGAATTCTCGGTATCGAATTTTTTGATGGAATGCAATACCTTCTCTACCTACTATGTACGCGGTAGAGAAAGTAAAAATACGTTCGATGCTTATGCTTCAAACATGATTCATTCTTACATGCTGTGATATCCAACTATCCACGTACATAGTAGGTAGAGAAGGTATTGCATTTCACCCAAACATTCTATACCGAGATTCCACTGGAAATACATGTGAGGATCCCTGAATAAAAAAAAAGAAGCCTTTTTAGAAAAAAGTTCTCGTGTGGTGTCTTGTCTGTCTGTGTGTCTGTGAACAGTATAACTCAAACGAGATGTCGGATAAATACCAAACTTGCTATTTAGGTTCAGTACCTTCCTAACTTGCGATACGAAGATTTTCAATAAAATCCACCGCCCCAAGCTATCCTTTTACATGGGACATTTTTGGAAGTTTTTGATTTTCTAAAAAATTGCTGTAACGATTTTGATTAAAATACTATATATTAAAAATACTTACATGACAAATAAAATGTACATCTTGAATTTCTGGGAATAACCTGTGAAGTCCTCTTCATTCGGATGGAATTTTGTATAATCTTGTATAACTGGCAAACGTTAAGCGATAAACGAAAACGTACTCCGCAAAATGTAGATCTATTTAAAACACGCAGTTTATTTCAAATATTTTTTGTGGCATCAGCCATTTCCGAGCTTTCCGTTATTAGTTTTTCGATTTGTTTAATAATTTGTCATTTTTTTTAAGTCCCATGATTTTCAGTTGTTTCTGGCGATTGCATGGAAACAATATGGAACCAGCCTATAGCGCCCAAGCCTTAAACATTTGACTATCACTGTCCTCTTTGTATCCTAACAAATGTGTTATGTAGCTATTTTGTAAATGTTTATCTGAATTAAAATGAAGTAGATAGAAAAATAAACTTTTGTAAGAATAATTTGTATACCTATTAATAGGGTAGAGAAAGTTATGTGAATGTAACGCACCATATTTTCTTTTTTAACGTCATTAGTCCAAGCCGACTAGTGTTTTCAGCATTGTTGAATAGATACCTTAAATCTTTCGACATTAATTTCAAAGCTTCTGTAGCAATGAACGAAAAATTTACACACTACTAGCTTATTCAAGCCCCTAAATGCCTATAAAAAACTCCTTTCACTCGCTAGGTTTTTAATCATACCTATATAGCGGCAGAAAGCAGGTAGCTCGTTTCATGCCCCCTTAACCGAGTTTACTTCCAAAACGAAGCCTGAGGGCCATACCTGTACACGAATAAATGGATTAAGTTCTAAAGATTGGTATGCATGTAATTGAAAGTTCGTATTGTAATCTATATCGCGGAGAATTCCTCATATTTTCCTCAGTTGTCATTTTTTTCGAAAAATATTAGTTGGTGTAGATAATCTTGACTCCACACAGATCATTACGCTCAAGATTTATTATATTGATTTCAGTGCCAAGTTCCATTGGGTATTGATCATAATGAACCGATATAGAGATCCTAACCGAGATCATCTGACCTCTCTGTAGTAGTTTTCTGATGGAGTCCTGTAAAGTACATAATATACCTTAAGCACACACCCTGCGCCGTGGCGCTGTGGGCTAGAGCGTGGAGTTCTGGTTCCCGACTACAACCTGTGCCGGGCTGGATCCACCCATGGAGGTGCGAATTTAACTTCCGGTTATAGGAGCGATACCCACTCATTACCGTGAAGAAAGTGAGGAGCTGCGATAGGCAGTGGTCCTCACTTCATGAGCCACTTTCCGGCTGGGGGAATCGCGATGCTGGCCACATCCTCTACCCTTATCGGTTGGATAATAATCGCCAACATCTGCAGTGCGTAAGTGGGCGTGAGGTCGACAGTCGGTTTGGCAGGCAGACCCTCCCCCGTAGCGCCACAGGATTTATTTATTTATATAATAATATGCAAGTGGAAAGAAGCCCAGCGTCAGAAGTAGAGCTACTGAGAGAGGTAATAGGGATAATAAAACATCTAAATATTTTTCTCTGCTATAGTTTTAAAAACTGTAAACATTTGATCGCGAGGTGTACGCTAAGGTGTAAATAAGTCCATTGAACATTTAAATAAACATTTGCCTACGCTTTATTGTTTATATTATGAGCATAACGATTCCAGTTAAATATCGATGTAAGCAAACGCAATATTTTTAACAAAGGTGTTTAATAAGAATTTCATGAAATAGAAATATCAATTGCATCGAAATTGTGTCGCTAATGGTATAATTATGACCATAACATCTCGTGATACAGTGCATCATAGTTATGATACTTATTTAATCCTAGATCTCTTTCAAGCAGATTTCTCAGAGCTGTAGTCCGAAAGGATCTTTTGAGAACTGCTACTAAGGATAATCAAATTTATTCTATTGAGTGTTTGAATGTGATTTTATACTTCTACTGAAGCCCTAATTTTTAAGGCAAAGTTATCAGGTGCTAAATGAGACCACTTTAGCTGATGACAACGTGGGTTTCCTCTTGAGATAGTAAACTTTGTTTCATTAGTTACCAAGCAATACAGGGCTGGTAACTTCAGTTGTTGAAGGTGAAGGGATATCCATAGTAATTGAATAATTACACATTGAGCGAACTTTTGGATTACACTTTGTCGAGTGCTTCAGTGATTTTCAGCTGCTTAAGACAAGCTTTTCGCCTGTTTTTGGTTCCAAAGATTTAAACGTCAGAACCACCATTGTTTTTGACAACCTTTTCCATGTATGAAAGAACATAATTTCACATAGGATTTCTTCTCTTTGCACGAAATCAGCAAGGAGAAGCTGCGAAAGCTGTGCAACATAGACACTACCATTTCATTCGATCGAAATTGAACTTCTGGTAGGCGAAATGAATCGCTTCATGTTGTCTAAAGTAAATACTTTATTTGTCTGTAGAAGCACTGCACAAAAACTGGTTGCAAAGTATGCCATTGTTAAATGTGTCCACAGAAACTAAAATTAGCCCAAACGAACTACAACTTTAAAAATAACCTGCCACTTATTAAAGCTCCATGCAAAATTCCTAAGTTCTTGTGAACCATTGGACAAAAACGCGCTTTTTCTTTAACACATTGAGAAGACGCTGCTTTCTCATGTTTGTAACAGTACCAAATATGGTAATTAATTGTTCTTCCACACATATCGTATGTAGGACAAGGTTAGAAAGGTAGAATTAGACAATTGAAAATTTTAATGCCATAGCTGGGATTTGAACCACGGAGTTTCCGGTTTCCGTCCGGTTATTCTAACCAACTCAGCTACCATAGCAACATGCCGGTATGGCATAAAATTCATCAATTGACTCGCATTTTCTCCGGTAAACCTCAAGGAGATCTGAAATAATTTTCAGATGACTTACTGCAATGGCGACTTACAATGTCGTTAAGTACTTAAAAGTCCCGGGCTTCATAGTTTAACCACTATTAGGTCAATCGATGGTAATTAATTGCTCTTCCACACAAGTGTGTGCAGGATAAGGTTAGAAAGGTAGAATCAGACTGCTTCTTCCGCGCTGCGTTTCTTTCTCCTTCCCCCTGGTTGACTAATGTACATCTTCGAATGGTGACAAACAAGTTGTATTCAGTATAAGGGGTAGGCGATAAAAGCGATATACACACATGGTCGTGATGCATGTGCGTTCGTCATTCTGAGGGGCAAGTTTAAACCGAAGGATCCTCCCATCTATTTGTTGATAATTTACATGCATTCCAAATGCTTTAATTCTGTTACGTAATGTATTTAATCCATACGGTTATGAAAATGCAAATTTCACAACAGCCAATGAGAGGTGACTAGTGCACATGACCGTTAAGAGATGCGGGGCAAAGCTATGAACTTATATGGAACAGACCTAAGTTAGCAGCAAGAAGAGACTTGCTCGCTGACAGTAATCTAATCTACTCAGCGAATGGGACAAGGAATTAACTGTTAACATCAGGACTATTAAATTGCAGAAAACCCCACCACAGGTCTACTGTTAAACAAATATATGTTACATTCATATGATTTTCTGTACCCTCTTATCATATATTAGTGGGTATGCAATCTTTTCTTACGAAAGCTTGTTTTTTTTATCTGCTACATTTTAATCGAGAAATACCATTTGCAGAAATAACTACAGTACACATTTATTTCGTTATAAATACAAAGGGAACACCGATATCAAGTGTTTAAGAACTGTACGCTATATGCTGGCCCTAATATTCCATCTCTTTATATGCAATCGCGAGGAACAACTGAATATCGACAGAACTTTAAGAATGACAAGAGTATTGAACAATTCGAACCATTAATAACGGATATATCGAAAAATAGCTTATGCCACCACAAAATTATTTGAAATTCTGCTTTAAAGAGACGTACATTTTTTATTGTTACGTTTTCGTCTATCGCTTAATGTTTACCAGTTATTCAAGATTATGCAAAACATTCCAAAAGAAGAGGACTCCACATGCTATTCCCAGAAAATTCAATATATGCATTTTGTCGTGTAAATGTATTTAATATTTGGCATTTTAATGAGAATCATTGCAAATATTTTTGAGAAAATAAAAAAAAATCGAAAAAATGTTCCATGTAAAGGTAGTTTGGGGCGGGGATTTTCTTGAAAATCCTTGTGTCGCATCTTTGGAATGTACTGAACTTAAAATACCAAGTTGGCATTTAAGCGACATTTCGTTTTTGAGTTATGCTATTCACACACACACACACACACACACACACACACACACACAAACGGATCTTTTTTCTATTTTTTTATTCAGGGGTCTCAAAACATGCATATTTTCATTGAAATCTCATCGAATTTTTGGGTAGAATGCAATACTTCCTCCACCTACGTACATGGTACAGAAATTTAAAAAATTAAAACAGCACTAGGTGCGTGCTAGTTTTGGTTACTGAAGTAAAATTTGAAGAAAGAAAAAAAAAAAAAAAACGACAGTTCAAAAGTAAAAGCAGTGTCTAGAAACTGGTTGTTCTTGATTCATGACCCACAAGCATGACCGTATTTACGCGATGCAGTATGTGACATTTACCGGTATCATCTCAATTGTTAAACGAGTGCACCGGGCTGATATCGATTATGCTACAGCATTTCGATTCTCGATGGGAGTGGCTGTGATTTTTTTGTCTTCCCCCAACTCCTGCTTTTTTATTTTGTTTTTTAATTCCCTAACGTCCCTGTGCTGCACACAGTGTATGGACTGTTCGATGAATAAAAGGGGTGTGCTGTCAACACGGGTATGGTTAGCGCTGAAAAATAAGTACGTGTATAGTTCAATTCCTGCAACCTTTAGGAACGGGAGGCTTGAAACGATGCAAGGCAGTAGTGATCTTCGGGTTGCAGTCTGTTGTGGGATAATCTCGGCGCAGTAATTGTTTGACGTTGCTTTCCTCATACGTACTGTTTTGATTTGATCAGCGGATATTGTGGTACGTTGTCACTATCAATGGTTTCTTTTCTTTCTTTGTTGAACGATTGGGTTTTCTTATAAATGAAAATAAATTTTATATAAAGACCATTTCTATGAATCCAAATGACTATGCATTACCGATATAACTATATTTATTAATTCTTGCCATTCCTACTGCTTTAATGAATACAGTAACGTGAGTATTTTAAAAGAAATGCGTAACACACTTCTAGTCATATATTTTGTTTCCTCCTACCCAAGGGGATCGCAAATATTGATCTGCAAAGCCAAGTAAAAGATTATTAAATCTTGAAATTGAAGTAGGTAACTAAAAAGTTCGTATTTAATATGATTACATCATTTAATAATTAAAGTGTCTTGAATGCAGTTGGGCATTCTTTAGCTGTAAATTTACTTTGTATTTAACGTGCATTGATGATGGTAACGATTATTATGCGAACCCCGGACTAGTCCTCGCCCAGGGACGTAAAGGCAAGATGAGTACTCCGGTGATGTGGCATTCTCTCGCAGAGGGGAATGGAGTGACTTTACGTACAGTCAGTATTCAATCCAAGAAGAACTTTTCCATCACTGAATAATACCTCATCTTATATTGGCTGGATATCGAACACGGTTTCTTCAATAATTATGTTTTATTGCCAAATTCTTTAGCTACAACTAAAACAGCATTTACAACCGCAGCAAAAATAGTATTAGTAACAACAAATGTGTAGAATTAACTTTCAGTTTCACATTTTGACGTACATCTATCTGTTGCAATCATTTAGCAACTGTGCCCTGTTATGTTTATGCAGGCTGTGAATACGCAGAATGTGTATAGGCCATCTTGCTGAACAACTATCTTACAAGGGTGATACTGAAATTTTTTAGAATGCCAAAATTTGTTTATATCTGACAGCTACATTCTAATGTTTTGCGAGTTGGTTATCATGTAGTTCGTTGTTTTCCTCCAATAGTTTGTTAAATTATTATCATTTAAAGATGTTGTGATCACCCAAAAATGAATTTGACTAGAGAACATTTAGGGCTATGATTTTTTACGATTTTAAATCGTCATTAATGCCTAAACAATATGAAGATTGGCTAGAGATGCATTTAGCGAAGAAGCCCCACTAAGGCAACAATTTATAATTGGTAGAGTACATTCAAAAGAGATTGTTTTTTTTTCTTAGTGATGAATCTCGTGAAGGACGCCCAACAACTGCTGCTACTGATGAAAATATTGCCGCTGTTCCAGCAATGCTTGAAGATCGGCGGACATCTTATGAATTTATTCGCTCAACATTAGGCATTGGTATGGGTCAAATCCAAAGATTTTACATCAACAGTTAGACGTGAGAAAACTTTGTTGTCGATGGATTCCACATAAACTGACTCCCGATGAAAAACAACAACGCATTGATATGTGCAGAAAAACTCTGGAAAAATTCAAATTGGGTTTGGAATATCGTTGCTGGTGTTGAGTCTTGGAATTATTGTTATGATCCTGAAAAGAAAAGCCAATCGGCTCAATGGGTCTTTCGAACAGACTACAAAAATCGGACGAATTCGCAGGACCGGTAAGAATATGGTTGCTAGCTTTTTTTTTTTTCCCCCTTTCCCTGAAACGGGCCATATTGCTACCATAGCATTAGAAGATAGACGTACCGTTACTGCCGATTGGTACACAAATATCTGTACACTAATTTATGAAAAAAAATCATAAAAAACGCCCAAAATGAAAACTAATGTTACATCATGACAGCGCATCATCGCATACAGCAAAACTAACAACTGAGCATCTGGATGCCCTAAAGATCAGCACCGTGGACCCTCTACCATACAACTTTTAGCACCTTGTGACTTTTCGTTGTTTCCAAAAATTGAAGATAGAATGCTTGGAATCACTTTTTTGCCATGAGATGAAGCATTGGTTTCTAAAGTGCCTCAGGAAGAGTGGCATCAGCTTTAAGGACTGGTTTCATCGAAAGCAAAATTGTATTGACGTTAAAGGGGAATATTTTGAAAAACAGTAAAATCATTTCAATTTTTTAAAACTAATGCTTGTTTGATTTTCTAAAAATGTCCGGTGCCTCTCTTGTGTGATTGGTGGTACTTTTTGAAAATCACAAACATTATAAAAGTTACTTACTTGTTGCAGTACACATTACAGAAACGCGGACTGGAAGGGCTTAGGTATTCATTTGTACCCAATGTGAAACCATAGAAGGCAGTTTCTCTTCTCTACAGACATGCAAATGCAAGTAATCTCGCATTGCAGTTACACAGCTCTCGTCGTGTTGGTCTTGTTATCCTTGCTATATTTTCAAGCGTTATAATTTTATGGAGTTTTTCATAAAAGGTTAAGACAATTGTGGTATTCAAAACTCTGTAGCACGATTAAAACGCTTACAAAGAAGCAACTATACAGTTTGTAAAATGTTCTAAGTTCTGAATAATTCAATGACTGAGAGCAAGAAGGAAAAGATTCCACATTTTGGCCAAAACAAGCTGAGATAGTAATGTTTTTTTCTCTATTGAAAGTCCTCTGTTAACCAAACTTATGACTAAGCCTAACACAAAATTAAGTGAGATGATTGCAACGTTTCTTTTGAAAGCATTTTATCATGCCCTTATGTCATCCAGTCTGAGAATGACAAACTGGTTTCAAATTAGCAGTTTTGAGGTAGTGAAGAGAAATAGATTGAAACTTAGTGATTTTAAACATAATTAATATATTTTATCAGGATACTTAATTATTGTTAATTGCAATACTTTATAATTTACTTGAGTGGCGTTTAAAATTGTTAAATTATTATTTCTACGAAAATCTGACTTTCAAAAGTAAAACATTGCACAATAGTATATTGTGATACAAGTGCAGTAAGTGCATCATTTGAGAAAGAGTAATAGTTTTGAAAATGCAAGATAGGTTGAGTAGTGTTGAGGAAATCAAGTGGTAGCGTGTAGAAAATCTTAGTGTCGCATCCTTGGAGGACGCTGAGGTGAAATATCAAGTTTGGTATTTAACCGCACACGCACGCGCGCTCGCTAACATTCTGATGAATTGCACTCACATGAATTTCTCTATTCTAAGATAATTTTTTTTCACTAAAAATCTGGCCACAATTGCCTGTTTCTATGTATTTCAAACTATTCTTACGGTAGCTTATTTTGCTATGTTAATCGAGATAAACATTTTTTTATGATTACTGTGATTTTTACTGTTTACTTTACCGCATATTACTGCAATTAGACACACACACCCATGTCCATGGGGGACTCGAACCCGCGACCCTCAGCTTGGCGGAGCGCCGAAGCTATACGCTACAGCGACCACGACTATGAGGGCCGGCAAGGATTCGTATAGTTTATTCTTCTGTCTACTTCTTGCTAATAGAGATAACATTAGTCTGCTTTGATATCGGATGACAGAAAACTAATAAGTGGTTCTGACTCACTTTTTTATGCTGATTTCAGAACTACTTTTAGTTCTTTTTCTATTACGTACAGTTTTTTTTCACAATTTCACTTCAAAAATATAGAGATATAAAGATATTTCTTCCGCCACTACACATAAAATTGGACTTGAAGCAATTTGTAAGGGCTCTACCATAGGATGGACCCTGCTTCAAGTACCTTTCCAAGAAATTTCCCTTCATTACGCAAAACAAATTAAAGGCTGGAATTTTTGTTGGTTCCCCAAATAAAGAAATTTATGAAGCAAGAAGATTTTGAGAGAGAAATAGAAGCATGGACCACCTTCCGATCAGTCACTGAAAACTTCTTAGGCAATAACAAAGATCCTAATTACAAGGCCATTGTCGAAACAATGTTGAAAAATTTCAAGAGGATGGTTTGTAACATGAGTGTAAAAGTGCATTTTCTGCATTCACATATCGACTACTTTCCAGAAAATCTGGGGCATTACAGTGAAGAGCAAGGTGAACGTTTTCATCAAGATATTAAGGAAATGGAGAGGAGGTCCAGGGGAGATGGAATGAAACTATGATGGCCGAATATTGTAGGATGTTGAGGAGGTGCTGTCATCTTCAAGGATCTGCAAGGAAGTCA
Organism: Deroplatys truncata; assembly: GCA_030765065.1. NCBI lineage: Eukaryota > Metazoa > Arthropoda > Insecta > Mantodea > Mantidae > Deroplatys > Deroplatys truncata. The sequence goes on from CM060978.1 coordinate 198,951,131, forward strand.
AAAAAGAGAAAGTTTGAAAAAAATTAAATGAAACAATTTGGCTTCTTGTTTTGTTAAAATGTAGTCTTGAAATAAATTAGGGGGGTTCTTGAGAGTATTCTTAAAATGTTTCTTGAATAAAAACTTGCCTTGTGTGAAATGGTATTTGAATGCCTTTTTACGCTCATTAGTAAAATTGTCAAAACATTACTTCTTATTTTGAGTAAAAACCTGACGTGATTGAAAAAAAAAACGGAAATTATTTCTGGAATCAGCATAAAAACTTGATTCAAGAACACGTACTTTTAAGAAATCATCTGACAAAAAATTTGAAAATGCAGACTAGTGTAATCTTTTATTATACATTCACACATTTCCTTGTAGCTATACACAGAATACAGTGGGCTAAAGCGAGTTATTACTCAATAGTATGTAGGTGCGCACCTACAGTAAGTTGAGATAGAAACTCGATACCGGCATTTAACTGGAAATACACGTTTTGAGACTTCCTGAATCCCAAAATAGCATTTTTAGAAAAAGGTTCGTTTGTAGGTGCGTGTGTGTGTGTGTACAGCATAACTAAAAAAATCTGATGTGTTACACTCACATGACTTTCTCTACTCTTGTACAAACTATTTTTACAAACTCTTATTCTCCATCTATTTCATATTAATCGAGATAAACATTTGCAGAAATGATATTTTGACATGTAAAGAGAATTACATTTTACACACAGCGACCAGTTCTAAAAATATTTGACTACCGCTTAAGGCGTACTATGTTCCCCTTGTTTTGTATTTGCAACGGCAGTATAAAAATAACGTAGCCTCTAAGCATACACATATCTCTTAATAGCTGGTTTTTATGCGCAGCACCATTCTCTTTGTCACGGATTAATACTCTTTGCATATCCAAGACAAAAAAAAATGAATAACGAATTCCCATTTGAGAAAATAAGTATTGAAAAATTTAAGGGAATAATAAGCAATATCTCGAAAATGGTTCACTCAAAAAAAAATGTATATGATATAAGTTGTGTATTTTAACGCGATCTACATTTTTTGTGTAGTAAAATTTTGTCTACCTCTTATGGTTTACCAGTTATGCAAAAGTCTTTCACAATGAAAAATACTTTTGGAGCCATTCCCAGAAAATTCAAGATATACATTTTATTTGTCATGAAAGTATCTTAAACATATGATATTTTAATCAAAATCGTTAAAGCCATTTTTGAGAAAATTAATATTTTTGAAAACTGTTCCATGTAAAGGGTAATCTGGAGTGGGGGGATTTCCTTGAAAACCTTCGTGTCGCATCTCTGGAAGATACTGAACCTAAATACCGAGTTTGGTGTTTATCCGACTGTTCGTTTCTGAGTTTTGCTGTACACACGCACGCACACACACACGCACACACACACACACACACGCACATGTTCCCCAAAATGCTTTTTTGGATTCAGGGGGTCTCAAAACATGTATTTCTGGTGAAATCTCGGTATCGAATTTGTGGGTGGAATACAATACTTCCCCTACTTACTATACGTAGTGGAGAAAGTAAAAATGAAAAATCCGTTTGTTATTTTAAGTTCAGCATCTTTCAAGGATGCGACACGAAGATTTACAAGAAAATCCCTCTCTCTAAACTACCCTTTAGGTATATGGAACAATTTTCGTTATTTTTGCTTTTCTCAAAAATTGCTCTAACGATTAGTTCATACAGAACCCTTTCCACCACTCCAACAGTATAGATTATTACCATTCTCTGCCAAATGAACTCGCAGTAGTCAGCCGTTCCTGCCACTCTTCTGAGGATATGCCCCCACAGTTGAGGACGAAACGTCAAGTTGCACGGGTTTTATTCTTGGACCCCGACCTCTTAAGTCTGAAAGTCATATTTTACTAATATGTAAAGGTTTGGTTTAAGAGTTTGTTAATAGGTATTTCAGCCCAAACAATTAAAGCTTTTAAGTTACTCTATCACGAATTCTGATAAGGGCATTGGTTTTCCAAACCTTGTTTAGGAAAAAGAAGAAGAATCAGTAGAAGAAGTTGCTCTATCACTTTGTCATTTAAGCTATCTTTGATCTTAGGAGACAGTACATTTTATATTCGTCCCAAGCATACCTACTTGAGTATATTTCCTTGATTAAAAAATAAGTTTTTGTGGATAGGTCCGCTTATCTGTGAACGACATAATTTCAAAACGAAAACTCGATACGTATATACGCAACTTAATATTTGGGTCAGACACCCTTTAGCAATGCAAGGCGAAGATTTCCGGGAGATTTTCCTCACCCAAAATAGTCCTTTATATATTAAAAGCAGAATCCGCAGCTCCGCTCCCATGCTTTTGTTTCCTATTCTTTCTGCTTTTTTTTTAAATTTAACTTCCTTTTACCGGGTAGGTCATATCGGACTGTGAATGACAGAAGTTTGAGAAATGAGGTTCAAATGACCACCGCGTCCTTAAGGGCTACCCGACATTCATCAATGAAAACCGATGAAGAAACCTAATTAAATCACAAAACTTGTCAGAAAACATGTTTAACAACTTCCGTTTTGAAACATATACCAGAAATTGAATAATAAGTGCGATATTTCGATTTTTTGATTTTGTGCCCCATTAGAACACCCTTCCCTTTCGGTCAAGTGATTAAGATGCCATATAACCTATTTTTTAATTGGGACCTAAGGTATGATATAGTTTAATAACAATTGGTTTGGCCATTACTACGCGTGCGCGGACCTTTTTCTAAAAATTCTTTTTTTTTTATTCGGGGTCCCCAAAACATGTATTTCCTGTGAAATCTCGGTATCGAATTTTTTGGTGGAATGCAATACCAAATTGAATGAACCAGTTATACGTACGAGGGCTGTCCCAGAAGTACCTGACCTAACAAAGGAAACCAAATTTTGGGAAAAAACATCTTTATTTCTCTACATTGTCTCCTTTTAGCTCGATACACTTTTCCCAGCGATGTTCAATAGCTTCGATACCCTGTTTGTAGTGAGTTCTGCAAAATAACCATCAACTGCTAACTCCACCTCTTCATTGTTGGCAAATCTTTTACCACCAAGCCATTTCTTCAACTTTGGAAACAGAAAATAATCAGAGGGGGCTAAGTCTGGCGAATAGGGTGCATTAGGAAGCAATTCGAACTTAACTAATTGATTTTGGCCATGGCGATAATGGACTGGTGTGAACTGGTGCATTGTCTTGATGAACGAGAAGTTTTTGTTTCACTAAATGCGGCCGTTTTTGCTTGATTTCATCATTCAAACGCTGCAATAAGTTTGCATAATACTCGCCATTGATTACTTTTTCTTTTTGAAGATAATCAGTGAAAATTATCCCACGCGCATCCCAAAAAACTGACGCCATGACCTTGCCTGCAGATGGAACTGTCTTCGCCTATTTGGAGCCGATTCTCCCTTTTCAGTCCACTGTTTTGACTGTTCCTTCGTCTCAGGTGTGAAGTGATGGACCTACGTTTCATCCATGGTTATGAATCGACGCAAAAACTCGGCTTTATTACAGCGAAACATCGCCAAACACTCGGCTGAAACATCCTCACGACACTGCTTTTGTTCCATTGTGAGTAAACGCGGCACCCATCTTGCGCACAGCTTTCTCATGTCTAAATTTTCAGTTAGTGTGCAATGTACATCACTTTTTGAAATGCTACGATGTCTGCTAGCCTGCGCACTTTCAGTCGACGGTTATCCAATACCATTTTCTGGATTTTCTTCACAATTTCTGGCGTGGTCACCTCATTTCATCGACACTGCGATGTTCGTCTTGGCAGCTCTTAATCTCTGCCACCCAATATTTTATGTTGTAAACGAAGGAGCAGACTCCCCCATAGTAGAATAGTAGAGATATAATGGCGACTTGAGCGCAGTAGACAGATGCCGACAAGCGATAAAGTTCTTTGTTCTACGCCGACAAGCCCCGCCCCCTCCCTTTGTGTGCTCACATGCCGCCAGGTCTCGTGTCGTTAGGCCCCGCCCCCTCTCGCTTTGTGTGCTCACCTAATGCCGGCAGTATCTGTGCTAACAGGTTCTACCCCCTCCCCCATGCGTTCTACTGTGGCGTCATGACTTGATGGAATTGTTTTCTCGAGTCCTGCCGCCCCTCGGCAAATTAATTAGGTAATGTTCGTCAAACATTTTTTTTATGATTACTAAGGTCTGCAGATTGCATCCTCGAGCAATTAAGTTTTTTGATTAATGAATTGTTGACTGGAGCTTGCGTATAAGTAGTCTGCTCACGGTAACAGTCTGTCATGTAATGAAACACTGCAGCCTTCTTGTATCTGGGGAAATCGCTTGTCCATTAGCTGAACATGTTAGACGCTTTCAACACATTAATAGGCTTTTAAGTTTACATTCCGGATCTGTTTACATACATTAGCGATCAACGACATACTTCCGTCTGGAGGTAACGGTGACACACATTAGCTGACCCGTTAGACGCTTTCACCCCATTAGCGAACAATGTCAGTAATTGTTTTCCTAAGTGCTCTGCCCAACACTCAACACTTTAGATTTTAGCGATGGAAATGATATAAAAAGCAGCAGCTTCTCCAACGAGTTCCAAGTTGACCAGGATGCCCGGGTTCGAATTACAAATTCAGCTTCTAATAACTCAGAGACTAATTACGATAAAGACATCAAATAAAGTTTATTACATTAATGTCATTAGATAGTTTCTTGTGAATGTATATTTGGGTACATGGTGTCCAGGGTTCGAATACCGATAAAATGTAATTTAATTATAAATTTAATAACTCCTAAACTAATTAAGATAAAGACGCCAAATAAACTTTATTGCCTTTATTTTATTAGGTAGTATCTTGTGGATGTGTAATTAGATACCTGACGTTCTGGGTTCGAGCCTAATGTTTAAATCGTCATTATCTCAGAAACTAAGAGAGGTAGAGGAATTGACCAAAGCATGATTGATAGCTCCTATGATGGGTAATTAATACTGTATATAATTTTCAATCAGTTGTCCTTACTTCGAATACCGATCTTTCAATCACTTACTTATTTTTTCTCTATACTCTAGAATATGTCACTTAGATTGATGCTGTAACTGCATACACAACCTTTAAACATATCAAACTAATATTGTAAATAATTTTGTTTCTGGTGTCCAGGGTTCGAATACCGATAAAATGTAATTTAATTATAAATTTAATAACTTCTAAACTAATTAAGATAAAGACGCCAAATAAACTTTATTGTCTTTATATTATTAGGTACTATCTTGTGGATGTGTAATTAGATACCTGACGTTCTGGGTTCGATCCTAATTTTAAATCGTCATTATCTCAGAAACTCAGAGAGGTAGACGAGTGAACCAAAGCATGATTGATAGCTCCTATAAGGGGTAATTAATACTGTATATAATTTTCAATCAGTTGTCCTTACTTCGAATCCCGATCTTTCAATCACATACTTATTTTTCTCTATACTCTAGAATATATCACTTAGATTGATGCTGTAACTGTATACAGCACCTTTAAACATATCAAACTAATATTGTAAATAATTTTGTTTCTGGTGTCCAGGGTTCGAATACCGATAAAATGTAGTTTAATTATAAATTTAATAACTCCTAAACTAATTAAGATAAAGACGCCAAATAAACTTTATTGCCTTTATGTTATTAGGTATTATCTTGTGGATGTGTAATTAGATACCTGACGTTCTGGGTTCGAGCCTAATTTTAAATCGTCATTATCTCAGAAACTAAGAGAGGTAGACGAGTGAACCAAAGCATGATTGATAGCTCCTATGAGGGGTAATTAATACTGTATATAATTTTCAATCAGTTGTCCTTACTTCGAATCCCGATCTTTCAATCACTTACTTATTTTTCCCTATACTCTAGAATATATCACTTAGATTGATGCTGTAACTGCATACAGCACCTTTAATCATATCAAACTAATATTGTAAATAATTTTGTTTCTGGTGTCCAGGGTTCGAATACCGATAAAATATAGTTTAATTATAAATTTAATAACTTCTAAACTAATTAAGATAAAGACGCCAAATAAACTTTATTGCCTTTATGTTATTAGGTATTATCTTGTGGATGTGTAATTAGATACCTGACGTTCTGGGTTCGAGCCTAATTTTAAATCGTCATTATCTCAGAAACTAAGAGAGGTAGACGAGTGAACCAAAGCATGATTGATAGCTCCTATGAGGGGTAATTAATACTGTATATAATTTTCAATCAGTTGTCCTTACTTCGAATCCCGATCTTTCAATCACTTACTTATTTTTCTCTATACTCTAGAATATATCACTTAGATTGATGCTGTAACTGCATACAGCACCTTTAAACATATCAAACTAATATTGTAAATAATTTTGTTTCTGGTGTCCAGGGTTCGAATACCGATAAAATGTAATTTAATTATAAATTTAATAACTCCTAAACTAATTAAGATAAAGACGCCAAATAAACTTTATTGCGTTTATGTTACTAGGTAGTATCTTGTGAATGTGTAATTAGATACCTGACGTTCTGGGTTCGAGCCTAATGTTTAAATCGTCATTATCTCAGAAACTAAGAGAGGTAGAGGAATTGACCAAAGCATGATTGATAGCTCCTATGAGGGGCAATTAATACTGTATATAATTTTCAATCAGCTGTCCTTACTTCGAATCCCGATCTTTCAATCACTTACTTATTTTTCTCTATACTCTAGAATATATCACTTAGATTGATGCTGTAAATGCATACAGCACCCTTAAACATATCAAACTAATATTGTAAATAATATTGGTTCTGGTGTCCAGGGTTCGAATACCGATAAAATGTAATTTAATTATAAATTTAATAACTCCTAAACTAATTAAGATAAAGACACCAAATAAACTTTTATAGGGGAAAGGATGCTCTCCTGAAACATTAGGTCTCTAGATAGAAGTATTTATAGGGGAGAGATGGGGAATACCAGGGCTGATGCTAGGCTAGTCAGATGCTAAAGGAGGGAGGGATATGCTTTATACGAGAGAGATAGGGAACACAAGGAAAGATGCTATACTAAACAGGACTTGAAGGGTAGAATATGAGCGATATAGCAAACCGAGGAGAGGTATTAGGATAGGAGTTTTGAATGATGGAGTAGGCGTTTATATGCGAGAGATAGGGAATACGAGGTTCGATGCTAGGCTAGACGGTGTTGAATGAGGGAATGCATCTTATATGAGAGAGGTAGGGGAATATGAGGAGAAGTGCTAGGCTAGTCGGGAAGGTCTGAATGAGAGAGTATACGTCTATATGGGAAAATATAGGGAAAACGAAGGTAGGTGCTAGGTTGAGAGAGTCTTCAAGGAGGAAAATGCATTTATATGAGAGCGTTAGGGCATACGAGGAGAGGTGCTAGTCTAGACATGGTTTGAGGATTAGAGTATACGTTTATATGGGAGAAATATGGAAAACGGGAGAGATACAAGGATAGACAGAGATTGAAGGAGGAGGAATGTAGGTTTATACTGTAATATAGAGAGTAATTCGATTATAAAACTTTTCTCATCCAGCCTTACAACACTTTTATATACTTATTTTCTAAACCTTACAAACTTTATATTTGTTAAACAGTAGTGCGCGAGACGGAGAGGGACAAACAGTATATCGGTTTACAGTGAAGTATACATCCTAACCTATTCCCACCTTGTTTGTTCTGGATCTTCTCATTGTCTATCATCTAACGTAAACACGTAACAAGACGTAACACAGGAAATCATACATATGGCACATTAAAAAAATAAAGGTATATATAATGAAACATAAACAAGTAGACAGAGGGTCGTCGATACATAGAAAACCAGGAGTTGTATGTACTGAGACCATAGATTAGTATAGGCAAACAACAAAGAAGTGAATTTATAGTGTAAATAGCCAAATATTTTCAAATATTATTATAGTCTAAAAGTATATAACTTAATTATGTATCGAGTATTGAGAAATAAACGTTATTCATTATTCACTAATCTCAGATCACTGCAATTGTATTGAATCAATTCACAATTGCTAATGCCATTCAACTTTCATTCGTCTCTGATACATAAACAAATTGCAAAATGGAGAAGGACGAAAGTAATAAAAAGACTCAGGCAGCAAATTTTAAGAAAGAAGAGAAAGATATATGACCGACATTGTTTTGGAACACAAATTAGTCTTGAAAATAAAATGACTGATAGCTCTGCTAAGCGTAAGGAAGAGACATGGAAATAAATTGCAAATGAATACAATTCTAGGTTGGAAAAGAAGATAAACAACATTCATGTAAACCAATTTTTAAAAATCAGTTTAACTGAATACATGTAAAAAAACATATCACTTTACAAAAAGTAATGCAGACAACATTTATTTTTTATAAACATTATCCTATTACATTACTTTACAAAAAACCATACATATTTCCTAAAGGCAAAGGTGATAGTCTAGACATTCTAAACACTCAGTTATATAATCATATACATCACACAGAAAGAGACCTGCATTATCAGTAAAAAAACTAAACATCTCAACAATGTCTGAATGATGTATTTTATAAGTACAAGTTTTTTGATATTTCAAAGTTCCTGTTAACCATGGCAGTAATTGATTAACACAATTTCTCGATCCTGTCATGCTATAACTTTAGATGCTTTCAGCTTACTTATAATTTCCTCAATCTCTTGTGTGTGACTATTATTACCAGCATCCCTCGACGCAATTAGTAACCTCAATATATTTACTAGTCTATTCGGATTTTCAAGCGTTGATATCACTGAATCATCATCATCTGAAGATTTCATATTCTTGCAACTTCCGATGTATCCAGATTTTTCACCAACAGTAGTCTCCAGTGAAGGACAGAGGCTTGATCCGGTATAACATTCCCCTCTATACATCTTCGGATCTTCAAGTGCAGGTGAGAGAGTCGATTCAGTATAACATGTTGCTCTATGAAACTTAAATCTTGACAAAGAACGATTCTTAAAAATCCGCCCGCATACACAGCATCTAATAACGCGTTTTCCTCCATGTGTAATGTATGAAAAATCGTGTTTCTCATTCGTCAGTTGCACAGATTTTCCCGGGCAGTAGTTCATGCTAAAACTAAAAGAAATTAAATGAATACGTGAATGCTAACGCTCGAAGGAATTAAAAGCGAATGAATGAATTCATAACACGCACCTATGTATATATCCAGGATGAGGACGACGGAGGGAATTACGATCAATGCATAGCAGGGAGAAAGGATACTCTCTTGAAACATTAGTCATCTAGACAACTATTGTTCACGGAGCCTGTAGACGTCAGGTTGAATGGGACAGACCTCAGGTTCAAATCTTTAAGGGCACGGACCCAGCCTTTTGCCTGTCATGTATACTAAACCATCCTAACAGCGTAACATTACGTTACAACGACACGTAACCAGAACATGGCGAGTGCGAGCATGGAAAAAAGGATGCTCTCTGGGAACATTACTGGAAAAGGATGCTCTCTGGAAACACTAGTCATCCACACAACGGGTTGTCCCTAACATTTCCAGATTTCGGGTCGTTCAACATCGTGACGCGCCCCTGTCATCTACATTTCGACGAAATTTTACCTCCTGAATTAAAGTTTGGTGATCTGTATAGACCTGTACAACATGCATTACGCTATGTAACAGACTCATCACGTTATGTAACAACACGATCACGCTAGGTAACAACATGTTCACGCTATGTAACAACATGATCACGCTATGTAACAACATGATCACGCTATGTAACAACATGATCACGCCATGTAACAACATGATCACGCTATGTAACAACATGATCACGCTATGTAACAACATGATCACGCTATGTAACAACATGACCACGCTATGTAACAAAACGATCAAGCTATGTAACAACTGATCACGCTATGTAACAACATGATCATGCTATGTAACAACCTGAGCACGCTATGTAACAATCTGATCACGTTATGTAACTGATCACGCTATGTAACAACATGATCACGCTATGTAACAACCTGATCACGCTATGTAACAACATGTTCACGCTATGTAACAACATGACCACGCTATGTAACAAAACGATCACGCAATGTAACAACTGATCACGCTATGTAACAACCTGATCAAGCTATGTAACAACTGATCACGCTATGTAACAACATGATCACGCTATGTAACAACCTGAGCACGCTATGTAACAACATGATCACGCTATGTAACAACCTGAGTACGCTATGTAACAACATGATCACGCCATGTAACAACTGATCACGCTATGTAACATCATGCTCAAGCTATGTAACAACTGATCACGCTATGTAACAACACGATCACGCTATGTAACAACCTGATCAAGCTATGTAACAACATGATCACGCTATGTAACAACCTGAGTACGCTATGTAACAACATGATCACGCCATGTAACAACTGATCACGCTATGTAACAACATGCTCAAGCTATGTAACAACATGTTCACGCTATGTAACAACATGATCACGCTATGTAACAACATGTTCACGCTATGTAACAACATGATCACGCTATGTAACAACATGACCACACTATGTAACAACATGATCACGCTATGTAACAAAACGATCAAGCTATGTAACAACACGATCACGCTATGTAACAACCTGATCAAGCTATGTAACAACTGATCACGCTATGTAACAACCTGAGCACGCTATGTAACAACCTGATCACGCTATGTAACAACTGATCACGCTATGTAACAACATGCTCAAGCTATGTAACAACATGATCACGCTATGTAACAACATGTTCACGCTATGTAACAACATGTTCACGCTATGTAACAACATGATCACGCTATGTAACAACATGACCACACTATGTAACAACATGATCATGCTACGTAACAAAACGATCAAGCTATGTAACAACATGATCACGCTATGTAACAAAACGATCAAGCTATGTAACAACCTGAGCACGCTATGTAACAACATGTTCACGCTATGTAACAACATGATCACGTTATGTAACAACATGATCACGCTATGTAACAACATGATCACGCCATGCAACAAAACGATCAAGCTATGTAACAACCTGAGCACGCTATGTAACAACATGTTCACGCTATATAACAACATGAACACACTATGTAACAATACGATCACGCTATGTAACAATCTGATTACGCTATGTAACAACCTGATCACGCTATGTAACAACTGATCACGCTATGTAACAACATGCTCAAGCTATGTAACAACATGATCACGCTATGTAACAACATGTTCACGCTATGTAACAACATCTTCACGCTATGTAACAACATGATCACGCTATGTAACAACATGACCACGCTATGTAACAACATGATCATGCTATGTAACAAAACGATCAAGCTATGTAACAACCTGAGCACGCTATGTAACAATACGATCATGCTATGTAACAACCTGAGCACGCTATGTAACAACATGTTCACGCTATGTAAGAACATGATCACGTTATGTAACAACATGATCACGCTATGTAACAACATGATCACGCCATGCAACAAAACGATCAAGCTATGTAACAACCTGAGCACGCTATGTAACAACATGTTCACGCTATGTAACAACATGAACACGCTATGTAACAATACGATCACGCTATGTAACAATCTGATTACGCTATGTAACATCTGATCACGCTATGTAACAACATGATCACGCTATGTAACAACCTGAGCACGTTATGTAACAACATGACTACGCTATGTAACAAAACGATCACGCTATGTAACAACTGATCACGCTATGTAACAACCTGAGCACGCTATGTAACAACATGACCACGCTATGTAACAAAACGATCACGCTATGTAACAACAGATCACGCTATGTAACAACCTGAGCACGCTATGTAACAACCTGAGCACGCTATGTAACAATACGATCATGCTATGTAACAACCTGATCACGCTATGTAACAACCTGATTACGCTATGTAACAACTGATCACGCTATGTAACAACATGATCACGCCATGTAACAACCTGAGCACGCTATGTAACAACATGATCACGCTATGTAACAACATGAACACGCTATGTAACAATACGATCACGCTATGTAACAATCTGATTACTATGTAACAACGGATCACGCTATGTAACTACATGATCATGCTATATAACAACCTGAGCACGCTATGTAACATCATGATCACGCTATGTAACAACCTGATCACGCTATGTAACAACATGCTCACGCTATGTAACAACTGATCACGCTATGTAACAACATGATCACGCTATGTAACAACCTGAGCACGCTATGTAACAACATGATCACGCTATGTAACAACATGTTCACGCTATGTAACAACACGATCACGCTATGTAACAACACGATCACGCTATGTAACAACATGAACACGCTATGTAACAATACGATCAAGCTATGTAACAACCTGAGCACGCTATGTAACAACATGATCACGCTATGTAACAACATGAACACTCTATGTAACAACCTGAGCATGCTATGTAACAACATGATCACGCTATGTAACATGATCACGCTATGTAACAACATGATCACGCTATGTAAATAGGGTGGACCATTTAAGTTGAGGCTATACAATATATCCAAAACTAAGCGTTGTAGAAAGAAATGTCTTTAATAAAACTTGATTGATATTATGGCGAAAGTAAATGCTGCTAGTCGTGTTTCGTTTGGAGGCCGTTATGAGGGTCATTTTGGGTCAATTTATTCTTTTAAATGGGAACCTACAATTAGGGTCCCATTTAAAAAGACCCTGAAATGACCCTCACTACGTCCTCCAAACGAAATACGACTAGCAGCATTTACTTTCGCCATAGTATCAATCAAGTTTATTAAAGACATTTCTTTCTACAACGCTTAGTTTTGGATATATTGTATAGCCTCAACTTAAATGGTCCACCCTATTTACATAGCGTGATCTTGTTGTTACATAGCGTGATCATGTTACATAGCGTGATTAGGTTGTTACATAGCGTGATCATGTTGTTACATAGCATGCTCAGGTTGTTACATAGAGTGTTCATGTTGTTACATAGCGTGATCATGTTGTTACATAGCGTGCTCAGGTTGTAACATAGCTTGATCGTATTGTTACATAGCGTGTTCATGTTGTTACATAGCGTGTCCATGTTGTTACATAGCGTGATCGTGTTGTTACATAGCGTGATCGTGTTGTTACATAGCGTGAACATGTTGTTACATAGCGTGATCATGTTGTTACATAGCGTGCTCAGGTTGTTACATAGCGTGATCATGTTGTTACATAGCGTGATCAGTTGTTACATAGCGTGAGCATGTTGTTACATAGCGTGATCAGGTTGTTACATAGCGTGATCATGATGTTACATAGCGTGCTCAGGTTGTTACATAGCGTGATCATGTTGTTACATAGCGTGATCCGTTGTTACATAGTAATCAGATTGTTACATAGCGTGATCGTATTGTTACATAGCGTGTTCATGTTGTTACATAGCGTGATCATGTTGTTACATAGCGTGCTCAGGTTGTTACATGGCGTGATCATGTTGTTACATAGCGTGATCAGTTGTTACATAGCGTAATCAGGTTGTTACATAGCGTGATCAGGTTGTTACATAGCATGATCGTATTGTTACATAGCGTGCTCAGGTTGTTACATAGCGTGCTCAGGTTGTTACATAGCGTGATCTGTTGTTACATAGCGTGATCGTTTTGTTACATAGCGTGGTCATGTTGTTACATAGCGTGCTCAGGTTGTTACATAGCGTGATCAGTTGTTACATAGCGTGATCGTTTTGTTACATAGCGTAGTCATGTTGTTACATAACGTGCTCAGGTTGTTACATAGCGTGATCATGTTGTTACATAGCGTGATCAGTTGTTACATAGCGTAATCAGATTGTTACATAGCGTGATCGTATTGTTACATAGCGTGTTCATGTTGTTACATAGCGTGAACATGTTGTTACATAGCGTGCTCAGGTTGTTACATAGCTTGATCGTTTTATTGCATGGCGTGATCATGTTGTTACATAGCGTGATCATGTTGTTACATAACGTGATCATGTTGTTACATAGCGTGAACATGTTGTTACATAGCGTGCTCAGGTTGTTACATAGCATGATCGTATTGTTACATAGCGTGCTCAGGTTGTTACATAGCTTGATCGTTTTGTTACATAGCATGATCATGTTGTTACATAGCGTGGTCATGTTGTTACATAGCGTGATCATGTTGTTACATAGCGTGAACATGTTGTTACATAGCGTGAACATGTTGTTACATAGCGTGATCATGTTGTTACATAGCTTGAGCATGTTGTTACATAGCGTGATCAGTTGTTACATAGCGTGATCAGGTTGTTACATAGCGTAATCAGATTGTTACATAGCGTGATCGTATTGTTACATAGTGTGTTCATGTTGTTATATAGCGTGAACATGTTGTTACATAGCGTGCTCAGGTTGTTACATAGCTTGATCGTTTTGTTGCATGGCGTGATCATGTTGTTACATAGCGTGATCATGTTACATAACGTGATCATGTTGTTACATAGCGTGAACATGTTGTTACATAGCGTGCTCAGGTTGTTACATAGCTTGATCGTTTTGTTACATAGCGTGATCATGTTGTTACATAGCTTGATCGTTTTGTTACGTAGCATGATCATGTTGTTACATAGTGTGGTCATGTTGTTACATAGCGTGATCATGTTGTTACATAGCGTGAACATGTTGTTACATAGCGTGAACATGTTGTTACATAGCGTGATCATGTTGTTACATAGCTTGAGCATGTTGTTACATAGCGTGATCAGTTGTTACATAGCGTGATCAGGTTGTTACATAGCGTGCTCAGGTTGTTACATAGCGTGATCAGTTGTTACATAGCTTGATCAGGTTGTTACATAGCGTGATCGTGTTGTTACATAGCTTGATCGTTTTGTTACATAGTGTGGTCATGTTGTTACATAGCGTGATCATGTTGTTACATAGCGTGAACATGTTGTTACATAGCGTGATCATGTTGTTACATAGCGTGAACATGTTGTTACATAGCTTGAGCATGTTGTTACATAGCGTGATCAGTTGTTACATGGCGTGATCATGTTGTTACATAGCGTACTCAGGTTGTTACATAGCGTGATCATGTTGTTACATAGCTTGATCAGGTTGTTACATAGCGTGATCGTGTTGTTACATAGCGTGATCAGTTGTTACATAGCTTGAGCATGATGTTACATAGCGTGATCAGTTGTTACATGGCGTGATCATGTTGTTACATAGCGTACTCAGGTTGTTACATAGCGTGATCATGTTGTTACATAGCGTGCTCAGGTTGTTACATAGCGTGATCATGTTGTTACATAGCGTGCTCAGGTTGTTACATAGCGTGATCATGTTGTTACATAGCGTGATCAGTTGTTACATAGCTTGATCAGGTTGTTACATAGCGTGATCAGTTGTTACATTGCGTGATCGTTTTGTTACATAGCGTGGTCATGTTGTTACATAGCGTGAACATGTTGTTACATAGCGTGATCAGGTTGTTACATAGCGTGATCATGTTGTTACATAGCGTGATCAGTTGTTACATAACGTGATCAGATTGTTACATAGCGTGCTCAGGTTGTTACATAGCATGATCATGTTGTTACATAGCGTGATCAGTTGTTACATAGCTTGATCGTTTTGTTACATAGCGTGGTCATGTTGTTACATAGCGTGATCATGTTGTTACATAGCGTGATCATGTTGTTACATAGCGTGATCATGTTGTTACATGGCGTGATCATGTTGTTACATAGCGTGATCATGTTGTTACATAGCGTGATCATGTTGTTACATAGCGTGAACATGTTGTTACCTAGCGTGATCGTGTTGTTACATAACGTGATGAGTCTGTTACATAGCGTAATGCATGTTGTACAGGTCTATACAGATCACCAAACTTTAATTCAGGAGGTAAAATTTCGTCGAAATGTAGATGACAGGGGCGCGTCACGATGTTGAACGACCCGAAATCTGGAAATGTTAGGGACAACCCGTTGTGTGGATGACTAGTGTTTCCAGAGAGCATCCTTTTCCAGTAATGTTCCCAGAGAGCATCCTTTTTTCCATGCTCGCACTCGCCATGTTCTGGTTACGTGTCGTTGTAACGTAATGTTACGCTGTTAGGATGGTTTAGTATACATGACAGGCAAAAGGCTGGGTCCGTGCCCTTAAAGATTTGAACCTGAGGTCTGTCCCATTCAACCTGACGTCTACAGGCTCCGTGAACAATAGTTGTCTAGATGACTAATGTTTCAAGAGAGTATCCTTTCTCCCTGCTATGCATTGATCGCAATTCCCTCCGTCGTCCTCATCCTGGATATATACATAGGTGCGTGTTATGAATTCATTCATTCGCTTTTAATTCCTTCGAGCGTTAGCATTCACGTATTCATTTAATTTCTTTTAGTTTTAGCATGAACTACTGCCCGGGAAAATCTGTGCAACTGACGAATGAGAAACACGATTTTTCATACATTACACATGGAGGAAAACGCGTTATTAGATGCTGTGTATGCGGGCGGATTTTTAAGAATCGTTCTTTGTCAAGATTTAAGTTTCATAGAGCAACATGTTATACTGAATCGACTCTCTCACCTGCACTTGAAGATCCGAAGATGTATAGAGGGGAATGTTATACCGGATCAAGCCTCTGTCCTTCACTGGAGACTACTGTTGGTGAAAAATCTGGATACATCGGAAGTTGCAAGAATATGAAATCTTCAGATGATGATGATTCAGTGATATCAACGCTTGAAAATCCGAATAGACTAGTAAATATATTGAGGTTACTAATTGCGTCGAGGGATGCTGGTAATAATAGTCACACACAAGAGATTGAGGAAATTATAAGTAAGCTGAAAGCATCTAAAGTTATAGCATGACAGGATCGAGAAATTGTGTTAATCAATTACTGCCATGGTTAACAGGAACTTTGAAATATCAAAAAACTTGTACTTATAAAATACATCATTCAGACATTGTTGAGATGTTTAGTTTTTTTACTGATAATGCAGGTCTCTTTCTGTGTGATGTATATGATTATATAACTGAGTGTTTAGAATGTCTAGACTATCACCTTTGCCTTTAGGAAATATGTATGGTTTTTTGTAAAGTAATGTAATAGGATAATGTTTATAAAAAATAAATGTTGTCTGCATTACTTTTTGTAAAGTGATATGTTTTTTTACATGTATTCAGTTAAACTGATTTTTAAAAATTGGTTTACATGAATGTTGTTTATCTTCTTTTCCAACCTAGAATTGTATTCATTTGCAATTTATTTCCATGTCTCTTCCTTACGCTTAGCAGAGCTATCAGTCATTTTATTTTCAAGACTAATTTGTGTTCCAAAACAATGTCGGTCATATATCTTTCTCTTCTTTCTTAAAATTTGCTGCCTGAGTCTTTTTATTACTTTCGTCCTTCTCCATTTTGCAATTTGTTTATGTATCAGAGACGAATGAAAGTTGAATGGCATTAGCAATTGTGAATTGATTCAATACAATTGCAGTGATCTGAGATTAGTGAATAATGAATAACGTTTATTTCTCAATACTCGATACATAATTAAGTTATATACTTTTAGACTATAATAATATTTGAAAATATTTGGCTATTTACACTATAAATTCACTTCTTTGTTGTTTGCCTATACTAATCTATGGTCTCAGTACATACAACTCCTGGTTTTCTATGTATCGACGACCCTCTGTCTACTTGTTTATGTTTCATTATATATACCTTTATTTTTTTAATGTGCCATATGTATGATTTCCTGTGTTACGTCTTGTTACGTGTTTACGTTAGATGATAGACAATGAGAAGATCCAGAACAAACAAGGTGGGAATAGGTTAGGATGTATACTTCACTGTAAACCGATATACTGTTTGTCCCTCTCCGTCTCGCGCACTACTGTTTAACAAATATAAAGTTTGTAAGGTTTAGAAAATAAGTATATAAAAGTGTTGTAAGGCTGGATGAGAAAAGTTTTATAATCGAATTACTCTCTATATTACAGTATAAACCTACATTCCTCCTCCTTCAATCTCTGTCTATCCTTGTATCTCTCCCGTTTTCCATATTTCTCCCATATAAACGTATACTCTAATCCTCAAACCATGTCTAGACTAGCACCTCTCCTCGTATGCCCTAACGCTCTCATATAAATGCATTTTCCTCCTT
This sequence comes from Deroplatys truncata, assembly GCA_030765065.1. NCBI lineage: Eukaryota > Metazoa > Arthropoda > Insecta > Mantodea > Mantidae > Deroplatys > Deroplatys truncata. The sequence continues at coordinate 198,969,385 of CM060978.1, forward strand.
GAAGACTCTCTCAACCTAGCACCTACCTTCGTTTTCCCTATATTTTCCCATATAGACGTATACTCTCTCATTCAGACCTTCCCGACTAGCCTAGCACTTCTCCTCATATTCCCCTACCTCTCTCATATAAGATGCATTCCCTCATTCAACACCGTCTAGCCTAGCATCGAACCTCGTATTCCCTATCTCTCGCATATAAACGCCTACTCCATCATTCAAAACTCCTATCCTAATACCTCTCCTCGGTTTGCTATATCGCTCATATTCTACCCTTCAAGTCCTGTTTAGTATAGCATCTTTCCTTGTGTTCCCTATCTCTCTCGTATAAAGCATATCCCTCCCTCCTTTAGCATCTGACTAGCCTAGCATCAGCCCTGGTATTCCCCATCTCTCCCCTATAAATACTTCTATCTAGAGACCTAATGTTTCAGGAGAGCATCCTTTCCCCTATAAAAGTTTATTTGGTGTCTTTATCTTAATTAGTTTAGGAGTTATTAAATTTATAATTAAATTACATTTTATCGGTATTCGAACCCTGGACACCAGAACCAATATTATTTACAATATTAGTTTGATATGTTTAAGGGTGCTGTATGCATTTACAGCATCAATCTAAGTGATATATTCTAGAGTATAGAGAAAAATAAGTAAGTGATTGAAAGATCGGGATTCGAAGTAAGGACAGCTGATTGAAAATTATATACAGTATTAATTGCCCCTCATAGGAGCTATCAATCATGCTTTGGTCAATTCCTCTACCTCTCTTAGTTTCTGAGATAATGACGATTTAAACATTAGGCTCGAACCCAGAACGTCAGGTATCTAATTACACATTCACAAGATACTACCTAGTAACATAAACGCAATAAAGTTTATTTGGCGTCTTTATCTTAATTAGTTTAGGAGTTATTAAATTTATAATTAAATTACATTTTATCGGTATTCGAACCCTGGACACCAGAAACAAAATTATTTACAATATTAGTTTGATATGTTTAAAGGTGCTGTATGCAGTTACAGCATCAATCTAAGTGATATATTCTAGAGTATAGAGAAAAATAAGTAAGTGATTGAAAGATCGGGATTCGAAGTAAGGACAACTGATTGAAAATTATATACGGTATTAATTACCCCTCATAGGAGCTATCAATCATGCTTTGGTTCACTCGTCTACCTCTCTTAGTTTCTGAGATAATGACGATTTAAAATTAGGCTCGAACCCAGAACGTCAGGTATCTAATTACACATCCACAAGATAATACCTAATAACATAAAGGCAATAAAGTTTATTTGGCGTCTTTATCTTAATTAGTTTAGAAGTTATTAAATTTATAATTAAACTATATTTTATCGGTATTCGAACCCTGGACACCAGAAACAAAATTATTTACAATATTAGTTTGATATGATTAAAGGTGCTGTATGCAGTTACAGCATCAATCTAAGTGATATATTCTAGAGTATAGGGAAAAATAAGTAAGTGATTGAAAGATCGGGATTCGAAGTAAGGACAACTGATTGAAAATTATATACAGTATTAATTACCCCTCATAGGAGCTATCAATCATGCTTTGGTTCACTCGTCTACCTCTCTTAGTTTCTGAGATAATGACGATTTAAAATTAGGCTCGAACCCAGAACGTCAGGTATCTAATTACACATCCACAAGATAATACCTAATAACATAAAGGCAATAAAGTTTATTTGGCGTCTTTATCTTAATTAGTTTAGAAGTTATTAAATTTATAATTAAACTACATTTTATCGGTATTCGAACCCTGGACACCAGAAACAAAATTATTTACAATATTAGTTTGATATGTTTAAAGGTGCTGTATACAGTTACAGCATCAATCTAAGTGATATATTCTAGAGTATAGAGAAAAATAAGTATGTGATTGAAAGATCGGGATTCGAAGTAAGGACAACTGATTGAAAATTATATACAGTATTAATTACCCCTTATAGGAGCTATCAATCATGCTTTGGTTCACTCGTCTACCTCTCTGAGTTTCTGAGATAATGACGATTTAAAATTAGGATCGAACCCAGAACGTCAGGTATCTAATTACACATCCACAAGATAGTACCTAATAATATAAAGACAATAAAGTTTATTTGGCGTCTTTATCTTAATTAGTTTAGAAGTTATTAAATTTATAATTAAATTACATTTTATCGGTATTCGAACCCTGGACACCAGAAACAAAATTATTTACAATATTAGTTTGATATGTTTAAAGGTTGTGTATGCAGTTACAGCATCAATCTAAGTGACATATTCTAGAGTATAGAGAAAAAATAAGTAAGTGATTGAAAGATCGGTATTCGAAGTAAGGACAACTGATTGAAAATTATATACAGTATTAATTACCCATCATAGGAGCTATCAATCATGCTTTGGTCAATTCCTCTACCTCTCTTAGTTTCTGAGATAATGACGATTTAAACATTAGGCTCGAACCCAGAACGTCAGGTATCTAATTACACATCCACAAGATACTACCTAATAAAATAAAGGCAATAAAGTTTATTTGGCGTCTTTATCTTAATTAGTTTAGGAGTTATTAAATTTATAATTAAATTACATTTTATCGGTATTCGAACCCTGGACACCATGTACCCAAATATACATTCACAAGAAACTATCTAATGACATTAATGTAATAAACTTTATTTGATGTCTTTATCGTAATTAGTCTCTGAGTTATTAGAAGCTGAATTTGTAATTCGAACCCGGGCATCCTGGTCAACTTGGAACTCGTTGGAGAAGCTGCTGCTTTTTATATCATTTCCATCGCTAAAATCTAAAGTGTTGAGTGTTGGGCAGAGCACTTAGGAAAACAATTACTGACATTGTTCGCTAATGGGGTGAAAGCGTCTAACGGGTCAGCTAATGTGTGTCACCGTTACCTCCAGACGGAAGTATGTCGTTGATCGCTAATGTATGTAAACAGATCCGGAATGTAAACTTAAAAGCCTATTAATGTGTTGAAAGCGTCTAACATGTTCAGCTAATGGACAAGCGATTTCCCCAGATACAAGAAGGCTGCAGTGTTTCATTACATGACAGACTGTTACCGTGAGCAGACTACTTATACTCAAGCTCCAGTCAACAATTCATTAATCAAAAAACTTAATTGCTCGAGGATGCAATCTGCAGACCTTAGTAATCATAAAAAAAATGTTTGACGAACATTACCTAATTAATTTGCCGAGGGGCGGCAGGACTCGAGAAAACAATTCCATCAAGTCATGACGCCACAGTAGAACGCATGGGGGAGGGGGTAGAACCTGTTAGCACAGATACTGCCGGCATTAGGTGAGCACACAAAGCGAGAGGGGGCGGGGCCTAACGACACGAGACCTGGCGGCATGTGAGCACACAAAGGGAGGGGGCGGGGCTTGTCGGCGTAGAACAAAGAACTTTATCGCTTGTCGGCATCTCTCTACTGCGCTCAAGTCGCCATTATATCTCTACTTAGAATCTAACTAATCTTTAATATTAGTTGTACTAAGACCTTTCAAATGAAAGTATTTTATCACATAATGATGGCCAGTTTTATCCAGTTTACAAATTTGCTGAGAGTTCACTATTAATGGCTGCCAAACAATTACTAAACAACGTAGCATCGTGAAACTTCAGCTTTATACTGGTGGTACTTTCTACCATAGTCATTTGTTTGAAACAGCAACCGCTATATATGTCAGGTCGGGTACTTCCGGGACTGCCCTCGTATGTACCTGGTAGAGAATGTAAAAAATCTAAATAGAAACTTGAGAAATTTAATTTTGAAACAGATTTTACAAAACTGGAGCATTAACTCTTTATAGTTCTCAGATTACACAAAATTCATTGCAAATGAAGGGAACTTCCCAGCCTATGACATGAGAATAGCAAACAACTCGACGTTCTCATTAACGCGAAAGTTGAATTCACCTGTCTCCTCCCTATTTTGGGACATGAATTCACAACTTGATTATACCTATACCCCTTCATCCGCAAATAATCCTTTCTAGGCTAACCATTAAATAGGAGTGCGATTTTTTTCCCCCAAAAATGCGAATTAAGAATGCACAAAGTTACTCTCATTTCTGAGTTGAGTAGTGAAATTTTTAATTTTTTAAAAGCTATGCTTATGGAAAATATTAATAATATAAAACTCTTTATATGTTAAATGTAAATGCAGGAAAATGATCAAATAAAGGCGCAAAGGGCAAGAAAATTATAAAATAATGACCTAAAATCCAAGCAAAAGGCCTAAAATATTAAATGGCATAAATGACCAAACATTTACCTAATAAATATGCATTTTCATAATGTAGGAGCAAGATAAGGATTTGTGTACACATTAGCAATGCCTCTGATGCAACAGTTAAAAGATGACATATCATTAGAATCCGGCCCTGTACATCAGGTTTTTGTTTTGTCGTGCACGCATCTTTATATAGACTATAGATCATGGTTTCGGATACGTTTACAACGAAAGTGAAACACATACGGGGGACTTAATTTTTCCCGACGTCGCTGGTTCAAACCCGGCGGAGAGCGATGGATTTTTTCGGGCATAAAAACTATTAGCATGGCTTCCTTCGGAGGGGAAGTAAAGCCAGTGGTTCTGTGTCGTAGATTTACGGCACGTAAAAGAACCTAAGCCTGATAAAGAGGCTTCTGAGCAAAATCTCCGGTCTTTCGCGCCCAATATAGAATAGGACGCTAAGGACCATAATAGTTGAAGAGCGTCCATAAACAAAACTCAATTTCATAGGGACTTAATTTTAAGGTCCCTGAGCATTTATTGAGGTGAAATGCTTGCACAAAAGTGAATGTTGTAAAGGGCAGCTGTGAATTACAATTATTATTAATCTAAAGTGTCGTTTCTGGTCATTTTTTACTGTTTGAAGATAACTTATTCATGTACCTACCTCAGCAAACAGCTTTCTGCACTTGGTCTTTATTTGCAGTGCTGATATCTGATTTCGTGTCTAAAACGAGGGTGTGCACTTGTTAGCAGATCGATAGGATTTTCCCTCCGGAAAGGAAGCAGTGGGTCCAGCGCCGTAGCTCAACCACCAAGTATTTGCTTGCCAGCTACCGCGTCCGGGTTTGGTTCCGGCCTATTGGACAGATTGTTTGAATGTAGCTTTTTCCGGAATTCCCTTGCAGTAAAATTTTATGCTTCGCGTCATTTCATTAATTGCCCATAATTTCTATTGCATTGGCACAGATTACACAAAAGAGAATCTTATTTTTCTCTAATCGCTCTTCTTACAAAAGCTTGTTCTTCTATCTACTTGTTAATAGATAAACCTTCATTTCTCACACATTTCGTTGTATGTATAAGAAGAATGCAGTAAACCAAGTGATAGTAAAATCTTTCCAAAGTCGGTCGCTATGTGATGGCTTTGAAATTATGTTCTCTTTGCATAACAAGAAAAAGAAGGAAAGAAAGAAAGAAAAAAAAACAAAAAAGATCAGGAATTTAGAATTGATAAAAGTATAACATATTTGAAACTTCGAAACAATAATAAATATCTCGTAAATGGTTAACGTCACAAAAATTATTTGACATAAATTGTGTGCTTTAACGACATGTACATTTTTTGAATAGTAAGATTTCGTGCATCTCTTACTGTTTACCAGTTAGATTTTAAAAGTGATACAGAATGAACAGGACTTTACAGGCTATTCCCACAAAATTCAAGATATATCTTTTGTCATGAAAATGCTTTAAGCATACGTATTTTAATCAAAATCGTTGGAGCCATTTTGAGAAAAAAAATAGCAAAACTTTTCTATGTAAAGGGTAGTTTGGGAAGGAGAAATTTTCTTGAAAATCTTCCTGTGGGGTCTTTAAATACCAAGGTACATAAACAAGCGCGCGCGCGCGGACCTTCTTCTAAAAGTGCTTTTGGGGAGGGGGGTTCAGGAGGCATGCATTTACAGTGAAAACTGGGTATCGGAATTTTGGATGGAATACAGTATTTTCTCTACTTACTATTAGATACCAGTAGCAGCATACAACATTCTCTACCCATTAATAATTCACGGTTAGCCTGTATACACTGTTTGTTTAAAAAAAAAAACTATCCACCCTAGCTAATACACATCTGTCTAGAATTGCTTTCAAATCAGTCTGCATGAAGTTGATTACATGCGTGAGGCGGAGTCGACATTTCAGTGTCTTGTTTTCTTGATCAGGATCAAGTCGTTTACAAAATCTTTAGTTACGGGCCCATACGGAAAGGGAGACAATTTTTGGAGGTTTATAAATGGCGCACCCAAGGTAAAGTTCAGCCTGCAAGCGTTTGAGCATACAGCAACCAGTATTTCAGAAACGGTTAATGCTACAAAGAAAGTATTTGAGAAATTTTATATTTTAATGTGCTTTACAATTTTCCTCTATGTAACTGGTTTCCTACTTATATAAAATTCGTTGAGAGCAAACTGTGATTCAAAAGGCTATTTACAGGAAGTTAAAATACGGTGTTATTAGTCAGGCTAGTATCTAAGATATATGGCGTTTTAATTAAAATAGTTGTATCATTTTTGAGAAATAAATAAAACAGCAATGTTTCCACGTGAAAGTTGTTTGGGGTGGCAGCAATTGCTTGAAAATCTCCGCCTTGCATTCTTAAAAGCGATCTAACTTAAAGTATAAAATCCGAATTTTCGTTTTTGAGTTGTGCTGTTTATCCATGCATCTTTTCGGTAATTGCTCTCTTTGGATTCAGGATTCTCAAAAAGTGCAGTTCCATAGAAATTTCGATGTAGATTTTTGGGCCGAATGTAATAGGCCCCGGATTTTTAGCTTTCTGTCAGCCTTCGTTTTGGATTTTTTATAACGTTAACATAGGATTTTTTTTATTTTTTAGATTTCTTTGTGCATCATTATTGCTACTACTGTTCTTTTCTTATTTAAGACTACACGCCTATCATTTAAGTTTTTATACCTGAAAATAGCTTCTTTTTTAAAAAAATAAATGATAGTCAATAAATGGGCTGCTGTTCTGATTTATTAACATTTATTGATAACCTTGCTTCTCAAAAATGTACTTATCAATAACCATTATAAAACACGCAGAATATAGTTTTAAGTATTTTTTACAGCGCAGTAGATAACTAAAAGCATATCCAAATAATTACTTGCCGTGAACGATTTCCTGTTATCACTTTCTGCTTTTCTTATTTTAATAAAATGTATTTAAAGATAGGTACATATTTCACAAGTTTACCTTATCAAAGACCACACAAAAGAAAACAATAAATTTCACTGTTTCGCGCGCTCACTCTCTCTCTCTCACTCTCTCTCTCTCACTCTCTCTCTCACTCTCTCACTCTCTCTCTCTCTCACTCTCTCTCTCTCACTCTCTCTCTCTCACTCTCTCTCTCTCTCACTCTCTCTCTCTCACTCTCTCTCTCTCACTCTCTCTCTCCCTCCCCTTTTCTTTTGCGATGCAGTAAATAATTATATATGCCCAAAATTTCGACATGAACAATTTCCTATTATCACGCAGTACATCCTTGTATAAACAAAAGGTTCTCTCCACAGACCATGACGTCATTGGAGCATAGGTTCTAAACTTAGTTTTCCTGTGTATTTTCCTCCCAGCAGTAATGAACAAATCATCTTCAACTCTTCAAAGGCAGGATTGCCTTTCATAATTCTCTGCGGCTTCTAAGAACATTGTTAACTTCTTTTCTGGAAACATTGCCATTGCTATCCAAAACGTATTCGAGCGGCAGGATTGCGCTTTCCAAAAAAAAAAAAAAAAAAAGGAATAGCTTCTGGTATACCTATATATTTATAATATGCCTTGATAAATGAAGGGAAGCAACGATATTGGGAGCCTCAGGTTAATTATGTATTTATTTTATCATCTAAGTAACTGAAGACAGCGATTTAGGTCATTTTAGGTCGCAATCCCTCAATGTTTAGGTCCTATTAAATCCAAAAAGTCTGAAACATATTAGTATCCTTAATTAGTTCATTAAATGGCAAAGGAAAATAGCTTAAAATCTAGGAATCCATCCCTATATATTGTACGTTAGATAAGTGGTAGAGAAAATAAAAGGGGAGTCTTCGTAAGCCCGAAAAGTTTAGTGGTATCAAATACGTTTCGGTGACTTGCCGCAGTCAACTTCTAAGTCGCTGAATTTGAGCGATGCTCTAATTGAGTTTATGGTTAATCCATGGAGCAATGTTTATTTCTTACTCCGCTATTTGCAATTAGACAGGCAAATAAAGTTAGGAATGTAAAGGGACAGGCTGATAAGAATTGAGTGATAGAGAGGTATCTTCTACATAATTATGGAATCCGAACTATACACATTCCTGTATATTCACACCTAGGACGAGCGACGGCTTTGATGTGTGTACCACAGGCTTGCAAGGAATGCCTGATAGACAAACCTAGAATGTACACCGGCTCCATAGTTACCAATATGAAGCTTTAGTTGACCATAATCGATTAAAGAACCATCTCGAATACATTTCTCATCCGTCATCGGCAAAGAAATTAGACTCCTTTCATGTTTACTTTCTCTCTGCTTGCCTTATGTACAATAAGTATTGCATTTGAACAAAAAAAATTCCATATTGCAGTATTATAAGAAATGCATGTTTTGAGATCTAATGAAACAATTTTAGTGTGTTCTTGTCTGCAAAGAAAAAGTTAAAAAGGAAAAGTTGAACGAAAACCAAAATATTAGTCCGACTTCTTTTAAGAATACAGGCGAAGATTTATTTACATTGGAACCACCCCATCCTAAAAACTATGTGAATTTTTTCGTTACGTGACTAACGATTTTATTTTTAGGATACCATATGATATACACATGACTGAAATAACTATACTGATTTTTTTGTGGCATTACCGATTTATTTACTCGTAAACTTTCGGTGAGCATCATTAGGTTTTGATATTCTTGGCTCTTTAAACCTAGAGCCACATTTATACCTCAAGAGGGTAGTTTGAGAGAATAGGGAACACCTGTAAACACCAGGCAAAAATGCTACCCTGTATTAGAGAAGCGAACTCGCAGCCTCTGAGTTTCAAGGCTACAGCCACTCGAGTACAGACTCGGCCATTAATTACCTATTATTCTCTTCACAAGCCTTTATAAAACAGATTATATTAACAAAGGGCTGAATCGAGACGTGAACACAAGCGCAGATATACAAGCCTCTAAGCACCAAAGTTTTCTATTACAGTAAGTCCTCAAATATATTAGAAAGCGTAAAGGCCATGAAGAATAAAACGCGGAGAATTTCAGAAAGAAAGACAGAAAGAAAGAAAAAAACAACTACATAGGTTAATACTGATTTTTCATGTGTTCATATTGTGTCTTAATAAACTCTGAATACCAACTAGGTCGTCTCTCTGACGAAATTCTGGCATATAAGTATTTTCTTTTATAGAGAAATATTGTTACATTTGATTGTACAGTTTGGTATTTATTTGCAAATATTAATGTCAATTTAATTGCTTGGGTCCTCAAAACGTTCTTATCAGCAGCAGAGCTTAGTAACGGTTTGGGACAGCTGATTTCACAATTTGCTTCGGGTCATTTTGACCAGACGTTATTTTCGTCCTTAATATTCTTTCTTAGCAAGCAAAATCAACTTGTTCATTGGTGTGCAGCTTTATTCTTAAACCTTTTTGAGTTGGTTTAACCACTTGCTGCACTTTGCTGTTTAGTTTCCATTTGATCACACAAGAATACCTGTAAATGTTAGAAGACAAACTTTCGGCAGCTAAAATGTATTTTCCTTGCAAATATGACGCGATTTTAAGCCCAAGTTAATACTTTTCTCAGTTGTTCGGTGATATTACGTTGTAAGAGTTTCAACGTTATGTTCATATCTTATTTACATCATAAGTACCGTTCATATCTCACTCACAACATCAGAAGATACAAATGGGACAAATCTGGAGAACCGACGTGAAGAACCTCTTAAGGTGCATTTCAGGAGAATGGACAACCCTCAAGGACAGATGCGCTGAAGTGTACCGAAACAAAATGCAGAAACAGCTGATGGATTCATGCCCCAGAGAAAGAAAAGTTGCAGTATTTGCCACTGCTTAAATAGCAATCTTAGATGATAAAGCTGTACCCGAATTTTTCCGGCTAATTTTCTATTCTTTAGAATAATTGACACCAACGCATTTAATGGACTACACTAAACCAGAAATTTTATAAAAAATTGTTTTTATTTATGGTTTTATTATTAATAATAATATATTGTACTTTTTGTAATCTATGTTTAGAGAGAGGTGTAAGTGAGTGAGTGAATGAATGTTTACCCTTTCATGCAGGAACAGCCAAGCCAATTGTCAATTAAACTGTATATAAAACATACCTTAAATCCTAGTTAATACCTTAGTCGAAATAAAAAAAAAATCTCATGTGTTACACCCACAAGACTTTCTCTACTCTTGTACAAACTATTTTTACAAACCCTTATTCTCCATCTACTTCATGTTAATCGAGATAAACATTTGCATCTTATTGCTAATTTTCTTGTAGATGTAAGGGGAATATATATTTACAAGGGCAATATAGAAATACAGTAAGCCTTTAAGCATAGACATTACTCTTAATAGCTGGTTGCTATGTGCAGCACCATTCTCTTTGCCACAGATTAATACTCTTTGCATATCCAAGACAAAAAATGAATAACGAATTCCCATTTGAGAAAATAAGTATTGAAAATTTTAAGGGAATAACAAGCAATATCTCGAAAATGGTTCACTAAAAAAAAAAAATGTATATGACATAAATTGTGTATTTTAACGCGATCTACATTTTTTGTGTAGTAAAATTTTGTCTATCTCTTATGGTTTACCAGCTATGCAAAAGTCGTTCACAATGAAGAATACTTTTGGAGACATTCCCAGAGAATTCAAGATATACATTTTATTTGTCATACAAATATCTTAAACATATGATGTTTTAATCAAAATCGTTAGAGCCATTTTGAGAAAATTAAAATTTTCGAAAGATCTTCCATGTAAAGGATACTCTGGGGTGGGGGGATTTTCTTGAAAACCTTCGTGTCGCATCCTTGGAAGATACTGAACCTAAATACCAAGTTTGGTGTTTATCCGAATGTTCGCTTCTGAGTTATACTGTTTACAGACACAAGACAGACACACACGCACGGGCATGTTTCCAAAAATGCTTTTTTTGGATTCAGGGGGTCTCAAAACATACATTTTCGGTGAAATCTCGGTATCGAATTTTTGGGTGTTTACAAATCGATACGATGAATATTTAAGAAGTCATAAAAATGTTCGTTGCCACTTCTTACTGGTCAGCACGAGTAGCACTATTGTTCCAAATGCATTGCAGCAGAAGGAAGAGGCTCACGTTGGTGTACATTGTCTTGTACATGAATTCTAGTTTTTAGGAACACCCCAGATAAAGCAGTTCAATTACCGGTTTTGAAGAAATTTAAAGTAGGAAAGAACTTGGATTCATTTTCTGGCTGTTTCAAGTGTACATTGTGTTATGGGGAAGTGGCATTTAGCATGCTAAACTTCGGTCCAAATTATGTGGAAGGTCCGCCTAGAACATTCTGAGTTTAGAAACGAGAGTTAAAGTATGGAGTTGATAACTTATTTTACGTTTTATGAAGCAATTGGTTGGTATTTATATTTGAAATATAGAAGGATCGAACTCAAGTATAAAAATTAAGATTAACGTGCATAAAATCGAATGTAAAAATTACGGTATTGAATACTGATGTGCTTCCTTAACCTCCGAATTAATAATACGCCAATGATTGAACCTTATTATTAATTGACTTTAAATATAGATACGATTTGAAACAATATGTTCCCCAATAATTCGTCTATAATTTTCCAATAAACCTGCTTAAATTTTGATTTATTCCATTGAATCAAATGGACTCTACATGAGTGTTTGTATTAACCCTGTCACAGGAGTATTTATGTTTGAAAGCGTACATTTACATTAGTTTTGTACTGGAACAGAGTTCATCGTTACCAAGGAACAGGGATCAAACATTGGATTGTAGTACATAAGCAAACAGGAAATAAGAGCCTGTTAAATGTAAGTCAAAACGGTTACCTGGTAATTAAGAGTGGGAGGAGAGAGGAAACCGAAGCAAGATTATGAGCGCCATCGTTCCGAAACGGAATCCGTTCTAAACGAGATGTACATGGAGCGGCCTGCTATGGTGGGTTGGGGATATGTAGGCTTTTTGAAAGCGAGAGCCGTTTGGGAGAGCCGAGCCTGGGACCCCGGCAGAATCCGCACCGTGGTCTGTCTGTCTGTGATTTGGGTGACTCTAGCAGGTCGCAGTCATTGATCCGCCGGCTCGCTTAAAGCTACACCACCGTCATCTGGACCATTCTGAAGCGCCTACATGTTTCCACAAGGTAAAATATACGTTTCGGCCACCTGCTTCGGTTTTCAGTTAGAGCAAACCGTGTCACATTAGATAGGATTTTGAAAGTTACGCTTTGCAGAGTATTTCGGAAAAATAAAAATAGCTTATAGTGAATACTTTGTTGTATTTGATGGTCCCCTTGTATTAAATGAGAATGTTTGCTTTGCTGACGTTGGCGCTTTTTAAATTTCACAAAGATAGCAAAGTTATACGCTTCACATACGTTTTATGCTATTTTGTATTACTCATGCGACAAGCGCGGCGCATTATCCATTTAGTTACGAGGGTAGGATGATAATTGTTTAGCCTATTAAAGGCTAGTTCAAGGTGGCTTTTATGTTCCAGTATAAATTCCCGATAATAAAATGCATTTGTTTTCTCAATGTTTCAATGTTTTGAGTCGCTTGTGTTAAGCATAAGATCTACAAGTACCGTGGCAAAGTCGGAGGTAGTCGTATCCAGTGAATAAATGGGTGCGGCAGCAAGTCGTTGAAATCATTGATCTTAGCCATTTGAGGGACTCTAGTGTTTGGGCGGCACTATCCTGGTAAAAGCTATCTTCCTACTCTTTAACTGCCTCTTTTACTGGATATTTCGGTGCAACAGTTCCAGTCATTTAATATGCCCTTTTTGAAGATACTCGATCAGAATTCCTTTGCGTCCCAGAAAACGGGGCCATGATCTTGCCAGCTGATTTTACTGTCTAGTTTTCCTTTGAGAGGCAGCCGGAATGCGTCCACTGTTTCGATTGCAGTTTTGCGTCGGAGGAGTGGGGCTGAATCAACTATTTCATCAATGGTTTTGAATTAACAGAAAATCAGTTGGGGATTTTTGAAAAGTTTCAAACTTGCACCTTGGTAAACTTGAACCTGAAGTGTTTGGATGGAGTAAGGCAGTCCAGGCTGAAAACTTTTTGGTGCTTCATTCTGTGGTTAAAATGTATCATATATTCCTTTCGTATATGTACAATATCGGCTATGTCGCTCTACTTGAGTTCTCTTTCTGCCTGTGCTACATTGTAGAACTTGACAATCCTTTCTTCTGCAATAATTCGTTCATCTTGTGCATTCGTCCGGCAGCATTTGAACTCGGCCACCTGATACAGTACAGTCATATGTGACGGAGCATTTCTCCAACACAGCTTAATCTCTTCAGAAATGTCTGCACTCTTCAAGCCTGTTAAGTTAAAAAATCTGATGTGATACATTCACATGACTTTCTCTACCCTCTATCTTTATTAGTGGGCACATGAACTTTCTTACAAGCTTATTCTTTTATCTACTACATTTTAATCCAAATAAACCTTTACAGAAATAGCTACACTACATATTTCGTTATAGATATACAGAGAACAGAGATAGTCAAATTTTTAAGAAGCTGGCCTTAAAATTCCATACTGTTTCCCTGCAATCACGAGAAACAACTGAATGTTAACAGGACCTAAGAGAATGACCAAGTAATGAACAATTCAAACCATTAATAACGGATATCTAAGAAATGGCTTATGCCACAAAAAACTTATTTGAAATAAATTGTGTGTTTTAAAGATATCTACATCTTATTTCTAATACTTTTTCGTCTACCGCTTAACGATTACCAGTTAAATAACATTATACAAAATCCCTTCCGAATGAAGAGGACTTCACAGGCTATTCCCAGAAAATTCAATATATGCATTTTATTTGTTATATAAATATCTTTAATATATGGTATTTTAAGCGAAATTGTTTGAGCAATTTTTTTTTAGAAAATCACAAGGGTAGTTGGGCTGGGGGATTTACTTGAAAATCATGTCGCCTCCTTGGAAGATGCTGAACTTAAATACCTAGTTTGGTACTTATCCGACTTTTCGTTTTTGAGTTATGCTGTTCACAGGCACACACGCAGACATTTTTCTAAAATGCTTTATTTATTTGTTTATAAATATATTTATTTATTCTTATTCAATTCTATAAAATGTTTTATTTTATTTAATTTTATAAATCATTTATTTGTACATTTACATTATTTTTATTTCCGGAAATACATGCCTCAAAACATATATTTCCGGAAATCTCTACCTGTTACGTACGTGGTAGAGAAAGTAAAAATAGAGCAGGTTGGTCATTAAAAGAAAAACAAGAAATTACATTTCATTACATTAATAACTGACAACAAAATAGTTATGACATAATTTTCAGTGCACTCAGGTAAAAATTAAGTATTAAATTTAGAAAAAAAAAATGTCTATCACGGCTTCTGAACGAAGACTTCCATTCCCTTCTTATATTTAATCTATCATATTTTGGTAAAGAACCTTGAGACAAAATACATTAATGAAAAGGGCGTTAGAAGTTGAGCACTCAGCTCATATTGTCAGTTTCTTTATACTAAACCAAAGGGTGAATTTTTAAGACGAAGTCAGCAAGTCATATTTACTCGCAAAGACTAAGATATTTGGAGATTCCTTTGAAAACTTGTATCTTCTGCAAAATCAACTTTCATTCAGCATTTTAAAAGTGTTTGACCAATCACGTATCCTTCTTCAGCGTCATCCGAATGTTCTATTTGCCGCTCCACTATGGAGCTTCAAATCCAGGCAAGCAGAAAGCAAAATTCCCAATCAGGTATCACTTCACGATTGAAGAAAACAAATGATACACTTTTACTTTATAAGTAAATCCGAAAGTTTCAAAAGGAATAATGAAAACCGTAGTCTGACTTAGTTATCTTAAGAACCAATCCTAAAACTCGACTGTTGTCTTCCTCTGATGAACAACAGAAATATGTAATGACAATAATAGACGCATAATGACAGTTAACAAATAATAATAATAATAACAATAACAACAATAATCTTAATATTTTCTTGCCAGCATTTTGCTGTACCTTTATGACTGAGACGTGAGAAGCATGGTTTACTATTTAGTAGAGAAAGTAGGGGAAGTATTGTATGCCACCCACAAATTCGATATCGAGATTTTACCGGAAATACATGTTTTGAGACCCCCTGGATCCAAAAAAAGCATTTTTGGAAACATGTCCGTGTGTGTGTCTGTGAACAGCATAACTCAGAAACGAACAGTTGGATAAACACCAAACTTGGTATTTAGGTTCAGTATCTTCCAGAGATACGACACGAAGGTTTTCAAGAAAATCCCCCCACCCCAGATTACCCTTTACATGGAACATTTTTCGAAAATTTTAATTTTCTCAAAAATGGCTCTAACGATTTTGATTAAGATATTTTTATGACAAATGAAATGTATATCTTGATTTTTCTGGGAATGTCTCCAAAGTATTCTTCATTGTGAACGACTTTTGCATAACTGTAAACCATAGGAGATTTTACTACACAAAAAATGTAGATCGCGTTAAAACACACAATTTATGTCATATACATTTTTTTTGTTGTGAGCCATTTTCGAGATATTGCTTGTTATTCCCTTAAATTTTTCAATACTTTCTCAGATGGGAATTTGTTATTCATTTTTTTGTCTTGGATATGCAAAGAGTAATAATCTGTGGCAAAGAGAATGGTGCTGCACATAGCAACCAGCTATTAAGAGATATGTCTATGCTTAAAGGCTACTGTATTTCTATATTGCCCTTGCAAATACAAAACAAGGGGAACATAGTACGCCTTAAGCGATAGTCAAATATTTTAAGAACTGATCGCTATGTGTAAAATGTAATTCTCTTTGCATGTCAAAATATCGTTTCTGCAAATGTTTATCTCGATTAATATGAAATAGATGGCGAATAAAGGTTTGTAAAAATAGTTTGTACAAGAGTAGAGAAAGTCATGTGAGTGTAACATCAGATTTTTTTACTTTCTCTACTACGTATAAGTAGGCAAAGTATTGCACTCCACCCAAAAATTCGATACCGAGATTTCACAAGAAATATATGTTTTCAGCATTTTTGGAAACATGTCCGTGTGTGTGTGTCTGAACAGCATAACTCAGAAACGAACAGTCGGATAAACACCAAACTTGGTATTTAGGTTCAGTAGCTTCCAGAAATGCGACACGAAGGTTTTCAAGAAACTCCCCCCCCCCCGCCCCAGATTACCCTTTACATGGAACATTTATCGAAAATTTTAATTTTCTCAAAAATGCCTCTAACGATTTTGATTAAAATATCATATGTTTAAGATATTTTCATGACAAATGAAATGTATATCTGGAATTTTCTGGGAATGTCTCCAAAAGTATTCTTCATTGTGAACGACTTTTGCATAACTGGTAAACCATAAGAGATAGAAAAAAATTTACTACACAAAAAATGTAGATCGCGTTAAAATACACAATTTATGTCATATACATTTTTTGTTGTTGAGTGAACCATTTTCGAGATATTGCTTGTTATTTCCTTAAATTTTCCAATACTTATACGTTTTCTCAAATGGGAATTACTTATTCATTTTTTTTGTCCTGGTAATGCAAAGAGAATGGAATACTGCACATAGCAACCAGCTCTTAAAATATTTGACTATCGCTTAAAGCCTACCAATTCCCCTTGCATCTACAAGAAAATTAGTAATAAGATTAACATCTCGATATCTCGGTTAACATGAAGCATATGGACAATAAGCGTATGTAAAAATAGTTTGTACAGGAGTAGAGAAAGTCATGGGAGTGTAACAGATCAGATTTTTTCACATAAAATAAGCCCTTCAGCCATAGATTTGTTCGTAGTATGTTGTAACATGATTTTATAATCTTATTACTTATTGCATTGCAAGGTTCGTGTACTGTTTATTGTGTAACGTAAATGTAAAAGAATTCTAATACCACATTAATAAGTATTCCCTAAACAGTCTGAAGTCATAGTTAACGACCCTATTGCATCGACGAGGATTATTTATTTCGTTTGATCATTGGTATTGACTATTGTTTTCGACAAAACTTGGTTTATTTAGTATTACTGTAACGTAATTCTCAGATGATGACTTGCCGTAATTTAGGGTTGAAATTGGTTTTATTTTAAGAGCGTTTGTTTAATAATTATTTGAATATTCCGCATGTTTTTCACTGCGATGTGGTAGTGGAGGGCAGTCAATTGGACAACATATGACATCGCAGAGCCAGCGTGAAGACTACATCGGAGCGGTTCCTTAGAATCGTTGTAAGGGTTGCAAACTGCAAATGCATTGTCCTTGACGCATTAGCCCTTTATCAGAAACCTCGTATTTCCCCTTGCCTCCCTTGCCCTTTATTACTCAGCGAGTTCATCCCTCTTCGCCGGAAACAAGACAGCGTGTTATCTGACGTCATGGACTATCGTTTTGGCTGACACACCGCAGTGGTAATGTTAAAACATGTAGTTGTTAAAATGATGATTTTAATACGTATTTTACGTTGTGTTGTCGTAACATAATACAGGTAACTGCGTTTTATGCATTGTATGACGAGACTGAAATTACTTTTGTCGTCAGATTTGTTTATTTAATTCTTCATACATTTCTAATATGAGTTATTTTCATTGTAACAATGTAATGTAATTGTTTCCATAGTGATTTTACAAGATACGAATCATAAGATGTTATGAAATTTTACAAAATACGAGTCATAAGATGTTATAAAGAAGTTTCGATACCAATAGATCCTTAATTTTGGCACTGAAACATTGTACGAAATTTAATTTTTATCTGCAAATTACACATCTGAGAGGGAAATAGATTTCTGGATCCAACTTGTTGGATTAGTTGCTCATCTGCAATGCGTTTGTTTACTTTTGATGTTAATGTCTGATACAGGATGAATCACCTAAAACTTGCATCGCAAATATTTCGGAAATGGAAAGTGTAGGTATTGATGTGCAGTTTACACAGCATTGATTGGTAGTCAGGGGCTCGTACATTTAGCCTATAAACAGATTTTAATAATACTGAGAAAGTGTATTTTTTTGAGCAAACATACAACTTTTTAAATGGAACAATGCCTAGTTACATCAACAGAATAAAGGTAGGGTAAATTAGAATGTCAATGGTCTTTGTTGCAGGATTCTAGTGCAAATGGTTTACGAGAAATCGTGTTTTGAAAACTTCCCACTCCGACAATTGTTTGTCCAATTCAACCTGCTTAGTTGCTAGGTACGATGTTATTTTGTTTGGATTTTGTTTTCTGTTCATTGATTGCATTGCGACTTTCTGGTCAGTTAGTTTGTGATAGTTCAAGCAGTAACTCGGAGTGAAAGATGGGGTTTACTACGCAGAAAAAGCCGACCTGCTCATGGTGTATGGAGAGCGTAGGAAGAATGCAGTTCGTTCCTGTACGGTGTATGCGGAAACGTATCCCAATAGACGTCAACAATCTCGGCAATTATTTATCAATCTCTTCGACCAATTACGTGAAAGTGGTACTGTAACAGCTAGAAAAGTAACAAACAAACAAACAAACAAACAAACAAACAGTTGACTGGAGAAGAGGCAGAAATTAATGTTTTGGCTGCCGTTACAGTAGATCCGCAAATTATTTCCCGCACGATCGCACGTGGACGTGGCATAAGTCAGGCAAGTGTACTGCGCATTCTCCATCGACATAGTTTCCATCCCTATCACATCTCTCTCCATCAAGTGCTGCATGGACAGGATTTTGAGAATCGTGTTAACTTTTGTACATGGGCATTAAGACATGATACTCCAGATTCATCATGTATCTTGTTTAGTGATGAGGCAACGTTTACTAACCATGGCCAGGTAAACCGCAGAAACGTGCACTATTGGTCTGTTGACAATTCCCATTGGCTTCGTCAGGTGGAACGTCGGCGTCCATGGAGTTTAAACGTGTGATGTGGGATAGTGAACCATCAGCTCATAGGCCCTTTGTTCATAGAAGGAACAATGAACTAACACAAGTATCGCAGCCTCCTGGCAGACCATCTGCCACAGATGCTAGAAGACGTTCCTTTGCAGACTAGAAGGAACCTGTGGTACCAACATGATGGCTGTCCAGCCCATTGTGCACGAAGTACTGCAGCTTGTCTTAACGGATTGTTTCCAAATCGTTGGATTGGACGAAGAGGACCTGTACCTTGGATCTGACCTATTAAGACTTTTATCTGTGGGGAAGGCTGAAAGACACTCTCTACAAGGATGTACCAACTACACCAGACGATATGAAACGACGTATTACTGCTGCCTGCTCTGAAATTTCGGCTGAAATGCGAGAACATGTGCAGTAGTCTTTCCATAGTAGACTGGAAGCGTGTATTCAAGCTGCCAGTGGTCATTTTGAACGCAACCTTTGAAGGACTATGTTCTCTTTACTTGTAAGAATCCACAGAAATATTGTAATTCCCTGTTGTTTTCCTTTATTTTGTGATACCACAGGTTGTACAGTATCGGTGCGTAAAAGTTTCAAAATAACATTTCTCGTAAAACACTTGCACTAGAATCTTGCAACAAACGCCACTGACATTCTGATTTTCCCTACCTTTATTCTGTTGAAGTAACTAGGCATTGTTCCATTTTAAAAATTGTATGTTTGCTCAAAAAATACACTCTCAGTATTATAAAATCTGTTTATAGGCTAAATGTACGAGCCGCTGACTACCAATCAATGTTGTGAAAACTGCACATCTATAGCACTTTCCATTTCCGAAATATTTGCGCTGCAAGTTTTAGGTAAATTAAATTGAGTTTTATTTATGGACGCTCTTTAACTACTATGGTCCTTAGCGTCCCATTCTATACTGGGTGTGAAAGACCGGTAATTTTGCTAAGAGGCCTCTTTATCAGGCTTGAGGTTCTTTTATGGGCCGTAAATCTACGACACGGGACCACCGGCTTTACTTCCCTTCCGAAGGAAACCATGTTAAGGATTTTTACGCCCGAAAAAATCATCGCCCTACGCCGGGTTTGAACCCGCGACTTTGGGAACTAGAGGCTAGCACGGTACCACTAGTTCACGGAGGACGACACAAGTTTAGATGATTCACCCTGTATGGTTGTTAAACATCGAATTATTCTAGGAGGGTAGAGAATAATCCAAATTAAATACCCCCCCCCCCAACTGGGACTTCACAGAGCACGCTTTTAACAATAGTTTCTTACTTCTAAGGTGCAATTTTACAACAAAGCACAGTACTCTAGTCCATTCACACATTTGAATCTTTACATATATCAGTGCATTCAAATGCCTTTTAGCATAGTTTATTTCGTCTGTTTCAAAAGTAACTATTTAATTCTGATAAGACAAGAAAACTGCTTTTATCTTGACCTTATAGTATGACTGCTTCTAATTTTTGTTTACCACGTTAACTGGAGAAAAATCTTCAATCTAAGAGAGTTTCCAAGAAATGTGTTTTCGGAATCACATAGGGGAACTGTTGCGCATGGGAACCACCCCACTAGAGCGAAGATCAGACTCGCCTTTCTATTTTAAGAGAGAGAGAGAGAGAGAGAGAGAGAGAGAGAGAGAGAGAGAGAGAATAATGGCTAAAACTTAACATCGTTTTGTGTGGAAGAATTTTTCATTTAGACAGCGTGAAAGCAATTTTACTAAAGCAGTTACTATCAAGCTAGAGATTGTTATATGTCAGTTTCAGTGTGAGCTAATATTTACATTTATTGGGGTATTTGTGTAGATGTTTGAGTTTCCAACGCTCAACCAAGTAGTCCTGAAGCTATATGGTATGATTTGGGCGTCAAGACATTTAAGAGAATTTCCTACAGATAATGGTTGAAAATGCCTACATTTTGTTAGAGTAAAAGTATACGTAAACAATTTGTAATGAGTAGGGGTTCTTTACTGGGGGAAAGGGGCTTTCCAATCTCATCTTCTCAGGCCCTTACGAAATACGCATTCCAAAGTATCGTAACATTCTTGTGTAAATTGCCTGAATTGACGGAATAAATACAGCATATTTCATGAGCAAAATTAAAAAAAATATTAGAGTAAAAAATGCCGAATTAAACGCTTAGCATTGCGTTAATGAAACTACAGGCTTAAAACTGTTGTAGGAGCAAGCTGTTTATTAATGCTGCATCAGTTTAATCATAGTAATTTGCGACGAGGAGACTACCAGATTGTGTAGCCCATTGTTGCGGGCTGCCGGCTAGGCGGTGAACGTCCAAACTCTAGGTGGAATTAAGAGCAACCTTTGTACTTGGAAACGGAAGCTTTCAGAAGCTGGAGTAACCCTGAGGTTGAAACGCTCTGGAAGTAGAAATATCTCAACCCTGGGTACCTACCTGTCTGTAAGCATGACAGCTAGCAATGGTGGTGGTGGTTATTTTTGTTGTTTTGGAGTCGAGAACTCTGGCATGCAACAGATGAGCGAGTTGTTTAGTTTGAGCCCCTAAGACGTTATGAAAAAAAATCTGATGTGATACATTCACATGACTTTCTTTATCCCCTGTTGTTTATTAGTGGGTACACAAATTATTTTTATTCAAGCTTATTTTTCTATCTACTACATTTTAATCCAAATAAACGTTTGCAGAAATAGCTACATTACACATTTCGTTGTAGATACAAAGGGAACAGCGACAGTCAAATGTTTAAGAACTGGACGCTATATGCTGGCCTTAAAATTCCATGCTGTTTCCACGCAATCGCGAGAAAAAACTAATGTTGAGCGGACTTTAAGAGAATGACAAAGAAATGAACGATTCGAACCTTTAATAACGAATATCTCAGAAACGACTTACACCACAAAAAAGCTTATTTGAAATGAATTGTCTGTTTTAAAGAATCTACATTTTAACTTTCTCTACTATGTAAGTAGGGCAAGTATTGCATGCTATCCAAAAATTCGATACCGAGATTTCATCGGAAATACAGTTTTGAAGTGCGCTGAATACAAATAAAGCATTGTTGGAAACATGTCCGTCTGTGTGTCTATGTGTACAGCATAATTTCAAAGTAAAAAGTCGGATAAATACAGACTTGGTATTTTAGTTAAGTATCTTCTAAGGATACGACACGAAGGTTTGCAAGAAAATTCCCCCACCCCAGACTACCCTTTACATGGAACATTTTTCAAAAAGTTTGATTTTCTCAAAAATGGCTCTAACGATTTTGATTAAAATATCATACGTTTAAGATATTTTCATGGCAAATGAAAATTACATTATGAATTTTCTGGGAATGCGTGATCTAATGTACAAAATCCAAATATAGATCCACTATCTAAGGACCACAGTAAATGAGTTAACACTATTACTGACAGCCAATATGTTTCAAAGGTAAAAGAACGCCGATAGGACCATTGAAGTTAAGGCGGGGAGCAATAAAAAAAATAAAGATAATTTCTGCAAATGTTTATCTCGATTAACATAAGAGTAGATGGAGAATAAGCGTTTGTAAAAATAGTTTGTACAAGAGTAGAGAAGGTCATGTGAGTGCAACACATTAGATTTTTTGTGTAGTGCGTTTTCGTCTATCGCTTAACGTTAACCAGTTATACAAGATTATATAAAATTCCATCCAAATGAAGACTTCATAGGGTATTCTCCGAAAATTCAAGATATATATTTTATTTGTCATGTAAATATCTTTAATATATGATATTTAATCAAAATCGTTAAGAACCATTCTTTAGAAAATAAAAAAAATCGAAAAATGTTCCATGTAAGAGGAGGGGTAGTTTGGGGTGATGGATTTTGTTGAATAACGTCGTGTCGCATCTTTGGAATATATTGAACCTAAAAACCAAGTTTGGTATTTATCCGACTTAACATTTTTTAATTATGCTGTTCACAGACATACAGATGCATAAATTGACATGTTTCCAAAAATGCTTTATTTGGATTCAGGGGGACTGAGAACATGTATTTTCGGTGAAATCTCGGTATCGAATCTTTGGATGGAATGCAATACTTCCCCTAATTATACGTAGTAGAGAAAGTAAAAGTAGCTCAACAGTGTCTCGAGGCATAGAACCACCGAAGACAAGACACTGGACTGAAATCTATACCTAGCCACTTTCAAGATCATCTAGAAACTCTGCAGGTTTGAAACTTAAAATGCTGATGGCTATAATATTATGTGACAAAGAGAACGCAGATTCTGCTATTTGCTATACGTGACACATAGCGTATATTACTAGGGCAGTGATCCTGCCTATAGCGAATATTACTCTTTTATAGTAATGCCATTGTATGCTTCAATAAAGTAGTCGCGATATGACTATAGTTGAAGGGACAATAAATAATATATAAAGAAAAAGAAATGTAAATATAAACTGCAGTAACAAGCTTTGAAAGAAGTGGATTTTTACGTAACAATTTCCTTCTTTTTTCGTTTCTATTTCAATACTTTTGCTCCATGTTTGGAAGCTACCAGAAAACCGAAAGGAATCAATTCTCTCCTCGCGCATTGCCTTAATGTGCGTTTTATAATGTTGCCGACTCCAAATCATTTGTTAGCACAACCATCACCAGGAATCACATACTGCTTTGTAGTTGAAACGTTTAGGGTGGAGTAAGTAAAGCGTATTTACTTTTTGCAATTGTCTCTTTCATTGTGAATAAAGATAATTCGTAAATGAAACCAAACAGTCGAATATTCACGGCGGAAAACCATAGAGCAACCTAATATGCCTTAGAAGCGTTGTTACAGTTTTTTCGGGAAGTTTGCGAAATGCTGCGTATGGCATTGCCATAAAAATCCCGAGGTTTTGGTTATTACATTAAATAGTAATCCTATTATCACTTTAAATTTTGGTACATGTTTAAAAAATCTTGTGTGTTGCATTCACATTAATTCTTTTACTCACTCTTCTACAAACTTTTCTTACAAAAGCTTATTCTTCTGTCCACTTTTTGTTAATACAGATAAACTTTCATTACTCATTTCGTTGTAGGTTTAAGAAGAATAGAATAAGCTAAAGCGACAATCAAATCTTTTCAAAGCTATGTGATGCCTTTGAAATTCTATTCTCGTTACATTAACACAAAAAAGAAATGAAAGTGGGGAAGAATAGCGATTTGCAATTGAGTAAAGTATAAAGTATATGAAAATTCAAACCATTGACAAAGAATATCTCGGAAACGGTTAACGCCACAAAAAGTTTATTTGACATAAGTTGTGCGCTTCAATGAGGTCTACATTTTTTGTGTAGTAAGATGTTCTCTATCTTTTACGGTTTACCAATTATACGAACGTGGTTCGTTATAAAGAGGGCTTCAGAGGTATTTCCAGAAAATTAACGATATTCGCCTTGTTTGTCATGAAAATAGATTAAACACATGCTAGTTAAATAAAAATTGTTAGAGCCACTTTTGAAAAAATAAAAACATTTAACAGTGTTACATGTAAAGAATAGTTTAGGGTGGAGGATTTTGAAAATCTTCGTGTGTCATCCTTGAAAGGTCCTGAATGTAAATACCGATCTTGGTACTTAACCGACTTTTGGTTTTTGGGTTATGATGTTCATACACACACAGACCTTTTTCTATAAAAAGGTTTTTTTTTCTTTCGAGGGCCTCAAAACATGAATTTCAGTCGAAAATTACATAAAAATTTTGGGTGGAACACAATGCCGCCTCTACTTACTTTAAGTACGTAGTAGAGAAAGTAAACATTTGCCGAGAGGAATTAAAATAGCTATCTCTATGTTTCACTATATAGTTTGGTTAATTAGTGCCAACAATAGGTTTTACTGTAAGAGTAATTTTATAACACTTTGCTTTCAAATGTAAAATGTGCCACATACAATTTAAGAAAATTTAGTACAATTTCTAGCTGTTTCTATTTCCATTAAAAGACGGGGCGCGCTATTTAAAGTTGAATTACCGAATCAGTTTTATCACCAAAGAAAATCTTAATTTCTTTCTAATGGCTTGGGTAAAAAATCAAGTGTTTAAATGGGGGTCGCCGAGCCCTTCAAGAAATAGGAATTTTTCCCAACTTTCTTTACTATTGATTTTAGGGGATTGTTTTCCTCCCTTATTAGGATTATTACGATGTTTTAGATGAAACTCAGGGGTGGAGATCTACAATTTAATACCTCCGATTTAATTCATGAACTACTTATTTCACCTCTTGACGAATTTTCGTGCTAAGGGATTCAAACGTTTTAAACATTTGCCGAGTATGCATCAACGGTCATGAACCATTAATTTGCCAGTAAACAGCGTTTTTTTAATTTTTTTTTCTGTAATGTGGACTATATGGCACCTCCAGTTCTTTTTTTCTCCTCAGCTTACTTATTATAATAGTAAATAGGAGAAGTATTGGATTCCAAGCACAAATTCTATATCGATTTCCGGAAAATGCAGATTTTGAGGTTCCTTGAAAAAAGAAAATCATTTTTAGAAAACGGTTTACGTGTGCGCATGTGCGCGCAGTACAACTTAAAAACGTAAGGTCGGTTAAATACCAAACGTCATATTTAATTTCGGCAGACACGAAGATTGTTCAAGAAAATACCCCAACTTCAAACTTCTCTTTACATGCAAAATTTTCGTTGTTTTTTATTTTCTAAAAAAGGTTAAGAATATTTATTAAAAGCCACACTTTGAAGATATTTGCATTCCAAATAAAATATATACCCTGAATTTTCTGGAAATAGTTTCTGAAGTCCTCTTTATGGGATTGAACTTTGTACAGACAAAATGTTAGTATAGAAAAAAAAGGTAGAGATCATTAAAATACACAATTTATGTGGAACCTTTTCGCAGTGTTAGTTTTTTTCTTAAATATTCCATGTAGAGATACTACATGCTGAGCCTCATCTAACAGACATTGAAGTTTCCATCATCTACTTCAGTTGCTAAATCTGCTGGACAAAGTCTTAGGTTGCCATTTGGCGTCAATTTGGGTGCTTGTAATATTAACTAGGAAGACTGTGGACTATTAAATAATGCTTATTTGACAACTACCAGTAGCTACGAGGGCCATTTGCAGGATATTCTAAATACTGTAGAAATCCATGTAATACGAATCTAAAAACTAAAAATAAAATGTTAGGTAATTTTTGAGTACATTTGCTTCAAAGTTACTAGTTAATCTGGACTCCGCTACCTAGGCCAGAGCGTAGAATTCACTGCTTCAATCTTGCAGAGCTAAATTCTTTAGCGTTTTCCTATGGTGCGAGTTATTTCAAAACCTTTCGAAATGAGCGTTTAATTGCGTGCAGAATCGGATATTCCCTGATTACATTTTTTTTATTAAACGCTTTTGTGAAACTTAAGGGGACCTAGGACAGATTTTTTTTTAGTAAAAATGGCCAACATTTTCAGTTTTTTGATTTCTGCAAAAATTAACTCTTTATAATGTTAAACATTTAAATGCGTTTGATGGTGATAAAAATCTGTTTAAAGGGTTTGGCAGGCGTTTTTAAAAACCATGCACGGAAATTTAAATGCCTGCCACGCTTATTTTTGTTCTCGCTTGCAAAATAGTTACTTTCTTTCCAAAATATCATTCAAATTTGCGCCATAGTCAGTGTGCCAAGAGGATGGTTACAGGATTAAGGACACCTGGAAGTGAATTTCCCCGAAAATATTGATTTTTTGTTTTCTATTCTATAAAAAAGCACAACTCCTTAGCTTTAAAATGATATATGTATATATATATATATATATATATATATATACATGGTATGTTTCATGGTTAGTAAACCCTTTAAATTGGTCATTTAAATATGGCGGCGCAAGGTCACGTCCCCCATCTTACACAACCTCGTGCACAATGAGTTAGAAGATTTCTCTCGCTTAGAATTTCTGAACGAACACAGACTCGATTGACATGGGGTAAATTTTAGCGCGTGCATTGAACATTCTGCTATATACTGCAATGTGCTTCCATCTGCAACTTTTTTTTTTCGAGTGGAGGAGAAAATGATTTAATCACTGACCTCAGCCCCGATGGGAGTCGGGACTGAGAGTGTGGGACTCGCCGACAGGTCGGCATAACCACTAAAAACTCCTCCACCGGAGAGGGAAAAGTCAAGAGTGAAAGTGAGGCAGTACCGCATTAAGCACCTGCGGATTCAAGGTGATAGGTATTGTTCGGCAGGCATGCCTAAGCCGGGTGATGGAAGGTGCCAGGACGCAAGCATGACCGAGGCCCTACTTGCGCCCTTGGGAATTTAGGGTGAGAAAAAGTAGGAAGTTAAGAGTGGATGCATGAGAGGATTGTAGGGCGATTACTTAGGCTTCCGGCGTGCTCGGTAGTCGACCGTCGGTGCGTTCTGTTTGGGCCCCCACGGGGGCTCATGTAGCTGTTGTGGAAGTCGTTTGCTGATAACAGCATCCAGCGTCGTCTGGAGTGCTGATAACTCGTCCTTAATGAGCAGTCTGACGTTGTTGTAGTGTTCCTCGAAGTAGGTTGGTATTGTGATTCTGCTAGGAAGCGTTGGTACTATCTTTGCTGCTAGTAATATGGTGCCGTGGTCCTCTTGGAGTTCGGTGAGTACCTCCTCCAAGGAGGCCAGTTTGGTGGTAATGTTGAGAAGCTCCGCCTGTACATCCTCCAGCTTCTGGAGGATCTCAGTTGAAGCTCGCATGCAGTTGATTGAGGCAGTTTCAGGCATGTCGTCTACAGCAGGAGGTCCATTCTCCAAGGTGCGGTCAGGCTGCGGTGACAACCGCTGCTGCCGCGCAGGCACCTTGGCCTTCTGCTGTGGCGGTGTTGAGTGTCGTTGGCGTAGCGGGCAACAAGCTTGTCCGGTGAAGCGGTCTTATCTCCAGCAGGTTGCACAGAAGCGGCGTCGACGGGTCAAATCGTGCTGCTGGCAGACAGACGTTAAGTTAGGTGTCCCACAGTAGTGGTACCGTGGCTGAGCGGTACAGCCTACCTCACTGTGCCCGTAAAGGCAGCAGCGTCGGCAGGGCGGCATCCATGTGGAGCGGCTCGGCTCGATTCGATTCTTAGGCTCTTGCCCAAGAACTGAAGGCCTTCGGCGAGGACAGCGTCGTAGTGTGCCTTTTCCAGAAAGAAAAGGCGCACGAGCGGTGTTGGGACCTTCCGTGATTGAATCCTCCTGGCCTTCCAGGCTGATGACCACAACTGCTGTACGCAGCTAAGAATAGTCTGCGTCGGCAGATGCTGGTGGACACCCACGACCACAGCGCTGAAAGGAAGATGGCGCTGGGCTTGGTCTTCACCAGGCGAAGAGGCGTCCGATTCGCTGTCCGAAACGTCAGCGTAATGCGGCTGCGGCGGCGAGCTGGAAGAGCCAGCTGCGGCGGCTGTTTCGTCGATCGGCGAGTCCGATTCGTCGGCGGAAGTTTCTGCTGCTACTGCAGCCCGGCGGTGTCTCCTTCTTCCCATGGTGCTAGAAGGTCCTGTCGACTCGAAGTGTGTGCAACTTGACTTCGACATCGGGATTTATGGCCATGCGGTCTAAGGCACGATAGGAGTAGCTAACCTATCAAAACCAAGGATCGTAGGATCGAAACCCGGTAAAATGCATATTTTGCATTCAATTGAAACTGTGGTAAAGGATGGAGAGGGCCCAACTAAAGCAAGCGATGTGACGGCATGGTTGGATGCTGACAGGTTTCGATTGGATGCACATACGCTGCAACTATCATGTGTTCAGATGGCCAAGCGTATTAAGGCATGTGACATGATATGGTTACGTTGCATAGTCAGAGGTTCGAGCCCCAAAGTAACAATTTTTTTTTAATTTTTATTCTTACTCCAAGAATAAACCTCACCTCGTTGGGTATCCTTGAAGGATGTAGTGGTAGGCTTAAAGTTATGCAAAAAAAATGGGTATCAAAACTGGTCAAAATATGAAGATAGCATTTTAAAAAAATTATAGACGTCGACTCTCAGAGGCAAAATAAGCAGCTGAAATAATTTGTGAAGGTTGGGCCCAGAAGAGGAAGAGAGGAGTTCAGAATTACCACATTACAACAGCAGAAGTCCACCAGAAAGAAAGAAATCAGAGGAGGCTAAGAAGAAGAAGAAGAAGAAGGAGGAGGAGGGAAAGAGCTATGGTTCTGGACAATTTTAATCCTTTACACGAGGTACATTAGCCTGTATAAAGGTTTTTCAATACAAAATTTAAGTTTTCTCAGAACGACATTTTTCAGTATGTCAAATGTCCCATGCGGGACAGTTTTCCTTAGTTTTGCATGAAACTTGGCATAATAGTTCTACTGTTCTATCTAAAGAAGATGTAGTATCATTTTTGGGCTTCTACGTAAAACTCGGACACAGTAGGCTATTAATCTTAAAAAAATTTTACTTTTTAGGCTGTAATATCTGCATTAATGATTATAATTAAATTTGTGATTCAAAGCACAAAATGAAAAAGAATACTAGGATAATGTTTTAGGAGTTCAAATATTAATGTGAGAAAGTGGTACTGATGAGAAATAAAATTTGTCCCGCAAGGAGTATTTCATAATTTTCAAATATCGTGATATGAAAAACTACTTCATCAATTTTATTCAAATTTACACATAATGCTATTTAGAATAAACATACAACATTTTAAAAAGATTGAATAAAAATTGTAGAAAATCATATAATCTGTCCTAGGTCCTCTTAATAGCCAATGTTTCCATTTTTTCTTTCTTCTCTATTTTTCCTTTTCGTTTTTGCAAATTTCATATCTAAACAATACAAAAGGTGCTGAAATTCACCTCGTAATATCTAATACAGTTCTCTATTATTTGCTTCATTTATTACATCCTTAATTTGTACCTTGCATTTGATTACGTGCATCGGTTAAAATTAAGACACGCCAGTATCTACTTGGGATATTGAATCATTTGCTTTGATAATGCCACATACAGCAAATAACCTTACTGCATTTATATTATCTACAACAACAGAGAATCCATTCCTCTCAGTTGTCACGAGTGCAATAAACTGCATTTAAGTTTGATTTGTTACATATACAGGGTAAATCATCTAAAACTTGCACCGCAAATATTTCGGAAATGGAAAGTGCTATTGATGTGCAGTTTTCACAGCATTGATTGGTAGTCAGGGGCTCTACATTTAGCCTATAAGCAGATTTTAATAATAGTGAGAAAGTGAATTTTTTGAGCAAACATACAATTTTTTAAATGGAACAATGCCTAGTTACATCAACAGAATAAAGGTAGGGTAAATTAGAATGTCAGTGGCGTTTGTTGCAAGATTCTAGCGCAAGTGGTTTACGAGAAATCTTATTTTGAAACTTTTACGCACAGACACTTGTACAACCTGTGGTAGCACAAACTAAAGAAAAACAAAAGGAATTACAATACTTCTGTGGATTCTTACAAGTAAAGAGAACATAGCCCTTAAAAGATTGTGTTCAAAATGGCCACCGGCATCTTGAATACACGCTTCCAGTCTACTATGGAAAGACTGTTGCACATGTTCTAGCATTTCAGCGGATATTTCAGAGCAGGCAGCAATAATACGTCGTTTCATATCGTCTGGTGTAGTTGGTACATCTTTGTAGAAGTGTCTTTCAGCCTTCCCCACAGATAAAAGTCTAAAGGGGTCAGATACGGTGAACGGGCCGGCAAAGGTACAGGTCCTCTTCGTCCAATCCAACGATTTGGAAACAATCCGTTAAGACAAGCTGTAGTACTTCGTGCACAATGGGCTGGACAGCCATCATGTTGGTACCACAGGTTCCTCCTAGTCTGCAAAGGAACGTGTTCTAGCATCTGTGGCAGATGGTCTGCCAGGAGGCTGCGATACTTGTACGAGTTCATTGTTCCTTCTATGAACAAAGGGCCTATGAGCTGATGGTTCACTATCCCACACCTCACGTTTAAACTCCAGGAACGCTGACGTTCCACCTGACGAAGCCAATGGGGTTGTCAATAGACCAATAGTGCATGTTTCTGCGGTTTACCTGGTCATGATTAGTAAATGTTGCCTCATCACTAAACAAGATACATGATGAATCTGGAGTATTATGTCTTGATGCCCATGTACAAAAGTTAACACGATTCTCAAAATCGTTTTCCATACAGCTCTTGATGGAGAGAGATATGATCGGGATGGAACCTTAATTAGTCTTTCTTGCTTTATTCTTCCCTTAAGAAAGTCGCGCTTTGTGTACTTTGAATAATATTTTCAGGTATTTAACTTGGTTTCATTTTTGGCCTTTATTCTGGATGTGAATACAATTTGGGTTTCGGTATTTACTGAATCAAGTGTCTGTTTTTATATTTATTCCACAATAAGTGGGACATTTAATAACTGAACATAGCAAAATGTCTCATCAGTGTCTGGCATATTCTTCACCGGATATCATAGAATGAAATCTGTTTAGTACATACTGTGTTATCAGAAGCATGTCTAAGACAAGTTTTTGGTCACTTGATTAGGTTGAATGGCTAAAAGAACAACCATGTATGAACAATAGAAACTGTAATCACTGTGATCCTGTTTCAGTAGATAACAGGTTAACATTGTGCATTCCTTTCATAATTTGTTTTGTAACCTTTCTAATAATGTTGATGATAATGATAATAATAATTATAATAATAAATACAAGGGTGATTATGTAAAGTTGTGCAATTAACTTGCTATTCAAATCAGTATGAAATAATAAATGTATATATGTGGTTCTGTTTAAGCGTATTCAAAAGAATTTAAATAAAGCATCTATGTTTATTTGTCCTTATCCATTTAATGGAATATCTATAGCTTTTCCCTAGTTATAGAACTCTAAAAGAGAAAACGCCATCTACATATTACCCATTCTTTTAAGCATTTAATTTAAACAATCTGCAATGATTATTGTACTTGCATTGTCATAAGCTACGGGTGTAAAAATAATTTTTGTTTTAAACTCATGTTTATCACAAAATGTTATTGAGAAATGACCCTTATTGCTTGACTCGTTTATGTTGCCCAAAAGCCTTCAACCTCTGCTGAAAGTTGACATGATGATTTAGACTTTCTGCGAATGTAGTGCGGAACGAACAGGATTTGTATTGCCCATTGCATTTACAGAGGGCAATAGGAGCCATGTTAACTTTGAGCAGAGCTAGTAGTCATCTCGGCAAATGCTAAAGTATGTAAGTATGCGACTTCAAATCGCTTAACATATAGAACGTGCACGGCGGGGTCAGTACCAAGCGGCGGTTGCACTATGTATGTATGTATGTATGTATGTATGTATGTATGTATGTATGTATGTATGTATGTATGTATGTATGTATGTATGTATGTATGTATGTATGTATGTATGTATGTATGTATGTATGTATGTATGTATGTATGTATGTATGTATGTATGTATGTATGTATGTATGTATGTATGTATGTATGTATGTATGTATGTATGTATGTATGTATGTATGTATGTATGTATGTATGTATGTATGTATGTATGTATGTATGTATGTATGTATGTATGTATGTATGTATGTATGTATGTATGTATGTATGTATGTATGTATGTATGTATGTATGTATGTATGTATGTATGTATGTATGTATGTATGTATGTATGTATGTATGTATGTATGTATGTATTTATTTATTGTATGAAATGTATGTGTGTGTGTGTGTCCGCGCGCGTGTGTGTACCGAAAGGGTTCAACACTTGGTTTTTATGATACTTTCGAAATATTAACAGATGCATATTTAAATTTTCCAGGGTATGTATATACACCGCTTTGTAACATATTCCAAAATGAATTCATGCGAACCCGCAGTCGCATTACTGACATATTTACGCAATATTAATGAGTAGAGAAAATCAGTGACTCTTACAAATCAGATTTTATATTCAGAAGAAGAAAACTTATATTTGAAATAGTCGCCACTCATACAGAAGCCTACATTTTTTTTAACCGAGGTAATATCAATGAATTAAAGAATGAAATGTGTGAAATGACGCTCAAATGAGCCTGAGGTTCACAGAGCTTAAAGTTACCGTACATTCACCTTTTCAGGATAACGGAAACCCCGAAAAAAGTTCTTATTGGGTAATTCACCCTACCCGAGATTCGAACTCAGGACCTCTATAGTATGAGGCACAAACGCTAACCCAACACTACGGAGGTGAGCTGCCTAAAAAGTAAATAGTCCGTAAAAACAACATTAATTAGAGCTTTTACTGTCGAGGCTTAATACGTTTATTCCTTGCAAATAAGAGATAAGATAACGTGTACAAAGCCTAAAGATTGTTAAGAAAACTGCGTCTGGTTCATCGTTAAGGCAGCTGAAATGCTCCTGTTTACACAGGTAATAATTTTTTGTCATTATGGGAAATTGAAAGCATCAAAACATCTTTGATTTACCGAAACTTGCGTATGTAAGAGGCAATTAAATACTAGGAATTAAGCACTGATGTATTTGATAATTAGTAAGTGGAAGTATTAAAATACTTGAGAGGGGGCAGAGATATTTTATGCTGTTTTTGTGCCCTTAATTCTGTTAAATGCCTGCTCCACAAGATATGTGCATCATTAAACGGAGTTTTATTTATGGACGGTCTTTTAACTACTATGGTTCTTAGCGTCCCATTCTATATTGGACGTGAAAGACCTAAAATCATGCTCAGAGGCCTCTGTATCAGCATCGTGGCTCTTTTACGTGCCTAAGTATACGACATGGGACCACCGATTTTACTTCCCTTTCTAAGGAAGCCTTGCTAAGGATTTTTACGCCCGAAAAAACCCATTGCCCTCCTCCGGGTTTCGACCCGCGACCTCGATATCTGGAGGCTAGCATGGTACCCCTAGATCACGGAGGAGGCCTATTTACATCATGACATACTGTTGATAAACTTCTTAGTTTTGAAAAGCTTTCAAAATCTATCGTTCAGGTAGGTAAAAGAATAGTAGATCATGATACAAGTGTTAAAAGTAGGGTTTTATTTCGCAGTCTTAGAGCAAGATAAAACGAATTTTAACACGTGTAGCATATACTATTTTTAGGTAGCACAGTGCTCAAATTTTTAAAATATAAATAAAATAATGTTATATTGATTCCTGAAACTAAAAGTAATCACATTTAGAACGAGATCAACCCACGTGTATAGCGAGGTTCTTGGCAAGAGAAATGACGTTAAAAACGAGATCTAATTCTCGTATGCAACGAGATGTCAGATGTTTGTTGATTTACTAGCAATTATTTTCAGTGAAATTATTTTGAATATGTTTTGCCTTTCATCAGGCAATCCCGCGATTAATTGCTATATCATATTGCTTGGGGGGTAAGTAGTTCTAGTGTTACTCATTTTGCTGCTTCTGTAATTTCACCTGGCTCTTCCATTTCAGTTTCTTCTAAATTCTTAATTGCAGGCTATACTAGATAAAAGCATAACTTTTAGATCAAAGAAAGCACAAGGCTGGCAATATAACGAGTTGCAATAAATTGAAGTATGACTATTGTGAACAGATAATGCGACTGTCATGAGAAATTAAACTTGTAAAACGATGTGATGCAAAGTAAAACCTAATCAAACCAAGTGGAATTATTAAACATGTGCAATTACAAAAGGTAATTGTCATGTGATTGGATTTGAAACCAAAGATGGTCACAATGGGGTGGTATAAAAACGTCACACATCGCACTAGTGCGATAATGTAAAGCTTTAAGTACTTTTTAGTAGTGTGCCCTATGTTAGTACTTCTACTTTGAGATACAAATAATTATGTATTGTGTTCCATTTAAAATAATAGCCAGTTTTGACAAAACCGAAACTGCATGAAACAAAGGAAGTTATACTTAAGTTCCTACTATTTAGTTAACCCTACCCCCCTCCACACACGCACACACCTATTTTCAAGCTTGCGAAGGTGGTATTTTAATATATTTAGACGAGGCAGGGACCTTTACTAACTCTGTATCACCATCAGTAACATCGAATTGAAATCTAGAACGATATAATGTAGGTTTAAATGCCTTACGTTCATAATAAATCGCGATAGAAAGGTACACACGGTCGCGTTTGCTCTGTGTTAAGAGTAAAAGCATAAACATACGAAAAAAAAGTTGTACTGAAAATGCATAAAGGTGTAAGTGCCAAAGTTCGTGGTTCCCTTACCTTCTGCATTTTTCTTGAAAACTCCTTGGTTCATCATTAATAAAGCATTTGCATTGAATAAAGTATTTATTGGAAAGTTGTAGATTCTCGATTAAAACAATGTTAGTTCTACAGAAAAACTTCAGGCCAGTTTGTGCTACTTTCCTTTCTTTCTCAATACCAGTTTTTATTTATTAAGCAGTGGATGAATTTTTTTCCACTTCTTAAATGATGTGTAACTGAGAAAGTCCATTTACAGAAAAACTATGGAATATGGTGTTTCGCCTTTTAACGGCTGTGGAAAGGGGACAGTTTATAGTTTCATGGAATTAAAAGCTCTTGGAATACCGTTGAAATATGGATTTTTAATTCTGAGGCACCGAGGTCCTTTCTCCCGCCCGAACCCCTATTTTAGCTTCCAGTAAGCTACATTAATATAGGTACCGTTTAAAAGTTGATCATTAACAAGAGGATACGTTACGTTTAAAGATCCAGGTGATGGCATAAGCATTAGTACGAGTGTTTTCTGTTTTGAATAACTTACCTCAAGAAGTCATATAGACGATGTTCGATACAAATACTCGTTTTAAAGGTACATTATCTTTTGTTTCGCATTGGCGGTATAAAGATGAGTAAAAATCAACTTTATTTTGGCCCACCTCTATGGTGTGGGGAGTAGCGTGTCTGCCTCACATTTAAGAGATCCCGAGTTTAAATCTCGGTTACGATGAGTTAGCCTGGATAAGGTTTTCTTCCGGGGGTTTCCCTTATTCTGAGAAGACGAATGTCAGGACCCCGGTCCCATTTGAGCATTATTTCAACCATATCTTTCAAAACCGTCCGATATGACCTACCCATTAAAGGACATTAATCATCAAAAAGCAAGAAATATGAGATCCTGATGGCTAAATATCTTGAACCACTGAAGCCCCTCTCCCCAAATTTTGTTTTCAGCTCATTGCTGGTTTATATATATTTAAAATTGTGATAAGTTACTTAGATATAACCGATATTACATGAATATGGAAAGCAAAGGAAATTAATATCATGTACTATTATATCTGCTTTCATTTTTTGAGGTGCAAGTGGATAGCTTTTAGTCTTATCACGTATTCGATAATGATATTAATAATATAATAATAGTAACAATAATACAAATGCAGTAGAATCCCGCTTAACCGAACTAAAAAGGCAGAGCCGTTTCGGATAACTCATTTTTTTTTTTCGGATAATCGATGGTAACGATTTTAAGCAGTAAAAGGAAGAAAATAATTATTGAGTTCCAAAGGATGTAATAAAACATGCATTGTAATATTTACAAAAACTGTGTCATAAAATTAGTAATTTTTTCTGAACTTTCTTCTCGCAACGCGTGCGATCAGCTATTCCGCGCCACCGTTTGATAAGCATTATATATTTTGGTGTGGATTAACTGTTTTGTTGCATAAAGCGCAAGTCAACCTGAAAACAAAAAAGAAAAAAAAAGTATTTCGTTGCTGATAATGCCGTATTTTCAATTATTCCCGTTAAGATTTGAAAAGGAATTTATGGTCTCTTACCTCTGATGCTTTGAATCCTTTGTGCGCTGTCACTAACGGCTTCCAGTTTCTGTTCAATGCTTATCACTACAGTTTTCTTTTCACTGACACCTTAACCACAAATAAACCACACTGACCAATACCAATAGTAAAATAGTGGGCCTGCGCATTGAATGAATGTGCAAGTAGTTAACACTTGCTATAACAAAAAAAAAAAAAAAAATTTAGTTTTATTTATGGACGCTCTTTAACTACTATGGTTCTTAGCGTCCCATTCTATATTGGGCGTGAAACACCTGTAATTTTGCTCAGAGGCCTCTTTATCAGGCTTGAGGTTCTTTTACGTGCCGTAAATCTACGACACGGGACCACCGGCTTTACTTCCCTTCCGAAGGAAGCCGTGCTAACGATTTTTACGCCCGAAAAAATCCATCGCCCTCCGCCGGGTTTGAACCCGCGACCTTGGGAACTAGAGGCTAGCACGGTACCACCAGTCCACGGAGGACGACACTTGCTATAACGGTACAATATTTCCTGGAATTTGGAGTAAGGTGTGAGGATTAACTGCATACACTACCGAGTACCTGTGTGGAATTTAGGATTGGACAAAGAACAGTCATAATTATCGCAGCAACGTTGGCAGCACGAATTTGAATATTTCGTATTTTTCGTTCATTCTTTTCTTTCTTTCGCTGTTCGATTAAGCGGGGTTTTACTATAATAACAATAATATAATAATGATAATAATAATTAATATAAAATATTAAATTCTCAGTGTCAGTCGAAATCAACTTCACAGTAACAACATGTGAGTCTCTTAGACTGCCCATCTCCGGTTTCATGTCTTCGTGTTGGTGTGTAGGTACACATTTTTAACCGCCCTCCTATTTTGTTTTGAAAAATGATTTTTTTTTCAGTCATAGGAGCTTGGAGGCGTAAGAAAAGACAATGTTAATTGGTGGAGAGAATTCTTCTTGTAACTTGTATTTTGTTTCATTACATTTGTGCAACAAGCGTTACTTAAGCAAATTTTAATACCCATATTTAAAATCTTACATAGCACTGGAGTTCAGCATTCAAAAGAAATTCTTTTAAACCGAAAATGTTATTTAAAACATTATGTTTAAAAACATGAAAATATGTGTTAAAGAAAACTACATACTCGATACATTCTACGAATTTCATGTCATTTACTATAAAATCACAAGCAAACTTTTTGGAAATAAATAAGATGAAGTCTATTAAATTTTATGCTCAGTCTGTTGACATGCTATATAAATGTATTAAAGCAGAAAAATATGCAATTCGCATGGACTCTAAGCGATTATTTTTTGTGTTTAGTGAACAGGTACAGTTGATAAGTATACTGGATCCTACATATAAATGATAGACCTCGACCTGAATCATATTTTTTACTCGTCGACGTTCATTTTACCGATGATTTCATGAGTCCTGGGTTTCAGTACACCTTTATCACGCTCTTTTGAGGATAGGGGTAGGTTGAAAGACAAACATCGTAGTGAAGCACCAATTGCGTTTTCATCTGAAAGATCATCAATGAAGCCAATGATGCAACCAGACTGGACTGCTTGGGCTGTAAATCGTTTTGTGTAAAACAATCCTTGAAAAGAAGTATCCTAAGTAAGCCAGAGTATGATTTTCTAGAATGCTAGGGCATTTCATTATGATATGTATACAGTCATACGTTGTGTGCCACCCTGGAGGGCGTGGTGCCCTTCAATCAATGCGGACGCTCCGTAGCAGTCTCTTTGACGGCGAAGTGCGCTTCTCTGATATTCCATTACAGCTCCCTGTCTCCCTCCCGACATCAGCGCTCCCAGCTCCGAAATTAATAATGTACAACGAGGTACCCCGTCCTCTGTATACTTTTTGTAATAACCACTTCTGTTTATATATATATATATATATATATATATATATATATATTACTGTTTAACGCCCGTTCTTACTACATGTGGCACTATAGGCGGTGGACACTCATGCAGTGCATGCAGTGAAATGATTTTTGGGAAGGAAACTTTTCAGGGCTAAGTTTACGGTATCTCCCAGGCATTTGCAAGTTATGAGGGCCAAGGAAAACCTGAGAAAAAGCTCAGTCAGGGAGGACGGTCCTGACGGTATTTGAACCGCGGACTTCCCGAATGCGAGCCTCGCCCATTACCGCGGAGCCAATTCGCTCGGTCTATATATATATATATATATATATATATGTGTGTGTGTTTAAAATATAGCATTTGCTATAAAGCCTGCATCTCTATCTGTCTTGTCTATGTATATATAAGTCTACAAATATCATACCTGTCTGTCTACGCAGAAACAATAACTTTATAAAATGCCAAACGATTGCAGGATAGTTTTTAAAATTCAAAATTTTAAAATAAGCGTTTCATAGATGAATAGCTGCGTCTTACGCATTTATTAATGTTATAGCGTTTCTTTAAAAGGAAGTATGTAGTCTTCGTATTACCTGAGATGTAATTACTTTCTCTACTACGTATAGTAAGTAGGGGAAGTATTGCATTCCACCCAAAAATTCGATACCGAGATTTCACCGGAAATACATGTTTTGAGACCTCCTGAATCAAAAAAAAAACATTTTTGGAAACATGTCCGTGTGTGTGTCTGTGTGTGTGTGTGTCTGTGTGTGTGTCTGTGTGTGTCTGTGTGTGTGTGTGTGTCTGTGAACAGCATAACTCAAAAACTAACAGTCGGATAAACACCAAACTTGGTATTTACGTTCAGTATCTTCCAGAGATGCGACACGAAGATTTTCAAGAAAATCCCCCCACCCCAGACTACCCTTTACATGGAACATTTTTTGAAAATTTTAATTTTCTCAAAAATGGCTCTAACGATTTTGATGAAAATATCATATGTTTAAGATAATGTCATGAGAAATGAAATGTATATCTCGAAATTTCTGGGAATGTCTCCAATCAATTATGAACGACTTTTGCATAACTGGTAAACCATAAGAGATAGACAAAATTTTACTATACAAAAAATGTAGATCGCGTTAAAATACACAACTTATATCATATACATTTTTTTTGTTGAGTGAACCGTTTTCGAGATATTGCTTGTTATTTCCTTAAATTTTCCAATACTTATACTTTTTCTCAAATTCGTTATTCATTTTTTTATGTCCTGGACATGCAAAGAGAATGGAATGCGCCACATAGCAACCAGCGTTAAAATATTTGACTATCGCTTAAAAGCTACCATATTCCCCTTGCATCTACAAGAAAATTACAAATAAGATTGACATCTCGATATCTCGATTAATATGAAGCATATGGAGAATAGGCGTTTGTAAAAATAGATTGTACAAGAGTAGAGAAAGTCATGTGAGTGTAACACATCAGATTTTTTTTGCTTGCATTCGTAATTTAAAGCGCATCGCATGTGATGTGAGTAAAACGGGAATGCATCTCGCTGTCAATTGAATAAACACTCTTTGTGTCAAGTGGTATCGGAGCATCCTGTGACAAAGCTTCGAGCAATCCCGATGACGAGATTCATCTCGCGCGTGAGTTCCTGTCTCCATCTCCCAAGCACAAGATGCATTCCGCTGTTTTGTTTCCGAGCCACCTCAGAAATTGTCTCGAGGTAGCAGTCCCCGTGTAAGATCACCATTACATAGCCCAAAAGGAACACAATTCGTTTCCCAAGGTTACGACTATAGCTAGCTTGAAAAGCGTTTTTGTGTGCAACCTGTTAGGAGGATATGGTACTAGGTATAGATAATTAGAAAAGGAAATCTTGCGTACCATATTTCACGGAAAGTCTCAGCATGCATCTATAGGATTAAAGTGTTCCACAAGTTATTCATGCAACTCTAATACAAGCAGAATTCAATAAATAGCAGAAGAATAATGAAATATTGTGGAAAAAAACCTACCTAATTCCCGCGTGTCAGGCTATTGTACTGATGTACAGATACAAATACATCTGAGATGTTGAGACGTATGCACAAACCAAAATACATTCTGAACATGAATTTTTCAGCAACACAGCGTTACAGCAAGACTTATTCTATATTATCGTGGTGTTTGTTTCCTTTCCAAAAGCGTTCCTCTGAATCTTCAAAAACGATTGCAGCTAGTTTCGGCAGGTAGTACATTAAAAACTATTGGGATATAAATATATAAGAATATATTACATTTAAAATAGTTATTTTCAGGCCTTAGAGCATGTTCTAGTCAACGACTGACTGCACATTCATGTATTAATATGGTTATCGAACGCAGTGCGTTTGTTTTTCAGCATATTTAATCTAGCGCCTGTTTAGTTAGAAGGGAACTTTGAGACTAAATGAAGAGCTCAGCTATGTCCTTATTTTGTTAGGTAATAATTTACGGTTTAAACCATTTCTGCATTGTTAGAATAGGCAAACGGTGATACAAGCACGTTTACGGTAAATAAAAATCTGGTGTGATACATTCACATGACTTTTCCACCCTCTATCGTTTATTAGTGGGTATACAAATTATTCTTACACAAGCTTATTTTTCTATCTATTACATTTTAATGCAAATAAACCTTTGCAGAAATAGCTACATTACACATTTCGGTATAGATACAAGAGGAACACCGACAGTCAAATGTTTAAGAACTAGACGCTATATGCTGGCCTTAAAATTCCATACTGTTTCCACGCTATCCGAGAAACAACTGAATGTTGAAATGACTAAGAGAAATGAACAATTCGAATATTTAATAACGAATATCTCGGAAACGGCTTATACCATAAAACACTTATTTGAAATAAATTGTCTGTTCTAAAGAGATCTACAGTTTTTTTGTATAGTACGCTTTCCTCTGTCGCTTAACGTTTACCAGTTATACAAAATTCCTTCCAAATGAAGTGGAGTTCTCAGGCTATTCCCAGAAAATTGAAGATGTACATTTTATTTGTTATTAAATACCTTTAATATATATTTTAATAAAAATCGTTAGAGCCATTTTTAGAAAATCAGAAGCTTCTAAAGTTTTTCCATGTAAAGGGAGATTTTCTTGATAACCTTCGTGTCGCATCGCTGGAAGGTACTGAATTTAAATACCAAGTTTGGTGTTGATCCGACTTTTCGTTTTTGAGTTATGCTGTTCTTTCTCTCTTTCTCTCTCTCTCTCTCTCTCTCTCTCTCACACACACACAAGGGCATTTTCTAAAAATGCTTTTTTGGGGTTCAGGGTGCTCAAAACATATATTTCCGGTGAAATCTCGATATCGAATTTTTGAGTGGAATACAGTACTTCCCCTAGTTGCTATCCGTAGTAGAAATGCCGCATTAACAGCTTAGTAAATTACCTTTGTTGCTCGTAGATTTCTCGAGATTTTGAAAGAAAAGGCAACATGTTTTCTATGTCTCAAATGTTATCCACATATTTTTACGTCTCCTGATATATATTTTCGTCAAATTTATCATCTTCATCACATTTCTCCTCTCTGTTGAACCAAGTAAATGGAAGAACAAAGAAGTACAACGTGGTAGAAATTTATACTTTTTTTTTTATCATTATTGCGATTGCAAATGTCTGTGATGTCCTGCTTCATTTATCTGTAGGTTGAGAGGTTACAATCCGAAAATTAAGCAATAAAGATATAGTTTTAAAAATTTTAGCATTTAAAATAAGCAAAATATTTGGTGAATCTCAGTGGCCTACTTCGATCGCGTAAGATGCTTCTGGTTTTTGTTCAGACCTTCTCGTATGCCATATAAGAATTAAAGGGACTTAAACGGATCTGTGAGAAATAACGACTTTCTGAAACGTTAAACAAGCGGTGAAAAGCTAAAATGTTGATCAGGAACCGCTTCAGGTAGTATTAAATGCACGTAGCGTTTTGATTTAACTCCTAGTAGACAACGAAACATTGCAGATTTTGCTTTAGCTGTGTTTGTCTTCTCGCATACGGTAGCTGAAATGAATTGTTTGAATGTAAAGCAAAGCTAAGAAAATGAGTACATCCTGGATGTGACCTTAAGAGTTTGATCAAGAAGGGGATGTACGGTGCGGTGCACCAAATACGTGTCGTGTACCTTTGCCACCTTGGTGCTTTAGAAGTGTTCCGTATTTCAACGGACGTTGTTTTGCGATGGACTGTAGGTAGATTTAAATATGCTAGAGGGGCAATCGGGGAACTAATTTGCATAATGTTAATTCGTGAAAGCTCGAAATATTGATGTTTCTTGGCATCAATATTAACTATATAACCAAATAGCGCTTTTGTAGTCTGTGGGAAACATTTTCCCCGCTGTGCTCTTCTTTAAGGTGAATGATTAGAAAAGCCATACTCATATGAGTCTTCAGGGTATGATAGTTTCAATTGTGATCATTCATGGGGAAAATGCAGTTTCTGCAAACCCTTCTCCTTTATCCCTGTAGAAATGCGTTAATATTCCTGCAAGATGGATTGCGTTGATCAGAAGGAAATAACATTCAGAAAGGGAAAACTTTCTTATAGCCTTCTTTGTTAACGAAGTTTTCGAAAGAAATGTAATCGAATTCGTTCATCTGAAGCAGATCACATCCTACAGGGATGTGCTATTATAGCAGGGGCTTGCTCGGCAAAGATTAGTCATGTAACGGGGATTCTGAATATCAGGTCATTTATTTGCATCCTTATTCATTATAAGATTGAAATTTAATCTAGAAGCATTTTGTCACTTTTTGGGCCAACACAACATTTCGACATGTTCACCTCCATTCCTTAACCTAAAATTGTGATGAGCAAATTAAACGCTGAAGGACTGCAGTCTTACACCTTCATTTCGAGCGTTGTATTCAAATTAATAATATATATGTATATATATATATATATATGTCATAATTGATCAAGTCCTCCGTGGTGTAGTGGTTACCGTGCTAGCCTCTAGTTCCCGAGGTCTCGGGTTCAAACCTGGGGGGGGCGATGGAGTTTTTTTTCGGCGTAAGATCCTTAGCATGGCTTCCTTCGGAAGAGAAGTAAAGCTGGTGGTCCCGTGTTGTAGATCTACGGCATGTAAAAGAACCTCAAACCTGGTAAAGAGGCATCTGAGCAAAATTACAGGTCTTTCGCGCCCAATATACTACAGCAGTTTAAAGAACATCCATAAATAAAACCCAATTTAATTTAATTGATCATGAGTTGAAAATTTTCATGAAAATATATAAACATCTTGCTGTTATGTCTGGACTCCGTCAGCATCTTCCCTCTGTTTGGTAGCCCACCAGAGTTCCATTTGCATTTTATTTGCTGCCAGGTGGTGTTTTATGCATATTTCTTATTCTTGGAACACTAGGAACATAGACATTTTCTTCACGCCTGTAATAGACCGCAATCCTTTGAATTAAATTTAATTAGACTTTTCTGGTAATTTTGTGTTTTGGATAAATATTTGATACCAAATGGGTTACCCTAAAGTGGAAAATACGATGTATTACAATTATACTTCTTTCTCTACCCACTGTCACTTCAAAATCATTCTACAAATTATTCACAAAGGATTTATCTTTCCTATTAATCATGATAAATGTTGGCCAAAACGGTTTCCATTCACATTTTGTTGTATACGGAGGGCTAGGATGATAGCTATGTGCTTAAAAAGCTGTTCGCTTTATGCTGGCCTTGATGTTGCACACTATATGCATCGGCTGATCTGAAACAAAACAAATACGAAATTGTATTGTTTAGAATACGAAAATAAAACGAATAGCAGAAAGCATC
Source organism: Deroplatys truncata (assembly GCA_030765065.1). Taxonomy (NCBI): domain Eukaryota; kingdom Metazoa; phylum Arthropoda; class Insecta; order Mantodea; family Mantidae; genus Deroplatys; species Deroplatys truncata. Next base: position 199,013,952 of record CM060978.1, read on the forward strand.
TCGTAAACACAAACTGCATATTTTAATATGCTGTACATTTTCTTTATGAAGTTTGTGCCTGCTTCTGATAAGGTTCCCAATTATATAAAATTCGCTGAAATTCAAGAGGACTTGAAAGGCTATTCACAGAAAATTCAAGATATGCATTTATAACCAAACTTTTCGGATAGGGGTTCTGTTATTTACAAATATTTTCAATATCTAAGGAGTTACATCAATTTTTCTTTATTATTATTTATGTAGCTAAACATTTTTACGCATTAATTATTTTGAACATTTTAGAGCCGTTTTCTGTGTACCACTCCCTAAAGCATAACAAGTATAGAAAAGGTGCACAAGTTTGTGCAATAGTAAACCTGTTATGCACTTATGTTTTGTGCAGCTATTGCATTGCAATCACTTGAGTGGACCCGAAGCTTCTCCACCTTATATGAAGCCTACATGCAATGAGGTGGTTTCTCCAAAATGTGTTGATTTTGGTTTATTGGCGGTTATAGTATTGGCAAACGGTACTCGTTATGAAAAGATGGGACACTTCTGAGAACTGTAACTAGAGTTTAAATATTCGTGTGTATATGACTGCAGACCATGTTTATCCATCTACAGGGAGAGCCAAAGGACTACGAACTGGCTGCGCGGTGTTTTTCCTATCGTCCTCGGCGCTCGTTGCCGTCTGCCGCTATTATTGAAAGACGCGGATGAAACCATACAACATTTTTAAAACTAGTTTTAAAAGCTTTACTTAACAACTTTATGAAAGTGTGTTTGAGGACAGAATTATTAGTAGAAATTTGTGGCCCCCTCGGTCCCCCGACCTAACAACAGCGATTTCTATCTATGGGGTAACTTAAAACAAAGTGTACAAGACTAATCCACGCACCCTGGAAGAATTAAAACAAAATATCCGCCAGGAAATTTCCAGCATTTCTTAACGTGAACTACGGCGAGTGATGGATAGTTTCCTAAAGAGGTGCCAAAAATGTATGGACAACGACGATGGCCAGTTTCAGCATCGCCTTTCATAAAGTTGGCAAGTAAAGCCTTTAAAAGTAGTTTTAAAAATGTTGTATGGTTTCATCCGCACCTTTCGATGATGGCGGCAGACGGCAACGAGCACCGAGGATGCAGACAGGAATAACACCGCGCAGCCGGTTTGTAGTTTTTTTTGGCTCTCTCTGTACTTTTGAAGGCCTCTTCTTGCATGCCCAAATTTATGTTTTCCTTTTTCCACATAAAACTTCGCGTCGGGATACGAATTTGATAGTAAGCAGATGATTAGCTATGAACCGTTTACTGAATGGAAAACTAAATAGGTCAAGCCTATTTATAATTGGCAAATACCTACCCGTAAATACTGGTCTAATGTGCAGGGCTTCGGTACTGTGTGTGAATGTGCATTGGTTCTTGAAGAAATTCCACATATCGAGAATATTATGTTGGCTTTTTGAGTTCATGCGTACAACTTATGGTTTGCATTTTATAACAGTTATGTGTATCCCACTACATATTACATTCCCTATGCTGAAATGGAATCTGTTGCTCTAATCGTATACGCGTGCATATAATTAACGAAGACAGCGTTGAAAACCCCGCGGAAAAGCTCGCAGTGACTATGTTGCCAAATTATGCATATTAGAACTATTTGCTTTGCATATAGCATGTCGACAACTGGATTTCTGCAGCCTGGCCGCCTTTTTGTTATAAAGCACATATGTTTCATTTGCATATGTTACGTGGAATTGCACGCGCCGTTTGCTCATCACGGGCAGATTAAAATTAAAAATGTAGCTGTTAACGCTGCAGTGAACCTGGAATTACGAGATGAAAAATTGGAAGCGGCTACGTGCTGTTGAACAAGGGCCTTATCGCAGCTCGAGTGTATGAGTCAGCGATTCTAATGTATTGGCACCTTGGTGAGACCAAACCTAACAGTGCCTCAAGAGCTAGTGGTTAAGAAGGGATATTAATAATATCTCATCTTTCCTAAGACATCCTTGTGCATTTTTTCGGAGCTGCCCCGAGCCTGACGTTAAAGGAGCAGTCCGTAATAAAATTCGAACTTTTAATTATATCATAGAATTTTTAACTAAGTAACCATCTCACGTTGTTTACATCAGGCATGTTTAGAATAAACACGTTGCTCAAAATCAATAACATGAAATTGAAACGTTTTGAAAGGTGTGACATCCTTTTTTTCTTTTTTTTTAAATTTTAAAAACTGTTAATTTTTGTGGCGCAAGTTTCTCTGTTAGTATGTATCCATAACGTAATTTTATCTCGATCGGTTTCCTTAATTTTTACTTTCTCTACTACGTATGGTAAGTAGGGGAAGTATTGCATTCCACCCAAAAGTTCGATACCGAGATTTCACCGGAAATATATGTTTTGAGGTGCACTGAATGCATATAAAGCACTTTTGGAAACATGTGCGTGTGTGTGTGTCTGTCTGTGAACAGCTTAACTCAGAAACGAACAGTCGGATAAATACCAAACTTGGTATTTAGGTTCAGTATCTTCCAGAGATGCGACACGAAGGTTTTCAAGAAAATCCCCGCACTCCAGATTACCCTTTATATGGAACATTTTTCGAACATGGAACATTTTTAATTTTCTCAAAAATGGCTTTAACGAATTTGATTAAAACATCATATTTAAGATACTTTCATGACAAATGAAATGTATATCTTGAATTTTCTGGGAATGTCTCCAAAAGTATTCTTCATTGTGAACGACTTTTGCATAACTGGTAAACCATAAGAGATAGACAAAATTTTACTACACAAAAAATGTAGATCGCGTTAAAATACACAATTTATGTCATATACATTTTGTTGTTGTTGAGTGAACCATTTTCGAGATATTGCTTGTTATTCCCTTAAATTTTCCAATACTTATACTTTTTTTCAAATGGGAATTCGTTATTCATTTTTTTTGTCCTGTTAATGCAAAGAGAATGGAATACTCGACATAGCAACCAGCGCTTAAAATATTTGACTATCGCTTAAAGCCTACCAATTCCTCTTGCATCTACAAGAAAATTAGCAATAAGAGAAACATCTCGATTAACATGAAGCATATGGAGAATAAGCGTTTGTGAAAATAGTTTGTACAAGAGTAGAGAAAGTCATGTGAGTGTAACACATCAGATTTTTATAGATATCGCAGTGATTCCTGGCTTGTGATGCTATCTAGAAAGGCAATTAGCTGGTCGACAAATGGCGACGGAAAGTTCGAATGTGGAATGGCAGAATAATCACGTGATGAGAATTTCTCTTTGGCTGGTTTATGTTTGACGTAGACATAACTTGAAAGCTTGGACCTTGCAAGTTGATGTTTAATTCAATGTTTACGTGATTCATTGTGAACAGTTCCATTACAGTAAATATAATCTAGTTTTAAAGCTAACGTTATGCGTACGCTTAATTTTCCTTTGAATGGGGCCAAATTCTCGAGAGTCTGTGCCACCGACCCTTTTGCTTTATTTAAATCCAATCGCAGAAAACGTTGTATGTTTCTTGCTTCCGAGATATTCAATGATGAATTTTTATTTCCCCAGAATTGTCTCATGCCATGTGTTAGGCATAATAGTCACTTTTTCAAGGAAAACCGGCCGATGCAATCTCAAAGGGTTGAAACGCAAAATGAACAGGAAACTGTTTTTATGACCGCTACGCTTAAATGTCATAACAAAACTAGAGGATAACGAAACAGATACTTAATAGTTTTGCTCATGATTTATGCGAAAGGAGCTACTAAAGGAGTTTGCAGTTTTCTGTTTAAGAATGTGAACTTCTAAAGGTTTTGTATCTTAGTTCACTAATAGATCTTTAAATTATTTTAAGACATGGGTGGAAGACCATGTTGGCAATCTGTAAACCTTTCTACTGAATGTTTATGTTAAAGTTATTTTAGTCTTCTGTACTACTTAGACAACATAGGAAACAGTTGGGAGCTGAGGATCGGGAATGTCATCAATGTTACATGACGACAGCAGCGGATTACCAAATCCAAATTTTGTACCAGTACATAATACTGTGTAATATCCACATAGAATTCCACAACAAAAAGATTACATGATATGAAGAAATTATACGTTACTGATGGTACATCTGATGGTTTGACGTTCAGCGCGTCTGTCTGCCCTTTCGTGTACGTAGCTATAATGGGGATTCGTTGATGATTACGTCAATTCGCCAAGTGAATGTATGTTTTGCTTTACGCGCATATCCACCGGCTGACGTAGTCCCGCCCAGTGAATACGAACAGAGAACACTACAACAAAGAAATAGGCTATGCCACGAAGAATCCCGGAAGTTAGATTTGTATTCTGTGCCACTCAAAGTCGTATATGTCTTAAAAGTTCCAAGCTCAAAATATCCCGTTCATCTAACGTATTTTTATTGTAAGGAATGCTTTCGCATGGATAGACCTTGATTGAAATCGCATTGTCAATATGCTTTCCCATCTACGTGTATGCCTGTTACCCTTTGCGTTATTAGCGTACTAATTCCAAAAAAAAAAGCCTGCAAGTGTAACTTACTTAAACATTATTTGTCCATAAACCATTGAAATGGACGACGAGTTGGAGTCGGGTCATGTGTCTTAGATCAAAGATGTTTGACTAAAATTGAACCTTTGTGTACGTACGTGGACAGAAATATGGATTGCTTCGATGAGTGTGAGACCATAGTAGATTGTAGCACTATTACCCGAAGGCCTAACATTTTTAGAAGGTGTTATTACTACAAAAGACGATCTACGATGCGAAATACCGACTTCATCTTTGGACTTATCTATCTAACGGTTCATTGTGTCAGTTTTGGAAGAAGAGTGACGACTTGCGTGACGATATAGCGCGTGAATATGCAGTATCACATCATAATTTTAGCAAAACCGCTTCAAAAGAGACAGTTCGTTGATTCTCCTTGATAATGCAAGAACCCGTGGTAGGAATGGACCGATTACAATTGGGAAGCAACAGAATTCGCCCAGCCCAAAGTATGTACATGACTTCGCCGGAGTGAAAAAGATTCACTTTGAAATCACCATTTTACAGCATTAAGTGTCTGAATATAGCTCTGACCCGACGTATCTACTTCAAAAAATCTGATGTGTTACACTCACATGACTTTCTCTACTCTTGTACAAACTATTTTTACAAACGCTTATTCTCCATCTACTTCATGTTAATCGAGATAAACATTTGCAAACTCTATCTTATTGCTAATTTTCTTGTAGATGTAAGGGGAATATATATTTACAAGGGCAATATAGAAATACAGTAGCCTTTAAGCACATACATATCTCTTAACAGTTGGTTGCTAGGTGCAGCACCATTCCCTTTGTCACAGATTAATACTCTTTGCATATCCAAGACAAAAAAATGAATAACGAATTCCCATTTGAGAAAATAAGTATTGAAAAATTTAAGAGAATAACAAGCAATATCTCGAAAATGGTTCACTCAACAAAAAAAAAAAAAATGTATATGACATAAATTGTGTATTTTAACGCGATGTACATTTTTTGTGTAGTAAAATTTTCTCTATCTCTTATGGTTTACCGGTTATGCAAAAGTCGTTCACAATGAAGAACACTTTTGGAGACATTCCCAGAAAATTCAAGATATACGTTTTATTTGACATAAAAATATCTTAAACATATGATATTTTAATCAAAATCGTCAGAGCCGTTTTTGAAAAAATTAAAATTTTCAAAAAATCTTCCATGTAAAGGGTATCCTAGGGTGGGGGATTTTCTTGAAAACCTTCGTGTCGCATCCCTGGAAGATACTGAACCTAAATACCAAGTTTGGTGTTTATCCGACTGTTCGTTTCTGAGTTATGCTGTTGACAGACAGACAGACACACACACGGACATGTTTCCAAAAATGCTTTTTTTTGGATTCTGGGATCTCAAAACATGTATTTCCGGTGAAATCTCGGTATCGAATTTTTGAGTGGAATACAATACTTCCCCTGCTTACTATACGTAGTAGAGAAAGTAAAAAACTACCTGCAGCTACCTAGCATTGGGAAGCAATAAACTCCAAGAGGATTGTTTTGAAGAGTTTGATGGATGTGAGTAGAACAGTAGAAATCAGGTTATATGCGTCAAAAGTAATTATTTCTGGGAGCAATTTCGTATGTAACGGAGTCAGGAAACCGAAACGCTTTGAGTAGGTCACAGTGGACCATTCAGAACTGCATATTTACGTTTACTCTTCGTCCTTGTAAAAGCATGCACTTGCGTATGGACCGATGCGTAAGAGATGCAATTAATTTCTATCGATCTGGAAGAAGAGGTAGAATATGGCAAGCGCCATGGTGACGTTGCGTATGGTTCCTGGGCGTTAGATGGACACGAAACCGACGTGATTGTTCCCTTCACCCCCGCGAGAGACAACTGCTGCCTGTCGGTTCGTATTGATCTGAACTTGAGTCTTGCTCCAGCTTCCTGCTTTTCCTCAGGTCACTTCCTCACATTCAGGTGAATCTGCAAATACGCAGTAAGACATTTATAATGCTTCTTAACCAAAGCCGCAATTAGCTTTTATTTTATTATGTAGCTATAAATGGTAGGTTTTCTTTTTCTTTTTTTTTACTATTTGTTTTTGTCCTTTTATTTTTAGATATATTAAACTTAAGTCGAAAATCTTCTACATTGCCGTCGCATGAAATAATCTGGCTTGAAGGAAAATAATTTTCAGATTTACATCATTGCACATTTGAAGAGGGCTTCTTTAATGTAACATTACATCATTATTACATTAACAAGGAAAATACTTTCAAATTTGCACAAGTGAGAACTGAATTTCCACAACGCATTGGACAACTGTTTGACAAGAAAAATAAAATTCACATCGTATAAAATGAATTTCCATAGGTATATAGATAGTTTCATTAGTTAATAAGAAAACCATAACATTTGCGTTGATTTGTATGGTGCATGTGTTTTTTGTTTTAACTTTAATTACTCACTCTCTTTTTCAAGATTTAAGTGCTGCAGAAATCTGCAGCTAATTTTTGGATGATGTCGGTTATTTAGACCGCTGAACTTCTGACAACCACTTGTTTTGGCATTTTCCTTTCTATTTGCAAGTTGAACAATGAAAAAAAATTGACCCTTTTTTTCAACGGACTTTAAGATTTTACTAGTCCTTGTGTAATTCGTGAACCTAAAATGCAGCATTTCAGATGTTGACTATAATACACTTTTCAAAACTAGTTTTTTAGAGGTACTCAAATCTCCCGTTTAATTTGAAATAATTTATAGAAGGATTTTCCGCTCATAATGAGTCGCGCCCGAGTTACTTCCACCATAAGTTTATTTTCCTTTTTTTCCCTTTAGCATGAACAAAAATGTCGTAAAATATGTTATAACTGCGTGCTGTAATACTCTTGTTAGAAGCCACAAGCTTAAATTTGAAGTTTTTACTTTTTCCACTACGTACATATTAGGTAGAGGAAGTATTACATACTACTAAAAAAACTGATACCAGTATTTCACTGGAAATGTTTTGAGGTCCATAAAAAGTGAGCTTTTTAGAAAGAAGATTATGTGTGTGTGTGTGTGTGTGTGTGAGTGAGTGAGTGAGTGAGTGAGTGAGAGAGAGAGAGAGAGAGAGAGAGAGAGAGAGAGAGAGAGCGTAACTGGCTTACAAATAAAAATTATGATGAATACCGAACTTCGTATTTTATAAGTCCAACGCCTTTCAAGATGCAGCACGAAGTTTTCCAAACTACCCTTACATGGCAAAAGTTTCTATGTGTTTTGATTTCTCATAACCACCTCTAATGGTTTTTATTAAAAATATACATTTAAGGGATTTAAACGAATACCATTTAATCTGGTGACATTTCTGTTAATAGCCTGTGAAGTCCTCTGCATTCGATTGGATTTGTATAATTTTATATAGGTAACTAGAAATCATATCATATATAGACAAAAACGTAACCACAGAAAACATTTACGGAACTTATTAAATAGGTACATTATTATTATTATTATTATTATTATTATTATTATTATTTCCGAACCATTAACTGTTTTTGGAATATTTCATGTAGGTTTACATTTTCCCATTCCTCATTGGTTCGTTTTTATGTCTGAATTGTTTTTCAGCCCATTCACACAGAGAACTGATACCGGCTGGGTGGAGTCAAAGGTTGGTTACCTGAAGGTGGAAACCTTGAGGAGGGGAAAAAACCCCTAGTGCTATCTAGCGGAATGGGCCACTTTTTATGCACGTAAGTGTACGTTGGCTCCATCAATTAAGGGGAATTTCGCTAACGAAATGCGATTAGCTTAGAGACACCAGAGAGCTTACACATCCTCTTTTTAACAATCATACAAAATACCTTGGAGAGAAAACAAATTACGAAATTTCCGTGCTTTCGCTGGGCGAGCCAAAATCGAGAATAACCAAACACGAATACGCAAAGTTTTCACGGTTTTCTTAGACGTGATTAGTGCTACACCCGGAAATATCTATTTCATTGTGGTTTGCGGTGGTAAGGATATGCATGCTAATCCGTAGTTAGAGAAGCTGAGTGTTGACTAGTGGTCAGACAGTGGACTTCTAAATCCAGAGGTCCGTAGTTTGATTCCTGGTTCGGGGATTTTTCTTTATTCTGGAGGATTATTCCACAGATCCTGGAAAATTCTAAATTAGAATGAATGTTTCAGTGTTAAAAAAAAGATAATACATCTTATGTGGCATATTCATTCATTTGAATAAAAAACGAGGGGAAAAAAAGGACTTCCCGAAACGAAGGTTACTTACGATTGAGTGAAAATAAAATAAAATATTTAGATGGGACGTCCACGTTTCTATAAATAGCTTTTGTCCGAAAGAACGAGTAAGTTAAAGATCACTATTACATCTCTTTGCTTATTTCAGCAAAGGTTTTTAAGGGAAGTTTACCGGAAGAAAGCCAACTCTAGGGAGAATAAAGCACAAGGCTTGTCGGAGGATGAATATCAGAGATTCACTTCATAGAATTCAGAGGCAGCTTGCCATGGTAGCCACAAACTTCTAATGATACTCGATACTGAAATTGCTAAGTTCTACAGATTTGAACAAGTTTTTCTGAAATTTTATCACAGATTTGGTCAACATTATTATAGCACACATTAATGCTCATGGTTTTCTAGAAAATGATTTTAAGAAATTTAAAATTGGCCCTCATGTAAAATGACCCTCGTGATGAAAATTTGGAAGACTGAACTTTTAAATTTTGCTTGTAATTCCTCGAACATAGTATTTTGCGTAACATTGCAAATTTCCTGAAAAAACTACAGAATGTAGCACTTTAATATTCTAAAAATCAATTCTGTAGTAAGTTAATAAAATCCTAAATCCAAGCTATACTTGATATCAAGAAAGTGCACTTTAGATCTCTTCATCCACTTTCAAAGTATATTGAAAATCTGAAACAAATTGAAACAAAAATCGTATAATTGGGATAATTTTAAAGTAGCCCCTCCCCCCCCCCCCAAACGCAAGAAAACAAAACAAAGAGAAAATGAAGTCTTAAAATTTCACGCGCTATATGCACTTGCCTACGCAAATCCATTTGGAGTCGCTTTAGGGAATTTAAATGGCCAGAAAGGCAAAACCGCTATTGAATCCCGACTTTACAATGTTTGATGTTTTCTTTTAACATTAAAAATACTTTTTTGTCATATTTTATCAACCACGTGGGCTCATTATTAGATACTTGTTTGTAGGACAATAAAGAGTAATTTGAAACAGTACCGGCCTGTTTTATGAGTAAAGTTCCTCTCTGCCTGGGGAAGGCGAAGACATGTTTCCAGAACGTCCATACCTCATAAAGCTTGTAGGTGTAAAAGATTTACTTTGGAAACTTGTGTATACTTGATGAATTGAAAATTGACACCGATTTTTACTTTCTCTACTACGTATAGTAAGTAGGAGAAGTATTGTATTCCACCCAAAAATTCGATACCGAGATTTCACCGGAAATATATGTTTGTGTGTCTGTCTGTCTGTCTGTCTGTCTGTGAACAGCATAACTCAGAAACGAACAGTCGGATAAACACCAAACTTGGTGTTTAGGTTCAGTATCTTCCAGAGATGCGAAACGAAGGCTTTCAAGAAAATCCCCCACCCCAGACTACCCTTTACATGGAACATTTTTCGAAAATTTTAATTTTCTCAAAAATGGCTAACGATTTTGATTAAAATACCATAAGTTTAAGACGTTTTATGTCAAATGAATTGTATATCTCGAATTTGCTGGGAATGTCTCCAAAAGTGTTCTTCATTGTGAACGACTTCTGCATAACTGGTAAACCATAAGAGATAGACAAAATTTTACTACACAAAAAAATGTAGATCGCGTTAAAATACACAATTTATGTCATATGCATTTTTTGTTGTTGAGTGAACCATTTTCGAGACATTGCTTGTTATTCCCTTAAATTTTCCAAATCTTATACTTTTTCTCAAATGGGAATTCGTTATTCATTTTTTTTTGTCCTGGTAATGGGAAGAGAATGGAATACTCGACATAGCAACCAGCTCTTAAAATATGTGACTATCGCCTAAAACCTACTGATTCCCCTTGCATCTACAAGAAAATTAGCAATAAGATTAACATCTCGATATCTCGATTAACATGAAGCATATGGAGAATAAACGTTTGTAAAAATAGTTTGTACAAGAGTAGAGAAAGTCATGTGAGCGTAGCACATGTGATTTTTTTCTTTTTACATTATGATGCAGTTTTTTTATAAGTTCTATTCATATGCGTCTTTAACATCTAAGGTCATGGGACTTTGCCTTTGAACTGCTCATCGGCAATGAAATGCTTCATTCGTTTTTGTGTCTTTGACTTTGTGTACGTTGGGTTTTCTTTATAAACATGAAATTCACCCACACTTCCAGACTCTAGGGAGCATGCGAAATAATCCTGGCTAAAGAAAAATTGGCCCTCGAACCCGGGACCTCTAGATTTTGAAGCTTGTATGCTAAACAACACAGAGACAGTCGATGCAGTAAGGGAACATTTAGTACTAATTTTAAATTTTGGTAATATTAATGAGTATAATGGAATAGCCTCCCTGAAGCCAAGCATTAGAAGCACCAGCTAAATTGAAAAGCTTTCAAGCTAACGTCCTGTATTTCACTACGTTCTTGGTCAATTTACTTGTAAGTGTCGCCACGTATGGACTGTGTCTTTTCACTCAAGAATGACGAAAACAGCTAACTTAGTACTTATATAATGCACCTTAGATGACAGAGAAGAGGCTATAAGTGGCATCTGAATTGCTTTTGTGGGTTATAAAGGGACATAAATTAGAAAAAGTAGAAACATTTCGCATATTATCGAGTTTTTGAAAAGTGTTAAATGGAAGGCTTTCTGACAAGGTTTGTTACTTACAAAACTCAGATAGGATGAATGTTTAGTAATTTGAACATCTTTTTTCGTTGCTGTTATTCGCATGCATAAACAGGTACCCCATGGTATAATTATAACCATTTGATTACATAACAAATATAAGAAACAAGCACAATTCCGCGTGTTGTTATAACATTAAAGTTTTAATTTTATCATGCTAGAAAAAGTAATTTTACTACCGGATTTCAAAACAAATAATAGCAAGGTGTCCGTTAACGAACAGAGAGGAGTTAGGAAGGGCGGGGGAAAGAGAGACGACTGACGCCAGCGAACCTGTGGTTCCTGCTAATTTCTTAATAGAATATTTCCCTTCTAAGGTATTTTTACCAGTACACAACCTGTTCGCGAAAAAGTTAACCAGGATATACCGTAAAAGGTTGCTAATTAGGATATGTACGAAAAAAGGAAAAATCGGACACGGAGCATCTGTTGCACTGCAGTAAATATTTTCCGCCTACAACCACAATTCATGCCGACAGCTGATGACATGGATGAGTACAAAACAATTGCAGCTGGGAAATTTCCCTGGAGACGGTGGTTCTCAAAACACGTGTTGCAGTAAGCCACGAAATTCACTTTACAGCGAAGCTTAACAAATACCCCTGCAAGGTTATCGAGCGCGCTAGCCACTGCAATAACAGGGCGTTCCGGTGCATTTGGAGTCGATACTACGTCTTGGCAAAACTTTGCGCCGCCTCGCGGTTCAAACTTCACGCTTGTGCGATTGTATGCACCCAAAGGGCGAATTCTACGAGTAACTTTTTTAACTCAGCAACGACAATGCTACAAACAATGTCGTACATTTGAGTAATTATCGATTCACTATCTTAAGATACATCGCAGGAGAAGTCGGTTATTAACTTTAAGCTGGGATACTCTTAACACATCCTGTAGCACGAGGCACAAAAGTGTTTGGAATCTAGCTTAGATTCCAAATATGCATTGGTAAAACATGCACAGAATTAGTGTGACTTCAATGCATTCTGCGTTGAAAACAATACCCAACTGTTGTGTGACGTCATCCACTACCTTTACTCATTAGATATCGTATATATGCTTTACTATTCGTGTATGACAAGGGTGGCGAAAACGCCTTTCTTCCGCGAGTCACCAAATGTGCAACCTGCATCACTCAGCAGCATGTGAAAAACAAAGGGACGGTAACAGAGAGGGAACGGCGCCTACGAGTCAAAATGACTCGCGAGTCCCGTTTTCGCCACGTATGGTGTATGGGATTCTTTATCTACTTTGCCTAAACCACGATAAATATTTGTCAAGAAATTGATTCAGGTTAAATACGAGCTGCCATATGCAGAAATATACTCAAATCGTTTGTCACAAGTTGGTGTTTATTGGTAGTAATGAGCAGGGCCCGGACATGTCATCTTTTAATTGTTGCATCATAGGCATTGATAACATGTACATGGATCCTTATAACGGGTTCCAGATTATGAAAATGATATGTGTTAGGTAATTTCTGATCAGTTTAAGCCATTTGCTATTTTACGGCATTTTTTTTTTCATTTTCTTGTCCTTTGCGACTTTATTTAGTAGTTTTCTTACATTTATATTGATTAAATATAGTTTGTGCTATTGACATGTTACATTAGGATAAATCTTATTTTTCAACTGAAAAATTTGTGTAACTTTGTAATTCTTTGCTCGCATTCTAAAAAAAAAGTACATTCCTGCTTAATGGTTAGTCTCTAAAGGTTTGCTGCTTGTGGGCGGAGCCGTGGTTACTTTCAGGGGGGTAGTTATGAATTCATGTCCCAAAATGTCCCATTCAAACTAAGATGAGACAGGTCAGCTTTCCCTTTTTCGCGTTAATGAGTGCGTGCAGTCAGTTTGCGTTGTCGTGTCAGTCTGTGAAGGTACTCTTCATTCACAATGAATTGTATAATCTGAGAACTCAAAATACGTAGTGCTGCACTTATGTAAGACCTGCTACAAAAACAATGTTTTTAGTTTTCTTTTCAAATTCTTCAAACAAGAACATGTAACAAGTGCATTTGTAATTACCATTTTTCAAACATTTTCAATTCATCAAAATCCGGGTCCTCGTAATGAGCGAATTGCAAGATAATAATGCTTCATTCATTTTCACGCAAAATGCATGTGGACTGGGAAAACTTAACAGCGAATATTTTGGAAACTCCTAATGCTACGAAAAATGTTACTTGATACAAATTGTATACGCAATTTTTTTTCAGCTTAACATTTTTGTTTTTGTAAGATTTTACTTTTGTTTTATGTTTTTCTGGGTACATAAATTCACCGAGAGTGATTACGACTTCACAGGCTATTAATAGAATGTTTAAGATATACATTCTGTGTATTGTGCAGGTATCTCAAAATTTAGTATTTTAACGAATATAAGCAACTAACGAGTTTCCCCCATGTATGGTGGTTTACGATGGAGTAATTCCAAGAAAACCTTTGCTTTCCTTCCTAGAATAATGCTGGACTCAAATAGGAAGTTTTGTTGATATTTAGATATCCCACTTTTCGTTTTAGAAATTTATTGTTCACATACAAGCACGAGCACCTGCGTAGGTGCGTTTCAAGGATTTATTTTCGCTGAAATCTCGATATCGATTTTGTTGAGTAAAATAGTAAAATGCTAAGTACTACTGTGCTACCGTACTGTGCTAAGTGATGGTAGAAAGTAAATTAAAAAACTTTGCGACAGCTTCTCCTTATTTATGTATTTTTCTAGTGTGGTGAAAGATTTTAATATCCTTTTGGTGAATCGCTTTTTATTTTTTCGAATAAATTAACACTTAACGACTAAATTGCTGAAAGATTGATCCCGTATTCAATATGCTCCTGTGACAGTAAAAGGACAGGAGAAAAGGCAGATGGCAAAATGCTTTGAACAGTTGGTAGCTGAATAAAGTTCCTACTTAATCCCTCAAAATGAAATCACATGTAAAACACACCATTTCCAGCCGTTAAGCCGTTCTTTGTAGGTGGTAAGGGCTTAGGGCCGGAAATATTGATTTTACATATTTACCCTTTTCTGCTACTTACCTATATCTACCTAGTAAGTAAAGGAAGTGTCGCATTCCACCTAAAAATTGGATACCGAGATTTCACCTCATGTACATGTTTTGGGGCTCCTTGAATAAAGGTCCCCAGATGTGTCTGTGAACAGCATAACTCAAGTTAAATAACAAACTTGTTATTTAAGTTAAGCCATCTTCCAGGGATGCGGCACGATGCCTTAAAAAAAACCTCCCACCCCAAATTACCCGTTGCGTGCAAAAACGTTCGTTATTTTTAGTTTATTTAAAAGTGACTAACGATTTTGATTAAAACACCTTATGTTTAAGATATTTGCATGATATCAAAATAAAATGAATATCAAAATTTTCGAAATTTTTCCCATCTAAAAGGGCAGTTAGGGGTGGGGGGATTTTCTTGAAAATCTTCGTTTGGCATCCTTGGAAGATACTGAACTTAAATACCAAGTTTGGTACTTATCCCACTTTTCGTTTTTGAGTTATACACACACTGAACTTTTTGTAAAAATTCCTTTCTTTGGATTAAGGGGGCCTCAAAACATTATTTCGGTGAAATATTGGTATCGAATTTTTGGGTGAAATGCAGTACCTTCTCTACCTATGTACGTGGCAGAGAAAATAAAAATGTAGAACTCGTTAGCACTGATTATATTAAATGCTATTTGTGTGTAGGTGGTGTGTGTGTTTTTACTTTCTCTACTACGTATAGTAAGTAGGGGAAGTATTGTATTCCACCCAAAAATTCGATACCGAGGTTTCACCAGAAATATATGTTTTGAGAACCACTGAATACAAAAAAAGCATTTTTGGAAACATGTCCGTGTATGTGTCTGTGAACAGCATAACTCAGAAACGAACAGTCGGATAAACACCAAACTTTGTATTTAGGTTCAGTATCTTCCAGAGATGCGACACGAAGATGTTCAGGAAAATCCCCCCACTCCAGATTACCCTTTCCATGGAACATTTTTCGAAAATTTTAATTTTCTCAAAAATGGCTCCAACGATTTTGATTAAAATATCATATGTTTAAGATATTTTCATGACAAATGAATTGTATATCTCGAATTTTCTGGGAATGTCTCCCAAAAGTATTCTTCATTGTGAACGACTTTTGCATAACTGGTAAACCATAAGAGATAGACAAAATTTTACTACACAAAAAATGTAGATCGCGTTAAAATGCACAATTTATGTCATATACATTTTTTTTGTTGAGTGAACCTTTCCGAGATATTGCTTGTTATTCCCTTAAATTTTCCAAAACTTATACTTTTTCTCAAATGGGAATTCGTTATTCATTTTTTTATGACCTGGACATGCAAAGAGAATGGAATGCACCACATAGCAACCACCTCTTAAAAGATTTGAACTATCGCTTAAAGCCTACCATATTCCCCTTGCATCTACAAGAAAATTAGCAATAAGATTAACATCTCGATTAGTATGTAGCATATGGAGAATAAGCGTTTGTAAAAATAGTTTGTACAAGAGTAGAGAAAGTATGTGAGTGTAACACATCAGATTTTTTTTTAAACCTTTCCGGGACATTCTTTTGTTATTGGTTTGAATGTTCAAATGCATATATTTTTACTTTCTCTACTACATATAGTAAGTAGGGGAAGTATTGTATTCCACCCAAAAATTCGATACCGAGATTTACCGGAAATACATGTTTTGAGACCCCCTGAATCAAAAAAAAAAAAAAAGCATTTTTGGAAACATGTCCGTGTGTGTGTCTGTGTGTGTGTCTGTGAACAGCATAACTCAGAAACGAACAGTTGGATAAACACCAAACTTGGTATTTAGGTTCAGTATCTTCCAAGGATGCGACACGAAGGTTTTCAAGAAAATCCCCCCACCCCAGTGTACCCTTTACATGGAAGATTTTTCGAAACTTTTAATTTTCTCAAAAATGGCTCTAACGATTTTGATTAAAATATCATATGTTTAACATATTTTTATGACAAATAAAATGTATATCTTAAATTTTCTGGGAATGTCTCCAAAAGTATTCTTCATTGTGAACGACTTTTGCATAACTGGTAAACCATAAGAGATAGACAAAATTTTACTACACAAAAAATGTAGATCGCGTTAAAACACACAATTTATGTCATATACATTTTTTTGTTGAGTGAACCATTTTCGAGATATTGCTTGTTATTCCCTTAAATTTTTCAATACTTATTTTCTCAAATGGGAATTCGTTATTCATTTTTTGTCTTGGATATGCAAAGAGTATTAATCTGAGGCAAAGGGCATGGTGCTGCACCTAGCAACCAGCTATTAAGAGATATGTATGTGCTTAAAGGCTACTGTTTTTCTATATTGCCCTTGTAAATATATTTTCCCCTTACATCTACAAGAAAATTAGCAATTGGATAGACTGTGCAAATTTTATCTCGATTAACATAAAGTAGATGGAGAATAAGCGTTTGTAAAAATAGTTTGTACAAGAGTAGAGAAAGTCATGTGAGTGTAACACATCAGATTTTTTTCAAGTGGAAAGCTTCGTTTTTTCTCGTAGTCATGCAAGGAGCATAGAATTTCAAAGCCATTACATATCGCTTTGCCTACTCTATTCTTCTTATATCTACAATTAGATGTGTTAAGGAACAAAATAACACAAATTTGCAAAGAGATTAAGTGAGGTGCAAAATATTTTCGGTTTAGGGGGCTTTTAAAGATGACCAGAAATGAGATTTATATGACAATATTGTTTGCTTCGTGTCTGAAGCAAACAATATCCCCTTGGTTAAGGGAAAAATAAGACGTGCCTGTAAGAAATATTTTTACGGTATAGTTTTGTGGGTCTAAAGCAGATATTGTGGATCATTTCATGTATATTTTGACGTTTAGGCTGTGTTGCCAACTACATATTTTAGCGTAAACGGGGGAAACAATTAGGAACATAAAAGCGGATGTGTCAATATTGCTATGATCCAACACGGCGGGTCGCATGCATATGACTTTCTTTAGAAACTATCATAAAAACCGTATTCTTCTAGCTAATGGAGTTAAATGTTCATTACACATTTATACACTAAGCGCTGGTCACACCTTTTAAAAGCGGGTCGCGATGTAAACACTGAAATTCCATTCTCTTTGCATGACCGCGAGGAGGGAAAGAAGAAGAAGAAGAAGAAGAAGAAGAAGAAGAAGAAGAAGAAGAAGAAGAAGAAGAAGAAGAAGAAGAAGAAAAGCAGTAGCTACTAGGAGTTGAAAAATACTATAAATCATTTGAAATTCAAACCAATAACAAGGGATGTCTCAGGAATTGTTAACGTCACAAACACTTTATTTGACGAATTGTGTCGTTTAACGAGATCAACAGTTTTGTTTGTGGTAGGATTTTGTCTATCTTTTGCGGTTTACAGTTAAGTCATTCAGAATGAAGCGGACTTCCCAGGATGTTCCCAGAAAATTCAAGTTATAAATTTTATTTGCCATCCTATTATCTTAAACACCTGCTATCGTAATCAAAATCGTTAGATATTGAGAAAATAAAAAAATTGCGATACTTTTCCCATGTAAAGCGTAGTTTAGGGTGGGGGGATGTTGAGAACCTTCGTGTCGCAACCATGGAAGACACTGAACTTAAATACCAAGTTTGTTGTTTAACTTAGTTTTCGTTTTTGAGTTATAATGTCCAAATGCATAAACAGACACTCAGGGGCCTTTCTAAACATGCTTTTCTTGAATTCAGTGAGCCTCAAAACATGTATTTCCGGTGAAATCTCGGTATCGTATTTTTGGTAGGAATGCAGTACTTCCTCTAGTTACTGGTAGGTAGGTAAGTAAGTAAATAGTAGGGGAAGCAACAGGACCTAAGTTACTTAATGTATCATAAGTATATACCAGGACTTTAAAGGTTAAATGTTCAGTGTATTCACCGATCAAGATTACTATGATCCTAGACTTTCACGACCGGTGTTATTGGTAAAATATGACATCTCTTCCGGGCTTGTAGGTCATGGTCGAACAATAAAGTTATGAAAACTTGACGTTTCGTCCTCCACAGTTGATTTTTTATAACTTTCTTGTTTGACCACGGCGTATAAGCCCGGAAAAGATGTCATATTTTACTGATCAAGCACACTGTTGCCCCTTGATGTGGGAGTAGCGTATTTGCTTCACACCCAAGAGGTCACGAGTTGGGATTTCGGTTAGTGTGAATTATCCGATTAAGGCTTTTACCGGGAGTTTCCCTTATTTAGAGAAGAGGACTGTCGGTTAACTTTAAGGTCTACGGGTAGCGGGGTCATTTGAGCATCATTTCACCCATTTCATTGATTCATCGTCCGATTATGGAAAGGGCGTAAAAAAATAAAAAAAAGGGAAGGAAACACTGTTGTTCGTAACATATATGTTTCACATCATTATTATCATCATCAAAATTATTATTTCCTTTATAATTAAATTTTAAACAGGGTAGTAATATTGAAAAGAACAACCCTTCTACCTGTCTTTACACAGCCTTGCCAATAAAGTCCCGAGTTTAGGAACTGAACATAATAAAGCGTAAGAAATTTACATTTTAACACTTTCAGATATTCTGCTGCTTATGCTAGCCAGGATGTGCATGAAAATGTACACCTGTTGCCCAGTGCGGTGAAATCCAAGTCGCCCATGCGAGCTACGCAGTGATGCTAAAGCGCTTTCTTTCTTTCTTTCTTTCTTTCTTTCTTTCTTTCTTTCTTTCTTTCTTTCTTTCTTTCTTTCTTTCTTTCTTTCTTTCTTTCTTTCTTTCTTTCTTTCTTTCTTTCTTTCTTTCTTTCTTTCTTTCTTTCTTTCTTTCTCTCCCGCGCCATCGCTGCTATCTTTGCAACAATAATTTCTCAGATCTAAGTGTTCGCCCTAATATCTACAGCTTGAACCTCGTTCTTAAATAATATAGTTGATTTAGATGTTGTAATGCAAAACAAGCTGCATTTTTCTTAAATTTTTGAGCGTAAAGGTTAAGGTAAACAATACGCTGAAATACCTGAAATGCAAATGGTGCAACTTGTAGAAAATCCCCAAATTTAACATCCAGTGATAGTCCTCGGCACAAGGATTAAATGCTATCAAAATTACCTAGTTGATTTGCACAAAGAACTGAGACAGAAGCAATGTTTTTGTGCTCAAATTCTGAATATTGTAAGAATTTCATTTTAGCGCACATTTTTGCTTTTATAGTACCTACTCAAGCATACTCTAATGCACATTAATCGACGTCAGCCAGATAGATTGCAATGCTAAAATGATAAATAATTATCACATTGAGATGCAATTATTATTAGGTAATTTGAGGTGGATTCGTGTGTTATGCTAGTTATGAACAGGCGTTATAAGAACTATAGACGAAGAAGCTAATCCGGATATATTTGTTTATGAACAGGATGCGCTACTAGTTTACTGCCGGTATGAAAAGGATCACCGTTGCGTAGTGCTCAAGTGCGTCAGCACGATATGCCGAAGAGCCATCGCATCATTTCCGCTCGCGGATGACTTTTTTCCCCCCACTCTCCGCGGCACCACCCAGAGACGAAAGATAATTATGTTGCTTCAGTTCGAGCATACGGAACTGACTTCTTGGAATGAATAACTTTATTAACCTTTATTGTACACAAAATAGAAATTGCTGATTTGGGCAGATTTAAACGGAATTAGCATTATCGCCTCCACCTGCCCCGGGCTGCTGCAGCGCTCTCCATCTCAAGTTTGGGTGCAGGGTCACGTGATACAGGCAAGTCCTCATCGATCTCTACTCGCAACTCTGAAAAATTGATACTTGGTTGCAGTACATGAGCATCCAACATAAGGCCCACCCATCACCCCATGCAGAACGCCAGAGAATTACTTCAAATTACATTTCTTATATATTGTACTCATGAATGTTAAACTTTTGGGGCAGTGTTAATGTCATTGATTTTCCAAATGTACCAAAGATATTTCTTCTGTTTTATGCAAAATCATATTTTGTGCGGCGTATGTATCTGAAGTAGTTGCCTGCAAATCATAACAGTACATGAGTTTTGTAGACTTACATGTACACTTGCTTCATTTGACTTCCACTTATTTTACCGTGCGGGAGGTTTTGAAACAAATGCTCGTGCTGACTGGCAACTGCTCTCTTTTGGAATTACAGAATTCCACCTATGTACGCGGAACAGAAATAAATATCAAATGTAACACTAGCACGACTTCTCTACCTATTTCCATGTTATAGGTATTGGTGTAACCTTATTTTTCTGTCTAAATTATTGTACACAGTTAATGGTGGCACATCGCCACATAGAAATGAATATGTGGTTTCGATTGGTACAATCTTGGCAGTTTCGTAGCAATTTGTCTTAGAAGAGTTTTATACGCGGTAAAGCACGGTTGGAAGTTGAATCAAAGTTGAAAAATTCATTGCTGCAGATCTTCGCTAACCGGACCGATGCTCTACCATCGAATTAGCATGACCGATGTCTCCGAATGCTGATTGAAATTCTCCCATGTGATCCATGTGTCTTCAAGGCAGTGTCAATTATTCTGAAATGTACCGCATAGGCTACTTGTACTGCAGCTGTCATACTAGAGAGTTGACATATCTATTACTTGTTCTTTCATGTTGCATAGAGAGTTTGAGTCAACTATACCTATAAATGGCGTGTTGAAATAATAATAATAATAATAATAATAATAATAATAATAATAATAAACGTGAAAAGCACAACAGAGGATTATCCAAAAAGGCTAATTGCTGCTCGTTTAAAATGTTATCAGGAATGTGTTGAAGCACCTGCATAAGAGCAGGTCCGCTGTTCACAGAACTCTCTGAAAGGCCAAGGATTTGTTAAACAGCGAAATAGAGCACCAGTTATTTTGAACAAAGAACTAAATGTAGCGAGACAAATGTCTGTGGATGAGCACTGTGAAAATTTTCGTGTAGCTGATTTCAGTGAATGTAATGCTGCAAGAAAACAATTTTTAAGGGTGCAAAGCAAGAAGTAAAGACACGAATGGACTAAAAAGGTTCTCGTACACTGAACTTCCGAAGGCTGAATAAGGTTACTTTGGACAGATGAAAGTAAATTTGCATTATGACAGGCGTTCACCTCAAGGAAGATATTTTCCTCAGTGTATACGGAGTACAGTGAAGCATGGGAATCATGTCATGGATTGCGGTTGCTTTGGCAACGGCTGATTTGCGATACTAGTCCAAATTCGTCGCAAAATTTGTTCCAAAAATGTGATGTTTTACACTCACATGACTTTCTCTACTCTTGTACAAACTATTTTTATAAACTCTTATTCTCCATCTATTTCATATTAATCGAGATAAACATTTGCAGAAAAGATCTTTTGACATACAAAGAGAATTACATTTTACACACAGCGACCAGTTCTAAAAAATATTTGACAATCGCTTAAGGCCTACTATGTTCCCCTTGTTTTGTATTTGCAAGGGCAATATAGAAATACAGTAGCCTTTAAGCATAGACATATATCTTAATAGCAGGCTGCTAGGTGCAGCACCATTCTCTTTGCCACAGCTTAATACTCTTTGCATAACCAAGACAAAAAAAAATCTGATTTGTTACACTCACATGACTTTCTCTACTCTTGTAAAAACTCTTATTCTCCATCTATTTCATATTAATCGAGATAAACATTTGCAGAAACGATCTTTTGACATGCAAAGAGAATTACATTTTACATATAGCGACCAGTTCTAAAAATATTTGACTATCGCTTAAGGCGTACTATGTTCCCCTTGTTTTGTAATTGCAAGGGCAATATAGAAATACAGTAGTCTTTATGCATCGACATATATCTTAATAGCTGCTTGCTAGGTCCAGCACCATTCTCTTTGCCACAGATTAATACTCTTTGCATATCCAAGACAAAAAAAATGAATAACGAATGCCTATCTGAGAAAATAAGCATTGAAAAATTTAAGGGAATAACAAGCAATATCTCGAAAATGATTCACTCAACAAAAAAAATGTATATGACATAAATTGTGTATTTTAAGCGATCTACATTGTTTGTGTAGTAAAATGTTGTCTATCTCTTATGGTTTACCAGTTATGCAAAAGTCGTTCACAATGAAAAATACTTTTGGAGACATTCCCAGAAAATTCGAGATATACATTTCATTTGTCATGAAAATATCTTAAACATATGATATTTTAATCAAAATCGTTAGAGCCATTTTTGAGAAAATTAAAATTTTCGAAAAATGTTCCATGTAAAGGGCAATCTGGGGTGGGGGATCTTCGTGTTGCATCTCTGAAAGATACTGAACCTAAATATCAAGTTTGGTGTTTATCCGACTGTTCGTTTCTGAGTTATGCTGTTCACACACACACACACACACACACACACACACACACACACACACACACGAACTTGTTTCCCAAAATGATTTTTTTTTATTTAGGGGTTCTCAAAACATGTATTTCCTTTAATCTCGGTACCGAATTTTTGGGTGGAATGCAATACTTCCCCTACTTACTATACGTAGTAGAGAGAGTAAAAATATATTGCAACCTATTAGTGCGGCGCGCCAAACTATCAAGAACATGTATTATTAGCACGGACTTCGTAATGCAGCAAGATAATCCGAAGCGTGCCTCAAATTATTACAGAACTATAGTGGTGAATAGTTCGAGAATAAGTGCGTTGAAACGTGCACTGCTTTCTGTGAACTGTGAGCTAATTAGAAATTTGCATTGCCATGTTTATCCCTCGTGTAATTTGACAAAAACCTGAATGCCTTACTGTATTATGGCACTCCTACAGTTCACAGATGAGAAGAATGCTACTCCGTTGAGGAGACAGCAGCTGCGCTAAACGGAATCAAGACGAGCTTATCTCACCACTCACGCGGATTCCTATTGTAAGCATTTTTGTCATCTGCGGCCTGTATTTACGATTCAAAATATGATTTTGCGGACATACGTGATTAACCTTTTTTTAAGCTTACTGGATTCCTAATTAGAGATCCTGTTATGTCACTGTAATTCCATTCAACATGGCGAGCCAAATACATTCGATGTTGGGTTGGCTAATAAAATTTTCAAATCATTTGTCGATCGCATTCTTACTTTTGATAACCCTTTGGAACTTCATTACAATTACGCCTCACAATTCGTTTACCATATAACTAATTGAACTGAACACTGGCAGCTAAGCAAGTATGAAACTATTTGTAGTTAACTGCCGTAAATTTTTCATAGCATTAGTTCCGTGCCATACCATTTGAAACACTGTAATTAATTTTAGCCATGTATTAGAACGAGAGGTGGTCTTTTGTGGAATTTCTTCTCTGCGTAATCAGATGCCGCAGACGTGTAATGAGATGCAGTGAAAGAAATCGACCGTTAATGATAAGCGCTTCAGTTTTGTCAGGTTTCGGTACTTTATGAACGAAGTGCTTCGTTTGAATGACTCGCAATAATCAGTGAATGGGTGAAGTAGTTCAACTGAATGGACTGGTTCGAGTCATCAGAAGTATTCGGGGAGCAAGGCAAGGAAAAAATCTGGTGTATTACATTCACATGACTTTCTCTACCCTCTATCGTTTATTACTGGGTATACAAATTATTCTTACGAAGATTTATTTTACTATCCACTTCATTTTAATCGAGATAAACCTTTCCGGAAATAACTGCAATATACATTTAATTATTAATTGGAACAGCGATGCTTTTTATTGAACGCTATACGCTGGCCTTAAAACTCCATACTCTTTCCACGACATCGCGAGAAACAATTGAAAATCTACAGGACTTTAAAAGAATGGCTAACTATTGAACAATTCGAACCATTAATAACGGATATCTCGGAAATGGTTGACGCCAGAAACAAGTTGTATGAAATAAATTGTTTGTTTTAAAGGTATCTATATTTCTTGTGTAGCACGTTTTCGTCTGTTGCTTAACGTTTACCAGTTATAAAAGATTTATAAAAAATCCCTCCGAATGAAATGGATTTCACAGGTCATTCCCAGAAAATTCAAGATATACATTTTATTTGCCATTTAAATATCTTTAATTATCCTGTCTTAATCAAAATTATTAGATGCATTTTTACAAAATAAAAAAAATCGAAAAATCTTCCATGTAAAGGATAGTTTGGAGTGGGGAATTTTCTTAATAATCGTTGTACCGCATCTTTGGAAGATTCTGAACTTAAATAGCGAGTTTGGTATTTATCCAACTTTTCGTTTTTGAATTATACTGTTTACACACGCGCGCGCACGCGTGGACCGTTTTCTAAACATTTATCCTTACCAGTTAAGGCCTTTACGTTAAATAGAAGAGCACTGTGGATTATTTTGGATGGATAATTAAAACTATTTCTGATAGCAGGACAGCAATAAAACCAGCATTTCAAAATTTCTTTTTTGTCCAGTATTTTTAACTTAAACTGTTGGCTTAAAATAAAGGTTTTCTATAAAAGGGGCAACATGGAAATGTGGAAGTCATTATTTCTAATTGCTCAAAAGATTTTTTTCTTTAGATTCTGTTGTTTGATCTAGAAATTATACATACAGCTGTTTTTGCGTTCTCTACAGGTTACTTATGATAGAGGAAGTATTGAATTCGAACCACAAATAAATTCCATATCGAGATTTCGCCAGAAATATACATTTTGAGGTCCCCTGTGCGTGAGAGATACAGCGCAGTATAACTCAAACAAAAGAACCAAATTTTATACTTGAATTAGGTATCTTTTAAGGATAGAAGGCAAATACTCCTCCCCAAACACCCCATTAAATAGAACTGATTTCTGTTGAATTTTTTATTTTTTTTAAATATGGCTATAATGATTTTGATAGAATCATTAGATACTTTGAGATATTTGTATAACAAATAAAATATGTCTTGAACTTCCCTAAACAGCCCGTGAGGTTCTGTTCATTCTTGCTAAGTCTTTATAACTGAGAAGTCCTAAAAGTTAGATATATAGATAGTAACCTATCACAGGAAAAATGTAGAACTGATTAAGTTATGCCAGTAAGTCTTTCTGTAGCATTAGCCGTTCGCGAAATATTCCTTGTTGTAGGATAGTTTACCGAGGTTGAACTTTACTTTAGTATGCCAGTTTGTAAAAGCTTAAAAAAAAAGTGATGCCTGATTTTTTGGTCTTTTCTTTCTTTTTTTCCAAATGAACTCGCAAAAATAAATAAATAAATAAATTTGTGATATAAACATCTGTGATGTTTTCGCAAATTGCACAAGATAAATCACTATTGATCTGAAATAATTTCAATGCAAAGGTTTGTATTGTGATTGAAGGTAGATGAAAGAATAACTATTTACTTTCTCTACTACGTATAGTAAGTAGGGGAAGTAGGTATTGCATTCCACCCAAAAATTCGATGCCGAGATTTCACCGCAAATATATGTTTTGAGACACCCTGAATCCAAAAAAATCATTTTTAGAAACATGTCCCCGCGCGCGCGTGTGTGTGTGTCTATCTGTCTGTGAACAGCATAACTTAGAAACGAACAGTCGGATAAACACCAAACTTGGTATTTAGGTTCAGTATCTTCCAGAGATGCAACACGAAGATTTTCAAGAAAATCCCCCCTCCCCAGATTACCCTTTACATGGAACATTTTTCGAAAATTTTAATTTTCTCAAAAATGGCTCTAACTATTTTGATTAAAATATCATATGTGTAAGATATTTTCATGACAAATGAAATGTATATCTCGAATTTTCTGGGAATGTTTCCATAAGTATTCTTCATTGTGAACAACTTTTGCATAACTGGTAAACCATCAGAGATAGACAAAATTTTACTACACAACAAATGTAGATCGCGTTAAAATACACAATTTATGTTCTATACATTTTTTGTTGTTGAGTGAACCATTTTCGAGATATTACTTGTTATTCCCTTAAATTTTCCAATACTTATACTTTTTCTCAAATGGAAATTCCTTATTCATTTTTACTTTCTCTACTACGTATAGTAAGTAGGGGAAGTATTGCATTCCACCCAAAAATTCGATACCGAGATTTCACCGGAAATACATGTTTTGAGACTCCCTGAATCCAAAAAAAGCATTTTTGGAAACATGTCCGTGTGTGTGTCTGTGTGTGTGTGTGTGTGTGTGTGTGTCTGTGTGTGTGTCTGTGTGTCTGTGAACAGCATAACTCAAAAACTAACAGTCGGATAAACACCAAACTTGGTATTTAGGTTCAGTATCTTCCAGAGATGCGACACGAAGGTTTTCAAGAAAATCTCCCCACCCCAGACTACCCTTTACATGGAACATTTTTCGAAAATTTTAATTTTCTCAAAAATGGCTCTAACGATTTTGATTAAAATATCATATGTTTAAGGTATTTTCATGACAAATGAAATGTATATCTCGAATTTTCTGGGAATGTCTCCAAAAGTGTTCTTCATTCTGAACGACTTTTGCATAACTGGTAAACCATAAGAGATAGACAAAATTTTACTGCACAAAAAATGTAGATCGCGTTACAATACACAATTTATGTCATATACATTTTTGTTGTTGAGTGAACCGTTTTCGAGATATTGCTTGTTATTCCCTTAAATTTTGCAATACTTAACTTTTTCTCAACTTCGTTACTCGTTTTTTTATGTCCTGGACATGCAAAGAGAATGGAATGCGCCACATAGCAACCAGCGCTAAAATATTTGACTATCGCTTAAAAGCTACCCTATTTCCCTTGCATCTACAAGAAAATTAGCAATAAGATTGACATCTCGATATCTCGATTAACATGAAGCATATGGAGAATAGGCGTTTGTAAAATTTGATTGTAGAAGAGTAGAGAAAGTCATGTGAGTGTAACACATCAGATTTTTTTTCTTCCTGGTAATGCAAAGAGAATGGAATACTCCACATAGCAACCAGCTCTCAAAATATTTGACTATCGCTTAAAACCTACCAATTTTCTTACATCTACAAGAAAATTAGCAATAAGATTAACATCTCGATATCTCGATTAACATGAAGCATATGGCGAATAAGAGTTTGTAAAAATAGTTTGTACAAGAGTAGAGAAAGTCATGTGAGTGTAACACATCAGATTTTTATAAGTAATGTAATATGTAAATAATAACCCTAAAAAGGCAGTGGATAGATAAATCCGTGTGATTGTTTCACATGACCTTAATTCTGTAGCAGAAACCCATTTGTAGTATCAGCTTTTTGCCAAAAAATGAAACTATATTTTAGTATTGACTTAAAACAGGTATAATAAACGGAGGTTAAAGTCTTCAGCGATTTCAAGGTCAGTAATGCGCAAATTGCATAACGTGTAGAGCTAAGTTTAGGCATGATAAGACGAACGTGAGGCTTTCCAACTCAGGTGCTTATTTATCTCTTTGTAGATTTAGGAAGTTAATGAATGCAATGCTTTAGTTGTGAGATCATTTATATAAATTAAAAAAAAAACGAATAGGTGTTGGAATTACACTAATATAGGTGTGTCTGGATTAAAATGGATGCGGCAGGAGTTTAAGTGTAAGTACTTATTTATCCTGAAATGTTAGTTTTAAGTTACCAGAGTAATTGACTAGTGTGGAAAAGCATGAGTCTTGAGCTAAGTGGTGCAACAAGGCGGAAATAACCGTCATATGGGAAACCCGTCACGATAATGAATGGAAATATGACATTTTAAGTAGCATAGGATTTAAACTGAATTAAGTGCGAGTGGTCAGCATTTTGGCATCTCAACCCAAAGGTCTCGGGTTCGATTCTTTAGCAGGTGGTGGAATTTGTCGAATTAAAATCTTTCCCTACCTCTGCAGGGTCTGGAAGTATGCACTTAGGAGTGAATGTGACTGTGTTTCCTGTTAAAAATGATTAAAACCCAGCGTTAAAAGAACTTAGAGTCAACGTAAAACCCAATGTTAAAAGAACCTAGAGTCAACGAGTGGTTTCTCAAGGCAATTTTAATAATATCCTAGTAATATTAATGTGAGGAATAAAACCATTTCTTAAAGTGCGTTAAGCTTGGAATCGCCCGAGCATCGGCATTCAAATTTGGTATAATATGCATAGTTTTAACGGATGCGCCACTGAAAACACTATTTCCTAAATTGTTCAGTCATTTGGCGAATATTTAATCCAAAGTTTGTCTTACGTAAACATTGAACGGTTTTATATTTTGTTTCGGTATCTTCAGTTTTCAAGTTAATGAGCTCAAAAAACGAGCTTATTGTACTATGTCAAATGTCGAAAGTTTAAAAAATAATATTTATTTTAAATAACTATTTTAATTGTCTGTTCATAGCGTACACAATTGGCGTATTTTTATTTATAGCTTTAGTTTAGAAACTTTTGTTTAAAAAAGCTATCATTGTAAATTTCTATTACATTTCCCTTTTGCTTTAAAAATCAGTTACTCAGAAAGCCGTGGGAACGTGAAAAAATTATAAGACAGTTATGATTGCTTCAGTTTTTAGAATATGCATGCAAATTTTCATAACTTTTGGATCAAAATTCAATCGTGTGGTGCATTTTTAACGAGCAAAATTGCTGAGAAAAGGAACCCAAAACCTCAAATGTTGAAATAAAATGCATTTTAATTCCATTTTGTTACCTTACTGAATATAAGGGTAAACAATAATATCAAAATTGAAATTATAACTTCTGAATGGTTTTTGGACGTGCAATCCGCAAATTCATTTTTCCGAGATTTTCACGAAATTTCAGTGGTGCATTCACTTAATAAAGTTGTCTTGCAAACTTGAGCAACCTCACCGAAGAAAGAACAATAACAGGAGTGTTTACCAGGCTGCAGGAAAGAAAGGTTTCCAAGAAATATATCCCTGCATAGACATTTCACTAATGATGTGCCTTTGTACCGCGGTCTCTTAACTGTAGTGTGTTGGAGAATTCTTTGCGTTCTCATGGAAAAAAAAGAACAAAACACAACCTCACTACAGCGACGAATTTTGCTCCAAATTGTCCGCACATCTTAACACGTCAACTTAATTCAAAATGTAGTTGGAGTACAACATTTGATTACTTTGGGTCTGTAAATAAATATGTGAATAACTGTCATTGCAGAAAATAACGTACTAGCATAATAAAACTGTAACAAAAAAATCAGGTAACTTGTTTTTTAATAAAACAATTATTCCAGAAACCGTCATTTTAATTGACTAATTCGTTTATTGTATTTTCAAACTAGAATTGCCAGTTTCATAGATATGTGTCTAAAATACTTTGTCCTTAAGCTATATGGCATTTTAATTATCTTCTCCAAGAAGAGGGGTCTTCTAATGGGTCGCGAAATGAAGAAAATCAAATATCTCACTTCATTTTTTCCCCTCGAAAATAACACAAGTTTATAAGCGTAATGAATTTGAGGAGTTAGGTTAACAAAACTTCGATAGGAATATAATTAAGAAGTCAGATCAGCTTTCGTGTACACCAGTTCCCATTGAAAACATTATTGTAACGATCGCGTTACAAGCATAGGAACAGGTACTGTATTTGTTTTATTTACACTGCAGAAAAAGCAGTTCCATTATTGGGTTTCAAAACATCAAATGATATCTAAGTTGTGATAGAGTGAGGGGAAGAGTGTGCAGGCGATGCAAGCGAAGAGAATGAGAGGGAGAAGGTATGAAACAGGAAAGGAAGAGAGGAAAATACACAGTTGGAGGGAGAGAATATGAAGGGGAGAGGTAAAGAAAGCGGGGAAGAGAAGGTGTGAGGATGACGGAAGGAGAGAGAATGAGAGAGGAGAACGTATGAGACGGGAAATAGGGAGAGGAAGAGAGTGAAGAGGGTGGGAAAGGCGCAGTTGAAGGGTGAGAATGAGGTAGGTAGAGAAAATGGAAGAGACACTCACATATACGTAACAACCCGTAAAGTTTTTTCATATACCATTAAATGAGATACTTTTTACTATTGGTCTTAGCTTGACTGAAAATTAGTAGTAAGTTTAGGCGCGTTTCTGGGTTATATTTTGATACGAGGGTTAATTTTCCGATCTCTGCTAAATTAAAATCTATGACATAACACCGATGCCTATTTCTTTTCGGACTATCACCTCCCCTTCTCGATATATAGCTGCATTCCCCGGTACAAATCGTGGATGCACCCTCGCCTTCCGTCTTCAGTATTTAGCAGCTTGCTCTTAAGAGGGACAGCGTCTTGGGTACGCGCGAAATGACGGCCTCTCTACTTTTCCTTTATTGTTGGAAACAGGAAAAGTAGGTTAGGACCAGATACGGACACATTTCATTTCCAAATTCTTGCAAGAATTTCTCTTTCCAATGCAGTTTATGCAGAGACATTGTCATGGTGAAGCAAAATTCCTCGCAATCCGGCCTTCTCTCACCCAGTGTTCTGAAGATTCCGGAGGGAGGGGGCAACTGAATAACCATTTGACAATGATCTCTTTGATTCTTCAACTGAAATTGTAGCAAAATGACCACTTACACTGCTATCCATTTTCGACCTATGCTCCGGTATCTTTTCACCTTAACAGGAAGATCACTTGAGAGAACTGAAATCGCCGACTGTCGCTGATTCTG
The DNA here is from genome assembly GCA_030765065.1 of Deroplatys truncata. Lineage (NCBI taxonomy): Eukaryota > Metazoa > Arthropoda > Insecta > Mantodea > Mantidae > Deroplatys > Deroplatys truncata. Next base: position 199,044,926 of record CM060978.1, read on the forward strand.
GATCATACTAAAAAATGCAGCTTTTCGTCCCCTGTAATGATTGTTCTCTCTCGCTGTAAGTTACTCGCGAACTTTCTCAGATCAGTTTTCAACAGGGATTCCAACGAGTTTTGTTTCCTTCTGTTACGCTGTTCCTGGATGTCCTGTGTGTTTTTCCTTGTCTGAATTCCGCAAACCAGTCGTAAACTGTGGTGCGTGAAGAAGCAGTGTGATAAACCTCTCTAAGTCTTCCAAGCATTCGCATTGGCGGACGCACGCTTAGCACGAAAACAATTATTTATTACTTCTTTGCATCTCCAACAATATAAGTTGCGTGCAACTTAATGCGTTATCTACTATAAGAACTTTTTTTTTCAGTGCTGCCAATACTAAACTTGTATCTCTCATAGTTCTTTGGAATTCGGAAAATTTAACGTGACCTTAATATTGCACTATTCCTCAAAATAGCATGACACTATAGTTATGCCATTATCCAATAGAACTATTAACTCCATGTTTAGAAGCATCTAATTTGAATATTTATTTCGTTAGAGCTAATTTTCCGCCCCTCTCTCACCTAATCCATTGGTCTGGTCATAGACTCAACTATAATAATTAAATACGTGAAAACTAGCCACTTCTGAAGTTCTTTCACTTATTTAGATAATATAATTCAAAGTAAATAGGGCATTATGATCTTTAAAGAAAATAGGTGTTGAAAGTACGCATTTCCTATTAGATATTTATTGTGATTAATTTAAACTGGCTAGAAGCACGAGTCTCGTTCGAGAGCAGCCCTAGGAATCTCTCCGAATTCACATCGGAGCAGAAAATCGAGCAGCTATTAGCTCAGAACTATTTTTTAAACCTGAAACACGTTTGACGTTATGTTTAACAGCCTTTCGCTAAGCGCCAGTGTGAAATTCGGGCATTCATGCATTTTGTTTTCTCACGATCTATAAATCAAGGTAATAAAATAGAATCGCACATAAAATAAATACGTATGATATTAATAAATAACAAAACTGCCAGTTTTCTAATGGTTGAAAGTTAAAGTTAATATATATATATATATATATATATATATATATTAAGTATAATAACGTGACATGGAAGAATGGGCAGAGGCAGTGCAGAAACATAAATAGTAGCACGAGAGAAATCGTCTGAGGAATCTATGAAGCTCAGATTCCAGCATCAAAGGACTTTTAGTCAGTTTGTTCCAAGTGCAAATCTGGTTCGTATTTGACTCTTAATTTTTCGGGCAAAATTGTTTTTATCCGTTCCCTTTTCTCTGAGAGCATAGTAATAAAAATATGAAAAGAAAAAAAATGTGTTACATTCACATGCCTTTCTCTACCCATTAGCCCCTACACATATTCTTACGAAAGATTATTTTTCTATTTCATGTTAATCCAGAAAAACCTTCACAGAAATACTTTCATTACACATTTTGCTGTAGGTACCAAGGATGGCCAGTATCGATAGTCAGAGGTTTAAAAGCGAGCTGCTGTATGCTGGCCTTGAAATTCCATACTCTTTCCATGACATCACAAGAAACAACTGAATAGCAACAGAAGTTAAAAATCTGATATGTTGCATTCACATTACTTTCTCTACTTAGTCTCCGAGAAACTCTTCTTACAAAAGCTTGTTCTATTTCTTGTTAATCGAGATAAAGTTATATTTCGGTGTAGGTATAGACTAAAGCGATAGTCAGATTTTTAAAATGCGTGTCGGTATGTGTTACTTTGAAATTTCATTCTCCTTGATTGACCACGAGGAGGACTGGTAGCAATAGTGACTAAGCACTTGAAAAAGTGGCACAAACTCTTTTGACAAATTGTGTGCCTTAAAGACATACACATTTTTTTATGCATTACGATTCTATCTCTTACTGTTAGCCAATAATTATACAAAAGTTATTCAGAATGAGGATCTCGCAAGCTATTCGCAGGAAAATTAGAGTTATTCATTTTATATTTTATGCAGATGTATTAAACACATTTTAATCAATATCGCTAGAACTATTTTTGAGAAAATCGAACATTTTACCATGTAAATGGTAGTTTGGGGTGGTGGATTTTCTTGAAAATCTTCGTGTCGCTTTCTTGGAAGATGCTGAACTTAAATGCCAAGTTGGGTATGAAGACGTAACAAGCTAGTCCCAGAAAATTCATATCTGCATTTATCATGAAAATACCTTAAATATTGTAATAAAAGTCGTAGAGCCATTTGAGAGAATAACAAATACGAGTTCAGTGTGAAGTATATTTTGGGGTGATAAACTACGTGATCAAAAGTATCCGGACACCTGGCTGAAAATGACGTACAAGTTCGTGGCGCCCTCCATCGGTAATGCTGGAAGTCAATATGGTGTTGGCCCACCCTTAACCTTGGTGACACCGTTCACTCTCGCAGGCATACTTTCAATCAGGAGCTGGAAGGTTTCTTGGGGAATGGCAGCCCATTCTTCACGGAGTGTGGAACTGAGGAGAGGTATCGATGTAGGTCGGTGAGGCCTGGTACGAAGTCAGCGTTCCAAAACATCCCAAAGGTGTTCTACAGGATTCAAGTCAGGACTCTGTGCAGACCAGTCCATTACAGGGATGTTATTGTGTAACCACTCCGCCACAGCCCGTGCAGTATGAACAGGTGCTCGATCGTGTTAAAGATGCAATCGCCATCCCCGAATTGCTCTTCAACAGTAGTAAGCAAGAAGGTGCTTAAAATATCAATGTAGATCTGCGCTGTGCTCGTGCCACGCAAAACAACAAGGGGTGCAAGCCCCCTCCAAGAAAAACACGACCACACCATAAAACCTTCACCTCCGAATTTCACTGTTGGCACTACACACGCTGGCAGATGACGTTCACCGGGCATTCGCCATACCCACACCCTGACATCAGATCGCCACATTGTGTACCGTGATTCGTCATTCCACACGTTTTGCCACTGTTCAATCGTGTAATGTTGACGCTCCTTACACCAAGCGAGGCGTCGTTTGGCATTTTCCTGCGTGATGTGTGGCTTATGAGCAGCCGCTCGACCATGGAATCCAAGGTTTCTCACCTCACGCTTAACTCATATTACTTGGAGCAGATCCTGATGCAGTTTGGAATTCCTGTGTGATGGTCTGGATAGGTGTCTGCCTATTACTCTTTACGACCCTCTTCAAATGTCGGCGGTCTCTGTCAGTCAACAGACAAGGTCGGCCTGTACGCTTTTGTGCTGTACATGTCCCTTCATGTTTCCACTTCACTATCACATCAGAGACAGTGTTCCTAAGGATGTTTAGGAGAGTGGAAATCTCGCATACAGACTTCTGACACAAGTGACACCCAATCATAACCATGTTCGAAGTCCGTGAGTTCCTCGGAGCGTCCCATTCTGCTGTTTCACGATGTCTAATGACTACTGAGGTCGCGGATAATGAGTATCAGGCAGTAGGTGGCAGCACAATGCACCTAAGATGAAAAACGTATGTTTGTGGGGGTGTCCGGATACTTTTGATCACATACTGTATTTTCTTGAAAATCTCCGTGTCTCGTCTTTGGAAGAATCTGAATTTAAATACCTAGATTGGTATTTATCGGAATTTTCGTTTTGGAATTACGTTGTTCACACACACGCACGCGTACACACCCACGCGCGCGCATGTTGCTAATTTTTTTTAATTCAAGTATTTTAAAAAAACAGGTATTTCCGGTGGAAGCTCGATATCGAATTTTTGGGGGAAGTAATACTTCCTGTACTTATTAGGTACGTAGTAGAGAATGTAAAAAAGAATTGCTAAGTTCCTTTACAAATGCCACATGACAATTCAAGGTACGAGAACTTAGATATAACGAATGTTTCGAAAACGGCTAATGCTATGAAAGTTATTTGACATTAAATTGCACCTTTGAATGAGCGCTGCAATTTTTAATGTAGTAAAGTTTTGAATATCACTATTTACTTGTAACAAAACTATACAAAATTCATTCAGAATGGAAAGGACTTAACAGACTGTTCACAGAAAATTCAAGTTATGCATCTTATTAATTCATGCAGATATCTTTAACATATGGCGTTTTAATCAACATTAGAGCCATTTTTGTAAAAAGAAAAATAACGAAATGTTTTATTTATAAAGGGTAATTGCGGGTGCGGGATTTCCTTAGAAATCTTCGCCCTGTAAACTTAACAGTATCTGACTCAAAAGGAAATTTCGTACACTCTCGCGCACGCGCAGAGCATGTTATTACACTGGCATTCTTATTATCCCTGCAATTAAACTCGTTCAAGATAACTACAGGTTTAGACTTGAAGTTAGCTGTGGCTGTGTTGTATTCTTTTTTGGAGCAATTTCATATGTTAATGCATATATTGCATACATGTAGCACATTTCCCGTATTAATATGTTCCTTGATCCATTTTCTTTGTAGTCATTTATAACCATAGTGAATATAATGAAATTTCGCCGTTTTCCTTTAACTAATGCTGATATCATTAGTTTGAAAAGTACTTTAGTTGCAATAGAGTTATTAGTTTTGAATCCTTGGAGGATTGGCCTCCCGCTTCTCCCTTCCTCATGCTTACGATTATTATAAAACGTGCTTAAAATGCTCTAAATGCGTTACTTTCTGAAGGACTGCAACATTGATTTGTGTAGTTAAAATGTAAAGAATTAAATAGTTCATAATTGTATACAATGTCCGCTCCATAACCAAAGTAACTGATTCACCTAAAAAATAGTGCCTTAGATTTATTCGACTAGACCTCTGTTGCTTCACAAGGGAATCTATCCTTTTTTAGTTTTCATTTTTAATAACTTGTCCTGTTAATATTTGTTAAAACAATAGAAAAATTATTCAAATAATAACAGAAAACTGGAAATCATATTATAATTGATGAAAACATGGGACTAAAATCCATTTAATATTAATAAATTTGTAATCAGGCAAAACAATGAATAAATGGAAACACAAGAATGGAAAAACTGAAGGAAAATGTTGCAAGCTTTCATTATTTTTGAGTTGGTTTTAATTTCTGTGTTACTTTCTTTCTCTTATCAAGTGAATTTAATTCTATTTTGGATTTTTAGTGCAATTGAAAACATCTAAATTGCTTAGATTTCCAGACACATCCCTTTCTAAGAGAGAATGATTGCAAAATACAAATTCAGGATTTGTTTTCGTACTACTTCTGCGGTCTAGATTAACATGCTAGCACCTAAATCGAAAGCCCCGGGTTTGATTCCCGACTGAATGGTTTCCTTTTTTTAGGATCCTGTACTTCATAAAGTCTGAATACACGAAAGAAAAATGGATGTGGGTGTTATTCAAAGTTAAAAACATGTCTTTTGGTATGTACATGCGAGAAGCGCATTATTGCAGCATACGGTTTCTTGTATGGTTGTATATTTTATGTTACGTTGAGTGCTTAGAAATGAGAATCTGTCATGGATTTAGCGTAATAAATAGATCATTAAAAGTCTAGAATTAGATATAAAAAAACACACACACATGCACACATTCAAAAGCGTAACGATGCGGTAGAGAGACTGAAAATGTGACTAGCCATGGTTGCATCTTTTGTTCAAACAGCAGAAACTTTAGTCTCCGGAGATATGAGGTGCTCACAGTATTCAAATAAATTTTTCTTGCCGCCCTGATTCTTGAAGCTCCTGTTCTCGAGTATCCGTATCGGGAAGACTAGAAAAAGCATGATGGTTAAAAAAGTAATAAAATGCAGTGAAAGTCCCGTGAACTGAGAAAGCATTTTTGGGAAAAAGTCTGAGCGAGGAAGAACAGTATAACTCAAAAGCGGAAGCTCCTTTGAATATCAGAATTAAAGTTCATCTGTCAAGGTCACCATGCTAAAATTTTCGCGGTATTTCCTCTGCTACAAACAACCCTTATGTAAAAGACATTGTATTATTTTTGTTTTCGCGAAAACTATTCAAAATTATTTTGATTAAAATGTGAACATTTTGAGATATTGGCACGGATTTTAAAATGTATATCTTCAGTTTTGTTTAATTACCCTTTGAAGTGTTCGTTTTGTTTTTAAAGAATTTTATAAAACTGGAAAACTATAAGAAAAACACGAAAACAGAAGAAATACAGACCAATAAAAATATGCAATTGGTATGGAACAACTGTCTTGTATGATAGGCGTTTTCGAGTTATTTTGCGTTTCATTTGTTTAAGCATTACTCTTTTGAAATGTTATGCCCATCTTCTGGTTCCCTCAATTAAATAATGGATGCACAGGGTATTGCATTCCACCCAAAAATTCAATACCAAGATTTCACTGGAAATACATGTTTTGAGGTGCCCTCAATGCAAATAAAGCAGTTTTAAAAACATGTCCGTGTGTGTGTGTGTTTGTGTCTGTGAACAGCATAACTCAAAAATGAAAAGTCGGTTAAACACAAAAATTGGTATTTGAGTTTAGTATCGTCCAGGGATGCGACACAAGATTCTCAAGAAAATCCTCCCACCCCAACTAGCCATTACATGGAACATTTTTCGAAAACTTTGCTTTTCTAAAAATGGCTCTACGATTTTGATTAAAATGCCATATATGAAAGATATTTACATGACATAGTGTATATCTTGAATTTTCTGGGAATAGCCTAGGAAGTCCTCTTTATTCGGAAGTAATTTTGTATTATCTTGCAGGACTTGTAAACGTTAAGCAATCGACGAAAACGTAGCGCACAAAAAATATAGATCTCTTTAAAACACACAATATACCTTTTTTTTGTGGCATAAGCCGTTTCTGAGATATCCGTCACCAAAGGTTCGAATGGTTCAATACTGGTCATTCTTTCAAAGTTCCATCGATTTTCACTTGTTTCTCGCGATTACGTGGAAATGGTATGGAATTTTAAGGTCAGCATATAGCGTCCAGTTCTTGAACATTTGACTATCGCTGTTCACTTTGCATTTATAATGAAATGTGTAATGTAGCCTTTTTTACTTTCTCTACTACGTATAGTAAGTAGGGGAAGTATTGCATTCCACCCAAAAATTCGATACCGAGATTTCACCGGAAATACATGTTTTGAGACCTCCTGAATCCAAAAAAAGCATTTTTGGAAACATGTCCGTGTGTGTGTCTGTGTGTGTGTGTGTGTGTGTGTGTGTCTGTGTGTGTGTCTGTGAACAGCATAACTCAAAAACGAACAGTCAGATAAGCACCAAACTTGGTATTTAGGTTCCGTATCTTCCAGAGATGCGACACGAAGGTTTTCAAGAAAATCCCCCCACCCCAGACTACCCTTTACATGGAAGATTTTTCGAAAATTTTAATTTTCTCAAAAATGGCTCTAACGATTTTGATGAAAATATCATATGTTTAAGATAATGTCATTTGAAATGAAATGTATATCTCGAATTTTCTGGGAATGTCTCCAAAAGTCTTCTTCATTGTGAACGACTTTTGCATAACTGGTAAACCATAAGAGATAGACAAAATTTTACTACACAAAAAATGTAGATCGCGTTAAAATACATAACTTATGTCATATACATTTCTTTTGTTGAGTGAACCGTTTTCGAGATATTGCTTGTTATTCCCTTAAATTTTCCAATACTTATACTTTTTCTCAAATTCGTTATTCATTTTTTTATGTCCTGGACTTGCAAAGAGAATGGAATGCGCCGCATAGCAACCAGCGTTAAAATATTTGACTATCGCTTAAAAGCTACCATATTCCCCTTGCATCTACATGAAAATTACTAATAAGATTGACATCTCGATATCTCGATTAAGATGAAGCATATGGAGAATAGGCGTTTGTAAAAATAGATTGTACAAGAGTAGAGAAAGTCATGTGAATGTAACACATCAGATTTTTTTATGTCCTGGACATGCAAAGAGAATGGAATGCGCCACATAGCAACCAGCGTTAAAATATTTGACTATCGCTTAAAACCTAGCATATTCCCTTTGCATCTACATGAAAATTACCAATAAGATTGACATCTCGATATCTCGATTAACATGAAGCATATGGAGAATAAGCGTTTGTAAAAATAGTTTGTACAAGAGTAGAGAAAGTCATGTGAGTGTAACACATCAGATTTTTTTCTTTTTTGTTGCAAAGGTTTATTTGGATTAAAAATGTAGTGGATAGAAAGCTAAGCTTTAGTAAGTTAGAGGGTATAGAAAGTCATGTGAATGTATCACATCAGATTTTTCAACATTAGACTGTCGCTCCAGCAACAAAATATTGAAGTTATTTCTGGCGAATATTTAACATGATTAGCAGGGAATTGGTGAAAATATTTATGTGTTATATTCACATAACCTCTCTAACCTCTAGCGTTTGTTTGTGGGTATTCAAATTATTCTTGCCAAAGTTTTTTTTCTATTATTTAATTTTAATCGAGATAAACCTTTGCAGAAATAGCAGGCTACTGTATTACATATTTCGTTACAATACAAAGAGAATAGCGATAGTCAGATGTTTTAAGAACTGGATGCTAGATGTAGGCTTTAAAATTCCAGAAAATTGAAGTGACTTGTAAAGAATGACTAAGTATTGAACAAATCGAACCATTAATAACGGATATCTCGGAAATGCTGTTGTAAAAATTGTGTGTTTTAAAGAGATCTACATGTTTTGTGTAATGCATTTTTCTCTATCACTTAATGTTTACCAGTTATATAAGATTATACAACATTCTTCCGAATAAAGAGGACTTCATAGGCTATTCCCAGAAAATTCAAGATATATATTTTTATTTGTTGTGTAAATACCTTTAATATAGGCATTTTAATTAAAACCTTTAGAGCATTTTTTAGAAAAAAAAATCCAAAAATGTTTTATGTGAAGAGTAGTTTCAGGGGATTTTCTTCAAAATCTTAGTGTTGCATTCTTGGAAGGTACTAAACCGAAATTCCAAGTTTGATATTTGTCAGACTTTTCGTTTTTGAGTTGTATTCTCTCTCTCTCACACACACACACACATGGATATTTTTATAAAAATGCTTTTTTTATCCAAGGGACCGCAAAACATGTATTTCCGGTGAAATCTGCGTATGGAATTTTTGGGTGGAATGCAATACCATTACTACTTTGTGCGTGGTACAGAAAGTAATAAGACTTTGAATGAATAGTTTGTTGAACAGCTATGAAAGCAAATAACTACTTCACATATTTTTAGTTTATGTAAATTTTAAATATACTAATTTGGGTAAAAGTACTCTTTTACCTCAAGGTTTATTGCTATATGTGCGCCGTTAACCTGACCTGTGTTGGACACATTACGTAACAAAACGCCATGGTGGAAAAATTTGTCTGTGGTGCCAAACAGAAATCTTAAAACTGAACTTGTCAAAGCCAATCTGTTTACATCTCTTAATTCGTTATTGCCATATTCCCGCACACGAAGGTTTTACGAGAGGTGGTGAGATACTTGTGTGCGTTAGTGTAAGTTATTAGTAACATGTTCCGGAAATATTTTCATGTTACTCATTAAACAAGAGGACCGAGAGCAGGCCTTTGTTGGTACAGTTCCCTCAAGCTTGATTCGATTGCTGACAGCAGAGAAAGATGTTGCGGCGACCTGCGTTGTACTTCAGTGCATGGAAGTGAACGAAAATGGCATGACGACGGATAGCGACAAATTAAAATTAGCTGCCGCAGCATACATTTACATACACAGCACATCGGAGCAACTCTTGACCTTGGTGAGTATCATTCAGTCACAGATGTCTGTAGTTCGCTGCAATGTAACCGGTTGCTCATTGACGGGTTCACCTCTACCCAGTAACGCTTAGCTTATCAAACTATTCACAGAGCGAGCGAGATTTAGAGAAAATTCCACTTTCAGCATAATATGTACATTGATTTATTTCTTACTGAGAAAAAACCCACCTGACATTGCGTTAACCAGGGGCATTTCTCTCTCTCTCTCCCTCTCTCTCATCCTACCTCCCTTGTGTGATGTTTAGAAAACCGGTAATAAAGTTTTCTGTTCTGGGATTTTAATAATAATTAAAACAACCAAAGTTGGCATTTAAGTTCAGCGTCTTTCAAGAATGTGACACGATCTTCAAGATAATACTCTAACCCCGAGCTACCCTTATATAGAGAAAGTTTTCATTATTATTTCAAAAATGCCGCTAAAGATTTTGATTAAAATACCTCATGTTTAAGATATTTGCATGACAAATAAACGCATATCTTGAATTTTTTAGAACAGCCTGTGGATCCTCTTCACTCTGAATGACTTTTGTATAATTGGTAAACCGTAGGAGATGTGTGTGTGTGTGTATAATGTTACTGCGCAAGAAATGCAGACCTCATTAAAGCACACAGTTTGTCAAAAATGTTTTTTTTTGACGGTAACCATTTTCGATATATTGTTTATTATTGATTTGAATTTTCAAATACCTACTTACTTTTCACACACACCCACACACACCATCACATGAATATTTTTTAAAAAATGCCTTTTTTCTCTTTTTTTTTTTTACTCAGAGCCTCAAAATGTGTATTTCCGGTAAAATCTCGTATGAAATTTTTGGGTGAATGCAATACCTCCTCTTTCTACTTATAGGCAAGTAGTAGCGAAAGTAAAAGTACATTTTTAGAAAAGGGTCCCATAACTCAAAAATAAAACGGGATAAATACCAAAGTTCATGCTTAAATCAGGCAGCATTTTAGGAAGTGAGGCGAAAAATTTCTGATAACATTTTTACCCTAAACAACCTTCGACAGAAAAATCCTTATTTTTGCTTTCTCAAAAAGGCTAACGATTTTTATTAAAATAGAATTCTTGGGATATTGGTGTGCCAGATAGTTTATATCCTGCATTTTATGTTAATCTTCGAAATTCCCATTCTTTTTTAATTTTGCATAATACATAATTGCAGAACTTCAAATTACTACATACTGGTGTGCAAATACAACATTAGCAGAGGTAAAAGCAGTGTGATTGCTACACGCTGTTTTTTTTATGTACAAATTTTAGCAGGTGTCTTAAGTTGTGATATGTTTTTCTGTCAGCTGTCTAAAAGTCCTAAATTGAACTGTTGAATCAGACTTGAAGGATTCAATGCCACGGCAGAGACTCGAACCACGGTTCTTCACATTTTTGTAGCATTTTATTTTGCACCGTTTCCTCGCGCCATTCTATAACAGCTCAGTTCTCCGCTATTTTCCAGGAAGCTGCATAACTACGATGTTGATTATAAATTAAAGCCTTTCCGGAATCACTTGCTGGCGTACCCTGGATTCATGTCAAAGAAACGCGCATAAAAAGGCCTGTTCTATATGAGTTAAACGTTAAAGTATTTTATTGAAATGTGTTTGCTTTGCATATTAAGGTATGTAGTAGTGCATGCTGTGTCTGACATTCGCTAATTTGCGCATAGACAGGTAAATGAATCAATCAGTTGCAGGAACGTGGCCGAGAACTGACATGCAGACGAATCACTTCATCGATGTATTTTTAAAATTAAGTGTTCAGTAACTTACAGAGCTATAACTTTGAGTCAGTTTATCCCTATAACCATTTCACCGATTTACACTCATAATGAGTTGTTCAAATAAAGTACAGTGTGGCAAGAAACTTTCTCCGCAGCGACTCCATGTTGGATAGGTGCCAGCAGCAGCAACTACTGGTAACACGAGTTGCAGCTCGTAAGAAAACAAAACAATACGTAAATTCTGTAAAAGACCACAACCATAACAAATATTGGAAGTGGTGTTCTTGTTGTTGAAGGCATACTTAAAATACATTTACACATTTTGGAGGGCTTTCGCTAATGTTTATTGCATGATCGACTGCAAATAATTAAGAATAGTCGTTTTTGAGTTCATTGTTTTTGGATTATTTATGTATGCCCACAAAATTTTCCATGCCCCAAAGGAAGCAATCCGATAGAGTAAAATCTGGGGACCATTGTGACCAGTCTCATTAGTTATCTCCTCCCCCCCCCAAATTTGGTTGAAACTGCTCAATTTCTTCTTCCTTCGGTTGAGCAATAAATGTGTAAATTAACATCCGAATTCACATATCTGTTAAATAAGATCGGCCCTGTAATTCGCCCTCGTGATATGGCAACACACTCATCGAATTTCTACGGATGTAGTGGTGCTTTTCTTATTTCATTAGAATTGTCTGAAGACCTAACTTGAGATTCTACATAGCCGGATAAGTGAAACTTCTCATCTTTAAGAAAATTTACGAGATTTTCAGGTTCAAGTCCATGTCGTTTTATGTGTATTTGGGGCCATTCACAAACCTCTAATCACTTTCGTTTGACGAACCATGGTAATACTGTAAGATTTCAGTTGAATTTTTTTTTTTTTTTACAGTTTTATGTGCTTTCCTTTGATGCTAATTTGCACATTGACTTTGTGGGACTGCGGAACATTATATCAAAATTGATAAAATATGTTACGTGCGTTAAATTCGTTGGGCTGCCTATTCTCGGTGCGTTATGAACTTCGCCGGTCATAAGAAATTTATTTATCAACCCATGTGGAGTATCGTGATTTGTTTAACTGGAATTGGGAAAACTGGTAATAAATGTTAGTTTTACACTTTCAGCAAAGCATTCGCCCTCGCGAAGACATCAGTGTTCTATTGCAGTGTTACAGTATTCTGTCTAAACTCAAGCACTTTTCAACTTAAAGTGACCATACCAAGACAGTTTTCCGCACACATTCTACAGTTTATGATATCCACTGAAGAAAATGCAAATGACCCTGCCCTAACGGCCGCTATCAACTTACACCATCTTTAGCAGCAGGCCATAACTCGACTCGGTGCAAAGCAAATTCCCTAGCGCACTACTTTGTTCATGAAGTATTGAAACCTTAAACTGGGTAAACATTTGCGAGCCGAACATCGTCGGGAGCTGTATCCATTTATTTTGCCGAATTCCTTAGCGTGATTCGAGTCTGACTTTGCCACGTGCAAACATGGCAGTGCACGTAGACATGCTCGCCGTGATGCACTGCTGTTCGGTTTCCCCTTGTCACCCATTTCTGCATTTCTCTTGCGTGTGGACGTGTACACTATACAGAGCTTGAGTGCATGCCAAATTATTTGAATCCCGCCTTCTATGCGACACTTCCTTAGCTGGTGGTGCGCTCTAATGTTCGCCATGAGGGGCTGGGATTGAAAGCTATTCAGCTTGAGCAGCGTCGCGAGCATATCCTTTTCGACTTGTAAGTGGCGCAGCTCCCGACGGTGCCTCGCTCACCTATCTGTACCAGCTCAACAAAGCTGACCAGTTCGACTTAGTTCACCATAGCTCACTGTTTAAACAACTAGAAGTGTACTGTAGTTTTTTTATTTGGTGACAGCAAAAATCAGTGAAAGTCCTTTAAATGTTCTGGCAAGAAGCTGACATTATGAAACAGCTCCAGTGTACTCCCAGTCGTATTTTTCATACCAGTGCTCAACTGGACGATATCAGGGAGCGAATGAAATTAGGAATGAGTTGGTGGTCGTTATGAACCATTAGTTTATTTAACATGACTGGTTAGTTTATAGCAGTAAAGCTTTCAGGTTCTAATAATCACGAAGAACAAGGAAATGTAATTGAGATGTGGTAATCCATTTGTGAAGCTACTTGCAGATTAAGTATTTTGGCTGGTAACACATTACAGATCACCTGCATTGATTAAAATATCGAAATGCAAGTTTTAAACTCGCCATAAACACTTAAAGATATGTGCTATTTCAATAATAACAAGTTGATTCTTGTGAGTTCTTCAGCGTGTTACATGCACACGTACAGAGAATATCGGGATTAACATTCATGGAGATTTTCAGAAGCAAATAATCGCGATCTTTTGCTTCTAGTTCTGCCATAAATATTTTATTCAAAATATATGGAATTAAACTGATTATAAAACAACCATCTCTGGATTAATGCTAAATCTCAAAACATATATCCAAGGCCTTTTCTGCAAAGGGTTATATCTATGGCGTGAAAAAAGGAAAACTATTTTCTTGTAGTACCTACGAGGGCGTTTATTGAACTTTTTTAGATAGCTTAATGGAAATGGAAATTTGTTTATATTTGACAGCTACTTTCTAATGTTTTGCGAGTTGATTGACGTTTAGTTTGTACAATTTGCTCTAATTGTTTGTTAATTATCATAATTTAAAGATTTTGTGTTCACCCAAAAAATGAATTTGACCAGAAAAGATTTTTCCGGGCTGTGATTTTTTTAGGACCTCAAATTGTCATTAACGCCTAAACAATATGAAGATCGACTTGGAAATAAATTAGGCGAAGGAGCCCCAACTAAGGCAACTATTTATAATTTGTACAGACGGATTCAAAAGAGATCGACTTTTTCTTAGTGGTGAATTTCGTGAAGGACGTCCAAGAACTCCCGTTACTGATGAAAATATTGCAGCTGTTCTAGCTGTTCGACGGACATCGCATGAATTTATTCAAGCGACATTGAGCATTGGTATGAGTCAAACCCAAAACATTTTACATCAGCAGTTAGACATAGAAAATTTTGTTGTCGATGGATTCTACATAAACTAACTCCCGATCAAAAACAACAGCGCATTGTTTGGTACAGAAAAACTCTGGAGAAATTCCAAGAATTTGGTTTGGAACATCGTTACTGGTGATGAATCTTAGGTTTATTGTTATGATCCCGAAGAGAAAAGTCAGTCGACTCAATGGGTGTTTTGAACAGAACCTAAGCCTGCAAAAGTCCAAGGAATTCGCAGTGCTGGTAAGAAGATGGTTGCAAGTTTTTTTTTTAAAGCGGGCCATATTGTTACTATAACATTAGAAGATAGACGTACCGTTGTTACCGATTGGTACAAAAAGTCTATTTATTGCAAATTTTTGAAAAAGTTCCTGAAAAATTCCCAAAAGGAAAATGTTACATCATGACAACGCATCATCGCATACAGTAAAACTGAGCATTTGGATGTCCTAAAGGTCAGCACCATGAACCCTCCACCATACAGCCCTGACCTAGCACCTTGTGCATTCTTTTTGTTTTCAAAAATTAAAGATAAAATGCGTGGAATCACTTTTTCGTCATCAGATGAAGCAGTGGAACATTATAAAAACTGGTTTCTGAAGTGCCTCAGGAAGTGTGGCATCATAGCTTTAAGGACTGGTTTCATCCAATGCAAAAATGAATTGATGATAAAGGGGAATATTTTGAAAAATAAAACAATTTAACTTTTTTTTAAAACTAATTCCGGTTTGATTTTCTAAACATTTATTTATATTACAAGTGTATAATCTTGAGGATTATGGTAACGAGTGAATATTTATCACAAATATAATCAAGGTTAAGCACGAGTTATGTGCAACGTTTTAGCAATTCTAATTCCTAAATTATCAATGAGTAATTAATATTACAAACATTATTTAATTTTGGCCTTGATTCTGCTCTATATTATGAAGTTATGATTTCAACAATTAATTTTTTGTTGGCAAGGCGATGTTTACTTGTTTTTGTTAGTGTATAAGGATCTTGAAAGTTTTGATAAAACGCATGTTAATTAAGTAGATCTCAGTTTAGTAGTAAAAGCAGTATGTCGATATCTTCAAATGTATCAAATTTCATAAGTAATATCTGTGGACAAAAAAACTTGCTTTTGTTGAAACTTGCACGGCTTATGCTTACACTAATTGTAGATAAAACCGGGTAGTATTTTGTTTTTAATCTCAAAATGACTGACTACCTTTGTCTGTTAATGAGTAGTGTTTTAATAAGGCTTCTCTCGTATTTGAATGCTGACACGCTTATCAGGGCAACTGAAGCTGCAACTAGCTTATATATGTATAGAAGGCGGCAATAATGTCATTCCTGTCAGTAATGATTATAACACGCATGCTGTAATTAGACGATTATGTATGATTTTGAACGTTGTGACTATCCACTAATAGTACATTTTGCTTGTTTGCTACAAAGATACCTAGGGCTAATGATATAAATATAATACACAGTTAATATTTTAAATTTAATACATTTCACAAGAATCTCGATTTCAATCTCAAATATTTTGGCGCTTGTTTTTTACCTTGTCGTTCATATTTTATTTCTTCGCCTATCATTTGATCTTTGCGTATTTAGGCAGAGCTTGCGTATGAGTTTATGACCATTAAGCTCTTTGTAAAAGAATCAATCAACAGAATAAGTGTTACACATTTTCTTTAACATTATTATTATTATTATTATTATTATTATTACTATTATTATTCATTTGAATAAAATGTCACGTTTATTGTGCACTTGTTAAACTTGTTATATTAATTTTGTTAACATCATTGATCACATTGTTTGGATTGGAAACGTTTGGATATGTGAAGTAATTTTTCCTTTTCTTTTCTAAAGAATTTCGGAGCCAATTAAATAATCCGAAGCCCGTCTCTCTAGGGTGATGGTAGCGTGTCTGCCTCACATTCAAGAGGTCCTGAGTTGGAATCTCGGTTAGGTGAGTTACCCGGATAAGGTATTTTCCCGGGGTTTTCTGAAAAAGATGAACGTCGCGTAACTTTAAGCTTTATGGATCTCGAGTTCATTTGAGCATAATTTCACCTATTTCAGTCATTCATCCCTAACCGGTTAAAGGACGCTAAGCTTTTTTTTTTTAAATAGAAAACATTCCTCCGCTTAATACTTATATCATTTCCTTGCAAGTAACAACGGTGGTTCTACTTTTAGTGCCAGCTGCCACCTCCCAAAGCAGTAGTTTGAAAGATTTTATGAAATATCATTAATGCATATTGAATGCTGTAACGTTGTAAACCACAATAGTAAGTTCTTTCCAGCAGTGTGTAACGATTATAAAATATGAAATTTCATACTCGTTCATTTCCTAGAAATATCAGGTATTTTCTTACAAGAAACTTGTACAGGAATTTGTTGTTTTATGAATGCTGCATCTGGTTTTCTGAGATGTGACATAAACTGACTTCAGCCCCTAAGTAGGTGGTTAAGGTTAGACCTTTGAGATAACGCGGCTCGAAACTTGAGTGCAAGTGCGCCTTTCCTCCCGCTTGAAACGATGCACACCACGCCCTATGCTTCAATATTAACAAACGGAACCCTCTTATCATATCTGACTTTGGTAATATGAATATAAAATCAAGTGATCTGGGAAATTAAAAGCTTAGTTCTGACAAAGTATATTTATTATAAAACCTTAGTCTGTTTACTTTTTCTGGCGCTTACCAATGGCAGATAGAGGAAGCATTGTATTCCCTCAAAATTTGACTGTAATTACTTATTCAAAACTGTTAGGGGGAAAGCCGTCGACTGTTAATGTGAGGAGTGAGGGGGAGAGCAGCATAACTAAAAACGTGTGGGATAAAATACAAAACTTGGTGCTAAGTTCAGCTTCCTCCAGTGATGCGACATGAATATTTTTTTAAAGAAAATCAACCTACAACAAACCACCCCTTACATGGAACATTTTTCGTTAATTGCTCAAAAATGGCTCTTAATGTTTTTATTAAAATACCATACTTTAACACATTTATGACTAAAAAATGTATAGCTTAAGTTTTCTGCTAATAACCTGTGAGGTGAGAGAGAACTTAATACTTGAAAATGCCGGTCAGTTATTTTTGTGTACGTTATACAGTTTTTAAGTACTTCGTCGCTATTCTTTTGTTTCATGCAAAGAGTATGAAATATCAGTGCCAGTACAGGGTTATTCAAAAAGAAGGAACAGATTTTAAATATTCAATTTTAATGAACGACAATAGATAGTGACACATACGACACATCATTGAATAGAGAAAAGTTCAAAGTTTTAAGCCCCACATATTAGTTCCATTCACTGCCTACAGGGGCGCTGGGTTTGGTTACGAGAAAATGGCGATGCCACAGGAAAAGTTCATTTGTGTGCTGTAGTATGCAAAGAGTGAATCCATTGTTTAATTGCAGCGTACATTTCGTTGTAAGTTCAACAACGAGCACCTCGTCATAAAAAATTTACAATTGATACAATAAATTCGTGGAAGATGATTGCGTATGCAAACGGAAAACCACTGGTTGTCCTCGCATAACAATTTGTTATGCGAGGAGAGGGCAAAATAAATAAAATTTTGAACTTTCCTCCATTCAGTGATGTATCGCATGTGTCGCCATCTATTGTCGTTCAATAGAAATAAATATTTAAAGTTTGTTCCTTCTTTTTGAATAACCCTGTATATAACCCCATACTTTTTTTTTAAGATTTTTCTTCACCCTCAACCACCTGCATCCGCATTTTATCTCAACGAAGTATGCAATGAAACAATTTCTGCAAACGTTTATCTCGATTAGCATGAAGTAGATAAAAAAATCACCGTTTTGTGAAAATAGTTTTATAAGGGATATAAAAATAAGCCGTAATGGGTGTACAAAATTGCATGAATGTGACAGACATTTTATTCTTTCAAAAGCGGTTCTTGGCTTTTTTTTTAAAGTAAAATAGTGTAGATTTGATATATTGAAATTACGATTAAAATAAGTATATATGATTTTTGTTTGTGCTTCTGTGTAACAAGGACGTATAAATTGAAAACATGGTTTCGTGTTATACTTAAGTAAACATTCGTTTAGTTGCTATTAATTACTGGCATCCCTCCCAAAAAAACCAACAACGTTTGAATTAATACAAGATTTGGGAAGAAAGCGCCTTCATCATCCATGTTTTTTCCGTTCCATGTTCCATAACCTCTGCAGAAATCCATCTAATTGAGGTAACCAAGCTGCATATTGATTAAGTTTTTAAGTCGCATAATGGTGATCTCCTACTACAGAGGTGCTGTAATTTTAAGTACCCTAAACAACACCAAAGCTAACGAAAATAAAAGTTATACACCCGCAGTTCAAAATACACCTAGTAGAGACAGCAATAGTTATTGAAGCTAATGAATTACAACATAAACATAAGAGAATACGTTCTCACTGATCCCTCAAACATTAGTGGTACCGTGCTAGCCTCTAGTTCCCAAGGTCGCGGCTTCAAACCCGGCGGGGGGCGATGGATTTTTTTCGGGTGTAAAAATCCTTGGCATGGCTTCCTTCGGAAGGGAAGTAAAGTCAGTGGTCCCGTGTCGTAGATTTACGGCACGTAAAAGAACCTCAAGCCTGATAAACAGGCCTCTGAGCAAAATTACCGGTCTTTCACGCCCAACATAGAATGGGACGCTAAGGACCATAGTAGTTAAAGAGCGTCCATAAATAAAAACTTAATTTAATTTTAATTTTCAAACAGGTTCGAATCCAGAATATCAAATGGAAGAATCTGTATGTATTTGGCTAGCAAAACTGTAGTAGAAAACTTGACCACACCGAAAGATAAAGAAGCATCATTCGCCTCCACGTCAGACCTCTACTGACGAAGAACAAAAGAATAATCTCTATTGTCAGCCCAAACATTACAAGTTATATACTTAAAAACACTTGGCTAAGATAGGTATCTCACCTGCATCATCAATAACTCCCCCCCCCCCCAGAGCAGGGATATTTGAACCCGGGTATACCCACATGAGTTTCAGGAGACAAATGTACATTTATCCTGATGACCTAGAAAAGGTACCAGAGCATCTACAGGTAGGCTATAAGGATACACAATACTGGGTTTACTTTTCACCTGACATCCCAGTCTGTTTCCAGTATAAAGCCGAAGGTAATTTAGCTACAATTCCTACAAAGGAAAGCACCGCGCCCCTAGAGGAGGCATATAAACCTGTTCCTTACATTCCCAGAACTGGGTAATAATAAGCATAACCGCAAATATTGCCCTGAAAAGAAAATCGCACAACCTTCAAGAAACAAATCCTGCAGCTGCTGTAAATAACAAATCTCAGCTTGAAAACAATCTCTCAGGAACTTCAGGACCAGCAAATACTTACATACGCCCTAAGTAATTCTCGCCTTCATAAAAATCACACAGGTAATTCAGAATCACCAAATACATATCCTTTAAATTCTTGCAGCAAAACAACAGGAACAACAAATACCCACACCAATAGAAAATGAAACACTAACTCAGACTAACACCGAAGCTCAAATATCAAGAATTAAAAGACCACTTTCACTAACAAGTAGCTCTTTCAATGAAACACGTTTTGAAGGAAGAGTTTCTCAGAGACTACTCTGAATAACTTACACCAGCTCTCCGATTGTAAGCAAATAATAATAATAATAATAATAATAATAATTAATAATAAATAATAAATAAATTAAAAAAAAGTACTGTGATTCGGTCTAGTAAAAAGCCGAGGAAAACGAAGACAATAGTCTACCTAATTTGGATGATCTTGATCCTGCTGTAATACAAGAATCTTCCAAAGAATATGCTCTCAGCTTTACTCAACCAACAGACGTCTTTGAGAAATCAATTGGATATTCCAATATTCACGAGTTAGCAGTTAAATACACAAAAGACATCAATGCACTAATTGTTACTTGTATAAAATTATATCCACATTTCCAAAGCGCAACATAAATAATAGAAGTGCCGGATTTGAAAAGAAACTTCTAGCTGGAATTACAACAGAATCTGTAGGTTAAGAATGAACCTCTCATTTCACTGAAAATAAACAATACATTAAAAACAATAAATATGATGCTACAATGGAACCTTAATGGCTTTCGAAGTCAACTTAATTTGAAGAATTACAACTACTAATCAATAATAATTCACTAGAAATCATAGGTTTAGAAGAAATCAATTTTACCAATTCATATGTTGCTACACTTAATACTACACTGGTTGCAACAGAAGCAGATTGAATTACTTACATGCTAGTGAAGGCGTAGCAACGTTTGTTAGAGCAATTTATCTCGTAAAGAAAGCCCAGTTACTTCTGATCTAGAATCTGTTGCTATTAACTCTCTCATTCCTCATGCCATATGTATCTTAATGCTTATTTACCTAGCAGCGAAGAATTAGAATGCAAAATTAACAGGACTCTTACAACAATTGCCGAAACCTTTATACAATTGGGCGACTTCAATAGCCACAGTAGGTTAAGAGGATGTAAGCAGAGCAATAATGGAGTAAGAATTATAGTAAGTTTACTAAACTTCAACTTATGTGTTCTTAACTCTATAATGCCTACACACTTTAATATTCCACATGGGATATTTAGTTCCATAGATTTTACAATATGCACATCCGACATCGGTGATTTATTAGATTGCACAGTCACCTAGCATTTACATGGCATCACTTTCCAATCAAGATTCATGTCACCAAAATGTCTAAGAATAACTGTATCCAATCTTACACATGGAAATAGACTACCAAGAGTGCTGATTGGCAAAAATACGACCTATAATTAAAGAAAACATAAAACATCTGCCACCACTTAGAGATTTCTCCCACACACCAGTAGAAATTCTAGTGAGAAATTTTACACAAATGGTAACGGAAACAGCAGAAGTTAGCATTCCTAGAGTTAATACCAACCGTCAGAATAAAACTGTTCCCTGGTGGAACGAAGAATGTTAGGAGTCTGTTATAGCTAAAAATAAAGTCTTTTATAAATAACGAAAACCCTCCCACTGTGGAAAATAAGGTGTTAAGTGTAGAGCACACACCCATAGAACTATAAAAAGTAGCAAAAAAGCATGAATTTTGTTTCTTCTATGACTAACAAAACTAATTCAAAAGAAATATGGACCAAACTGAAAGAATCAGAGGTACCAAGTGTGTAACTCCAACTTATCTGCAACCCACCAGTTCAGTCCATCCTATCACAGATATCCAAGGGATAGTACAAATTCTAACTGAAACCTTCGCCAATTACTCCATTGATTTTAATTATGACTCTACATTTCTTCACTACAAAATGGAACTAAATACCACGTACTCTGACCCTGAGGCTCCATATAATGACGGCTATCCTTTGAAGAAATGACCGAAGCACTCTACTTGTGCAAGAATACCAGTCCTGGCCCTGATGGTATACCTACGAATTACTCCAACTTCTACCACGTGAAGGAAAATGTTATCTATTAGCTATCTACAATTATATCTGGACAAAAGGAGTATTTCGTGATCAGTGGCACCAGGCCATTGTAATACCGATACCCAAACCTAATAAGAACCATAGCCTCCCTGCAAATTATCGCCAATAGCACTAACCTCTACACTGGGTAAACTGATGGAGACAATTATTATCAAATGTCTAATATGGACACTGGAGAGCCAACAGTTCTTTAGTCCCTTTTAGTTTGGTTTTAGACACCACCATTGTACACTACACACTCCGGTCATGTTAGAATCTAACACACAAGACGCCTTCAGGGACAGAAATCACCTCAGATTTGTAAGCCTTGATATGGAAAAGAGTTACCATATGACATGGAAGAGACACATTCTTAAAACATTAATTGACCATGGAATTCCAGGAAATATGACACACTTTATACACAGCCTTTTACAGAATAAACAAATTCAAATGCAGATGAATTGTATGTCCAGTATTTTCCAAGTTGAAAACGGAGTTCCTCAAGGATCTATCCTAAGTGTTACCTTGTTTTTAGTAGCAGTTCAATAGCGTACCATATGTAATAGGTCACCAGTTAATGTGAATCTCTTTGCAGACGATTTAACTGTATGTTCAGGGAAAAATCCAGAGACGACACAAGAACTATTACAAAGTACAATTAGGCATTGCAGGTATGGAATTACACTACAGGTTTCAGATTCTCTTCAACCAAATCCAGATCTATTACCTTCTCCAGAAACAAAGTCTAAACTTCTCCTCTAATAGTGAACACGAATGATCAAACAATCTTAAACACTAGTACTCTAAAATTGCTTGGAATGATCTTTGATGAAAAGCTCACATGGTGTCATATCCGATCCTTACGTGAACACTGTCTCAGAAGACTTAACATCCTGAGATGTTTAGCAGCTCAGAATTGGGGAGCACATTACCAGGTCTTGCTCTCTTCCTATGGATCCATCATCAACGCATCGGCTAAACAGTCTCTATTGCAAGCGTTAGACTCTATCCAATCGTCAGCATTGCGCGTAGCCTTCGGGGCATTCAGAAGCAGCCCAACAGCAAGCCTCCAAACTGAAACCGATGAACCACCTCTGGCTTTCAGAAGAAAACAACTCATATCTTACGTACTTAAAGTAGCATCCATACCCAGTTACAGATACATGAAACTGTTTTTTCATCCACCCTCATTTCCCAAATATTCATCATTTCAACAGAAACAGCAGCTTAACCTAAATGATATCGGGTTCACAATACCACCAGTATCTACTGGACGCATCAATTGGATCGGATGTCCACCATGGAGATCGAAATACCATAAATTAATATGAACTCGGCAAAAAATAATAACAATAAAAATAAAAAATAAATAAATAAAATAAAATAAAATATATATGAACCCGTCAATAGCAATAATCTCTATACTTAACTTTTCCGAGAGTTGACATCTCAATACGCGAAAGCAAGCGCTCATTCATAGATGGCTCAAAAACGGATGTGGATATGCAGTGACTACAGACACCAACTGCATTGCTTCCCATCGCGTCTCTCGACAAGTTTTCGATTTTCTCCTGCGAACTACTGGCTCTCAGGGAAGCACTATCATATATTATGACATTCGATAACAAGTTCTCTCTAATTTTAGTGATTCCAAAGGTTCCCTTCAAGCAATAATAGATCGATTCAGACAGCAAAGCTCCCACAGCTAAGAATAACGAAATGAAAATACTACTACTGCTACTCGCTGATCAGTTGCGTTTTCACTATAGTATTACTATGTACTTCATTCTATGTTGTTATTAATGTATCCATAATATTAATGAGAAATGCTACTTGCTGTATGTATTGACTTGTAAAATTCGTTATAAGACCTAAGATGTTTTTAGCGAATATAAATAAATACATTAAGAAAGTGTTTTGTGTGTGTGTGTGTGTGTGTGTGTGTGTGTGTGTGTGTGTGTGTGTACCCGGTGTAACAAAAATGTACGTCACAAATTGCAGGACACATTCCTCACACGTAGACGAAGAAATTATGTTATATAAACATGGGTGTGGAAACGCTTTGTTACCATGTTACAACTCATTTTCTCCAACCCATTAATCATAGGAAACACACAAGAATAGAACGTACCAGCATACCACATGCAACTCTTTTCACAGAAGATGTTCAATATGCCCTCCGTGAGCATTGATACATGCATCAACCCGCCGTCGTAGTGAATCCCGGATGCGCTGATGTATGCCTAGAGTATTGCATATGGTTTCGCAGCCTTCCATAATACGGGCACGGAGACTCTGAACATCTGGTACTGGGGTTCGATGCAGAAGAGCTTTCAAATGCCCCCACAAATAAAAGTCCAGTGTGTTTATGTCCGGGGAGGATGAAAGCCAGGCAATTGGTCCACCTCTAACTGTCCATCTGTCACAAAATCTGTTATTTAGAAGTCGACGGACATTAACACCAAAATGAGGAGGTGCTGCATCGTGCATGAGGTACATGTTTCGTCGCACAGCTAAAGGCACATCTGCTACAGATCAGGTAGAACATTCTCTGCGAAATTATAGTATCTTTGTCCGTTGAGCCTGGGTGGAAGAACGCGAGGCCCTACTAGTCACCAACAATGCCGACCCAAACATTGACAGAAAATCTTTATTGATGATTTGCTTCAACAGTTGCGTGAGGATTGACGTCAGCCCATACATGCCGATTGTGATAATTTACAATCTGATCTCGTAGAAACGACGCCTCATCTGTGAACAGCACTGTTGCACTAAAATTAGGGTTGACACTTTGTTGCATAAACTATTCGCAGAAGCGTACCCGTGCAGGAAAATCAGCTGCTGATAGTAGTGCCTGCACACGCTGTAAATGGTATGGATACAGCCGGACCTCGTGTAACACTCGCCAGACAGTGATATGGTCAACATTCATTGTTGCACCTACTTGT
The DNA here is from genome assembly GCA_030765065.1 of Deroplatys truncata. NCBI lineage: Eukaryota > Metazoa > Arthropoda > Insecta > Mantodea > Mantidae > Deroplatys > Deroplatys truncata. The sequence goes on from CM060978.1 coordinate 199,069,813, forward strand.
CTTGTACTGACACTAGGGTTGTCGTCAACTGCCTGAATTGCCGCCTCCCGTTGCGGTGTCCTCGTCCTTCTAGGCCTACCCGGTCGCGAGTATCGGGCTGAAATGCTCCATGTCCCCTAAGACGACGATCAATGGTTTCAAACGTTTCCTGTCGGGGCACCTTCATCTTGAAAATCTCTTCCGATACAAACGTTGAGCGCAAGCGCCATTGCCGTCTGCTTATCCACACATCAAATGGGCATCTGCCATCTCTGCATTTGTGTACACTGCCATTGCACGAGCCAAGCCTATGATCAACTCTATAGTACTAGTAATCCGTGTGCTTTCCATGGTCATTCTGCTCACTGGAACAGTTGATGTTACCTGCAATAAAGCAATGATACAAGTCGCGTGGCAACAGGGACATGTAAAACAAAACACTGACGGTGCACCTACGATAATGACAACGTAATCAGACGTAACCAAGAGTGCATGTGCCCCATGATTCTAATGATCTCCTCGTGTGTGTTTCCAATGATTAATGAGTTGGAGAAAATGAGTTGTAATATGGAAACAAAGCGTTTCCAGTCCCATGTTCATATGACCTAATTTCTCCGTCTACGTGTGAGGAATGTGTCCTACAATTTGTGGCGTACATTTTTGTTACACCCCGCGTGTGTGTATATATGTATAATTTCATTCGCCCTAAGAATTATTTTCCATACATTAAAATATTCCTGAATTATCCAGTAAGAGCCTATATAAATCAGATTAAATTCTAATAGCAACTTTTGGAGATAGAACAGTTCAAATATTGGCAATTTTTTCTCTGTTTTCCCTATTCATTCACGCACTAGTCCTCTTATGGGGAAGGCCGTTTATCGCACGTGAAAATAAAAGCCAAATTAGGTGCATAAAGTGATGTTAATTATATGAATTGTTGAATGCTTGCTACATACTATCAGTTTTATCCTATGTTCAAACAGTAGGCGTGGCTTTAAAAACGATGGTTAGGCCTTTTCTCTCAACACTTGTATACCTAGTTGCATTGCTGCTGACGATTGTCCTCGATTCACATGTTACATTATCTTTGCTTCATTGCTTGCTGGGGGTTTCAGACAAACAATGATTGATTCTGCTTCCTCCTAACATAAAAAGGGTATCTGCATTTTAAGTACGACCTTCTGTTCCGGTATGCTTCATAGTTTTAACTTGAGAGTCTTTTTACTTACTCTCCATGGCTCTTCACCACAGCAGTAACAGTGAAGTGTTTTTCTAGGACTACAGCTTCTAAGCCATGTGTCTGTACTTTGGGTAACAATTACTTAGGATTGGAAAGGTAGAATCAGATGACTGAAAAATTCAATTTTTCAGTCATCTGATTCTACCTTTCCAACCCTGACAAACACACGGCTTGTGTGAAAGAACAATTAATTCCAATTACTTAGGAATTTTCTTCTCACTTTTTCGTCTTTCTGAGAAGGATATAGGATGCTAAAGTTGTACTGTCGGAATTGACTCGCAAGAACATGCCATATTTAATTATGTAATACACAGGTTTAAAATGTCACGTACACCAACAATCTACCACAACGTACCTGACACTCAGAGGAAAGATAACATTGTGTCAGTGGCGATATTCACACGGAGATGATTCTAGCACGGATATGGTTTACTGTAGACTTGTCTACCCTGGTCAATCATAGACGAGTACCGAATATTAGGAGTGGGGTAAAAAGAGCAAGTGCAGTAACATTCTGAGCACCGCTGAAGGTAAGATACGGCGAGTGTCTGCTTAAGGTGCTAGAACCTAAATATGGCTTGCGGAAAAAAAGTGAAGGTAGCAGTGCAACGAATATGATTTTGTCGCTTGGCGTTATCACAAGCAGAGTAGTCATATTGGGAAATACCTATCCGAGAGGGACAAAGAGGAGAGGCCGAAATATCTCTTTTTCAGTATACGAGGGCGGATTGATAAGTCACTGACTTTTTAAAGAAAATAACATGTTTTTCCAAAAAATCAAATTGATTTCTCAACATAGTTTCCTTTGAATTCAATACACGTCGTCCAACTTTCTACAATTTCTTTTTAACCCCTCCAGAAAATATGATTTTTTGAACTCTGCGAAATATGAGGTGGTTTCTGCCGTGATGTGTTCACTGGACGTGAATTTCTTCCCAGAGAGCCAATTTTTCAGGTTTGCGAAGAGGAAGAAGTCGCTCCGAGCCAGATCTGGAGAATATGGTGGGTGCGGTAGCAGTTCGTAGCCTGATTCCATAAATTTTGCGATGGCAACGGCTGACATGTATGCGGGTGCATTATCCTGGTGAAAGAGAACCTTTTTCTTCACCAAATGGGATAGTTTCTTTAACAAATCCTCGTGAAACTGATCCAGCATTGCGGCATAATATGAACCCGTGATCGTTTTACCCTTTTCCAGGTAGTGGATGCCTATCCCCCCCTGTGAATCCCAAAAGACAGCTGCCCTGTGAATCCCAAAAGACAGCTGCCATGATTTTTTCTGCCGACGGAATGGTTTTCGTTTCTTTGGAGCAGATTCGCTGAGGGAAATCCACTAATTTGTCGTTTGGTTTAAGGTTTATAAAGTTTCATCAACCATGATATAATGCCACAAAAACTCATTTTATTTGCGCTGGAACATGTTCAAACATTCCTGTGAAAAGGTCACACAATTCCGCTTGTTCTCGACTGTGAGCAGCCGCGCGACCCATCTTTCTGACAGCTTTTTCATACTCAAAAATTCGTGCAGAATGTTATACACCCGTTCACTCGGGATGTTTACGGTCTTGGCACGGATTTTCACTCGGCGGTCTTCCAACATAATATCGTGAACTTTGTTCACAATTTCTGCTGTTACGACCTCAACCGGCCGTGCTGTGCGCACATCTCTTGTACTCGAACGGCCACATCGAAATTCTGTGAACCACTTGTGAACCATGTGATGGAGCGGAGTCCCCATAATACTTGTTCAGCTTTTCTTCAGTTTCCTTCACCGTCTTACCACGCAAAAATAGTGCTTTATCAGAACACGAAATTCACTTTTTTCCATTTTCTACGAAGCAACACACATCTGCTTATTTTAGACGCTCTCAATAATGTTTTAAGAAACAAATGGCGAATTTCTGCGATTATACCTAGAATAGATGTAAGACTTGGGTGCAAACAGAAACCTGTGATTAGAACGCTATGTCTCATTAAAGTAATGGACTTAGCATCCACGCTCATATAGATAATAGCCATACACTTATTTGTGCACAATTAAAGACACTGATTATATTTAAATGTGACGTAACTCTTAAGCCCAAAATCTGCCAAAATAACGTTTGTCTCAAAATTTAGGTGTAGAGTGTCTATCCCGTTTCCCCTAACGGTGCGACATTGTACCTATTTGAAATAAGCATTTCGCCGTCAAGCCAGGAAAAAACTACGAAGTAACTCATGCGCTTTCTTCGGCAGAAGCTGTACCTACCCCACGAGTGATACTCGTTGTTTACGTGAGTGACAAATGTCAGCGTTGAAGTTTAGGTGAGCTATACGAAACATTTTAAACAAGACTTTTTGAGAATTTGGTAATGAATGAATTAAAAAGCATAATCTGATATTAACAATCTATAACAATTGAATCGTGTAAAAATGAGCTTTATACTGAACTGGTTTTGGCACAGAAGTTTTCTTAATACTTGTAGGTGACATTAGTGACACTATTATTTTCTGGAAGCTTGCCCTTCTCTCTTAGCATTTAAACGGAAATAAAATACTTAATTTAGGCCCTGGAGGAGAATATATTCACTGACAAGAGTCAAAAGTTGCCAGCTATGTTAGAGACCTAAGTTCATTGTGAAAGTTACTTCTTTCAAGGTTTAAATTAGTGCTTGATAGACCATGTAGTATAAATTTGGAAGCAAATCTCATGTTGCTCACGAAGTAAGTTGTTGTTGAACGAGGTAAAGGTCTACTAAAAGAATTAGGATAACTATGCTTGTAATCTACAGGACCAGTAATGTGGAATGTAGTGTTTTCAGGGTACGTGGTACAGTCGAGTGCATGGAATCGTGCCGATGTAAAGCGCAATGGTTAATATTGGTACCTCTGTCACGCCCAGTCCCCGCCCCTCACCTGATTCTAGCACTCCACTTAATATTAATTGTCTTACTCCCCACATTTCCTTCGCTCCTAAGCCTAAAACCGGTCTGCGTTCATGGGTTAATGTTTGAGTGTCAAACTTTTGACATCGAACCAATACCAGACACACACATCCAGGAGCCGGTGTGGACCGTGAGATGTGTCCATACTCCTCCCCTCTCTCCGCTAACCTAAGCTTGATGTTTGTTCGTAGACCAATAAGCGTGTGTCCGATTTGAATTCAAACCAATAAGAGATTGCCTTATACACGGCTGGTATGGAACACAGATGAAAAGGAGCCTCTGCCAACATCAAATAAAGAAAAACATTTAAGAAACCGGAAGCATCGGTTCGTTACCGTGTGCTTGACTGCACGTAGCCTGGTAGGTAGTGAATTGGCTTTACGTACTGTACCTATTGCAGTCAGCTTTTTTTTTTCGGTCCACAAGACTACAAGCATAGTGGTAGTATGTGCGGCTAACAGAATTTTAAAAAAATATATGTGTTACATTCATATGACTTTCTGTACCCTCTATCGTTTATTAGTAGGTATACAGATAACTCTTACGAAAGCTTATTTTTCTATCTACTTCATATTAATCGAGATAAACCTTTGCAGAAATCCCTAAATTACGCATTTCGCTAAGGCGCGCTTCTACTGGCGGCTTGTATGATATTTGTCTGAAATTTGTTCCTTATACTTGTATGCGTACTTGTCTGGAACCTTATATAACTTGTTCCTTAAACGTGTACAGAAACTGTATGATACACTGGTCTAGAACTGTTTGCAACTTGTCTAGACTTCGTAAAAGAAGTTTCTTGCGAATTCATTTCGAATTCAATTGCAACTATTGATACAAGTTAAAGCAATGGACGTCGATGATGATGTGGTCCCATATCGTAGATTTGCGGCTCGTAAAAGAACCTCAAGCCTGATAGAGACCTCTGAGCAAAATTACCAGTCTTTCACGCCCAATATAGAATGGGACGCTAAGGACCACGGCAGTTCAAGAGCGTCCATAAATGAAAAACTTAATTTAATTTAGTGAGATGAATTATTGTTTTACACTCCATTTTCATGCATGTTGTTACTACTTTGAAATCAAAAAAAGAAGAAAAAAAAACGGTGGTTGGTAGGAAATTCCTTATTGAAACGTGATTCACATATAACTTGTATCTCAATATAATACTCCATACTTACACTGGAAGATTGGCAGAGATTTGGAAATTTTGTGAGAATGTCGCTGACTGAATTCGTAAGATTTGCTTTATTTTAAACATAATTTGCCCCAACTTTAGAAATGCAATACCTGCAGCAGAACAATTAGCAGTATCTATTGTCTTCTAAGGGTACAGTAGTGTTCTGTTTTGATAATGCAAAAACTAAAACGCTTAGATGAATTTAACTCCCTGTACATATGAGTATTCTGCTTGTGTTCTTAACCTAAATTGCTCCCTATTGCATCTTACTTATATTTATGCTGCTACCGTTGCCAGTAAGCGGTTTATTCATGCCAAAACTTAGAGCGATCGAAAAATAACCACTTGAGCATTACACGGCATCTGTTCCCATCCCTGATACTTTACGTTTTCGTATCTTCGTGATTTGAAGTTATGTGTATTTGTTTTCTACTTCCCCATATCTGTCGCTAAAGCTGTCGAAATATCATTCAAACATGCCCTTTATTATTATTATTATTATTATTATTATTATTATTATTATTATTATTATTATTATTATTATTATTATTTATTGAGGTCCCGGTATTCCACACTGCTGGCATTTCACAAGGTGGTTTCTGTTCCAACTCTGTTATTTACATTATTGTTAAGGACACAGATCAAGACATCTTGAAAACAGTTGTAAGCTGTGTATGGCAAGATAGAACTGCGCAAGCGCAAGTTCCGGAACTTTGTTAAGTTATCACTCGTCTATCGGGAACAAGCAACGTGTTGAGAACGTGTAAATGCTTTACACCAGGAACACGAAACAAGTATGAAACAAGTTTGGAACAGTATAGAACATAAACTGCTCTGGACTTGTTGCGAACTAATCGGAACATGTACAGAATACAGCTCCATACAAAAAGTCGCCGGTGGAAACGCACCTTTATAGATACAACGGGAACAGCAATAGTCAATTGTTTAAGAACAGTCGGTATAAGCTGGACTTAAAAAAAGTTCATACTTTTTCCATGCAATCGCGAGAAACAACCGAATATCGGCACAACTTTAAAATAATGACTAAATATTTAACAATTCAAACCAATAATAACAGATATCTCGAAAATGGCTTATGTCAGAAAAATGATATTTGAAATAAATTGTGTGTTTTAAAGAGATCTATATTGTGTGTGTGTGTGTGTGTGTGTGTGTGTGTGTGTGTGTGTGTGTGTGCAGCTATCGCTCAAAGTTTACAAGTATACAAGATTATATAAACTTCTTTTCGAATGAAAACTTTCGGGCTCTTCCCAGAAAATTCAAGATATGTATTTTATTTGTCATGTAAATATCTTTAATAAAAATTTTACGATTTTTCAGAGCCATTTTTCAGAAAACCAAATCAGATTCGAAAAATCTTTCATGTCAAGGATAGTTGGGGTGGGGTGATGAAAATTTTTTGTCGCATTTTTGGAAGATACTGAACTTAAATGCCAATTTTGGTATTCATCCGAATTTTCGCTTTTGAGTTATGCTGTTCACAGACATACGGAGCTTTTTCTAAAAATGATGTTTTGTTCAGGGGGCTCAAAACATGTATTTCCAGTCGATATTTATTTTTTGGGCGGAATGCAATACCTTCTCTACCTACCATGCATGTACGTGCTAGAGAAAGCAATAGATGTTTAGCACTTATAACCACATTTCACCAGCTTTTAGGGACATTGGACACTGGAATATGAGCAGATGTTTGTTAAAACAAAATCTGATGTGTTACACTCACATGACTTTCTCTACTCTTGTACAAACTATTCATACAAACGCTTATTCTCCATCTACTTCAAGTTAATCGAGATAAACATTTGCAGAGTCTATCTTATTGCTAATTTTCTTGTAGATGTAAGGGGAATATATATTTGCAAGGGCAATTTGGAAATACAGTAGCCTTTAAGCACATACATATCTCTTAATAGCTGGTTGCTATGTGCAGCACCGTTCCCTTTCCCACAGATTAATACTCTTTGCATATCCAGGACAAAAAAATGAATAACGAATTCCCATTTGAGAAAATAAGTATTGAAAAATTTAAGGGAATAACAAGTAATATCTCGAAAATGGTTCACTCAACAAAAAAATGTATATGACAAATTGTGTATTTTAACGCGATCTACATTTTTTGTGTAGTAACATTTTGTCTATCTCTTATGGTTTATCAGTTATGCAAAAGTCGTACACAATGAAGTATACTTTTGGAGACATTCCCAGGAAATTCAAGATATACATTTTATTTGTCATAAAAATATCTTAAACATATGATATTTTAATGAAAATCGTTAGAGCCATTTTTGAGAAAATTAAAATTTTCGAAAAATCTTCCATGTAAAGGCTACTCTGGGGTGGGGGGGATTTTCTTGAAAACCTTCGTGTCGCATCCTTGGAAGATACTGAATCTAAATACCAAGTTTGGTGATTATCCGACTGTTCATTTCTGAGTTATGCTGTTCACAGACACACACACACACACACACACACACACACACACACACACACACACACACAGAGACACACACACACACGGACATGTTTTCTAAAAATGCTTTTTTTTGGATTCAGGGGGTCTCAAAACATGTATTTCCGGTGAAATCTCGGTATCGAATTTTTGGGTGGAATACAATACTTCCCCTACTTACTATACGTAGTAGAGAAAGTAAAAAAGTAATGTTTAACAATACCGCATTCTTTACCGATTACTACCTACTTCGTTATTGGGGATGCTTTCACTTAATATTAAAGTGGTAGAAATGTTGTAATACGGGAGGCTGAGGCAATAGTGTACTATTAAAAAAGCATATCGGTATATGGAAGCCGTAACACACTCTAAGTCTTCAGAAACAAGGCATTTCAAAGTGAACTGCTTAAAATGTGAGAACAGTTAAACAAAGGCGAATGGTTAATGACAGAACTTTTTTTTACATAAAGCGCGTATTATACGAAAGGAAGATACATTTTTCCAGTAGTAAGTTTTTTGTAAACTTTGCGATTTCCCAGTTAAAAAAAATTCAATGAAAATAAACGGCAAATCACAGCCTGTTTACCCAAGTTAATATTATTAGTTATACGTATAACTGAAAAATCAATTTAATCGAAATCGTTGCACCCATTTTTGAGGAAATTAAGAAAGCAGACATTCTTTTTAAGGGATGTTTGGGGGCGCTTTGTGGAAAATCGTCTCCTTGCATCTTTAAAAATACCAACTTGATGTTGATATAAGGTTTGACGTGAACCAGCGTTGCTTTGCTGTTCATTCGCTCTCTCTCTCTCTCTCTCTCTCTCTCTCTCACTTAAAAACGAATTAATTAAATAAAATAAAATGAAACACTTTTCAGGGGACTTCAGACCATGCATTACCGGTATCAGCTCCGTATTCAATTTTGGGTTGGAATGTAATACTACTTCTACCTTAGTTTTATGGTACAGAAAATAAAAGGGTTTGTTACTCCATATAATTTTTTTATGAAAATTGAGTTCTTTCATTGGTTTTAGAAATACCACCAGAGAGAGGGAGAGAGAGAGAGAGAGAGAGAGAGAGAGAGAGAGAGAGAGAGAGAGAGACTTCTGTAGTTAATGCGCGGACTTGCAAATACGTAATGTTGTAATTAAAACTAACAATATAACAAACGAGTATTGATTTAATTAAAGTAAAATCCTTTTGCTGAGAGAAATAAAACAGCTTTAAGTGAGCTGGAGCGGATGAATTTCCAACATTTTCTCAACGTGAGTTAAATATTTTGATACATATTTTTTTCCTTCGAAGATCTTTAAGGATCTGTTAACGGAAGGCAAGTAATATCATCAAAGATATCGCAGGAAATTAAGTTTTAAAGTATTTAAAATCTCGGTTGATTTAATACGGACAAAATACTTGGTTTTAATCCACGTGTTCTCTGCTGCCTGAAACGTTTAATGCCTCCTGGTGAAGGAGAGAGATGAAAACGTATATTTGTAGGTCTACCGAAGCTGGCACTGCCGATGAATTTTTAACTGTGGGAGACGAAACTCGAAAGAAAACTAGCACAATGCAAAATGAAATCGTTGGTGGGTAAGGGGTGGTATTGCTCTGGGAGGGTGGCGAAGGAATATTGCCGGCAACATAGGGGAGGGGTTGAGTATAAGGTTTAGTCAAACATGGCGCCCGAGTGGAATCCATACAAGGTGTACTCCTTAGGGAAGTTCATGGCTTCCGAATGCCTTCCTGCGTAGTAATTATGGAATTCATCTTCGTCACGGTTTCATTTGGGTAGACTGCAATATTTTCGCAGTGCAGGAAACAGCAAATATCGTATAAGTATAATGAAATGGTTCACGGTTGTAAATGAAGATAACATACCAATTTCAGCATTTTTCGGTAATTATTATCGTTTGATTATTTTTAAAAGTATGCTTGATAATACGAGGTATTGTTGGCTTTTTTAAGAGAGCTGCAGTCGAAAGTCAGTCTCCAAGATATGGATTCGAACAACAGATTTTGGGTAAGCTTTGATAGGCTGAGATCAGTTTTCAGTCTGCAAAGATAAGTTCTGCTGTGTGCATTGTAAAAATTCCCCGTTTTCTGAAGTTTTTCCTTCGTTTTAATGCCTCTGCATCGCGAAAATAGAAGTTGCATTTCAGTATCAACCAAACGGAAGGAGAGACGTCGGCCGACCCTGGAAAAGGTGGAGTGGACAACTGTGAGGCAGAACGGGCATTATGCCCATGCTGTGAAATGGAGGAGGAAAAGGAAATAAATATAAATTGTTTGCACCCATTAATGGGGCCACCTCCATCAGTTATATTATTAATGCCTTTGAGATTTTTGCAATTCGTGCAGCATTCTCAATCTTTTAACTCAAAATCATACGCTTCTGTTGTAAATGAAGCAACAATTTTTTGTATGGAATAGAGTTTTTTGTTTGTTTTTTTTTTTTTACGATAAACGCGAAAACTGTTTTAAACTTGACTTGAAGTATCTATATGTTTCACAATAAATTCAGACGGTTTAAACCTGCAATTTTTAGCGAATTTTCACTTCTCGTTTTTCGCGCGATATACACGAAAATTGGTATATTTTAAAAATTAATTACGAAACTTTCGTGTTAAGAATATAAAGATAATCAAAGCACACAATTTTTATCCGCCGAGTGTTATAATCTTCAGTTTCTAGTATGAATGCCTGGTGTTAAAAGTTCTCTTTTAGTACCAGTTGTCTATAAAGATAATTTCTCACATCACGAATTTGAATGCCATATTCCTTGGTGAACTGGAATAGCACATCTATCTTACAATTAAAGTTCTTGCCGGACACACTAAAACTGCACTATGAATAAAACTGCTGCGGTCACTCTGGGATACGTGCTTGCGTAACTATGGAACACCACATCAGAAGACAACACAGGAAATTTAGTGCTTCCGCGATATTTGGTTCTTTAAATGATGCTGTTCACAGACAGCACCATTTTTTCCTAATAGTGGTGTTTTTTTCTTTCTTTTTGGTAGTATTTAGCACCTATTCTTATTACCTACGGCATCATAGGCGGTGGACACTGATGATAAATGAAATGGTAATATTCTAGGCCTAAGTGAAAGGACCTCCCCGGCATTTACCAGTTATGAGGACTGAGGAAAACCTCAATCAGGGAGCACGGTCTTGGCGGAATTTGAATCACGAACCTCCCGTTCACGAGGTCGTGCCTTAATGACTTGTCGATAAGTGGTAATGATGATAGACGTCTCAAAACGTATACCTACCTCGGTTAAACGACATCGAGGTTTTGTATCGACACTTCTTCTACTTGTAGAGTTAATGTTCTTATAATACCACATATCCTCTGGTAAGTGTTAATTACTTTCACTAGCACCTATGGTATGTAGAGGAAGTATTGTAGCTATTTCACAAGAATTCGATATTGAGATTTCATCGGAAATATATGCTTTTTATTCCCCTGTAAAGAAAAGGTGGTGGGGGAAAGTAAAGGAAAAACATTATTTTGTAAAAGATTCCTCATACCAAACTACCGTTTATATAATATTTTGTTCAAAATCGTTAAAGCCATTTTTAATAAAACACGATACGTTTAAGATATTGACATGCCTAATAAAATATATATCTTGAATTTTCTGCGAACAGCCATGAAGTCCTCTTTATTCTGAATGAATTTTGTATAATTGGTAAACCATAATATATAGACAAACTTACAACAGAAAAAATATTTCGTAAATAAGCATTTTTAGAATTTCAAAATATTCAAAATTTCAATTTCAAAAGGCACATTAATTACCTATAGTAACCAGTTTTAAGAAAAGTTGACATGCATATCCTTTAAGCTACAAATTTACGCGGTGATGTTTTTAGTTTGATTAGATGCAAGTTAAAGTGTTTAATTTAAAAAAAAATCTGATGTGTTACACTCACATGACTTTCTCTACTCTTGTACAATCTATTTTTACAAACGCTTATTCTCCATCTGCTTCATGTTAATCGAGATATCAATCTTATTGGTAATTTTCTTGTAGATGCAAGGGGAATATGGTAGCTTTTAAGCGATAGTCAAATATTTTAACGCTGTTTGCTATGTGGCGCATTTCATTCTCTTTGCATGTCCAGGACATAAAAAAAATGAATAACGAATTTGAGAAAAAGTATAAGTATTGAAAAATTTAAGGAAATCACAAGCAATATCTCGAAAACGCTTCACTCAACAAAAAAAATGTATATGACATAAGTTGTGTATTTTAACGCGATCTACATTTTTTGTGAAGTAAAATTCTGTCTATCTCTTACGGTTTACCAGTTATGCAAAAGTCGTTCACAATAAAGAATACTTTTGGAGACATTCCCAGAAAATTCGAGATATACATTTCATTTCTCATGACATTATCTTAAACATATGATATTTTCATCAAAATCGTTAGAGCCATTTTTGAGAAAATTAAAATTTTCGAAAAATGTTCCATGTAAAGGGTAGTCTGGGGTGGGGGGATTTTCTTGAAAACCTTCGTGTCGCATCTCTGGAAGATACTGAACCTAAATACCAAGCTTGGTGTTTATCCGACTGTTCGTTTTTGAGTTATGCTGTTCACAGACACACACACACAGACACACACACACACAGACACACACACACACACACACAGACACACACACGGACATGTTTCCAAAAATGCTTTTTTTGGATTCAGTGGGTCTCAAAACATGTATTTCCAGTGAAATCTCGGTATCGAATTTTTGGGTGGAATGCAATACTTCCCCTACTTACTATACGTAGTAGAGAAAGTAAAAATCTTACAAATTAAGTTAACTTTTCCAGTAATGCATCTCTCTAAAAGTGTCAATAACTTTCTAATTAGTCTTTATAAACAATATTGTACCCCAGCAATTTTTCATATTATTTACTCAGCAAGTTACTTAAAAAAGTAACTACTTTAAGATATGGCGTTTTACAATACATTTGAAGCATTAGTCAAAGTTTAAAACTAATCCCTTAAATGAAATGTAAAAAGAAAGGTTAGAGAAAACAATCTGATATGTTCTGCACCCTCAATCGCATATTAGTGCGTATACAAATTAGTCTTATGAAAGTTTTTTTTTCCCCTATCTACTTCATTTTAATCGAGATAAACCTTTCCTAAAATAGCTGCAGTACAATTTTGTTATAAAGGGAATGGCGATAATCAAATGTTTAAGAACTGACCGCTATACGCTGGCCTTAAAGTTCCATACTTTTGACACATCGCGAGAAATAGCTGAAAGTCGTCGGGACTTTAAAAAAATGGCTGTGTTGAACAATTCGAACCTTAATAACGGATATCTCGGAAATAGCTAATGCCACAAAAAATGTATTTGAAATAAATTGCGTGTATTAAAGATGTTCACATTTTTTGTGTACGTTCTGGTCTATCGTTTAACGTTTACCAGTTAGCAAAATTATACAAGATTCCTTCCGAATAAAGACAACTTCACAGGCTATTCCCAAAAAAATTCAAGATATAAATTTTGTCATGTAAATATCTTTACCTACCTTATGGTATTTTAATCAAAATATTAGAGCTATTTTTTAGAAAATCAAAATTTTCGAAAAATATTCCGTGTAAAGGGTAGTTGGATTGGGGGATTTTCTTGAAAAAAATTCTTCTCGCTTCTTTGGAAGATGCTGAACTTAAATAACAAGCTTGGAATTTTTCCGACTTTTCGTTTTTGAGCTATGTTGTTCACACACACACACACACACACACACACACATCTACCTTTTCAAAAAATGCTTGTTTTTTAATTCATGGGCCTCAAAACATGTATTCCTGGTGAAATCTCGGTATCGAAATTTTTGGTGGAATGTAATATCTTCTCTACCTAGTACTAGGTACATAGTAGAGAAAGTAAAAAGGGCTCTTTGTAATAATTGTATTTTTGCCTTTTAATGTTAACATGCGAAGCGTCATCTACACTTAGCTTTTTTGATCCCAAGGGATCTTGACATTTAGTGCTTTAGTTGGGTTTCTTATTGTTTACGATAACATCGTAAATTGCTCTTGTTTTCGTCTATGGAAGCACGAAAACTATTACTTTTAGATACACTTTTGTTTTCTTACCGCCCAGTAAGGAATGTCGGTGATCAAGTAAACTGATTAATACTGGGGATAACAGGGAATTGTTTTCTTCACGGTAGCGTAGCGGTTTTCGTCGTGGTGGGTGCAACTGGCAAGTGGACAGTGCTTGCACTATGACCCCGATCTTTTGAGGGGTGGGGTGTGTGTGGATCTACTCGGAAATCAATACAAAGTGTGAGAGGGAGTCGGCCGCCAGCCTCTCTCATGAAGCTAGACATACCCAGCCATGTTCACTTTTTTACTTTTCGCCCATCTGCAATACCAGCTTTTTACTGATTCAGATGAAACCCTCTGCTGAAACATGCAGATCCATGCTGGGACAAAATTACTTAAATTTTTACTAACACGTTTAATTATTTTTGTAAATATTTGTATTTTTGTTATTTTTGTAATTAAGTAGGTATATTGGGAGTTTCTGTCTACACAGAACAGTGTTTTCTAAATTTTTCTAGCGTTATAAGCTGTCAATTGCATCCTACAGTTATAAATATTTTTTCACACTTTTAGAATAATTAATTTTATTAAAAACTGCAGAATTGTATTTATTGATACAGTTTAAGTGTATATAATATAATTAATATTATGTATTGCATTCACAATGACTTTCTCTAATCGCTCTTGTACAAACTATGCTTACAAAAGTTTGTTTGGCTGTTTTTTGTCAATCCAGATAAATTTTCAATTCACATGTACACGGTTTTTGTTAAAATTAATTATTCTAATAATGTGAAAAAAATATTTATGATAACTGTAGGATGCAATTGACAGCTTATAACGCTAGAAAAGTTTAGAAAACACTGTTCTATGTAGACACAAACCCCCAAAACGTCTACTTAATTATTTTTCAAGCATTTGAAAAATTAATTAATCGTGCAATAGGTACAACGATAGTCGGATTTTTAAAGAGCGTGTTGCTATGTGATGGCTTTGAAATTCCATGCTCTTTGCATGACTACGAGAGGGGGGGGGTAGCGACTTCTCATTTGAGCAATGTATAAGTATTTGAAAATTCAATGCAATAACAAGGCGAAAACCTTAAACTTGTGGTATTTTAATAAAAATCGTTAGCTATTTTTGGGAAAACAAAAAATATTTAAAAACTTTTCCATGTAAACGGTATTTTGGGTAGGGGTATTTTCATGAAAATCTTCGTGTCGCATCCTTGGAAAATGCTGAACTTGATTATCAAATGTGGCATTTAACCGACTTGTCGTTTTTGAGTTATGCACCGTTTTCTAAAAATACCTTTTTGGATCCAGGGAGTCTCAAAACGTGTATTTCCGATGAAATCTCGATATCGAAGTTTGAGTGGAATGCTGTTAACTATTGTTAAGCAGTAGAGAAAGTAAAAGTCGTACCTTAACACGTTAACACTGTTCCTTCACATCATAAGCATTAGCCACAAGAGAAATGTAAACAGAGACATAATCAATTAATTGATAAATCCTAATCATTAATTAAATAATCTCATTTTTTAGTTTGAAATTGCTTAAAACAGTTTGAAATCAAATCCCCAATGAACAAATTTCTGACTCTTAGCCATTTTAATTATGTTGTTTTATCAATTAACAGTAAGGTAAACAAAACTGTTGATAAAATGAATCCTTTTAACACCAAGAGAAAACGTTAATATCCATAAATAATCTACCAAAGTAGATAATTGAGACCCTTCTGTTCTGAGGCGCCTGTTTAGCACTTTACCGACACCTAAAAGGGGCATAATTTTAAGGGTTATTTGAATATGAATTGAACAATACGTAATTAGAATTAATAGGTTTTTATAATGTAATTAAAGTTGATTTTATACCATTAAGGTCTGATCCTATAATTTTGCCCTGTATCTCTTAACGGTCACGTGCACTAGTCACCCCTCATTGGCTGCTGTCGTGGGATAGGTTGTTATGGCATACAAAATAGTTCCTTATTTAATATATTTACCTTAATATATTAAAAATAATTATTGTCAAATGAATTAACTATTTTACGTTACAGAGTTAATCCATCTAAATTCTTATCAACATATCGATGGGAGGATCCTTCGGTTTAAAGCTGCCCCTGAGCATGATGAAAACACGTGCATATATTATGACAATGTATTTGTATCGCTTTTATCGCCTATCCTTGCCATGCTCACGCTTGTTTGTCAGTAATTCGAAGGTATATATTAACCAACCAGGGGAAAGGGGAAGGAAACGTAGCGCGGAAGAACACATCTATGCGGGGCAAGATTATAAGAAACAGGATTTAGTATATTAATTATTTTTATTTCTTATTATTAGGAGCATTTTATTTGTCGTATCAAATGTTGCTGTATTCTTCCGAGTAAGGTGTCTATACCCCATTCTGTAAATCTCTCGCCTCCCAGTTTGGGAATCAAAGTTCAAGGATGGAACACAAGCTTTTTCCACCCCAAACTACCCTTTGCATATAAAATATTTCGTTATTATTGATTTTATCAACAATGGTTCTGTTTTCTCTAAAATATCATGTTTAACTCACTCAATGACATGAGGAATAAAACGTAGATATTTCTTAAACGTAATATGAATAACCTATGATCAGCTCTATCACAAGGTGGTTCAGTTTTATGTAATTATGAAACTATGAGAGACAAACTTACTTCAGAAAAAAAAATCAATTTGTTAAGTATAAAATTTGTGTTAAATCGTTTTTTGGGGGTGTAACTTAACCGTTGTACCAGATATATCCTGTTTTTGGAACTTTTCTCTATATCAAGCTGTACTCTTTTGAAATGTTATGTTACTTTTACCACGTACCTAGTTGGTAGAAAAAATATTGCATTCCACCTAAAAATTCAACATCGAGATTTCAGCGGAAATATAGGTTTCAAGGCATCCTAATTAAAAACGGCGTGTGAGAGAGAAAGAGAGAGCATAAGTTTAAAATGAATGTCGGACTATACCAAACTTGGTGTTTAAGTTCAGTACCCTCCAAAGATACGAAACGAAGATTTTCGAGAAATCCTCCACCCCAAAATATCCAAATATCCTTAAATGGAACATATTCCGAAAGTGTTGATTTTCAAAAAAAAATGGCTAACGGTTTTGATTAAAATACCAATATTTAAGATGTTTACATAAATGAGTTAAATGTCTTATTTGGGGGGTTATTTATGGAGCTTTTTAACTATGGTTCTTAGCGTACCATTCTATATTGGGTGTGAAAGCCCTGAAATTTTGCCCTTTATCAGGCTTGAGGTTCTTTTACGTGCTGTAAATCTAAGAGACATGGGACCAGCGCCTTTACTTCCCGAACGTAGCCATGTTAAGGGTTTTTACGCCCGAAAAAAATCTATCTCCCTCTGCCGGGTTTGAAACTGCGACCTTGGGAACTAGAGGCTAGCATGGTACCCATAGACCACGAAAGTCGACTTTGTATAACTTTATATAGGAGGTAGGCAAACGTTATAAGACAAAATCTTACTACACAGAAAATGTAGATCTGCTTAAAAAAAAATTCAATTTATCTCGAATAACTTGTCTTTTCTTGTCCTTTTTTTGTGATTTCGGCTGTTTCTGAGTTGTGTCATTGGTTTGAATACTTTTATTTTTTGAGATGGTCGCCATTCACTATGTTATAAAAAGCGTATGGAATTTCAAGGCCAGCTTACAGCGACCCGTTTTAAAACTGCGTCACCCTGTGTCCTCTTTGTAGCTATTATCTGTTCAGAGTCTTTTGAGCCAGTGGAAGGCGGAGATAAGGAATTCGCTCGGTCGGTACAGTAGCTAGAGCAAAGAACAGCTACACGAAGCCGAACTGGCCGCGTGCCAGCGGTTGTTAGCTTTCCCTCTCCACTGGCTCAAAAGACTCTGAATAGACAGTACAACAAAATGTGTAAAGAAACCATTTCTGCACACGTTTATCTAGATTAACTTAAAGTATATAAGAAAATAAAGCTTTTTTAACAATAGATAGCGGAAGAGAAAAATAAACTATAATGAGTAGAGAAATCCATGTGCATGCAACACAGATTTTTTTTTCCTTTTGTTATTACGCTATGCAAGAGTATTCTAACTATTAAGTCCAACATAGATACACAAGCTTATTTGTAACATATTTTGAGAGTTGCACTGGTGTCCTGCATGCTTCTTAGCAAAATGTATATGGAAACTATTTCGGAAAACATGCATTATGGTTAATAAGAAATAGAAAAACAACCTTGTTTATGAATAGACTGCGGAATGCATTATATGAAAGTAAATTACGGCGGGTAGAGAAAGTCTTGTGATTGTAAGACATCACATTTTTATAAGAGCGTGTACTTTATGCATATTCTGTCACTAACATAGAACATGTCCGAGTAGAATAAGCTTAGTGGATAATTTTATTATTTCTCTAAGAAACCAATATATTTTGGTATAAACTATGAATTAGAACAGCATAATACAAGAATTTGATTTGTTGTTACTTTTAAAGCTACCTGCTAAATGCGACAGTTTTTGTGTATTCAGTGTTGCCCAAACCATATTTCACATACATAATTGCAGCACTATGCACGTATACTTTTCCTCCTATTTTCCCTTCTTATCCTCTAATATGCCAGGTGAATCGAA
The DNA here is from genome assembly GCA_030765065.1 of Deroplatys truncata. Lineage (NCBI taxonomy): Eukaryota > Metazoa > Arthropoda > Insecta > Mantodea > Mantidae > Deroplatys > Deroplatys truncata. Next base: position 199,088,311 of record CM060978.1, read on the forward strand.
TGTCTGAGAAGCGTATCATTACTAGTCATTTTGTGGCCGTGTTTACCTATGCAAATTCTTCAGCCAGTATGTGAAATAACGGTGAGTTACATTCTCAAGGACAATAAAAGGTTCGAGAGAGCTTTATTTATTATGTCTGTTTTAAAAGGCCATGATCTGGCAGAATGTCAACTGTCAGATTGGCATGGACATTTATAAAGGTTTATGAGAGGTGTAGCAGCTTTTAGCAGAAATTGCTTGTACTGCTTTTCGTCAAAGTTCTGAAACTGCTAATTCTCTGCAGATATGTACTTCATAAAGATGTAAAGTTGTAGAACACGAGGATTATACAACAAACCATTTTTTCCCCCTTTCTTAAACTGGGGAACCCACCAAAACGTCTATTGCGGTCTTCCTAGGGTTAAAATCATTAAATAAAATATTTGATTTGAAAGTTGCTGTTCTGTCAGATATGGAGTCGCATGCTTGAGAAAGCTGTAAAAGGAATATATATATATATATATATATATATATATATATATATATATATATATATATAGTGAGTTCCACTGCTACCGATCCCGGAATCTATTTTAATAATTCCAATAGTAATAAAGATTCTTCAAATTTCATTCCAGTATACCTCATTCTGCGAGAAATGTGGTCTCCTCATAATAGACTCTGGAAGTGGCCACAATTTGCATCCAGGCAAGATTGAATTCGCTGGACCATATTATCGGATGTCTTCGCTAGGATGTCCGTGTTTATTGCCATGATCTCTGTGATGGTACTTTCTTTCAAAGTATCTATGGTTCATGGTTTGTTCTTATAAACTTTCCCTTTCAGATCACCCCCCCCCCCTCAAAAAAGGTGATGTCAGGTCGGGTGAGCGCGGCGGCCAAAGCCCTTTCGAAATGACGTGGTTACCGAGAAAGAATTTCGACCATGCTAGCGATTGATGTATGACATGTCGCAGCGTCTTGTTGGAAATATCCCATGGGAAGTTCCTGATCCCCCAGTTGATTTACATGCGCATTGAATATTTCCAAGTATTCATTTGTAGTATTTGTATCGCAGATGATGGACCAATTATTCCCCCCCGGGATATTGCACACCAAATACCAACTTTTTTCTCTGAATGAAGGGGCTCTTCGTGCATCAGATGAGGGTTTTCACTTGCCTAAATGCGAGGATTTTGATTATATATCCCGACAGGTGAAACCACGCCTCATCGGTGAACCAAGTGTAGTCCAGAATGGTTGGATTATTTTGAAGAAATGTTTGAAATATTTGATACCTACGTACTCGTTTCACTTTGCCAGTTTCTTTTAATCTGTGTACCACAATGAAACTGTAACTTTGCAGCACGCTGACAAGTGCTTTTGGACATTTCTTGCGAAAGTCGTCGGAGTGATTTAGAGGGAGACGCCAGTTGCCTATCCTTCACATTCTGATCGTTCCCTGTGTCATTTTTATCTACCTCATTCTTGTCTGTCCATATGTTTCGAGTTTCTTCGATAAGGCCCAAATGGTGGACTTGCTTGGTGGATGTCGGTTGTCTCCAAATCCTCTACGAAGTGCTGTTGATATGCCTGTATTCAGGCTGTCTTCCAATAATAATAATAATAATAATAATAATAATAATAATAATAATAATAATAATAATAATAATAATAATAATAATAAACACGCTCTTCTAGAGTACCGATTCATTTCAACTGCACTTCACTGACTTGTCTTTCTATGAACTGAACTGTGTTGAGTCCTTTTTCAATACACTCGAATTACGAATAAACACAATCAACAATCATTGATTACACACGCAACGCAACAATAACAAATAGGCCAGCGAACAAGCGCATTGTTATTACTGCAAGTTGCACCACACAACAATGTTTAATGTCCTGGTTCCTAGCGAGTGAGACGCACTGTATATACATAGGTCATTCAATAATTAATGGCAACATTTGAATTAACAAGAAAGAAAACATTTTTAGAATAGTCACATTGTTGCTGTGCTTAAAAGTAATCTTCTCATAGATGAATAACCCGCCTCCACACTTCAGGGAGACGACGGATGCCATCCACAACGTCTGTTGTACTAATCTTCGAACAGACTTGCTCTACTGCTGCTGTAATTGCCTGTCTAGTTCTAAGGCGAACTCCTCCAGGAGGTAATTTATTTTCACGAAAAGGTCAAAATCACATGGACTCATATCTGGGGAGTATGGAGGATGCTCCAGAATTTCCCAGTTCCATCTGCGAAATAAATTGACCACAGAAACAGCTTTGTGAGGGCGAGCACCATCATGTATCACAATAGGATGAAAATGCAGGAGATTATGGAGGTTTACGACGCACAGCTGGTCGTAAACGGTGTTCCAGAAGGTAACTGTAATACGCACCATTCATCCGATTTCCTGCAGGAACTGAACGAATGACAAGGGCACCGTCAAAACCATAAGCAACTATGAACATGACTAAGTGGATTCTGTTCTTGTCGATACTTTTTTGGCCATGGGGATCATTGTGCCGTCACTCATTTAATTGTCTCTTCAATTTTGGTTGGTAGCATCGAACCCAGGTTTCATCTAAAGTTATGATACGTCGAAGGAATTGCTCGCCTTCATGTCCTTAGCGTTCTATGTGCAATCTCGGTGTTTCCATTCTCTGCCGTATGTTTTTCTCTTCAAAACTGTGTGGAACCCATCGAGCGCACATTTTCCTCATCTTTAACTTCTTTGAAGAATCGTACCAGGAGGTATTCCAGCCTCCCTTGCTAGTTCAGTACAAGTCCAACAACGGTGTTCTTCCAGCAGTGCTCTAACAGCGTTTACATGCACATCACCACTTGCTCTTAACGGTCTGTCAGCTCCACGTTTTTGATGAACATCTTTTCTACAAATACATGCGCCTTCTAGCCACGGTACGATATGGTAAATTTTCTCTACCACAAGCTTCCAGTAATGCTGCATAGTCAACTAACTGCATAGTATTGTCGAGCATTCCTGCCCCTTGCAATCTGAATTTTAATGAAACATCTTTGTTCGTATTTATTAAACATTTTAGAGCACTACAAATAAGAGTGGATAAATTAAACTCACTACAAATATCTTATAAATAAGATTACTGTCTGTCTTCAAACTCACAGATGACACATCGGATGCACGAAGCATGTTGGCAGGCTGAGACCAGCCCGAAGGAGTGCTATAAAGTGTACCTATCCGTTAGGGCTAAACCACTTGTTGGTAGGAAAAGGTTATTGCAGGGCGGCGGCTGGAATGAGGTTGTGGGGATGGAAGGAGGTAGCAGTGAAGCTCCTCGACGACTGCAGGTCAGGGTGCAACGGCTCTAGTGCACCGCTGGTGGAAGAGGTTTAAACGTTTGCATTGGGGTTACTTTAGAATTTACCAAGTAACTCATGGTAGGACTATATAGGAGCTCAGTTTTTTGCTCCTGGTTGGAGTAGCTCCTAGGTTACTGGGGGGTCCCGCATCAGATGCTCTTCTTTCTCATTGTTATCAACTTGCATCATTTCGCTGATAGCGCCACATACAAATATGTTGCCACTAATTTTGAATGACCCATGTATAATCAGTAACAGCCTATATATATATAAAGTATTACAGAATTCCACCGACAAACTTTCAGAGTTGCAGAGGGAGGGTATCGGAACGCCTTGATATAGGGCACCTATGGTCTTCGATGACAAACTTTTAAAGTTACGTAATTGTTTCATTTCAATATTCGTACTGATAAATGCAAATAAATAAAGACTTGGGGTACTGCTTTCCACTCTAAAATAGCTAATTTCTCTTCCAAAATCGCGAAAATAGCTACCAGTACCGTATTTTCAAAGTTATGAGCTTTGCTTTTTTCTGGGAAAATCCTCCGTCAGCAAGGGCCAGTGCACCACTGTGAACCCTCCTTTTTACATGGAGAATCAATCACGGGTATCAGAGACAAATAAGTTGTGCTCGGTTGTCAATGTGGTGGTGCTGGGTTCAAACCTCTTACAGGCGGTTATACACGTTTTTTTCTTGTTTGCCTCTTTCTTTCGGTTTCCTTCCTTCCTTCCTACCTTCTTTCTTTCTTTGTTTGTTTATTTCTTTCTTTCCTCTCTTCCTTTCTTTCTTTCCTTTTTTGTTTGTTTCTTCCTTTCCTTCCTTTCCAAACAGTTGATTAGCGTACGTTTGTAGTGAGCCCAATTTTAATTCCTCACGCTTCTTTCAAAGTTAAAGTACATGTTACGGAGGTATTGTATCGTTAAACATTTTGATCTATTGCAAACAACCATGGACTCAAAGACCACAAGTGTGCTATATCAAAGTTTTCGCCTGACACTCCTCTGTAACCTCTGAAAGTTTGTTGCTTGAATTCTCCATCCCATTCCATTCCATCCATTCTTTGGATTTCTGAAAGATAGAATAACCCCAAATATTAATGCCGTATTACGTTTCTATACAAAAGCAAAGAAAAGGGCTACATCATCCTGTAATGAGCAAACGAAGTTCGCTGTTTTCTCTTTAATTCTTGGTGGTATATAGCGGTACAAGTATATCCCAATCGTTAAATACATTTTAATTGTCCGTTAGTATCGCAACAAGAAGCCTGATGCCAAAAACATCGCGTCTGGAGAGCTTCGCCCGTTAGCCGCAAAGTCCACCAAAATAACTGTGCTATCCGTAGCGCAAAAACGAACCTAGTTTGAACAGAATCGATGTATTCTGTTTGCGAAATTACACTCTGCCAGAGAGAAGTAAAAACCATGCTTCTAGGAATTCCATGCCGCTTGAAGCGTTGTGGTACGGAAAATGGGTTACCTAATTTGGTCGCCTGGCTTATTTGAAGAAAGAATTGAAAAATACAATCGATCTGTTTTGCCTTTTACGCTGATCTGGTATTCTGTAAGCACATTTCTTGAGATAAAATGTAAGCCTTTATTATAATGAGGTAGCCCTTTGTAACACGATGGTTTCTCTGAGATGATAATAGTCTGGTTACAAATAATTCGAAAAGGAGGGGCTACGAAAATATGTTTATGTAAGGTGAATTTACATACTTCCGAAAAAAAAATCTGAGTGTCATTTACTTTAAAAACGAATTCTGTTCTCCAAAAAGCGAAATTAACGAGATTATTGTCTTATATTACTAATATTCACTAATGTTGTTCTTAGCATACAGAGTTACGTTTTACACTTGGTTGTGTTATTAACGTGAGAGGTGTCGCAGCAATGAATGAATGAAACTAATGCAGAAATAACAACTTCGGGGAACTGAGGGAACACGGCGTTTAAAACTCGCTCAACCAGGATTCGAACCTAAGCCCACTACATGAGGCAGTAAATGTTAATCCTACATCATCAGTTGACAATGGGTATATGGTTGATGTGGGCATATAACCTTATAAAGTCGCTTAAAAATATGTTCATCTTGAAAACCATTTAGAATAGTAAAAAGCTTGCTGTCATTTTTCAAACGACCAGAAAATTTCCGGATCATTTTTTACTTTCTCTACTACTTAACCTATAGTAAGTAGAGGAAGTACCTATTGTGTTCTCAAAAATTCGATACCGAGATTTCACAAGAAATACAGTCTTGAGACACTCTGAACCCCCCCCCCCCAGGGCATTTTTAGAAAAAAGGTTCTTGTGCGTATGTCTGTGAACTGCATAACTCAGAACTGAAAAATCGGTTCCGTACCAAACCTGGTATTTAAGTTCAGCATCTTCCAACGACACGACACGAAGATTTTTCAAGAAAATCCCTCTACTCCTTACCTACATGGAAAAAATTTTCAAAAACTTTGAATTTCCCAAAAATGTCTAACGATTTTGATTAAAATACGATATGTTTTAAGATATTTTCAGGGCAAATTGAATTTTTTGGGAATAGCCTCTGAAGTCATTCTGAATGACTTGTATAATTGGTAAACCCTAAGAGGTAGATTTATGTGGATCTCGTTAAAGCACATAATTTAGATATTCAAATTCAGTTTCCGAGATATTCCTTGGTTTTGGAATTTTAAAATACATACACTTTGCTCAAATGGGAAGTCATGTTTTTACTTTCTCTACCATGCACATAGTAGGTAGGGAAGGTATTGCATTACACCCAAAAATTCGATACCGAGATTTGACCAGAAATACATGTTTTGAGGCCTCCTGAATGCAAAAAAAAAGAAAAAAAAAGAAAATGGTGTGTGTGTGTGTGTGTGAACAACATAAGTGAAGAACGAAAAGTCGATAAACACCAAACTTGGTATTTAGGTTCGTACCTTCTGAAGATGCGACAGGAAGATTTTCAAGAAAATCTCCCCACCACAAACTACGCTTTACATGAAACATTTTTCGGAATTTTTGATTTTCTAAAAATGGCCCTTAAGATTTTGAAAAAGATACCGCATTAAAGATATTTAGGTACATTGCAAATAAAATTTATATCTTGAATTTTCTGGGAATAGCCTTTGAAGTCCTCTTAATTCGGAAGGAATTTTGTATAATCTTGTATAACTAGTAAACGTTAAAACGATAGACGAAAACGTACTTTACAAGAAATGTAGATCTCTTTAAAACGCACAATTTATTTCAAATAACTTTTTTGTGTGGCATCAGCCGTTTCCGGGATATCCGTTATTAATTGTCCGAATTGTTCATTACTTGGTCATTCTTTAGTCTTTCCAACATTCAGTTGTTTCTCGCGATTACATAGGAACAGTGTGTAGTTTTAAGGCAGCGTATATCGTCCAGTCCTTAGACGTTTGACTATCGCTGTTGCCTTTGTAGGTATTATAACACCCACCCACACACCCACACACACACACACATATATATATACATATATATATATATATATTTGTATCTATAACGAAGTATGTAAAGAAGCTATTTCCGGAAAGGTTTATATGGATTAAAATGAAGTAGATAGAAAAAAAATCTGATGTGTTACACTCACATAACTTTCTCTACTCTTGTACAATCTATTTTTACAAACGCCTATTCTCCATATGCTTTATGTTAATCGAGATATCGAGATGTCAAACTTATTGGTATTTTTCTTGTAGATGCAAGGGGAATATGGTAGCTTTTAAGCGATGGTCAAATATTTTAACGCTGGTTGCTATGCGGCGCATTCCATTCTCTTTGCAAGTCCAGGACATAAAAAAATGAATAACGAATTTGAGAAAAAGTATAAGTATTGGAAAATTTAAGGGAATAACAAGCAATATCTCGAAAACGGTTCACTCAACAAAAGAAATGTATATGACATAAGTTGTGTATTGTAACGAGATCTACATTTTTTGTGTAGTAAACATTTGTCTATCTCTTATGGTTTACCAGTTATGCAAAAGTCGTTCACAATGAAGAATACTTTTGGAGACATTCCCAGAAAATTCGAGATATACATTTCATTTCTCATGACATTATCTTAAACATATGATATTTTAATCAAAATCGTTAGAGCCATTTTTGAGAAAATTAAAATTTTCGAAAAATGTTCCATGTAAAGGGTAGTCTGGGGTGGGGGGATTTTCTTGAAAACCTTCGTGTCGCATCTCTGGAAGATACTGAACCTAAATACCAAGTTTGGTGTTTATCCGACTGTTCGTTTTTGAGTTATGCTGTTCACACACACACAGACACACACACAGACACACACACACACACACACACACACAGACACACACACGGACATGTTTCCAAAAATGCTTTTTTTGGATTCAGGAGGTCTCAAAACATGTATTTCCGGTGAAATCTCGGTATCGAATTTTTGGGTGGAATGCAATACTTCCCCTACTTACTATACGTAGTAGAGAAAGTAATAAGCTTTAGTGAGAGGAGTTTGTATACCCACTAATAAAGATATAGGGTAGAGAAAGTCATATGAATGTATCAGATTTTTTTCTCACGGTCATGCAAAGAGCATACAACTTTAAAGCAATCACATAGCGACAAGCTCTCTTAAAATCTGACTGTCGCTTTACTTACTGTATCCTATAACGAAATGTGTAAATGTGAATTGAAAGTTTATCTGGACTAGGTAATAAGTAGTTAGAAAATAAGGTTTAAAAATATTTTGTAGAAATACAAGTAGAGAAAGGCTTGTGAGTATTACACAAAATTTTTTTGTACTTTGTTGAAGATATTGTGTTTAACCGTGCAAAAGTGTGGTATCTAAATTTTCTGCTTAAAATGTGTTAGCAGTTCCGCTACATTCATGAAAAAAACATGTTCTCTACATTTTCGGAAACAGTTTTAACATCAGATTTTATTTACGAAGCAGGTAGTGCCTATCGTGCAAAGTCGCTGAAATCAAATTCTGTCCTTCCGTGATACCGGAGCTCTGCCGGAAATTGAAACATTGCCCGATTTTAAGTCATTATGTTCGATGATTTAGACTTTACTGCATTTGCTCAGGTAGCATCAATGCAGTTTGTGGCGACTAGATCTCTCGGATGGCTGATGCTACGATAGGTAGCGGATGTTGGACGGCTGGAAAGTTAGATATAAGATGGGACATTAATCGTGGGAACGCTCTGAGGTTGATGTTCTGTTTTCAAATTTCTACTCTTACTAGAAATGAACACTGCGCTCGTTGCCGTGAGGCAAACATAGAAAGCATGCTAGAATTCCATCCACAACCTCGAGGCTTACAGGTTCCATGATTTAAAAATGTTTGGATAGAATCCGGTCCAACGAATGTAAAAAAATCTAATGTGTTACACTCACATGACTTTCTCCACTCTTGTACAAACTATTTTTATAAACGCTTATTCTCCATATGCTTCATGTTAATCGAGATGTTAATCTTATTGCTAATTTTCTTGTAGATACAAGGGGAATTGGTAGGCTTTAAGCCATAGTCAAGTAGTTTAAGAGTTGGTTGTTATGTGGAGTGTTCCATTCTCTTTGCATTACCAGGACAAAAAAAATGAATAACGAATTCCCATTTAAGAAAAAATATAAGTATTGGTAAATTTAAGGGAATAACAAGCAATATCTCGAAAATGGTTCACTCAAAAAAAAAATGTATATGACATAAATTGTGTATTTTAACTCGATCTACATTTTTGTGTAGTAAAATTGTCTATCTCTTATGGTTTACCAGTTATGCAAAAGTCGTTCACAATGAAGAATTCTTTTGGAGACATTCCCAGAAAATTGGAGATATACATTTCATTTGCTATGGAAATACCTTAAACATATGATATTTTAATCAAAATCGTTAGAGCCATTTTTGAGAAAATTAAAACTTTCAAAAAATGTTCCATGTAAAGGGTTATCTGGGGTGGGGTGATTTTCTTGAAAACCTTCGTGTCGCATCTCTGGAAGATACTGAACCTAAATACCAAGTTTGGTGTTTATCCGACTGTTCGTTTCTGAGCTATGCTGTTCTCTCACACACACACACACACACACACACACACACACACGCGCGCGCGCGCGCACACGGACATGTTTCCAAAAATGCTTTTTTTGGATTCAGGGGGCCTCAAAACATATGTTTCCGGTCAAATTTCGGTATCGAATTTTTGGGTGGAATACAATACTTCCCCTACTTACTATACGCTGTAGAGAAAGTAAAAAAAAAAGTTTCATTCAACACTGCTCCCATTTTTAAACTCTACTCAGTTATATTCAAGAGTCTTTTTACTCGTTCAATATTTAAAGGATAGTTGGGGTGAGAATTTATTTTATTTTGTTAAAATTTATTTATTTTTTAACACGCTGAGACTACATACCAAGTGCGGTAATTATAACGTTCGTTTTTCAGTTATGCTGTTCACGCGCGCGCGCAGACCTTTTTATAAAAATGTTTTCTTTGCATTCAGTGGGCCTGAAAACATGCATTTCCGTTGAAATCTCGATGTCGAATTTTTGGGTGGAGTACCGTAGGTAGCTTCTATACCTGCAAAGTACGTGGTAGGGAAAGTAAAAATTGGTAAATAGTTATCCTGGATTGAAGCATTCCTCATAAAGTTTTAAGGTTTAAAGAATGAGAAGCATGAGCAAGTGATTGACAATGACGCGAACCAAACCTTGACTGGGCTAAAGACCTATTTTCTTCACTGGGCTGACCGTGACATCAAACACCTACCTTGACATGTTGGAAGTGTATATTCAGTACCACAAGCTAATATCAGACAAATACTAGTCGGCAGACGTTTAAGGCCGATCGCAATGGTGGCGTTGTTTTCGCTTTGGTCAGGAGGTGCTTCGCCCTTGTTTCACACCGAATAGAAACTGCCACGTTTCAATATTATGCAAAGTCGCTAAACGTTCGTGATATAACGTTTATATTTGCGACCGTTTTCAGGGTTCATTATTGATATAATGTGATCGTGATTTATTCTGCTAGCAAGTGACAAAAAGCACATTCTGGTCCATGCTTTTCTGTCCGGCTTGCTATTACTTTTGCGTATTATATGGATATTAACCTCATAATTTTAACTTCTAACCCACAAAAGCATGGGCGTCCAATCTAAGATTCCTTCCTACTTTTTCTGCTGCCTACTTATAGTAGATAAGAGGAAGTATTTTATTCCAAACAGAAATTCGATGTCAAGATTTCACCAGAAATACGTGTTTTGAGGCCTCCCGAATCCAGAAAATGTGTTTTTAGACAAAGGTTCGTGTGTGTGAATAGCATAATTCTAAAACGAAATGTTGAATAAACACCTGTGTACATAATGTTCGCGTCAACTACAGGGCTATTCAAAAAGAAGAACAGACTTTAAATATTTATTTCTAATGGACGATAATAGATGGCGCCACAAGCGATACATAACTGAATGGAGGAAAGTTCAAAATTTAATTATATTGTTCAAAATGAGCACCATTTGTTATGCGAGGACGACCAGTGCTTTTCCGTTTGTATACGCAACCATCTTCTACGAATTTATTGTATCAATTGTAAATTTTTTATGACGAGGGGGCTCTTTGTTGAACTTACAACGAAATGCACGCTGCAATGAATTCACTCTTTGCATACTGCAGCACACAAAACGGCTTTTCCTGTGGCGTTGCCATTTTCTCGTAAACAAACTCAGCGCCGCTGTAGGCACTGAATGCAACTAATAGGTGGAGGTTTAAAACTTTGAACTTTCCTATATTCAATGATGTGTCGTATGTGTTGCTATCTATTGTCCATTAAAAATTAATATTTAAAATCTGTTCCTTCGTTTTGAATAACCCTGTATATTCAGCATTTGAAACAAAAATTACAAAGAACCTGCTCTATTTGTTAAGTCCATTCTCAGTCAGGTGTGGCAAACACTGGTATAACGATTAGGCATGTGAAGGAACAGCAAGGGTAAGCCACAGCGAACTGCACTAAGCATATAAGAAATATTTATGAATCGGCTTCCCATAAATATCTGAAATGTTAAAGGTCTAAGTAGGACTGAAAACCTACGATGACGTTAACAACACACTGTCTTTACACGGATCTTCTGTATATCTTCTCTAGTGCAGGAAATGGGAAGATTCATAAAGTGAAGATACATGTAGATTAACAAGAAATCGAAGAAACACATTTAACACGAATAAGTAAATATCTACAAGTGTGAAAGAGATCGCACCTGGTGAGCATCTTTGTCTCTGGCGTAACCAAAAATAGACAGTGTTTATTCGGTTTTTATATCTGTTATAATAAAACCAGTTATGAAATAATTGAAAGTAAATACCTTTTTCCTTCTCTACTACGTACATAGTAGGTAGAGAAAGTGTTGCATTCCACCCACAAATTCGATACCGAGATTTCACTGGAAAACGTGCTTTGAGGCTCCCTGAATAATAATAATAATAATAATAATAATAATAATAATAAAAAGAAGCATATTTGGAAAAAGGTCCTTGCGCGCTCGTGTCTGTGAACAGCATAACTGAAAAGCGAAACGTCGGAGAAGTACCAAAACCAGGTATTTAGGTTCAGTACCCTCATAAAGATGCGACTGGAAGATTTTCAAGAAAATCCCTCCACCCCAAACTTATCTTTTCCATGGAAAATTTTCCAAAATTTATTTTCTAAAAATGGATCTAACATTTCGATTAAAATACCAGACATTAAAGATATTTACATGACAAATAAAACGTATATCTTGAATTTTCTGGGAATAGCCTGTGAATTTCTCTTCATTCGGAAGGGAATTTATATAATCTTGCTCTCTATCGTTTATTAGTGGGTGTACAAAATATTCTTACTAAAGGTTATTTTCTATCTACTACATTTTAATTCAAATAAACCTTTGCAATAATAGCTACATTACATATTTAGCTATAATACAATTAGAATAGCGGTAGTCACATGTTCAAGAACTGGACGCTATATGCTGGCCTTAAAATTCCATACTGTTTCAATGGAATCACGAGAAACAACTGAAAATTGATGGGACTTAAACAAAATGACAAAGTATTGAACAAATCGAACCATTAATGACGGACACATCTTAGAAATGACTGATACAAAAAGTTATTCGAAATAGTGTGTTTTTGAGTGAATTCAGTACCGTCTCTACCAACTATATACGTGGTAGAGAAAGTAAAAGATATCCGTTATTAATTATTCGAATTGTTCAATACTTAGCCCATTCTTTTAAAGTCCTGTCGATTTTCAGTTGTTTCGATTTCATGGAAAGAGAATGGAATTTTAAGGCCAGCATATACCGTCCAGTTCTAAAACATTTTGACTCTCTCTCTCTCTCTCTCTCTCTCTCTCTCTCTCTCTCTCTCTCTCTCTCTCTCTTTCCTTTGTATCTATAACGAAATTTGTAATGCAGCTATTTCCGGAAAGGTTTATCTCGATTAAAATGAAGTAGATAGGACAATAAACTTTCGTATGAATAATTTGTATCTATACCCAGTAATAAGCGATGGAGGGTAGAGAAAGCCATGTGTATTTTCTTTCTGATGCTACTTTCTCTACCATATATATATATATATATATATATATATATATATATATATATATACACACATATGTATGGTAAGTTGAAGAAGTGTGTATTCCATCCAGAAATTCGATTTCGTGAATTTTGAGGTACCTTAAACGGAAAGCATATTAACAAAGGCGAGAGAGCGAGAGAGCGAGAGAGCATAACTCAAAAACGGAAAGTGTAACAAATAAGAAACTTAGTTTTTATGTCCAGCATCTTCCAAGGATGTAACACAATATTTTACCAATCTCCCCTACGCCAAACTACCCTTTACATCTATGCTAAACTACCGTTTACATCGAACTCTTTTCGGTATGTTTTTTTTCTCAAAACGGCCTTAACGATTTTGATTAATAATCATATTTTTGAGATATTGATATGAATAACAATATCTATATCCTGAAATTTCTGTAAATTAAAATCCTGTTCGTGGGTTGTATTTTATATATTTTTGTAAGTATAATGAAAGCTTATAAAATACACAATTTGTAATATTTTCTTTTTGTAGGTTAGCCATTTTCGAGATTCTCATATTTTTACATTTTCACAAATGAGTACATGATGCAACTAAAATTGGCTGATACTTCTAGTCCAGTCATGGCCCGATGAAGTGAACTTGCAGTCGCCTAATATATCCATATTCTAAACAAACAAATAAATTGCTCGTTAAAATACATGGAAAACGTATAGTTAAATCATGAAGCTATTCAGTGTTAGTCATGTTTAAGACTACCAACATTTGAAAGCTTATTCACATATTATATGTAGCAAAGACCTCGTGCTTAATATGAAATAATTTCTAGTCAAGCAGCTATCGTTAATATAAAATGCATAGAAGAATAACTAGCATGCTGTACCTCAGACTTATCGGATAAAATTCTTTTCAGCACGATTTTTCAATACGGTTGTAGAATAATTCAGCGAAGTACATGAGAAAACTTTCGGAGCATCCTATCTTATTACTGTTGACAATATAGGGGACTCCTCGGTAAAAGTGACACGGCCTCTAGCGACCAAGCCTGCTGGGAACGTGAACCAGTCGACAAGCCATGTATAGAGGTGTTGCTGAATGCAAAGCCTTTTGTTCACCATGCATTTTGCAATAATAGAAAACAAACGAGAGGGAAAAGGATCAGCGCTTGATATTTCAGATCGTTGCCTGTCATATGTTTTATAATTATGCTAAGTAAGTTCTACACATGTAAGTTCATTAAAATAGTAACACAGCTATATTGTTGAAATTGATGGACACTGCTATAATGCGCCTTTAATTTAAAGTTTTTAAAGATATTTAAAACTAACTTGTAATTGGCACAATTAGTATTCGGTGGAGCAAGGAATTTTTCTCTATATAATTTCGATTGTCGTGAAACGATCTGAAGTACGACAACACACAACTTTTGTACCCACTATTCTAAAAACTATTCACACAAAAGGCTCTTTTATACCTATGTGGTGTTGATCATGAGGCATCCAGCTGTTTTGCATATGCCTGCCCTACTATAGCATATTCTTTCCATTAACTCTAGAAACAAAAGAAGAACTCTTGAAAGTGTATTACTTAAAATACTGCAAAATTCGACTGTGTCTGTGGTCTGGTGGTTAGCATGCTGGTCGGAGGATGTAAAGGTTTCTTTAGACAGGATTATTCCCCATCCTCCCTACTGGAAGTATGAGCGAGAGTGTAAAAATGGTGTGTGAATTTAATGTTTATAAAGAAAGCCCAACGCAAGCAAAACTAAAGATACACAATAGTAAATGAGTGAACATTATTGCCGATGAGCAATTTATTCCAAAGACAAAGCCGCCGATATGACCTTAGAAGTTACAGGTGCATATACACTATGTGATCGAAAGTACCCGGACACCCCCACAAACATACGCTTTTGCATTGTGCTGCCACCTACTGCCTGGTACTCATCCGCGACCTTAGTAGTCATTAGACATCGTGAAACAGCAGAATGAGTCGCTCCGTGGAACTCACGGACTTCGAACGTGGTCAAGTGATTGGGTGTCACTTGTTTCAGAAGTCTGTATGCGAGATTTCCACACTCCTAAACATCCCTTGGTCCACTGTTTCTGATGTGATAGTGAAGTAGAAACATGAAGGGACATGTACAGCACAAAAGCGTACAGGCCGACCTCGTCTGTTAACTGACAGAGACCGCCGTCATTTGAAGAGGGTCATAAAGAGTAATAGGCAGACATCTATCCAGACCATCACACAGGAATTCCAAACTGCATCAGGATCCACTCCAAGTACTATGACAGTTAGGCGTGAGGTGAGAAACCTTGGATTCCATGGTCGAGCGGCTGCTCATAAACCACACATTACGCAGGAAAATCCAAACGACGCCCCGCTTGGTGCAAGGAGCGTCAACATTACACGATTGAACAGTGGCAAAACATTGTGTGGAGTGACGAATCACGGTACTCAATGTGGCGATCCGATGGCAGGTGTGGGTATGGCGAATGCCCGGTGAACGTCATCTGCCAGCGTGTGTATTGTAGTGTAGTGAGATTCGGAGGTGGTGATGTTATGGTGTGGTCGTGTTTTTCCTGGAGGGGGCTTGCACCCCTTGTTGTTTTGCGTGGCACGATCCAAGCGCAGACCTACATTGATATTTTACTGCTTCCCACTGTTGGAGCAATTCGGGGGATCCGGCACCTGTTCATACTGCACGGGCTGTGGCGGAGCGGTTACACGACAATAACATCCCTTATGGACTGGCCTGCACAGAGTCCTGGCTTGGATCCTATAGAACACCTTTGGGATGTTTTGGAACGCCGACTTCGTGCCAGGCCTCATCGACCTACATCGATACCTCTCCTCAGTTCCGCACTCCGTGAAGAATGGTCTGCCATCCCCCAAGAAACCTTCCAGCACCTGATTGAAAGTATGCCTGCGAGAGTGAACGCTGTCATCAAGGCTAAGGGGGGCCAACACCATATTGACTTCCAGCATTACCGATGGAGGGCGCCACGAACTTGTACGTCATTTTCAGTCAGGTGTCCGGATACTTTTGATCATGTAGTGTATAAGGACCCCCTCGGGGGGGGGGGAAGAAAATCCGGAAAATTAAAAGGAAAATCTCGGAATAGGCTAACGCTACAAAAGTTGTAGGTTTTTGCCTTATCTCTCATAGTACCAGTTACGTAAAATTATATTAAATTCAATGATAATGAAGATGACTTCACAGGCTATTCACAGAAAATTAAAAATGTATGGGTACATTTCATTTCTCACGTTAATATCTCAAACGATGATGTTTGCATATTTTATTTTATTCACGGTATAAAGAGGCACATTTTTTTTAAAAAAAAAGTAATGTCATTTTTTCCATATTAAGGGTAGTTTGGGGTAGAGCGTTTTCTTGAAAACGTTCACCTGGCAGCCTTAAAGGGTGCCTTGTGCAAGTATGAAAATTTGTATTTATCCAATATCTCTCTCTCTCTTTCTCTCACTGTCACTCACTCACACGCACGCAAAATATTTGATTTTTTGCTTCAAGGGACCTTAAAACATCTTTTTTCGAAGAAATCTTGATGTCAAAGTATTGAGGGAATGCAGTACTCCCCATCAGTGGTAAGAAAGTAAAAATATACCTCTTTTGTAATCTAAATTGAGTTTTATTTATGGTTGCTCTTTAACTGATATGATTCTTAGCGTCCCTTTTAAATTGGGCGTAAAAGACCATGCAGTTTGCTCACATGCCTCATTATTACGCTTGAGGTTCTTTTACGTGCCGTAAATTGTCACGGGACAACCGGCTTTACTTTCCTTCTGAAAGAACCCGTGCTAAGGATTTTTACGCCCGAAAAACATCCGTCGCCCTCCGCCGGTTTGAACCCGTGTCCTCTACACTAGAGGCTAGCATGGTGCCCCTAGACCACGGAGGACGACTTTTTGAGAATATATTAAATCATTTAATAGAATTTGGTTATAGGGAGCTTGGTTAGAAAAGTTACGTTTATAATGACATTCATCCAAATGCTCATTGTTATAATTTCTTTTGGCAGGTGACCATGTAACAAACGACACGATTACCTTATTTTAAGTACTTTAGTATTCTGTGCAGAACACATTTGTACAACTGTGTGTCATGTGTCACAGAAAGGAAGAGAGATGGTTTTGTGTTTCGTATTCTTTCATGTTATTACGGGGATCGTTGCTCTAGTTGCCTGGTACTTTAGTTTCATTTTTACTTTCTCTACTACGTATAGTAAGTAGGGGAAGTATTGCATTCCACCCAAAAATTCGATACCGAGATTTCACCGGAAATACATGTTTTGAGACCTCCTGAATCCAAAAAAAGCATTTTTGGAAACATGTCCGTGTGTGTGTCTGTGTGTGTGTCTGTGTGTGTGTCTGTGTGTGTGTCTGTGAACAGCATAACTCAAAAACGAACAGTCGGATAAACACCAAACTTGGTATTTAGGTTCAGTATCTTCCAGAGATGCGACACGAAGGTTTTCAAGAAAATCCCCCCACCCCAGACTACCCTTTACATGGAACATTTTTCGAAAATTTTAATTTTCTCAAAAATGGCTCTAACGATTTTGATTAAAATATCATATGTTTAAGATAATGTCATGAGAAATGAAATGTATATCTCGAATTTTCTGGGAATGTCTCCAAAAGTATTCTTCATTGTGAACGACTTTTGCATAACTGGTAAACCATAAGAGATAGACAAAATTTTACTACACAAAAAATGTAGATCTCGTTAAAATACACAACTTATGTCATATACATTTCTTTTGTTGAGTGAACCGTTTTCGAGATATTGCTTGTTATTCCCTTAAATTTTCCAATACTTATACTTTTTCTCAAATTCGTTATTCATTTTTTTATGTCCTGGACATGCAAAGAGAATGAAATGCGCCACATAGCAACCAGCGTTAAAATATTTGACTATCGCTTAAAAGCTACCATATTCCCCTTGCATGTACAAGAAAATTACCAATAAGATTGACATCTCGATATCTGGATTAACATGAAGCATATGGAGAATAGGCGTTTGTAAAATTAGATTGTACAAGAGTAGAGAAAGTCATGTGAGTGTAACACATCAGATTTTTCTATTAGATTTGATTCCCGAATGAAACAAGTTGCCTGGGCGAGGCTTCTCCGAGTATTCTGTCGCTCTAAACAGATGAATCTAAAAGTGCTTTCGATGCCAAGTACTCCGGCCTCATTTATGCAGTCATAATCATCCATTCCATTTTTTTTTTGCTTGCGGTATATCAGCAAATTACCGAAGAAAAATAAGTATGTAACTAAATGCCTTTCCTTTATGCCAGCCACCACCACTCGAACATAAGCTTGTCCGAGCTTAGCCAGCTTGTCCTACAAGTGGACACTGATACGCAGGTTACGGTGACTTAGAGGTGAGCAAGATCTTGACCGTTACCCGCTTTCGCGTACCCGAAGTTACCAAGTTTGCTTTGCGAGTTCGTTGTGCCACAATGCCCGAGTTATTCCTTCATGTTTACTGTTTAAATGGCCATTGGTTTTCTATTGAATGTCCCTTTTTATGTTCCTGTCACAAAATTTAATCTTAAACTCAATAAAAAAATATAGCGTTTGATAATGTAGTGTGCTCGTGTTCTCATTATTATTATTATTATTATTATTATTATTATTATTATTATTATTATTATTATTGCCGCCAAAATAAGATTTCTAAAATAAAATCAACTACTAATATCCTTCCCTATTTAGAGGATAGGTACTATAGCATTATCGGAGATGAACAACCATGATGATTATTATTTGTAAAAGTATGCATTTCCAAAACAAAGTTTACATACAATTGCATAAGGTTGGACGTAAGAAAGCAAGTCAAAATAACCATCTACTAGTAGTGAATGGTTAGATGGGAGAAATGCTCACTTTGTAGCTATTAAGATCAACTCCTAGAGTTTTGAGCTTATCAGGCAACCAGTAGTGGAAGGAATATGACATTCAGTTACATGGAAAGCAATTTAAACTGCATATTATCCAAGCTACATTTGTTCACGTCTCGTAAGTATTTATGTAACGTAACCAGAAAATCAATTCGCACAGTTGTAACAACGCTCACAAACACGAAGCGTCTAAATGACAAGCCTCAAGTTTTTGTTACGTATGCTAAAATGGATGTTTGTTTTTAAATCCTGTTATCACTCCTGAAAGGTTGCAAAGAAACTTTTGTAACACCACGTTAGTCTAGCGACCACCCCTTGGGGCCAACTATTGGAAATACATACTTAAATGCTCGTTTATACCTCCTCTATCAATCCTGTAGATAATATTGTAAAAAGCTTTCTGACATCCTAGTAGTTCGTTCCGTGAAGCAGGACACTGCCTGTAGCATAACCAACTCAGAATCCACATTTCTAACTGTTTGCATCGTGTTTGCGGTATTATCTACTATAGTTATGCTTTGCATCACCCGAAATGCATGGCGATTTATGTCCTAAAGGAAGATGAGATGGACTTCCAAGACACCGAAAAGGTTTTGACATGCCATGTAGATATGGGTCATTCGCCCTCAGACAAGCTTAACAATGTTGATGACGACGGCCTAAAGGAAGACGAGATGGACCTCCAAGACGTAGGAAAGTTTAGTTTTAACATGCCATGCGACAATGCAGGTCATTCGCCCTAAAACAAGCTTAACAATGTTGATGACGACGGCCTAAAGGAAGACGAGATGGACCTCCAAGACGTAGGAAAGTTTAGTTTTAACATGCCATGCGACAATACAGGTCATTCGCCCTAAAACAAGCTCAAAAAATGAAGACGAAATAGATCTCCAAGATGCCGGAAAGATTAGTTTTAACATGTAGATAATATATATAGGTCATTCGCTCTAAAACAAGCTTGACGATGACGACCTAAAGGCAGACGAGATGGATCTCCAAAATACCGAAAAGATTAGTTTTAACTTGCCATGTAGATAATATATATAGGTCATTCGCTCTAAAACAAGCTTGACGATGACGACCTAAAGGCAGACGAGATGGATCTCCAAGATACCGAAAAGATTAGTTTTAACTTGCCATGTAGATAATATATATAGGTCATTCGCTCTAAAACAAGCTTGACGATGACGACCTAAAGGCAAACGAGATGGATCTCCAAGATGCCGAAAAGATTAGTTTTAACATGCCATGTAATAATATAGGTTTTTCGCCCTAAAACAAGCTTGACGATGATCTAAAGGAAGACGAGATGGACCTCCAAGTCGCCGAAAAGATTGGTTCTAACGTACCATGTCATTTTAATGTCATTCGGCTTAAACATAAGCTTGATGATTTTGGCCTAAAGAAAGATGAGATGGGCCTCTAAGATTTCGGAAAGAGTTTTAACACGCCATGCAGATGGTATAGGTCATTCGGCTTAAAACAAGCTTAACATGATGACGAGACTGAGAATTTACGTTGTGTCAGACGTACTAATGAACTTGGCTCATCTCCGGAAAAAGGTAGTACGTGGTTTGTAAAACGAGTACTGCAACATTACATCAAAATAACCAGCATATATCTTGCGCTTTGAAGTAAGGGCACAGCTGGAGAGGTTGTTTGTTAGATCTGCCCTGTACCATCTCTCTGCTGGATGGGAGAATGAATAAATGAATCGTTTTATTTATAGACGCTCTTTAACAACTGTGGCTCTTAGCGTCCCCTATATTGGGTGTGAAATACCGGAAGTTTTGCTCAGAGGTCTTTTTATCAGGCTTGGGGTTCTTTTACGTGCCGTAAATCTACGCCACGGGACCACCGGCTTTACTTCCATTCCCAAGGAAGCCATGGTAAGGATTTTTATGCCCGAAAAAATCCATCACTCGGGAACCGTGGTACCACTAGATCACAGAGCACGACTTGGGTGGGAGTCTTGGATGCTATCAGGCGAGTGTCAGTGAAACGCAGGTTGTCGCACCAGTTGTTAGCAGCGTATCGCATTAAGTGTCCTCAATATGATGGGTCATGGTATTTTGAACACGCATAGTCCTGGAAGGCGCAGTTGATTGGATTCTGAAATTCATATATTGCCTGCAGGTAGTTAGTAGCTGCGAAATTTAAGTACATTAACACTGACGCATCGCTATGTCCTGAATCAGAGTGCTTGTTGTGTTTTCTCATTATCGGAGGAATTAAGAATAATAAACTCACTGATATGCAAACTCCGAGAATTAGGTATGTGCGCCGAAGGAAACACTGCATATTTTATTTATTTAATGCAACTGATACTTAATTCCCATCATTGGCCTAAGAATGCATCACAACACGTAGAACCGACACGGTTGGTCGAGTTGGTTAAAGCATGAGGAGGAGGTCCGCTGTACAAATCCCGCCAAGATCGTCCTTCCTGGCTGGTTTTCTTTAGGTGTTTCTCAGTCCTCATAACTGGAAAATGTCA
Source organism: Deroplatys truncata (assembly GCA_030765065.1). Taxonomy (NCBI): domain Eukaryota; kingdom Metazoa; phylum Arthropoda; class Insecta; order Mantodea; family Mantidae; genus Deroplatys; species Deroplatys truncata. The sequence continues at coordinate 199,109,631 of CM060978.1, forward strand.
GAAATGTCTTTTAAACTTAGGCTTGGAACGTTTCCTTCCCAAACTTCCTTTCCCAATAACCACTTAATGTGTAATCAGTGCCCACCGTCTGTGGTGCCGCATGCAGTAAGAACAGGCGTTAAACAATACAAAAAACCTACAATAACACGTAGATCAACTAAATTGAAAAGTAATGATTAAATTGAATCGAGCACGATATCTGGGTTCCTATTACCTTTCCCATTCTGTCGTCATTCTCAAGGAAGTACAGGCTTTCAAATGTTCTACATCCAAGATGTAATTTCCGATGACAGAGAGGCAGCAGAGGTTCTTGCTGTTGCAGATGGTTCGTGGCCTGTTGCCATCACTTATACTACTGGTATTTTTCTTGGCCATTTAGGGCAATTTTGAGCGTGGCTCCCACATGGTTGAGAACAGGACTTAACTAATATTGGTTATTTACAGTAAACCAAGCTGTTTGGCCACACTCAATCAGTTGCTGCAACTGTTAAGAGTTATTATAAGTATACTGATGAATAGATTGGCTTACATGAAGAAAGCTACTAATTTAGTGCAAATGGCGACGAAAATACAGTGCTTGGTATTAGTATAGATGAAACTGAAAGTTATTATGTCATCATTTAACTTGGAGCAATATCTGGGCAGTATTGAATGATTGCTCTAAAAGATGAAAGTTTTAAAAATCAACCTCCATTGCATCATATATTAAGCTTATATATAACTTTTGTTATTTATTTTACTTCAGTACTGTATCTCTCCACCAGATTATCAAGTTTTACGTTCAATAACGCAAATAAAATTCGGAAAACTTAGGGGCTAGTCGTATAATTACGTTTCTCCTATATATGAAAATTTTATTTCGGTAGTATAGTATGGATTTGTGATCGAAGGTCAGCGGCTGGTGACAGAAGCGGAGCGATCCTAAGGAGGAGATTGGGTGCTGGAGCTGGTATTGATTTGAAGTGAGGAGGTGTATCGGTCCAGACTACGTACCTACCGCTGTGCTCTAATCAGAATAAACTCTCATGACAAACGGCAGCCATGTTTCCATAGCAACCTCATGTTTCCACCATTTTTGTTTGGCGTAAAATCCTGAGGTGGGTGTATTTCCAACATATCCGTCATTTTAAAGCAAATGAATAAGGCAGCCACAAACCGCAGAGAGGTATCGCAGTCTTCACAGAAACGAATCATAATTTCTGCTTTATAAAATAATCTTTGAAAATGGCCCAAACATTTCATGTGGTACATTCACATGATTTTCTCTATCAAGAACTAATTCACACAACTGCGTTATATGTTTAGTGTATTCTTAAAAATTGACCCTTCTATCCACGCGTGTTACGCTATATTTTTCTTTAGGAATGTTTTTAAATTAAGCAAGAAGTGGTTAATTACAGCATGTGAAAAAAGGCATTAAAATGTTTATTCCTGGTAACAAGCGCTTGCGATGAAAATAGGGAAAGAAAGAAAAGGGGAGGGACCCAAGAAGAATCGCAAGCTTTCAAGCATATTCGTAGAAGACTTAGAAAAGCTGTAAACTTCCAACATGGAATATTTAGAAAACGCGCGTCGAAAAAAAATGTAACCCAAATTACGTATTTCAATGGCTCTACATTTCTCCTGTAATAAGTTTTTGTCTGTCTTTTTTTCCTAATTAAACACAATTCAATCAAATAAAGTGGCCTTCACAGGCTATTCGCAGAAACTTCTATAGATATATACATTTTTTTCTCCAGTTACTGTGTCAAACAGGTATATTTTAATAAAAATCGTTAGCTGGTTTTGAGAAAATAAAAAATAACGAATCATTTTCCTTGGATAATTTGGTTTGAGGGGTTATTGAAAATCTCGCTTTGTATCCTTGTAAGATACTGAATTTAAATACCAAGTTTAGTATTTACCCCGCAGTTCACATACAAACACACATTTTCCCCCTAAAAATACATTTCGTTTTTGATTTCAATGGATTTCAAAACGTGCATTTTCGATGAAATTACATATATCAACCTTTTGGGTGAAATATAATACTTTCTCTAACTATTCTAGATAGTAGAGAACGTAAAAGTGCAAGTGTCTTTTTAGCAGCTGAATTTATATTTAAAATAGGTGTATTCGTTATAATAAAAGAGAATGGAAGGAGGGAGGTAGGGGGAAGAAATGCAAAGTTGATTGATTATTGATTCCCATATATCCATGAGTAGCCTCTTAAAGAGTTTCAGTAAATGAATAGCAAATGTTTTCAAGCTTGCTGGTTCAAAATTTTGAACTATACTAGCTGAAATGGATATTTTAAACTGGTTGCGTTGAAGGAAGAAAATAATACATAGTGTGTTTTATATGCTGTAATTTAGAACATTTAATATGGCAGGCACTATCGAGTAAAAAAACAACATAATTTCCAGAATAGTCTGTACTCTCCATTTCTCCAAGGCGCGCAATTTCTTTAAAAACGTTAAAATTGCGTATACAGAAGTCTGACAAGGATTTTTTTCTGTTCGGCGTCTCTTAAAGTTATTATTATTATTATTATTACTATTATTATTGTTGTTAAAGAAATTTGAAACACATTCTTTTTCCAAACTAAAGAATATCATGAATGAAGTGCAAACCTTTTTTTGATAAAAGGAAAGTGATTGCGATGTTTCTTTCCAAAAGGTACTAATTTCATTGAAACTTTTTTCTTTTGGGGAAGGGGTTCTCTTGCAGAAACTAAGACAACTATCGTGTTATATAATGCTTTGGACGAATAGCTTTTACTGAGCTTCTGGAATTTTTAGCTGCACACTTCATTTCAGTTTATTTGAAATCTAATTTGAAATTTGGTGCATTTTGCCATAAACATCGTATAACTACCTAAAAGACAAAGATAATGTTTAGTGATAGTATCAATCACTGCGTTGTGTAATTATCAAGTTAGATTTGAGAATTAACAGAAATATTACCATACCTAAAGCATGGATTGCGAAAAAGTACCTACAGTTATATTCGTGTTTCCTTTTGTCGCATTCACGCAGCACAGCATTCTCCCTCAATTCCTATGTTATACGTGCTGCTAGATGGTATAACACAGATTATCTATTCCTAGGACCTCGGGAAGGAAGGAATTTTCGTTCCCCCGGGCCTATGGAAACTATGCCACTCAGGTTTGTAATCTGCGTTACCGAAAATATAGCAAAGCTTTTCATACAGGTGTATGCATACTAAATTTAGGAAAAACTTACATTCAGGAAGTGTATAGTGCATAAGACCTAACTTTCAATCCTCTCTTAACTTCTGTCGTATGTTGAGTAATTTTGAGCAGTCCATCTTAAATTACCAAAAGAAAAAAAAAAAAACAACTTCCATTGATGACAAAATTGAGATCACGAAATTGTTGAATTAAGATTAGTGAAATTGTAGCATCCTTTAATAATAATAATAATAAATAATAATAAATAATAAATAATAATAATAAAGCATAGGTGCAAAGATAACACTAATGCCACTTGTGAAGCCATTGGTAATTCAAAAGTTCTTATGAGTGAGGCATTCACTCATACGAGCAGCATTTGGTTTCTCTCTTTAAGCTAAAGATAATATTTTGAATTCGACTTCATATCGTAGTATTTAATTACCATTAAACCTATTCGTAAACCATTTGTTTGATTAACCATATTTCACGGACATTTCCTTATTCACATTATCTCGTATACTGATTAAGAAATTCCTTTCTGCATGTACGCACTTCTTTTTACTTTCTCTACTACGTATAGTAAGTAGGGGAAGTATTGTATTCCACCCAAAAATTCGATACCGAGATGTCACCGGAAATATATGTTTTGAGACCCCCTGAATCCAAAAAAAGCATTTTTGGAAACATGTCCGTGTGTGTGTCTGTGTGTGTGTGTGTGTGTGTCTGTCTGTCTGTCTGTCTGTGAACAGCATAACTGAGAAACCAACAGTTGGATAAACACCAAACTTGGTATTTAGGTTCAGTATCTTCCAAGGATGCGACACGAAGGTTTTCAAGAAAATCCCCCCCACCCCAGATTACCCTTTACATGGAAGATTTATCGAAAATTTTAATTTTCTCAAAAATGGCTAACGATTTTGATTAAAATATCATACGTTTAAGATATTTTTATGACAAATAAAATGTATATCTTGAATTTCCTGGGAATGTCTCCAAAAGTATTCTTCATTGTGAACGACTTTTGCATAACTGGTAAACCATAAGAGATAAGACAAAATTTTACTGCACAAAAAATGTAGATCGCGTTAAAATACACAATTTATGTCATATACATTTTTTGTTGTTGAGTGAACCATTTTCGAGATATTGCTTGTTATTCCTTTAAATTTTTCAATACTTATTTTCTCAAATGGGAATTCGTTATTCATTTTTTTGTCTTGGATATGCAAAGAGTATTAATCTGTGGTAAAGGGAATGGTGCTGCACCTAGCAACCAGCTATTAAGAGATATGTATGTGCTTAAAGGCTACTGTATTTCTATATTGCCCTTGTAAATATATATTATCCCCCTACATCTACAAGAAAATTAGCAATAAGATAGACTCTGCAAATGTTTATCTCGATTAACATGAAGTAGATGGAGAATAAGCGTTTGTATAAATAGTTTGTAGAAGAGTAGAGAAAGTCATGTGAGTGTAACACATCAGATTTTTCTTCTCTGTCTCCAAAAATAAATAAAGATTTCTGGAAGCAATTCAAGTATCTTGTTTCGACAAAGCAGCTAGGTAACGAAAACATTATCTGCTTTGATAGACTGGCCTTAGGATGCTTCAAGAAAAACAAAGAAATAATAAACGGAAAGCTTTTTCTGTTTCAAATTATACTAAACCCGTTTTGCCTATGTCAATTTTTCTTCGTGCTTTCAGTGGGTGAGGTTATCGAATTTTTAATTTGTAGGAATTAATAGACACATAAAGTGTCTTTTTTTTCTTTCTTTTTTATTATGTAGGACAAAAAACTGTTGCAAAGCTTTTGTTTCTATATACTATTCTGCTTTTCAGTTGTAATGCTATAATTGTGGCCATAGAATGCAAAACTGCCATAAAAGAATGGCCATTGTTCATTTTCCTCAATGTTCTGGGTGCGTGCACATTTTAGGGACAGTAAGCATCTGCAAACACAGTATTTCTTCGATACAAATTGATAATTCCCAATAATTTGTTCAAGGTTTGTTTGCAGTGTAGAATATAGAATAGATTGATATTCAAATGCTAAATAAACGAAGAATATATAACATGTCGTAAGTCATGGGGTCCCCCCCCCAATTCCCCAGTTTCACGTTTTTTGGACGGCCACTGACGTTTTCTTCGTAATTAAATATACCGTTAAAGCCTTTGTTATCATCCATTATTTGATCATCTGCGATAAGAGAGAGATAAAAGTGCTTGCCACAAGTGATTAAGATTTGTTTTTACGTATAACGAATCACTCCTTTTCAACATAGTTTCTCAGATTTCCAGCTAATATTTCCTGCAAGCGGATGTTTTACCCACTTATAGTTAAGTTCTATTAAAAATTATTAGTATTCTGCCAGATACGTTTATTGTAGTTTGTCGATAAGTTAGTTTTGTGTTTTACAGTGGTAAGCATTTCTAGATGTTATATAATGTCATCTTTTATAAATGTCTTTCTGCTTTGTGCTCAGCTCTTAACTGATCGTAGCATTTCATTTCCATTCTCTAGACTTCTGAACCTAGCAACGCTTGTAGAGTTTAGTTAATCAATTTTCATACTCCACAGATTTGATAACATTTTCCGATTCTATCGTGTGATCGCAGTAAAATAATATGTATAAATCAAGGTAAATATATTACCTATTGTTCAGTTACTTTCTTTTCAATTGCTATTTTTATCTGCATTGTTTCTTTGGAATACAGTTTGTTTGGTTTTGTTGGTGTGGATTTTAAAACTGCAAACTGGCTTATTTTAACTGATTGTAAATACTCTTTTGCAGTTCTTCAACATTAGCTATTTATTATAACCTGGTCATTAGTATATACTCGTATTATGTTATCATTATCATTTTCAACTTAGAACGTGTTCTCTTTCTGTTAAAACACATGTTCAAAGCCTAAGCTGTACTATTTTCTGCAAATCTGTTTAGTACTTTATTACACAAATCGCCATGGAAGACTTGAGGCGATGTCTGCATAGTTTGTTTACCAGCTTTTGTCTTCACATTATAACGTGGGACCTTCGGGATAGGCACACACGCTTATCTCCCTCTGGTGGCAGACCACAGTTTTTTTATCCTGTCAGAAAGTAGGTGAAAGTCATACGGCATGTGGTCTGAAGACTACAGTGTTATTGCGAAATACCTGAATGTCTAATTTTGCATTGACATACTGAGGAACGGGCAAGAAGAGCAGAGGCATTGTCCTGGTGCAATACCTATCGTTTCCAACCAACGTTTACTTTTATGGGCTGGTGTACCACAATGATAATCGTCAGCACCCATCTCCCAAAAGTGATCTAGCATTGTTGGTAGCAGGAGGATACGTTACGTTTCTTCCTTGCGAGATATAGCATCAGCAAGGCCCGGATTTCGATGACTTAAAAATGTGAAAAAAAAACCCTAATTGTTTTTTAAAGCAACAGTAGAGAATCATGACAAATTACCTGAAACTGAAATTTGTTTAATTTATAAAATAGTGTACAGGAAGTTATAAATTACGTAGAAATGTATGGATTTAGCTGCTATACAAGTGGAAAAAGTACGTAAAAAATAATGGTGAGCTCATTTAGAAAATTAATTCAAAATGTATTGGTTCCATGTTCTTGTTTGAAGAATCTGAAAAGAAAATTCAGAAAATTGTTTTTGAAGCAGGTCTTACAAAACTGTAGCATTAACTCTCTTAAGTTTTCAGATTGTGCAACATTCATAGTGAATGTTGTACAGCCTATAACCATAGCAACGTAACTGTACGCGCTCATTAACGTGGAAAAGAGAAAACTGACTTGGACCATCCCTAGTTAGGGACATGAATTCATAACTGCTCCCCTCACAGTAGCCATCCCTCACCGCCAAGCAACCCCTTCCAGATTAACCATTAAATAGGAATGATTTTTTCCAAGAATGCGAGTAAAGGACATACAGAGTTATTCTTGTTTCTCAGTTGAATAGTGAAATTTCTGTTTGAAAAGTTATCCTAATGCAAAATGTCAGTAGTATAAAAGGGTTTATATACTCGATATAAGTGCAAGAACATGACTAAATAAAGACTCAAATGGCAAAATAATGACGCAAAATCAAGAAAAGAAAACGGCTTAAAAATAGAAAAAGACGCAAAATGATCAAAATTCATGTAATAAATATGTATTAGCACAATCTGGGAACCACGATAAGGATTTACGTACACGTGCCTATGATTATATGTCATCAGTAGCCGGTCCTAATCGTCAATAGATTACAAAACCTAATTGCTTTGCGCTGCTGTCAGTTTAGATCCATTTTGCTGCACTTCAGATCCGTGCTGAGTGTAGTAAGCATGTCCTCACGTATTGGCTTCTAACTCTCGGTCTCGTTTGAATGACTCCGTATGAATGACGCTCACTACCTCGCTATACGAAAGCTCTACCTCTCTGCCAGCAAGTCATCGAAACATGGCAGTTTATTTAAACGAACCTGTTACTTTTCGATTTTCTCTCTTTAGTCACGTTGGAAACGTTTAGGGTTCGAAAGGTGTTCACAAAGACAAAGTGAAGCAGAATTAGCGAAAGGATAAACGCTCTCTTTAGTCAGTGAATGTTGAAATAAGATATCTAAGTTTTAGGGCTCAATTTAGCTGCTTTATGAACCAGTTCTTAGCGCCTGGTGAAGGTTCTTACATCTCTCCCTTTGGTTTTTTAATGACGTAACCCTCAACTTCTGAAATGTTAGATATAAATGGGACACCTGTGCGCTAATTTGAGTCCTTGAGTTAGAGTGGTCCATCAAAATGGCTTATAAGCCTTAACAGTTTAAACCTTCTTGCAGAACATAGGCACAAGGAAGCAACATGCGCATAAATGCCATGTTCTTAGTGAAAATTGACCTCCGAGGAACCTGTATTATTAAAAGCTTTTTAGTGAAAGAACCGAGACTTGCAGCCGCTAATCATGTGAGCAATTCGTGAATCTGCATCACTACAAGTTAGCTTGTTCTTAATTATGTTAATTGGGTAATTAGTGATATCGCGTTAAAAATCCCCATGATGAATGCGCAATGTCCTTAAAACTGAGGCTCGCGAATACTTTAGAGCTTGGACGTCATTGCAGAAAACGCATGAAGAGCTCCTTCACAGAAGAGTGCATATCATCTGGAGTCCGCCGGGGTTTCGCCTGAATAATGATGCAGTTAATGAGCGGGTGAATCGGCTCAAAGTTAGTTTCAACTCAGATTTCTCTAAGAATTAGAGTGGAATCGTGACAAAAAGTCTCATGTGCAAAAGAAACATAACTTTCTCCATTCACTGACACTTCACGGCTATTCTGCAGTCTATTGGTATAAAAGCGTTAATTCTGCCTCCACTTAATGTTAGCGTTAGACTTTCGGAGGTAAATAATGCCGAACTTTTTTTTTATAAACTGAGATGCTATGTTTATATAAAACTAGCAGGTTACAACTAGTTCCAGTAAAGAACAAGACCATGGGGCGAATCTACACAATTTATAGTGTAAATGCTTCAAGGCAGTTACATATTCTTTATCTATTTCAGGATGGGGTTTCACAAAACTGACGTTTTCATAGCTTGAGCAAAAAATATTAAATGATTTAACTATTCGGTTCAATTCATTCTGCATACAACTGTTAGCACCCCTTGAGCATTTTTGTGCACCTTCTCTATTCGTTTCCCGATGAAATGCAAATTCAAATCCCGGCTATGGCAATGATTTTTTCGGTCGTCTGATTCTACCTTTCCAACCTTCTCCTACATACGGCTTTATGTGGAAGAACAATGAATTAACGCTGAAGTGCAAAATGTTAGTTGTTTGATCTCGTTTAGGTTATAAAAAAGAAACAAATAATATAAAATAAGCGTTGCATTACTGGAACCCTGTCATCTAGAATCTATACCCGTGGGTAGTATCCCTCATTTTATTTTTTAAGTTTTATACATTTTAGTTTTACAGATATGATATACATGATATTAACTACACTACGTGATCAAAAGTATCCGGACACCTGGCTGAAAATGACGTACAAGTTCGTGGCGACCTCCATCGGTAATGCTGGAAGTCAATATGGTGTTGGCCCACCCTTAGCCTTGATGACAGCGTTCACTCTCGCAGGCATACTTTCAATCAGGTGCTGGAAGGTTTCTTGGGGAATGTTAGCCCATTCTTCACGGAGTGCGGAACTGAGGAGAGGTATCGATGTAGGTCGGTGAGGCCTGGCACGAAGTCGGCGCTCCAAAACATCCCAAAGGTGTTCTATAGGATTCAAGTTAGCACTCAGTGCAGACCAGTCCATTACAGGGGTGTTATTGTCGTGTAACCACTCCGCCACAGCCCATGCAGTATGAACAGGTGCTCGAGCGTGTTGAAAAGTGCAATCGCCATCCCCGAATTGCTCTTCAACAGTGGGAAGCAAGAAGGTGCTTAAAATATCAATGTAGGCCTGCGCTGTGATTGTGCCACGCAAAACAACAAGGGGTGCAAGCCCCCTCCAGGAAAAACACGACCACACCATAACACCACCACCTCCGAATTTCACTGTTGGCACCGGGCATTCGCCATACCCATACCCTACCATCGGATCGCCACATTGTGTACCGTGATTCGTCACTTCACACAACGTTTTGCCACTGTTCAATCGTGTAATGTTGACGCTCCTTACACCAAGCGAGGCGTCGTTTGGCATTTTCCTGCGTGATGTGTGGCTTATGAGCAGCCGCTCGACCATGGAATCCAAGGTTTCTCACCTCACGCTTAACTCATATTACTTGGAGTGGATCCTGATGCAGTTTGGAATTCCTGTGTGATGGTCTGGATAGGTGTCTGCCTATTATTCTTTACGACCCTCTTCAAATGTCGGCGGTCTCTGTCAGTCAACAGACAAGGTCGGCCTGTACGCTTTTGTGCTGTACGTGTCCCTTCACGTTTCCACTTCACTATCACTTCAGAAACAGTTGACCTAGGGATGTTTAGGAGTGTGGAAATCTCGCGTACAGACTTCTGACACAAATGACACCCAATCATCTGATCACGTTCGAAGTCTGTGGGTTCCACGGAGCGTCCCATTCTGCTGTTTCACGATGTCTAATGACTACTGAGGTCGCGGATGAGTACCAGGCAGTAGGTGGCAGCACAATACACCTAAGATGAAACACGTATGTTTGTGGGGGTGTCCGGATACTTTTGATCACATAGTGTATGTAACTAACCTACGGTTAATTGAAAAACCGGTAGCTTACAAACACATGCACTAAACTAACAATCAATCAGAAGTCAAAATATAACTGAAATATAATACAAGTATTTCTATAAACTTTCTAAAACCTTTAAAAATAAATGTTGAAGTTTTAAAAAAATCCTTCTAAATTACTAACAAACTTCTAATTATTCAACTAACACATTCTTCTCATTTACATAACCAACCTCATCTATGCACCCTGCTCTGACATCAGCTTAGATATGTAACACTTAAATTATTCTTCCGGTCTTTCTTCTATTCTTCTCCTATTCCATCTAGTATATCTGCATTCCTCTCATCTTCATTATTTTCTCCTGTATTATTTGCATTTTGACTATTTTCCAAATGTCTGTGTTGTTGCATTAACCTTATTGATCTTATTAGTTCTGTCATCCGCCTCTGTCGCTGTAAGTTCTCTCATACTTACTCAAGTCCTGGTCATAAATTCCTCCATCGCTATACGTGATACTGTTTCTGCCACCTGTTATAATACTATAAAATCCTCTCTTTTTCTTACAATATTCCATATTCTCTTCCCTGCGCACTTCTTTCTTCTCTAAGTAAAGCGTAATGTAAACATTAAAACAAAACATATTCAGTTGTACTTTGTTCCTCATATACTTTACATAAGTCGCTCTGAATTCTATTAATTTTCTTAAGATACCTCTTAAACGGGCCATTACCTGTCAAAAAATCTGATGTGTTACACTCACATGATTTTCTTTACTCTTGTACAAACTATTTTTACAAACACTTATTCTCCATATGATTCATGTTAATCGAGATATCGAGATGTTAATCTTATTGCTAATTTTCTTGTAGGTGCAAGGGGAATTGGTAGGCTTTAAGCTATAGTCAAATATTTTAAGAGCTGGTTGCTATGTGGAGTATTCCATTCTCTTTGCATTACCAGGACAAAAACAAACAAACAAAAAAAAAAAAAAAAAAAAGAGGAATTCCCATTTGAGAAAAGTATTGGAAAATTTAAGGGAATCACAAGGAATATCTCGAAAATGGTTCAATCAAAAAAAAAATGTATATGACATAAATTGTGTATTTTAACGCGATCTACATTTTTTGTGTAGTAAAATTTTGTCTATCTCTTATGGTTTACCAGTTATGCAAAAGTCGTTCACAATGAAGAATACTTTTTGAGACATTCCCAGAGAATTCAAAATATATATATTTTATTTGTCATGAAAGTACCTTAAATATATGATATTTTAATCAAAATCGTTAGAGCCATTTTTGAGAAAATTAAAATTTTCGAAAAATGTTCCATGTAAAGGGTAATCTGGGGTGGGGGAATTTTCTTAAACCTTCGTGTCGCATCTCTGGAAGATACTGAACCTAAATACCTACCAAGTCTGTTGTTTATCCGACTGTTCGTTTCTGAGTTAGGTGCTGTTCACACACACACACACACACACACACACACACACACACACACACACACACACACACACACACACACACACACGTTTCCAAAAATACTTCATATGCATTCAGTGCGCCTCAAAATATGTATTTCCTGTGAAATCTCGGTATCGGATTTTTGGGTGGAATGCAATACTTCTACTTACTATACGTAGTAGAGAAAGTAAAAATGCATCGTCCCTTTATTTGGTATTTTGGATTTAAGTCTCGAGTCTTATACTGGGAAAAAATTCATGTGCACGTCTTGTTACTGCTGTTTCATTCCATTCTTTCTGTCATTCTTGTATTACTACTTTCCATATTCCTTTCTTATTTTTGCACTGATGTCCCGTAATTATATTGAGTTTAAAATAGTTCTTTTTCTTCAACTAAAAGCTTGATGCTCTCTATCTTACTATTAAATCAATTGTAGCCAAATAAGTAATATAACTAGAAGCGCCCAATGGCGTGGTGTTAGTCGCGCCTGACATCTTAGTAAAATTTCTCTTTGCGTTGATCTCAATAAGTTTTTATTTTTATTAAGTTTTAATTTATACGCCCATACACCAGCACCATATCCTATAATCCCTATCATTATGATAGACTTTCACGACTCCAATGGAATTGTAGTTTGTTTGGGCAATCGAAGCTACTTTCATCATAATTTTTTAATGCTTTATTGCTAGTCTTTATATGTGCATTGTGTGTATGTGTAAGTTGTGTTTTTGATCTAATTTAATTCCAAGATATCTACTGTGCTTAACTCTGCTTACACTCTGATAATTAATTTTGGTTATAGGGTTCCCTTTCATTGCACCTTTTAATATCATATATGCAGATTTCGCCGGAGCAATCTTCAATTTGCATCCTTTACAACACGTCAAGTTTATTTATTATTATCTGAGCTTTGTTTTCTAAATTTGGCGCATTTAAATGTCCTAATTTCTCCAATATCGGTTCAGTTAATATGTCCCAAGATTCCTGAGGGCATCTGTTAATAATTTCTCTTGTTAACACTTCCCCAAGTATTACTTTCTCCACCACGTACATAGTAGGTAGAGAAGGAATTGCATTCAATCCAAAAAATTGATACCGAGGTTTCAGGGGAAATAAATGTTTTCAGACCCCCTGAAAATAAAGAAACATTTTTAGAAAAAGGTCCGTGTGTGTGACTCTGAACAGCATAACTCAAAAACGAAAAGTCGGATCAACACCAAACTCTTGGTATTTAAGTTCAGTACTTTCCAAAGACGCGACACGAAGATTTCCGAGAAAATACCCCCTTCCCAAACTGCCCTTTACCCGGAACATTTTTCGATTTTTAATTTTCTAAAAATTGGTACTAATGATTTTGATTAAAATACCATATATGTATATCTTGAATTTCCTGGGAATAGTCCTCTTCATTCCAAAGGAATGGAATTTTGTATAATCTGTATAACTGGTAAATATTAAGCGATAGACGAAAAAGTACTTCAAAAGAAACGTAGATCGCTTTAAAACACTCAATTTATTTCAAATAATTTTTTGTAGCATTAGCAATTTCCGAGATATCCGTTATTATTAGAATTGTTCATTATTTATCCGTTCTAGTCCTGCCAACATTTAGTTGTTTCTCGCGATCCCATTGAAACAGTATGGAATTTTAAGGCCAGTGTATAGCGTCCGCTTCTTAAACATTTGACTTTGGCTGTTGCCTTTGTATCTATAACATAATATGTAATATAGTTATTTATGCAAAAGTTTATTTGGATTAAAATGAAGTAGGTATAAAAATAAGAATTATTAAGACTGGTTTGTATACTCACTAATAAAGATAGAGGGTGAGAAAAGTCATGCAAATGTATCATCAGATTTTTTTTCTTTTTAATACTAGGCGGTTCTTAGAGTAGTTTTTATATTGTTCTATAAGGGTTTTTGGAATATTCTCTTTGCTTCATAATTTTAAATGTGGCCACCACGTATTGTCGAAAGCACCTACTATGCCAAAGAAAATTCCAACTGCATATTCTTCTGCAATTCTATTTGAATTGCTAAATTTATCGCATCTTCAGTTGATTTACCTTTTCAATAGCCACATTGTGTGTCTGTCGTTCTATTAATGATCTGTAGTCACTTATTCTTTTATACAACAATTCCTCTTGAACTTTTCCCATTACATTTAACAAGCAGACATACTTATACCATTTTGCTTGAATTGGGTCTTTGACTTTAGATTTATTTAAAATTGCATTTGCTTTCTTCCAACAGTATGGTATTTTCCCTAAAATTAAACATTCATGAAATAATTTGCACAAATAGATTATAAAGTGGACGGATGAGATGGCCAAGGCCATAGCCCTGTGGCCTGCATTCAGGAGGTCGCAGCTTTAAATCCTACTTACCGACCAATCTGGCCAGCTAATCTTTTCTTGGATATCATTGATTAGGCTATAGGTCCGTTCCAGTATCAATAGATATCATTTATTCAACATCTTCCAACATTTATTCTTAGATTCGTTGAATGTGCTAGTACCAATTTCATCCCTTGAACTAAATTGTAGACATTTAACTATTGTGTTATATTTTCACTTCTTTGGTGGCCAGGTGTGTGTGTATTTCTAAAGTCTCTCTTCTTAAGAATCACACTTCGCCACTGTCCAGTTTTTTAATGGATCTGTTTAGGCTTCCTTGTTGACGACGTTGTGGCCGAGTGGTTAAAGCGCTCGCCTCTTTCCAAGGTTCGATCCCAGGACTTACATGTGGGATTTGTGGTGGACGAAGTGGGGTCTGAGCGGGTTTTCTCCGGGTTCTCCAGTTTCCCCGCCATTCGACCAATTACTCCATCTTTTTTCATCCATTTCGCCTTTATTTCATATCATCTTCCTCACTTTCATACCTGGCTAGGTCCGATCCCCGTTTCGGGTTCTTCATTCTCGGATTCAATGTCAGTCTGCTCCTTTAGGCGCGGTTGTAAGTATAGGGGGTGTAAGCCCTGCATTATGAGGGTAAGTCGACTAAGTAAGTGCCTGGTTCTCACAACCATACGTAAAAATTCAACGACTGATAATTAAACTAATATACAGCACAAACCGGGCTAGTAAAAGTTTCAAATCAATAATGCATGATGTAATATAATTTTACAATTTTCCATTTTAAAACTAAAATGACGGCATCTTTAGAACAAAACAATGTTTAAAACTCCAATAAACGGGAAAATCATACAAAAGGTCATGCTTTTGTTATTTAAGTTATAACATGTGTGTGTGTGTTCGGAATTTGTGGAACAATTCACTGATTGGTCAAGAGTATACTTCAAAGGGGAGACGTATTAAGATACCATACTTTGTATAATTTTAAGTACATTGCAGGTAAATATCGGATTTGGTATTCACTACTACGACTCAAAGTTCCACCCACAATGAAAAGAAATACAGATAAAAATAGATGGTACAGGAAGCCCTGCACAGCGAAGGCCATCTATGAGGTTGCCTAAGCAGACAGTACTCGTACAATAACGTGACTGCGTAACTAAGGTCATATGACCAGCATCATACTGACTATGCGTACTTGCCGACAGAACAGCATTCCACTATCACAAAAATCCACCTACGAAATCAATAGCCACAAACTAGATGGCAAAAGAAGGCCATTATGCAACTAAGGCAGTCTGAAGTGGCGTTAAATAAAGAAAGAAAGAAGGTAATACATATGTAGTAACAGTTTGTAAACACGTCGGTGTACCTAATGACTGATTAGAAACGAAAGAATACCTATTAGTGTTGCAAAATTCTTCATAGAACCTGTCATTGCTATCCTGCCTGAAACAAGAGCCGAGACTTTCACTTCCTTCCACTTGGTCGTGTCCCGGTCTCCGAACATCCGAATATCGAGTAAGTTTTGGTCCGATCCTATGTATAGGTGAACACCGACAGATAGCGCAGGCTCTCACTCACTCACTCACTCACTCACTCACACACACACACACACACACACACTCTCTCTCTCTCTCTCTCTCTCTCTCCACTTATTATGGATATCTTCGAGCCTCTAATAACCAAAGCAGAAGGAAGGAAACTCGGTAGTCCCATATGTGTGCGCAGATGTATTATTTATTTTGACACTCGAATATTTATATGTTCCCTTGTAAACGCATATTGCGATACAAGTGCGGTAAGTACATCTTTGCAGAATGAGAAAGAAGTTCCAAAATTTGACAGGAAGTCAAATATTTTCACTTCCGAGTTTCTGCAAAGGACTAAACGCATGTGTATTGCATACTATTTTTTCGACAATAGTGAATAATAGAGATATTTACGCGAAATTAAAATTACCTAATTATTGTCGCCTGTTTAAAAGCAGTATCAAGGTCGCATCGCTACCGTGAATGCGAACTGGTGATCGTTTGTAACACCTGGTAGTGTTGACCAGGCTAATCAACAACTAAAGGTGAAATGGATGCTTGCACCGAAATGCTGCATGAATTAAATCGTAAACAACTGTTAACAAATAAATGGAAGTAAAGACAGTGTGATTTAAATGGCAAAATTCAACTATCAAACATGATTATATTGTATTTCTGCAACAATAAACATACATATACATAGTTTGAAGATTAAATACATGTTATTAACATCTGCGGTAAAAATGCAAAACGCATGGACTCCAGGAATTTCAACTTCCCACGCATGATAGCATAAGCGGGAAGCGGATGGAAAACCACTATGGTGGAAAAAAATATCTTTATCAGTTACTGTCATAAGATGATGATAGTATTATGTATGTATTTTCAGAAGAAAAGTGAAATCTTAAGTGTCCTTCTAGTAGTTGTGAAGTCATGATATGACGTTTTAATTTCCAATTATTACGTAAGAGACGATTGTCCAGAGTATAATATACATATTATATGAACGATAATAATTGAGCAATAATAAGAGACAAATATGCTACGAGTAGTTTCCAACAGAGAAACCATTTCACTTGTCAAATGACAGTACGAATTCAGTAGGTTGAAGCAGAAATACTGTATGTTGGCTGTAATCGGATAAGGAGGTAAAGCTAAACTGCGTAATCACATCAGACACGAAATTCGATCGTGGTATTCGTACATGGACATATTCAACCTTGCGTGCAGCCTAACCAGATGTACTATTGTACTTGCCTAATCGGTTATTCTGTGCTCGCATACTCAAATCTTGCACAGCAGTGGATATTGTAAAGGATTAATGTCAGCATCACCATACATTAATTGTAGACAATGAACTATACTCTTATACATATAGTAAGTTTGTCAATCCTCTACAATTTCTACAGGAAAGTTAAGGACTTCACAGGCACGTTTCAGAAGGTTAAAAATATACTCTTGGCATGCTACTCGTTAAGGGCGGGCACTTCTGAAGTTTACCGAATAATGGCAAATTATTCTTTTGCATTGAATTTTACATCGTAAGTGACCCTGTGAAAGTTTATGGCTCTGCAGTATTCTATGCCCATTTTTAAACTTCTGCATACTCTACAGTACTACAAGTTGTACTTACTTTTCTCCATTTCAGACTTTCATACTCATTCCTTTGTTAGAAGTAGCTTTTCTCTCCAGTGTCTACACTGGATATATGAAAATTTAAACACACGTTTTTACTTGCTTTACTACCTCCTATAGTAAGCAAAGGAAGTATTGCATTCCATCCAAAAATTCGATAAATCCAATACCGAGATTTCACCAGAAACTTCTTGAATAATGTTAATAATAATACTAATAATAATGATAAAGGTCCGCGTGCGTATGCGTGTTTGTAAACAGCATAATTAAAAAACGAAAATTCGGTTAAATTCGAAACTTGGTATTTAAGCAGCGTCTTAAAGGATGCGACACGAAGGTTTGTATTTAAGTTCATAGTCTTCAAGGATGCAACACGAAGGTTTTAAAGAACCCCCCCCCATCCCAAACTACCCTTTACATAATTGAAGTCCAACCTTGTCTCTTGTGTGAGCTAATGACGTCAGATTCTCGCCTTATCCCATCTCTGTTTTGTGTTATGAAGCATTTCCCCTTCGTTCACTCATTGACGACAGGTCGCAATGGTAACCAAACGTTGAAGTTGAACAACCCATGGCCACATGTATGCGTCAAAGTTCCGCGAAAAATGCGTGGGGCTAAATCCGCCCTCCTCTGTTTCGCTTAAGGTTGGCATCATTGCTTTACATAGGAAAATTTTTCGTTATTTTTTATTTTCTAAAAAAAGTCTTAACAGTTTTGATTAAACTACCATATGTTTAAGATATTTGCATGACAAATAAAATGTATATCTTGAATTTTCTGGGCATAGCCTGTGAAGTTGTCTTCCTTCTGAATGACTTTTGTATAATTGGTAAACTGCAAGAGAGACAAAATCTTACTACAGAACAAGTGTAGATCTCGTTAAAGCACACAGTTTGTTAAATAACATTTTGTTTTGTGGCGTTAACCATTTCCGAGATGTTCTTTGTTATTGGTTTAAATTTTCAAACACTTTATACTTTTCCCAACTGCAAATCGCTATTCATTTTTTCCCCGTGTTATGGCAAAGAGAACGTAATTTCAAAGCAATCACATAGTGACCAAATGATTTGACTATAGCTTAGCTTACTGTATCCTCCTTATGGCTACAACGAAATGTGAAAATGCGTAATGAAAGTTTATTTCTACTAACAAGAAGCATTATATATTTTTATACCCAATTTTCTCAGTACCTTACGTTCCAATTGCAGATTTAGCGATAAAATCAAAATATTTAGTGACAGTACTCGTGGTAAAATATGCTAGGTATTGAAAATGGGCTGAAAGAACCCAACTATCATGTGTGTTACATGAATGGCTGATCGAATGCCACAAATAAGCTTCTGTTCTTTATCTTATCTTTACAGCAAAATGGCTGACATAGCTTTACGAGGCGATAAAACATGTTCCGCATTCGCATTGCCCGTTTTCATCTCTTACCGGTAAAGTGTTTTGACATGGGAATTATGCACAATATGGCTAGTTAAACGCACCGAGTTTGTTGGTTCAATGACGTGGCTGTGTTCGATTGAAGCAGGCTACATATCGCTTCCATTTCCGACACTACTCGACCTGGTTGCCATGGAGAAGCAGTGCGCATTGTGTTTCTGCTAAACTGTCTCCACGGTAACTAAGTTGATTATTCTTTTGCGAAGGAGGAGAAATCCCTCGTTTTATACTCAAAAAAGAACAAAAGCTTGTTATGAAGACGCCAACACGGATCATTTCATGTATGTGGTAAACACAATTCTGCTCCCGCTCGGGTGCATAACATGCCTCAAAGGGTTACTCTTTGGGCGACCCAAATTCTGAGCAACCGAGAGCAGAATTATGTTTCATATTTTGCGAAATACCCGAATTTGGAAAACTTCAAAACGTCATACATCAGACACCTTTTAAGCTTTCAAGTCGAGAAATCCCCGCGATATCCCTTTACGTTCAATTTCTCATTAATTTATTTTGTTTATTAATACATCATGTTAAGATATTAACAAAATAATATCTGTGTTTTGAATTTGCTGTAAATAATCCATGTCCTTTTGGTTATCGAATGTTATATAACCAAGAAACCATGAACGATAGATAAAACTTACTAGAGGTTTACCAGTAATATAGACTTAAATGAGAATGAAGAGGGAGGGCTTCACGCAGGGAAGAAAGGGGGCGGGGCGAAAGCACGTGCTTGTCATTTGTCGCGTTAATATCTCAAACATATTTTAATCAAAGACATTTCTGAAAAAAGAATACAACGAAACATTTTCTAGGTAAAGATATCTTGTGGTGGGAGAATTTTATGTAAAGTCTTTGCATGGCTCCCTTAAACGGTACATGAAGTATGTTATGTACCTATCTTTTCCATTTTTAGTTGTGCTGTTCTTGCTCTCGCTCTCTCTCCCTCACACAGAGATCAATTTAGAATGTTTTCTTTTTAGTGGATTTAGGGGACCTCAAAACCGCATTTTCAGTAAAATACCTATATTTTAGTGACGTGCTATATAATTGTGTATCTGTCATAGGTAAGAGTAGAGAAACTGAAAAATTCTGTGCATACATGCTTCTAACGATCTGAAGCATGTATATGTGTGCGTCTTTTTAAAACTGCAGAACTTTTAATACGCCCTATGTAATCAAAACTACTGATTTTATTACCGGTTAGGTGTGTGACGAAAAATCCATCTCCCTGACCTAGGACTTAAAACTAGTCTCAAGTTCATTTTCAAACCCAATGCAAGTTCACATTCATTCAACCACAAATTAATTTTACCGCAAAGCCAAGATATACTGTACTATTTATACAGTTTTTTGTATCTACGAATCTTCGCATTCTTTTTCTTCGTCAAATCATTTTGTACTTGCCAAATTGAGCCTGTGGTGAGAGATTCTTTAAATCAATTCTTAACTAATTTATAGGAAATAACAATAGCTTTCTAACTATACCATATCTAAGTCGAGAGTAATATTGATGTCTTTTTGACGTTTTCACTGTTTTCATTGCATGCCATAATAATTTGAAAAAGAGGGTGTATCAAGCAGAGATTTCTAGTGGTTGTTGCCACGTCGCCGAGGGTAGTTTAACGCGCACGCACACACACACACACACACACACACACTGGAGGAAGCAAGCGATCACCTGTAGGCGGGGATTAGCGGGACTCGTGTTGTGTGTTTGAATTCCCTATGGCAACCCAGCTTGCCTCCGTCTCTCTCCGCTCGAAATTTCACTCCATTCCGTTGGCAACGCTGTATTGGTGGGGTGCGGTAGTGTGGGTGGGTGGGGGGGGAACCATCCAAATGTTCACTTCACAGAGTCGAGTCCATCTTTTGCTGTTGGGCGGATTTCCATATATGGCTACCTTGTTCATTGTAGCATTTCCTCAGTAGCCACAACCTTAATTTCTTCTAAAATGTCAATCATACATGCTTTGAGACAGGTTTAATTACATTCTTTCTATTTCATTCTGAAAGGAGACAAGGTGTAACATTATTGAAACGGATACTGCTCAAATCTATTTCTTCGTGAATTACTTTGGATTCCTTTGAAGCTGAACAGAACGCGAGAAATTTCAACTGCGCATACACTTAAATCACTATATTAATCTAAAAATATGTGTATATATGGTATGTGTGTATAATATTTTAAGAAGTGGTCAAAAATAGCTTAGAGTGTAAAATAACACGATAAAATTATCTAGATTATTAAGGACTTGTAAACTAATTTATATTGAACTTCAAGTTTAATTATGGAACGCCTTAAAGTTTTCAACGTTGAAGAGACATTTTGAAAGCTTTCCCTTTGGAAATAACCGCTGAAACTCTGTGTTTGAAATTAAAAGGACCAAAAGGTTAAATCAGACCATGAATGAATGAAATGGAAAGCGCAAGTGAGCTCAGGAATCCAACACACATGTAGTAATTTGAATAAAACCCCTAATTAAAACTTCAGCCACCTACCTTGACGTATCAGAATTTGAAATCTGTCCTGCGACCTTTGAGACAAGAACTTTTTCTTCATTCCTCTGTTTGGCTACTGGTTTGTCGGACTTATCTCCATATTTTTCTTCTAGGTCAACAGCATTAAAGATATGTAGCGTTTTTTTTTCTTGAGGCTATGACGCTGGCAAAATCGAATAAAACGCTAACAGGCGGTTGAGCTAAATACGTAGTGGCGCCGCCCTTTACACAAGTAACATCCTTCCTGTGGAATGCAAACCTGCCTTGGAATATAAAGGCCGTAGGAGCTATGAATAGACAATTTGAAAAGTAGAAGTTGCTTTGCTTGAAAATATCCTGACAACAAAAGGTGGAGTGGGAAGAGCTCTAAATCTGCGTAACTGCGTAAAAATCTCATGTTACATTCACATGACTATCTATTCTTCAGTAAACTATTACAAAACGTTATTCTTCTATCTATTTCACATTAATGGAGATAAATATTTGCAAAAATGCTTTTATTACATATTTCCTAGTAGGTACAAGGAGATTAGGGGAATACTGAGAGAGAGAGAGAGAGAGAGAGAGAGAGAGAGAGATGAAATAGTGGCTTTGCAGTTGAAAAAAGCATTTGAAAATTCTAGCCAATGTTTAATGTTTCTCGGAAATGTTTAATGCTACAAATTTTTTGACATAAATGGTGTGATTTAACGAGATGTCATTTTTTGTGTGGTAAGTTTTTTTCTATCTTTTACGGCTTACAGGTTATAAAAATTCATTTAGAATGAAGAGGACTTCAGAGGCTATTTCCTGAAAATTCAAGGTATACACTTTTTTATCATGGAAATATCTTAAACATTTATTTTAAATTTTAAATCGAATTTTTTTTTTGAGAACATCGAAAATTTCTAAAAATCATCTATGTAAAGGGTAGCTTAGAGTGGGGTATTTTGTTGAAAATCTTCGTGTTGCATTCCTGGTGATCTTAAATACCAAGTTTGGAGTTTATCCGACTTTTCGCTTTTGAATTATGCTGTTCACACAACTTTTCTAGAACTGCTTTTTTTATTAGTAGGTCTCAAAACGTGCATTTCCAGTGAAATTTCAGTATCGAGCTTTTGCGTGGAATACAATATTTCCGCTATGTAGGTGGCAGAGAAAGTAATAAAAGGAGGACGCATGGTATTCTTTTAAAATACTAAGTGAAACGGAGAATGCGAAATGTGATTTATTTTTGTTAGTTTGAATCCTGGAGCGCGGTAGACGAAAAATGGAGGAATTGAGAAAGTTATTAAAATAGTTTAATTGATTGCTTTTGATTATACTCTTTTTTAAATAAAAGATAATTTCGTTTAATTTGTACACAATTTAAATATTTACCGTGCGCAAACATCGTTAAAGTGATGGTTGCAGTTGGCAGCGATGCACATAATTCTGCAATAAGCCTTGAGGAGGAGATCGGACACGTAGAGGAGGCAATAGTGCCAACGTAATATCAAGATCCGCGGCACTGCCTGCTCGATAATTTGGCAGCAAGTAGTTCGCCGTTATGCAAGCGTGTCGCGGTCACTCTGTATCCAGCATCTCACGTTGGGTCGATAAGGGACTGTTTTAAGGCACTGTGGTTCCGCCTGTGTGGGACAGAGGGCCGGCAACTTCTCGAGCGCCGCTGCTTGGCGGGCCAGTTTCCATGCAGGCGTTACAGCGATCTTTCCGCAACAGCAATTTGCCAACCGGTTCCCACCCTCCAATCCATATCTTATGCGGCGCGCAACCAAGAATTGCGAGGTCGACCTCCGCCGAGGCCGATCAAGTTTGATAAAGTTCTCGTCTTTGCTGACTAACATACCTATTTGTTAAACTTCATCTTAACCTTCCACTGCATTCCTTTGGAGTTACGCATTTTTAATTCGAATCGTGTATTTCAGAATTAAGTCTAGGTTTTACGTAGTTGTTAGTTTAGTCATTCCCAGTGTCTGATATAAAGCAGTAAAGAAACAACTACCATTCCTCTGATTTTAGTATTGTTTCTTTTCTTGTTTCAGCTTTTAAAGTCTTATGAATCGTTTCGCATATCACTGGAAATTGGTGCAACTTCATATTTATCACTCTGTTTTCTGTTTTTAATTTTGGGCTAAAATTACATCATGAATAGGTGCTAAACATATGCTTATTTTCTTTTATTTTTATATACTTGTTTTCCAAAAACGCCATGATTTTGGTTTCTTACTTATATATTTTGAAACTGCGTTCTTGACATTTCGTGTTTAAACAGCCTAGAACAAACTGCGATCATTTTCTCGAATTCTAACATAATATTTTAAAATACTGGAACTAAAATTTAGTTTTGTCAATGTAATAACACTTTTCAATTTTTGGATGTTACTTATCCAATTAAAGAATGGGTGCGGTTCTAACCATTGCCCTACGCAGTTGTGTATAACGAAATTTGTTCGTTAAATGTGCCCGTATGAGTTATATTTAAAGAGTGTTTCAATAAATCTGTCTTCATGGATATATTTTATTTTAGCGAAAGTTCATTTTATGCTAATTTGAATCAATTTTGGAGAAAAGAGACCGTATCTTTTCGATCATCAATATCAGATTTACCTGTATTTAATATTTTGAGTATACTATTTTGAATTTGAGTATTTTAAGTATAATTTATCTCGTAGTGATGAAAATGTCCTTGAAAGCACAGAGAAAAAGACAAACAAGAATACTTTTAAGTATACATAAATAGCCATACGGGCTTCATGCTATTATCGGTAAGTTAGTGATAAGTATAAATACATGAAATTCTCTAGAATTCTCTTGAATGATGGTTTTCCACAACAGTGACGTCAGTTGATCATCACCGGATATTAGTAGTTTCAAAGAGTAGATATTACTAATTTCCAGACCTTGCACACGACATTTCTTATTACAGTTTTGTTGCCGGTTATGCGTTGCAGATTCTGATGGCAAAGTGTTCTCAAGATTTGTGCATAGAGATTTCGTTATATAACTCCACAGTAAAAAGTTGATAAAACCTAAAGTTGGTGAATCAGAAACGTAGGTGATCCTTTTTCTTTCTTTTTATTTCTTTCTCTTCCATAGTCCTCAGAGAAATATTTTTGCCCCTATTTTTGCATACATACGCATAACTGCACCGAAATGTTGCAGTGTTTTCGACAATTTTTCTATAATTTGAGACAAAATTTTATCAACTTTCTCTTTCCTGGTAGTTCTTTTCCGATTAGCGTTTTACTGTGCTGTAAGCAAATATCTACTGAAACTCTCGTGTCTATAGCAGCACAAAGCACGCTTATTTTTCAACACCAAAAGTTGTTTCATTTTCACAAAAAGTCAAGAAAAGTAGGAAACAGCGTATCAGTTTTATAGGTTTGTTGAATTAGGAGTAAGTACAAACAAAGATTATCATCCTTAGCCCTTTTAAAATGTGCAGTTTGACTCTCTCTTGTGTTACCTTCTGGTGTTCAAAACTAAAATTAACGAATCAGCCACACCTTTCATTAATTAGTATATTAATATGTTTTATATGAGATATATATATATATATAACATGTGTAGGACGTAGCCATTTTATTGCTATATTGCTCATATTTTGTTTCCTATGCTTAATCTTGTGTGGTAGGTACCTGATTTATAATCTGAGTTAGTATCCATCCTGATAGCCTCAGCATTTTCGCCGAAAGTGTTCGGCAATGTTAATAAATACGTGTATATTTAACGTGTAACATTCAGTTGAAAAAATTGACGAATAACGTATTCATCACGTGCAATAAGTTCTCTTATGTTTTCGTCGGCTATATGTAGACGTAGTAGGTCGTCTTGTAGTGGTCGATCGATGCTCAGTTGTCGCCACGTCACTGAAAGGTCAAGCAGTAGCAGCGGCACACGGAAGTCCTTGCAATTAGACACGTGAATCCCAACAGACCTATTTTTAGTGACGCCGCCGTGCGAGCTGTGTATCGGTTGCCTTGTTTTCTTGAATCATCCTCCTACTACTGCTCCATTTTGAAATTGTTGTGCCAAACATGCGCGTAGCTATGTGGGAACCGAACTGGCGATCTCCAATGTGAGGATCTGTGCTTGCTCGCTCTGCCTCTAAATGCGTCGGTTGCTTCAAGGACCTACCTGCTTTCTGTCTGTAGAGCGATCGTTATGGCGTCAGGACTTGCGTTTAACCCTTTAGTAGGCGCGTCGTATCCAGTTACGAGTTTACGTGCGTGGAGGATAGATTCCATCCACCCTTCAAATTGTTTTTGAGCTATATATGTGAAGATTTTTTAAACTAACTTTATTAACACACATTTTTCAGTCTAAATGTAAACCACTGAAACCACTTTTTGCCCCTTCGCTCGCGTTGTCATACCATATGTTATAGATAGAATAGTTGCTTGCTACTTAAAACCAGAGAAGGGGGAAAATTCTATTGTTGAAATTCATCCAATGTAGGTAGAAGCTTTATTGATTGGGTGTTTCGTTTATACTGACGTTATGAAATATTTCCGTATGATTCAGAGGATCATATAACTATTGCACTGAAACCAGTGCAGCGAGTAAGCATTCAGTATATCACCACAATGCACAAACTGAGTAGCCTACTTCTGTGGTATACTCCACGAAGAATTATTGAAGTAACTAGCGTAATTTCAAAGAACCACTTCAGTCATATACTGGGGCCAGCAATATCTCTAGCTTTTCACTTCTTTGGATTCATTTTACAGTGGATAAATTCAGTAGAAGCAGGAAATTGTATGAGTATCTCAAAATAAATTAAACATTCTATTTGGAGAATAGTAAACATGTAACAAAAAATATTTGTAATAAATAAGTCGGAAATGTTTCCAAACGCAATATTTGCAGTGGAACAGTGGGTACTTGCAAGAAAACGTGAAAAGGCGCTTAGGTGGCAGTGGCATCCAATCAGCAAAGTGAATTAACAAAAGTGCTAAATCAGCATTCAGAGATACAAAGAGCTGCCCATGC
The DNA here is from genome assembly GCA_030765065.1 of Deroplatys truncata. Taxonomy (NCBI): domain Eukaryota; kingdom Metazoa; phylum Arthropoda; class Insecta; order Mantodea; family Mantidae; genus Deroplatys; species Deroplatys truncata. The sequence continues at coordinate 199,135,896 of CM060978.1, forward strand.
ATAATCGTTCTCAGTTTCATAAAAAACGTTATCAGAAAGGGCTGGATGATACCTGCCATATACGTGCCTAACGGGTTAACAAGCATGTTTTAAAGTCTGTAATGGTTAAACTTTGAGTCTGAGAGCATGTATTATAAACGACATTTAAACCCTCGGTTAGGTTTAAACTATAGTTTTTAGTTTTACTGCGTATTGTAAACATTAATCATCAGGCAGTTTAATGCTATGTTGTAAGATGGCAGTACCAGCTGCACATGCGGATATTGGGGAGGTATTGATGATGTAGTTATTCAGATAATTGAAAGACGTCGGGCACCCAGAATTTCCCTAAATAGGCCTCATCACTTTCACATGTGGAATGATCGTGAGGTCTTAAACTGATTCAGACTCATGAAGCAGAAAATATTAGCTTCATGTGATTAAATTCGAAATCGGATACAGCATGTGACGAGAAGGTATGAACTGTAAGCCCATGCATTTTATTACTGAATTTCTATTAAAATAACAATACATGCGCGAAAATCAAGCTAGGGACCACTTAATGCAATTGACCCATGCATCACATAAACATACGGGATATTTTTATAAACATTTGCCTGTCGCCTAGCCTCTTATGTTATGTTCTTTATACCTACGAGAAAATGTTGAATTTCGTCAAACGTTTAAAATTTGCATCTCTCTTCGCTAATTATTCTTTCGATTCAACCATTTTCACTTCAGCTGCATAAATGGATATTATCTATTGTCTTTTTTTCTAAGTTGGTAGGTCTACCAAATAGCATGTAGTTGCTAGAGAAAGAAGATTAGCGATTGTGTTCTTTTCTCAGCCTTCAGGTATACCAACACCATTGCACTACGGTTTAGCTTAACCAGAATGTTATGAAACGGCATCTGCAGTTAAACTTTTGGTTCTGTTTGACTAAACCTCTAGTCAAATTACGTTTATAATACCGGGTCTGAACAAAGAATACTGAATATGCTACGAGTAGCGTTATATTGATTATTAAATATGGCTGTGCAAATGTCACATCAGTTTTAGCTGGTTGTTAGAAGTTATACATAGTGGACCTTGGTGAATATTGCAGGTGTCAGTTTAACACACCGAAGGCTGTAAAGTTAGCCTAGAAGACCCCGCCCGTCATACATTACATAATCGTTTTTATAATGAAACGGACAGTATGTTAGCATACGCATTGTAACTAGTCTTAGGAGGTTTTTGGAATTCGTTCTATTTCGGTATAACGAACATATTCGAGATAGAATAAGAGAAGCTAAAATTTGATAAAACTTGTGTGATGAATGCAAGATTTCATTTTAATCCTACATTTTACCTGAACATGTCTCATTTTCGGTGCTCTTTATCGTAAAAAACTAACGATGTAATCTCACATATGTGTGTTAAGTAGAACAGTTGAGAAAACAATTTAAAAACCCAATTTATAAAACTGTATGGAGACAATTTGTAGCTGCCAAAATGGGTAGTTTGCGCGCAAGCTTTTATAATGCGTGTAGCTCTTTTCATCCAAAGAAAAATATTGTAGAATGACTTAAATACTTCTATGTGGAACTGCAATAAAATACATACATAAAACCAACAATATGGCTCAAGCTTACAATTCAAGTACCTACACCCAAGTGTCCAAAACGTATATTTTCCACATCTCCAAGCTGCAAGAAGAATGCTTTTGTCTTTTTCAATAATTTATATTAAAAATAATCTGGCCTCTGTTGGGACTTGATCTTTTTCTTGCTATAAAGAGCACATGGAACTTACTATTGGTGGGTGAATATCTTCAAACACTACGCTTTTGGCACACATGTCTTATTTTTGCAGCTTCGGCCGTAAAAGTATCACTGCCAAAAGTTTCGAAAGGTACGAATAGTAGAAATATGCTTCAAAAAGGCGGTACATATAATCTGCCACGACGCATAAAAATATGGTGGTATTACTGTGTACTACTAAGATATGCACTAGATGATAGTCTTTTCTTCTGAGAATGTCATAGTATTGGGATAGAAAGGAAAACTACAAAAAGGGGAGGAAGAAATAGGTAATTAAATTTTACTTATGTAGGCAATATAAAAAATATCTAAAAGCACTTCACGAACCAAGTATAGAAAATAAACTTTGCTTAAACGACATGGTAGAAACTGTGGACTACACTTGTTCGCTTCCAATGTAGAATTTATGACCGATGATGCTTAAACAGACTTTCTCCGGTTCATCATTCTTGGAACTATTCTCAGCACGAAGTAGTCCTTGAACCAAGCATGCTTGATGAAAAATATTATCTCCTATGTCTAAGCATACAAACTCGTTTTTTACTTTCTCTACTACGTATAGTAAGTAGGGGAAGTATTGCATTCCACCCAAAAATTCGATACCGAGATTTCACCGGAAATACATGTTTTGAGACCTCCTGAATCCAAAAAAAGCATTTTTGGAAACATGTCCGTGTGTGTGTATGTGTGTGTGTGTGTGTGTGTGTGTGTGTGTGTGTCTGTGAACAGCATAACTCAAAAACGAACAGTCGGATAAACACCAAACTTGGTATTTAGGTTCAGTATCTTCCAGAGATGCGACATGAAGGTTTTCAAGAAAATTCCCCCACCCCAGACTACCCTTTACATGGAAGATTTTTCGAAAATTTTAATTTTCTCAAAAATGGCTCTAACGATTTTGATGAAAATATCATATGTTTAAGATAATGTCATGAGAAATGAAATGTATATCTCGAATTTTCTGGGAATGTCTCCAAAAGTATTCTTCATTGTGAACGACTTTTGTATAACTGGTAAACCGTAAGAGATAGACAGAATTTTACTACACAAAAAATGTAGATCGCGTTAAAATACACAACTTATGTCATATACATTTCTTTTGTTGAGTGAACCGTTTTCGAGATATTGCTTGTTATTTCCTTAAATTTTCCAATACTTATACTTTTTCTCAAATTCGTTATTCATTTTTTTTATGTCCTGGACATGCAAAGAGAATGAAATGCGCCACATAGCAACCAGCGTTAAAACATTTGACTATCGCTTAAAAGCTACCATATTCCCCTTGCATCTACAAGAAAATTACCAATAAGATTGATATCTCGATTAACATGAAGCAGATGGAGAATAAGCGTTTGTAAAAATAGATTGTACAAGAGTAGAGAAAGTCATGTGAGTGTAACACATCAGATTTTTTTTAATGCGTTTAATATGAGTTACAGTCACCTGCAGTTAAGGTTTTAAAGTTGCTTTTTGTATAAAGAAACAAACGAGGAGTTTGCTGTAATAATCTATTAGGCTGAGTGGTATCTCTGCCAGGGAATAGGAAGACCAATAACAGTTATTTTTCTTATAGCCTGGCCATAAACACAAACCTTCAAATGCAACAAAATAGCTTGTAACTACGCCACACCGCTCAGTTGCTTTTCTTCATAGCTTGTAATGGTGCTTGATACAAGTAGCGTCAAATTCTAAAAATGGCTATACCTGTGTTGCTATGCGCCTAAGCAAATTTGTCTTCGGTTAATGGCAAGTGTGCACGATTCACCATGAACATGTCCGCAATCGATTCTGATTTTGTTTGTTGTAGCTCATCCATTTTTGGTTGTTTATGAAAGCCTCTCGACTCTGTCGGCTTCGCAGTGCTGAAGTACGAGCACCATACGGGAAATGTTTAGTGCAAACCGACAGAAGACCTTTACATGCACACAATTTCGCGTTTTACGGTGATGAAGCTCAAGAAAAATGTCGCGGACAATCCACCAGTTATTTCAGCTTGTACATTTGTTAGTATACGTAGCACACGCGATTTTGTAAGACTTCTTCAAATTATAGGGCAGTGCATTTAAGAAGACAGTGTCCCAGTTGACAACATTTAGGAGATGTTTTTAGCCTTCCTGAACAGAGTTAAGCGTTAGGTTCTCCAGACCGGAGTGTACGTCAGTAGTGAACAAATAATGGGTGAAAGAGAAGAGGGAAAGGTGCGAGTTCCCCTTCCATAGTCCACATGCAAGCTTAACGGTACCCATAGTTGAAATTTAAGCAATTTTCAAGAACAATAAATAAAAATTAGTTTTTTATGTTCAAAATATACTTTGTGAACCTGTAGTTCATTTACCTACTATAAGCTTTTGCTCTGGGAGTCTTAAGTTTCAACATGTGAGCATTTAAATTCGTTAATGCCCTGTATTTACTTCCAATTCCTTTTACTCTACTTTGATTCTTCTTACACTTTCCGCATTGGAAATGTTCCATACGATGCAGTTTGTAACCAATCTTGTTCAAGTTTTCAGCAGAAACTCAGAATGAGAGAAAATGAAGTGCAGCATGTGGATTTTGCTCCACTTTTTATGCTCTAGATATGATATAATTATTAATTCGGAGTCTGAGGATAAATTGTTACGTAAGTTAGATTTAAATTTTCTTCTGAAACAGCCAGAAGAGTGAAAGTATTTCTATATGTCAGTTTTGTGTATTAGTATTTAAATAATATGGTAGTATTTTAATTTTTTTAGAATTACTATTTCTGCATCGGTGCAACATCGGATTAATTTGTATAATAAAAGTAAAACAAATCTTTTTCACAAAACTATTTAAGATATTTGCATGAAATATAATTGTAGTAGAGCAGCATATGGCAAAATTTAGAAAACATTTAAATAAAGATTGCAAAATTTAGTAATTTCACCAATGGGTACCCTTAAACAAGTGTTAAAATACAAACTCTGAATGACATACCCCTTATCATAGCATTCGGAAGGGGATATATCACATATTTTGGCACCTATCCAAGGCACGCAGTTGTATCGCAATTTTACATGACTGGTGAAGGCATGTGACACAAGCTAGAGGCGTTGAAGACATGTAGGTATTATATTCTGTCATTGCTTTGTTCTTCGTTGTCCCAAAGAGAAGTATTTATGCAATTGTGAAAACTGTTAATAGTCAATTTGAATAACGTTTGGTTTCAAAAGTAAAGTAAAACATCTGATGTGTCACACTCACATTACTTTCTCCACTCTTGTACTAACTATTTTTACAAACGCTTATTCTCCATATGCTTCATGTTAATCGAGATGTTAGTCTTATTGCTAATTTTCTTGTAGATGCAAGGGGAATTGGTAGGCTTTAAGCGATAGTCAAATATTTTAAGAGCTGGTTGCTATGTGGAGTATTCCATTCTCTTTGCATTACCAGGACAAAACAAAATGAATAACGAATTCCCATTTGAGAAAAAGCATAAGGATTGGAAAATTTAAGGGAATAACAAGCAATATCTCGAAAATTGTTCACTCAAAAAAAATGTATATGACATAAATTGTTTATTTTAACGCGATCTACATTTTTTGTGTAGTAAAATTTTGTCTATTATGGTTTACCAGTTATGCAAAAGTCGTTCACAAAGAAGAATACTTTTAGAGACATTCCCAGAAAATTCGAGATATACATTTCATTTGTCATGAAAATATCTTAAACATATGATATTTTAATCAAAATCGTTAGAGGCGTTTTTGAGAAAATTAAAATGTTCGAAAATGTTCCATGTAAAGGGTAATTTGGGGTGGTGGGATTTTCTTGAACACCTCCGTGTCGCATCTCTGGAAGATACTTAACCTAAATACCAAGTTTGGTGTTTATCCGATTCATTTCTGAGTTATGCTGTTGACACACACACACACACACGGACATGTTTCCAAAAATGCTTTTTTTTTAATTCAGGGGGTCTCAAAACATATTTCGGGCGAAATCTCGGTATCGAATTTTTGGGTGGAATACAATACTTCCCCTACTTACTATAGGCGTAGTAGAGAGAGTAAAAACTATAATACTGTCCTTCGTACTTCTCTTTGATATTGGGAGCTCCTTTAAGGGGATGGTATCTTTTGTCTAAATAAGGGTATGTATCGAGGATTCTTTTTTAATTTAAGGGAAACTTTTTTTATAAAGATACATTATAGTTTTACTAATAGAGTACATAAGTTTACATAGTACCTACGTGTATTCGGGACATTATCCATTAGCAAGCCCGAGAGCGAGTGGTCATGCCTAGGTGTCTATGCATAGGTCTGTGTGCCTTTTTCTCTTCAGTCTTCTTAGATGCCGGTGAGGTGGCTTGTCTTGAGGTATTCTCTGCATTAGAGGATTCTTATGTTGGAAAAGGGTAGGTAGAGCCTGGTGTAACTGATGCGAAAGACAGAATTCACTTCAGAAATGCTTAAGTCGCTGTGCAGAGAGGTGTTTCCTATGTACCATGGGCATCAGTTGTGAGTAGGGCCCGGATTTTTAGGTGAAATAGACCTTCATTTTAGGTTTCCTATATGCTTAAAATAGGTTCTTTTGGGGGGGGGTTGTGGATCAATACAGGTATCAATAATTTTGCTTTTCTTGTACTTAGTTGTAAGATTTATATTTTGGTTTGCAGTAGATAGTTACATACATTCTCAAATTTTTTGGCGTAAACAATTACCTAGTATCACGTAACACCTTCTTGAATGAAGAAAAGGTGCTTTCAACGGAACATGACGTCATTGGAGCGTCGAATATAGGTGCCAGTGCAGCAGGTTCTAGGTGTAGTTTTCCTGTATACTTTTCTCCCTGCAATACTGAGTTGATTATTTTCATATCTTCAAAACCAGAATTTCGTTGAGGAATCTTCTGCAACTTCGAAGAACGTGCAACTCCCACTGGTCCAGGTATTTCTTTACTGGAAACGTCAATTATATCTGGAACATCTTTCAGTGGAAAAATTGTACTTTCCAACCGGAGAATAGCTTCTGGAATATGCAAGGGAAGCGGCAAGAGTGGGACACTCGAGTGATTTCTTAGTCTTGGCAATGCAGGAAGCTTCTGTTTCGTCCAATTCATTGACATTTTCAACGTCTTTTAAGTGCTCGGCATAGTAAATGGCAGCAGACAGCCAAGTTCCCCAGCAGGTAAGTATCGGCCCAGGTGGAAGAGGTTGCCGATACCCTCTCTTTGAACAATTATATACGTGTAGGGGCTTTTAAGAAAACCTTCTTGACCGAAGATATCAGGCTGTTCAAATCTTGAAGTGGCTTCTAATTTCCTCTGCAAGGCCGTGCAGGCCGTGGACCAAGCACATGACATGTAGCATGGTCGGGTGGAAGGACTGTAAAACCCTCTTCCGGCCCTTTCTGTCACTAACGTGAAATGAGGATCTGCAGCAATCCATTTTTTCTTCAATAAACGTGATTTAGGCATTGTTTCACTATACAAGAATTACCGTAGAAGAACACTTACGGTGTATTCTGTTGTACTCTCGGTGAGCGATTGGAGGCGGTCCCGTTACGCAGGTTACGCTCCTCTTGACGTATTAGTTGCATCAAGGTGTCACCAGGTCACATGTGCTGCGTAAAAGTAGTAACTTGAACTATCTACTGGCTATAAGTGGTGGAAATAATTTCACAATAAGTTTCAATCGAAAGATAACATTTCGAAAAAGGAAAATCAGCTATTTAGGTTATTTTAGGTGTCGACCCCTCATTTAGGTTTTTTTTTAGGTGTAATGAAATTCGGATATTCTGCTCCAGGAAGTGTGAAACGAATATATATCTTGAAATGTGTTAATTAAATAGCGAGGAAAAATATAGGTTAAAATCTAAAAATCCGGGCCCTAGTTGTGAGTCTTTAAGAATCATCGAGGATTTTGATTAAAAAAATGACTCCCTGAGTTTCGATCTTACTCAAGTATTGAACGATTTATGTTTTGCAAGCTGGTTGTGGTAATTGGAAGAACAAAGTTGTCATTGATTGACCTAATGATGGTCTAATGGACCTAATAACTATGAAACCCGGGACTTAAAGTACTTAACGAGATTGTAAGTCGTCATTGGGGTGTGTTATCTCAAAATTATGTTGAGAACACTTTGTGATTTACCGGGAAAATGTGAGTCAGTTGAGAATTTTATGTCGTGCCGGCATACGGCACAGAAAGCGAAGATCAGTGCTTCAGATCCATGGCATTGAATTTTTCAGTCTGATTCTACCTTTCCAACCTTGGTTGTATTTATTACGAGATCACTTTAGATGATTCACAACTTTCTGTGCACTAATTTTAATGAATTAGTAAATCTCAGTTTTAGGTAATTTATGTAATTATTAGGTCATTTCTAAAAAAAAAAAGTCATATTATAGATCATTTTTGAAAAAGTACACTTTAACTGATTGATATCCAAGGTATTTTTAATCTATTCGTCGACATCGCACTTATATCATGGGGAAATAAACAAGTGATTTGCGATACTAGGTAAATAACATTACAAGTCCATTACTTTCCCTAGATATTTAGAACTGCCTCTAGTTTCCAACATTCCGTCCTCTGAAAGTCATAAAATTTGCAGAATAGACTCAAGCAGCACCCTCTGTTAGTACCACTAGGCTCTAGCTGAAATTTCTAAATAGCGCGTTGGTAGACACGGGATTAAAAGTCAGAGGATATGGTATAATCAAGTGCAGCTTACCTTAGCTCTCATCGATTAGTACGTACCCTTTCGTGCAAGGAATTTTATCTTGACAAACAAGGCATGCGATATAGTCGACTCTCGTGTAATAAGACTTTTATTTTAAACGTTTAATACCAGTCCAATGTTCTTTACACACCTTACATGTACATACAAGTTGCATATCTTAAACCCCAACACTGAAGCACGCTTATGAACTGAGGACCGTTTCTCCGTACGTCCATTCAGAATGATCTCAGCTGACGTGCTTAATTGAATCAAAACTTTACGCCTCAATGCATCCGCTAAGAAACGCAATTTCGCATAATTAAGAAGCCGAAGTTAGATAACATCGATGGTGTTTGGCAGAAACTTCAAACCTACGACGGCCTTAAATTATTTAATATAGAGTACAACATTTTAGCAATATACCAGTCATTTCATTGTACGGAACAAATAAAGGTTTACAATTAGGGCCCGGAGTTTGATTACCTAAAAATGTGTGAAAAATAGCGTATAAATGACTCCCAATTTTGTTTTTTAAAAAATGATAATAATTACCAAAACTGAGATTAATTTAATTGGTTAAAATTAATGTACAGAAAGTTGTATATTTACACATGGGTATAACTGCTATACAAACAGAAAAGTAGGTATAAGCATGATGAGGTAATTAACAAATTAATAAAAATATGTTTCGTTCTATGTTCTTGTTTGAAGAATCTGAATTGTTTTTGAAACATACTTCTTTGAGTTCTCCGATTAAACAAAATTCATTGCAAATGAAGACTTCACAGCCTGATACATCATAAAGATAAGGATAATAGCAAAGTGACAGTACGCACTCATCAACGGCCCTGCATCTCCCCAAAGAAACCCCAAAGAAAACTGACCTGTCTCCCCCTAATTTGGGATATCAATTCAGAACCGTAATGCTGTAGTTTTCCCCCTGACAATAGTCACCTCTCCACCCAAAAGTAAGACTTTTCAGAATTAATCATTAAATAGGCATTACTTTTTCCAGGAATGTTACAAAGTTACTCTTGTCGGTTGAATAGTAAACTTCTGATGTTTGATAGATTATCCTTATGTAAAATGTCAATAACGTAAAACCCTTTATATACTGAATGTAATTGCAAGAAAATGATAAATAAAGAAGCAAAGGACAAGAAAATGACAAAATCGAAAAAAAGATGCCCTAAAATAAAAAGTGGAATAAAATGACTAATGAATAAGCGTTTTCATAATTTGGGGCCGATGATAAGGATTTATGCAAACAATATCAATGCTTATGATGCAACAGTTAAAAGATGTCAGGTGAATCCGGGCTGTGGTAAATGCCAGATTTGTATGTCTCTTGCATGTTTAAACCCAAGCGGAGCTACGGGACATACGCATGGGACTTATAGTGGATATAAAACCCCACCAGAAACTTAACGAAAAAAATGCCATGGACGTCGATTCACAGGAACCCTGAAAGCAATCACAACATGCAAATCCATCAACCCAGTTGTTTGTTATGCAGATTAGAAGGCATCTTCAAATCATGAGAAGCAATCGCTTCTTATTCCAGAATTAGAGGACACACCGGCCATTATGGGAACGACAGAGCTGATTTTCTTGCCAAGATTGACTAGTAAGCAGAAATTAATAAAATACGACAGACTTCCTCTCTCACTTTGCAAACGAAAGTTAGAGCAATATTACTTAAACCTGTGGAAACAACTAAACATATGCTCACCATAAGCCTCCCTATAGAACTTTTCTTCGCAACAGTACGTGAGAGACAGAAAGCCACATTATCCTAACCTTCATCCTCACACTGTTTCTTACCAACCGTGGCAAATTCCCCCACACCTGCACAAAATAGGAAACGCCGAATCACTTACCTACCTAGAAGACAAAAAACAGCCTCCATCTTGTCATCCCCTGCTAACTACACAACAGAAACAGACCTGCTTGCTCTGAGAGTCCCATTGCAAACCACATTCATAAGACACTGACTTACCACTATATAACATTTATATCGGTTTACTTTGTATAATTATAGGTATAGTAAATATGCTGCGATGTACACACCGGGCAAAACGCAAGTTGCGTGAATATAACCAGCTTAAAAGAAGGTGTTAATACCGTAATGTCTTTGATTGCGGGAGATTTAAAAGAGAATTACAGTTTTAAGGTTTTGTCAAGCACCGTGTATTTAATTCTTTTCTTTTGTAATAAATGCACCACTAACATTTGTTGTATGAGATTAGGAATTGATTATAAAATTCATCATTTGGTTCTAATGGTTTAATCCGCCGCGAAGTGTTGGTTTCTTCATAAGGAACGTAAGTAGAAACTGCTTTTATTGTTTATAATAACGGCATTATTTTTATTTTGCTCATGAAATAGTCATAATGAATGTCTGTCGAAGTTAGAAGTATGCTTGTATAACACACTCCAAACTTAATCGATAACCTTAAAACCTCTAACATAACAGGCAAGCTTAATATGGTAATAACCTCTAGCAGCTTCTAATGGTAATTCCTAATGTTAATATGATTTACGATAAACAGATTTATTAAGGGCGATTTTTTCATGGGTTTAATTTCACTCTTGAAGAAAACTAAGATTGCCCGAGAAATTGTGGTCAAACCATACATGCTGTACAGGACGAGTGTAGTTCACAGATTGAGAAGAGATATCAGTCACATCACTTGTCCGAAGAGTGTATGTGTACAGTATTATTGGCTGTTCAGAACCACACGTTCTCAACCATCTGGCAGAATAGTCTTCGAGTCTATGCTTACCTAGACTTTGTTGCTTGAATTATCCTGTATTTTCAACTTTTCCGTTTGCGCTATAAATTATACTATACCTACTCATTTCAAATAATTCAGAAATGTACTCATATATGAAGAAGTAAGAACTTAATTCCTTTGGCCGTGCATTTTTATGCGAGCTGATGCATTTCAGCTATAGAGAGTCGTATTAAAATAGTGGTAAAGTTATGCAATAGGACCTAAGAGTTCCGGTCTACGTGAAATATACCTGCAATGTCTTTAGGATCATTTCTTACTGTACCCAAGTCAAGAGATAACATCAGTCTTGTTTTTCTGTGCAGCGCAGAAATGCAGCATCCTCCAAACGTGCGCTTATTTCGGGAATGCAAATCAAAATAACGTAACTTCTTTCCGATGAGTATCGAGGATGCTCCAATATCTCAATGCCGATACAATCCAGTTTCATAGCCATTAGTTAAATCTAGGCAACGCATTAAATTAAGGGACAATTCAAGAATTACACCATCCAAGATCTCTAAAGAAACTTTGAGCATATCAGAGTTAAAGACCGCCTATTACTCTTTACGAGGCTGAAGATAATGTTCGAGTATCACATGCAAGTGGTTCTCCAAACATTAGCGCTCTATCTCCACTTTTCATAGAAACCCAACGTTTTCGCCGGTTGGGAGATAGCATAGGACACGGCCGGAAATTAATCTTAAGATACATGCAGTTTATTTTAGTGTAGACCTATCTGTATGTGTGCATATATTGAATATGTTGCCAGGACTTCAAAAGCATGAACGGTTACCTTTCCTCCACAAGTCAGTCAGAGTGAACATTTTCAGATATCATCGTTACACAGAGTATAATTAATGACATCAATCGGAAAGCTGCACGACTTGTAGGATATCCACGCGATCAAGTTGTTATTCACATTGCTCTCTCATATTGAGAAAGAGCGAGGCTATTAATATGAACTGTGCAGACGAATGACAGCATAAGTAAAGAATAAAACTCCTCTTAGCCATGGGTCTTAGTAACACCAGACATCTTGCACGCGAGTCCCGCTCGCCTATTGAGGTGTCGAGCAGGTTAACGCCTACTCGCAGTTTTTCTCTAAGAAACGGTAATGGAGCTAAATTGGAAGCGGGGGATGTGAGATGAGAAATGCAAGAAAATACAAAGATGATAAGTGGAAAGAAAGCTCAGAAGATATTATATTTATGGATTCAAGATGAGGCAGTAGAAGTTTAAATACGAGTACTTGGAGTGCAAAATAAGTAGTAACATGGACTGCTTGATGTCTGGAAGTTTTAATGAGAATATCATTTGCAAAGGAAACGTTTAGTAGAAAAATAAGCAACTTTGTGGAAGCTGATGAAATAACTAAGGAAAATATTAGTGAAGTACTTGTGATATGCGGCATTGTGTAGTGCGGATAGTTGAACATTGCGACCAAATGAGGAATCTACTGTAAAAATGAAACTGAGTTTTACTTATCAACTTCTTTAACCACTATGGTCCTTAGCGTTCGACTCTATATTGGGCGTAAAAGACCGGGAATGTATGCTCAGAGGCGTCTTTTATCAGGCCTGAGGTTATGTTAGGTGCCGTAAATCTACGACACGGGACCACAGGCTTTACTTCTCTTCAGAAGGAAACCATGCTCAGGATTTTTATGTCCGAAAAAATGCATTGCATTCCACCGGGTTTGAACCCGCGACCTCGGGAACTAGAGGCTAGCATGGTGCCCCTAGACCACGGGGGACGACAGGAATCTACTATGTATATGAAGAACTGAGAAGGGACAGACAAAATACGCAACGGTTTATTTTTAAAAAAAAATCTAATGTGTTAAAGGTAAAGGTACGTATCATGGAGGGGACCCCGGAACCGGGGCAGAGCACAGCAAGTAGGCCAGTCGGTCCTTTTTGCTTCCAATGTGACCCCTGGAAGTGAAGGATGAGTGGAGAGAGTCCCACGCTGAGGAGAGACCTAACTCGGCGGTACCGCAGTGACACCTGGGAAGAAACCTTTACAAAGCGCAAGCTGCAACCCGCCGAGCACCTTTGCCTGCTCCTACAACCCTGAAACAGATGACAAGGAAGATGATGGTTACAGGAAATGAGTGGAAGGAGAGTCGTGGTAGAAGCTGAACCACCCCAACATTCGCCTGGCCACCCGGAGAAACCACAAAAAAAATTCTGATTGTTACACTCACATGACTTTGTCTACTCTTGTACAAACTATTTACAACTATTTATTCTCTATATGCTTCATCTTAATCGAGATATTAATCTTATTGCTAATTTTCTTGTAGGTGCAAGGGGAATTGGTAGGCTTTAAGCGATAGTCAAATGTTTTAAGAACTGGTTGCTATGTGGAGCATTCCATTCTCTTTGTATGCACAGAACAAAAAAAATCTGATGTGTTACACTCACATGACTTTCTCTACTCTTGTACAAACTATTTTTACAAACGTTTATTCTCCATATGCTTCATGTTACTCGAGATATCGAGATGTCAATCTTATTGCTAATTTTCTTGTAGATGCAAGGGGAACATGGTAGGTTATAAGCGATAGTCAAATATTTTAAGCGCTGGTTGCTATGTGGCGCATTATATTCTGTTTGCATATCCAGGACATAAAAAATTGAATAACGAATTGGAGAAAAAGTATAAGTATTGGAAAATTTAAGGAAATAGCAAGCAATATCTCGAAGATGGTTCACTCAACTAAAAAAATGTATATGACATAAATTGTGTATTTTAACGCGATCTACATTTTTTGTGTAGTAAACTTTTGTCTATCTCTTATGGTTTACCAGTTATGCAAAAGTCGTTCACAATAAAGAATATTTTTGGAGACATTCCCAGGAAATTCAAGATATACATTTTATTTGTCATAAAAATATCTTAAACATGATATTTTAATCAAAATCGTTAGAGCCATTTTTGAGAAAATTAAAATTTTCGAAAAATCTTCCATGTAAAGAGTACTCTGGGGTGGGGGGATTTCCTTGAAAACCTTCGTGTCGCATCCTTGGAAGATACTGAACCCAAATACCAAGTTTGGTGTTTATCCGACTGTTCGTTTCTGAGTTATGCTGTTCACAGACACACAGACATGTTTCCAAAAATGCTTTTTTTGGCTTCAGGGGGTCTCAAAACATGTATTTCCGGTGAAATCTCGGTATCGAATTTTTGGGTGGAATACAAAAATTAATAACGAATTCCCATTTGAGAAAAAGTATACGTATTGGAAAATTTAAGGTAATAAGCAATATCTCGAAAATGGTTCACTCAAAAAAAAGTATAGGACATAAATTGTATATTATAACGCGATCTACATTTTTGGTGTAGTAAAATTTTGTCTATCTATTATGGTTTACCAATTATGCAAAAGTCGTTCACAATGAAGAATACTTTTGGAGAAAATTCGAGATATACATTTCATTTGTCATGGAAATATCTTAAACATATGATATTTTAATCAAAATCGTTAGAGCCATTTTTGAGAAAATTAAAATTTTCTAAAAATGTTCCATGTAAAGGATAATCTGGGGTTGGTTGGATTTTCTTGAAAACCTTCGTGTCGCATCTCTGGAAGATACTGAACCTAAATACCAACTTTGGTGTTTATCCGACTGTTCGTTTCTGAGTTATGCTGTTCACAGACACACACACACACACACACACACACACACACGCGCGCGCGGACATGTTTCCAAAAATGCTTTTTTTGGATTCAGGGGGCCTCAAAACATATATTTCCGGTAAAATCTCGGTATCGAATTTTAGAGTGGAATACAATACTCTCCCTACTTACTATACGTAGTAGAGAAAGTAAAAAAAAAAAACCCGTGAGCCAGAGTGGACGTTGGCCTGGGATCGATCCCGGGACCTCCCGAATGCGGGCCACAGACGTAACCGCCTGAGCCATTCCGCACGATAATCTGGTGTGTTACATTCAGATAACTTTCTCTACTTTCTATTATTTTTTAGTGAGTAGGTATACAAATTATTCTTACGAAAGTTCATTTTAAACGAGATAAAGCATTATAGAAATAGGCACATTAAACATTTCATTATAGATACGAAGGGAACAGCGGCAATCAAATGTTTAAGAACTGGACGCTATATGCATCTTTAAAGTTCCATATCCTTGCCATGAATCACAAGAAACAGCTGAAAATCCACAAGATTTTAGAAGAATGGCAAAAAGTATTGAACAAACAGAACCATTAATAAAGGATATTTCGAAAATGGTTAATGCCCCCCCCCAAAAAAAATAAAGGCATTTGAAATATATTCTGTGTTTTAAAGATATCTACATTTTTTACGTAATACGTTTTCGTCTATCGCTTAACGTTTCCGGTTATACAAGATTATACAAAATTTTTTCCGAATGAAGAGGACTTTACTGGCCATTCCCAGAGAATTCAAGATATGAATTTTATTTGTCATGTAAATATCTTAAACGTATGGTGTTTTAATCAAGATCGTTAGAGCCATTTTGTAGAAAATAAAAAATTCCGAAGCTTTTTCCATATAAGCGGTAGTTTGTAGGGGATTTTTTTAAAAATCTTGTGTCACATCTTTGGAAGGTAATGAACTTAAATACCAGGTTTGGTATTTAGTGGACTTGCGCGCGCATACTCACTCTCTCACTCACTCACACACACACACACACACACACACACACACACACACACACACACACACACACACACACACACACACTCTCTCTCGCTTTCTAAAAATGCTTTTTGGCGGGGGGTTTAGGGAGCCTCAAAACATGATTTCACTTGTATGTGAAATCTTGACATCGAATTTTTTTGAGGAATACAATATTACTAATACTATTTACTGTAAGTATATGTAGTAGAGATACATTCACATGACTTTCTCTACCCTCTATCTTTATTAATGTGTAAGTACACAAACTATTCTTACTAAAACTTATTTTTCTATGCACTACATTTTATCCAAATAAATCTTAGCAGAAATAGCTACATTACACATTTCGTCATAGAAACAAAGGGAACATCGATAGTCAAATGTTTAAGACCCTAATGCCGTCTGCACTGCACGAGGCAGAAGATTCGGCAGCTATTCGCTGGGGTCTCTGTGACACGTAACGGAGCGGGTGGTTACAGGGATGAGACCTAGAAGGCTAACTGTCCATCACATATCGTTCTAAGAGTTATTCACCAACAGATCCGTCGCGATATGACCAGGGAGTTACGGCAACTAAAATAAAATGGAGAAGAAAAAAAATGTTTAAGAACTGGACGCTATACCCTGGGCCTTAAAATTCCATACTAGTTCCATGCAATCGCAAGAAGCAAGTGAATGTTGACAGGACTTAAAGAGAATGGCGAAGTAATGAAGAATTCGTACCATTAATAACGGATATCTCAGAAATGGCTTAGATATGCAAAATAATAATAATAATAATAATAATAATAATAATAACAACAACAACAAAAATGTGTGTTTTAAAGAGATTTACTTCTTCTTTTTTTTTTCGTAGTACGTTTTCGTCTATCGCTTTAACGTTTACCATTTATACAAGATTCTGCAAAATTCCTTCCAAATGAAGAGGACTTCATAGACTATTGCCAGAAAATTCAAGATATACATTATATTTGTCACGTAAATATCTATAATATATGGTATTTTGGAAAAATGTTCTATATAAAGGGTAGCTGGGAATTGGGGGATTTTCTTGAAAATCTTTGTGTCGCATCCTTGGAAGATACCAAGTTTGGTAGTTATCCAACTTTTCGTTTGAGTTATGCTGTTCAGACACACACACGGACCTTTTTCTAAAGATGTTTTTTTTTATTCAGTGGGACTGAAAACGTGTATTTCCGGTGAAATTTCAGTATGGAATTTTTCGGTTGAATGCAATACCTTCTATATCTACTATGTAGATTTTAGAGAAAGTAGGATCAGGAAAGGGGAAAAATTGATTGGGACAAAGGAGGAAAAGAACCTGTTTTCTAGGCGATGAATTGCAGGGAATGTTGAACAAGGAAAAAATTTGGGAGGAGGCTGGGTTTGCAGCGAAATATTTTCTTTTTTTGGGGGGGGAAGAGATGTGTACACAATTTTTACTTTCCCTACCACATACATAGTAGGTAGGTAAGATGTTGCATTCCATCCAAAAATTCGATACCCAGCTTTCACCCGAAATACATTTTTTGAGGCACTCTGAATCCAAATAAATCAATTTTAGAGATATGTATGTGTGTGTCTGTCGTGTGTGCACGTGTCTGTATAACTCAAAAATGAAAAGTCGGATAAATACCACATTTGGTATTTAGGTTCAGTGTCTTCCGAAGATGCGACATGAATATTTTCAAGAAAATCCCCCACCTCAAACTACCCTTACATGGAATATATTTAGAAATTTTTTTATTTTCTAAAAAATGGCTTTAACGATTTTGTTTAAAACACCATACGTTTAGGATATTTGCAAGGCAAATAAAATGTATATCTTGAATTTTCTCTTCATTCAGAAGGATTTTTGTATATTTGGTATATTCTTGTAAAACTGGCAAACGTTAAGCGCTAGACGAAAGTGTGCTACACGAAAAATATAGACCTCTTTAAAATACATAAATTATGTAAAATAATTTATTTGACCTTTTTTGTGGCATAATGCATTTGAGATATCCGACACCTCTGAGCAAAATTACCTGTCTTTCATGGCCAATGTAGAATGGGACGCTAAGGACCATAGCAGTTAAAGAGCGTCCATAAATAAAAAAAAATAATAAAAAAAAACTCAGCCAATTTTGAGATATCCGTTATTGAAGGTTCGAATTCTCGGTCATCCTGTCAACTTCAGTTGTTTCTCGCGATTGTATGGAAACTGGAATTTTAAGGCCAGCATCCAGTTCTTAAACATTTGACTATGATAGTTTTCCTTGTATCTATAACGAAATGTGTAATATAGGTATTGCAAAGGTGTATTTGGATGTAAATGTAGTAGATAGAAAAATAAGCTGTGGTAAGAATAGTTTGTATACCCACTAATAAGCGATAGAGGGTAGAGAAAGTCATGTGCCTGTATCACAGATTTCGCCGCCCCCTATTAATACGCGGCTTTAATATCTAAGGTCATATTGACGGGTTTGTTTTTGGAACAATTTTATTGCTCATCGACAGTTATGTTCCCTGTTTGGTATTGCGTATCTTTGGGCTTGTTTATTTGGGTTTTCCTTATAGATTAACTCCATACAACGCACACGCACACTCTCATTCATATTTCCAGACTATAGGGACGATAGGGAATATTCCTGACTAAAGACAATTTCTTATTCTCTAGTCGGAAATCGAACCCGAGGCTTCTGGATTTGGAAGCTGGCAAGCTAACCACCACTAATAGATCGCAGAGGCAGTCATATACGCAAGTTGTGCACTGTATTTCTGGCAAATTACTACACTGCTTCTAAAAGAAACAGAAATGACTTCTCACAGCACTAATTTTTACTTTCTCTACTACGTATAGTAAGTAGGGGAAGTATTGTATTCCACCCAAAAATTCGATACCGAGATTTCACCGGAAATACATGTTTTGAGACACCCTGAATCCAAAAAAAAGCAGTTTTGGAAAGATGTCCGCGCGTGTGTGTGTGTGTAAACAGCATAACTCAGAAACGAACAGTCGGATAAACACCAAACTTGGTATTTAGGTTCAGTATCTTCCAGAGATGCGACACGAAGGTTTTCAAGAAAATCCCCCCACCCCAGATTACCCTTTACAGGGAAGATTTTTCGAAAAGTTTAATTTTCTCAAAAATGGCTCTAACGATTTTGATTAAAATATCGTATGTTTAAGGTATTTTCATTACAAATAAAATGTATATCTTGAATTTTCTGGGAATGTGAACGACTTTTGCATAACTGGTAAACCATAAGAGATAGACAACATTTTACTACACAACAAATGTAGATATCGTTAAAATATACAATTTATGTCATATACATTTTTTCTGTTGAGTGAACCATTCTCGAGATATTGCTTGTTATTCCCTTAAATTTTTCAATACTTATTTTCTCAGATGGGAATTCGTTATTAAATTTTTTGTCTTGGATATGCAAAGAGTATTAATCTGTGGGAAAGAGAATGGTGCTGCACCTAGCAACCAGCTATTAAGAGATATGTATGTGCTTAAAGGCTACTGTATTTCTATATTGCCCTTGTAAATATATTTTCCCCCTACATCTACAGGAAAATTAGCAATAAGATAGAGTCTGCAAATGTTTATCTCGATTAACATGAAGTAGATGGAGAATAAGCGTTTGTAAAAATAGTTTGTACAAGAGTAGACAAAGTCATGCGAGTGTAACACATCAGATTTTTACCTTTATCTTACATTGGTGCAGCGAAAAGTCCTTTCTGTTTTGCTGCTGAAGAACGGTAGTAATTAGTGTATAGAGTGTATTATTTGTGTATTAATTTTTAACGGAATTCTGTGTTTCACAGTTGATTGATGTATTAGGGTGTTACTAATATAGTTTGTTAATCGAAAAGAAATCGTGTAAACAAGTAGAAACTATAATTAAATTTATGTTCTGTTAATGATGTGAAAATAAATATTACAAATGACTAAGAAAATATAATACTTGTGTAGGATGTATAAAGTGAAAATAAAAGTGGCTAAATAAATAAAGTAATAGCTTTCTTACTGCACATAATTTAGCATTTTTCGAACCTTTGAAATACACAGAAAATTTTATTCAAACGTACATGCAATAATGCAGTACAATTAATGTCAAAATTATGAGATTCGGCCATGGTTCCTGTAGCTTTTTCATTTTCTGTTAATGCTGCATAAAATCTGGTTCTCACATTACCTTCACTTCCCCCTTTCTCTGTTTCAGTTTATATTTACATTGTTCAGTGCATGTGAATATATCGCGATTCCTTTTGCACCGTATACAGCCACAGTTTTCCGTATTCTAATAAGAACAAGACACCGTGTTAAAATACCCGTTCTGCTTGTCATATCGAGTATGCATCCAAAATACAAGATCCGCTGTTCAAGGTTACATGTCAGGGGGTTTCAATATGCGAACCAGATGTCCATTGTGCATTCTTGTTCGTGTTGGTTACTGGGCAACAGGTTGAAAGATAGAGGCTATCTACTCCCGCAAATCACTTGAGTTTATACGGAGGTCTAAACTTTCAGGAGTATTTTTACTTTCTCTACTACGTATAGTAAGTAGGGGAAGTATTGCATTCCACTCAAAAATTCGATACCGAGATTTCACCGGAAATACATGTTTTGAGGCCTCCTGAATCCAAAAGAATATTTTTGGAAACATGTCCGTGTGTGTCTGTGAACAGCATAACTCAGAAACGAACAGTCGGATAAACGCCATACTTGGTATTTAGGTTCAGTATCTTCCACTGATGCGACACGAAGGTTTTCAAGAAAATCCCCCACCCCATTACCCTTTACATGGAACATTTTTCGAAAAGTTTAATTTTCTCAAAAATGGCTCTAACGATTTTGGTTAAAATATCGTGTATTTAAGATACTTTGATGACAAATAAAATGTATATCTCGAATTTTCTGGGAATGTCTCCAAAAATATTCTTCATTGTGAACGACTTTTGCATAGTTGGTAAACCATAAGAAATAGACAACATTTTACTATGCACAAAATGTAGATCGTGTTAAAATACAAATTTATGTCGTATACTTTTTTTTTTTTTTTTTGTTAAGTGGACGATTTTCGAGATATTGCTTATTATTCCCTTAAATTTTCCAATACTGATACTTTTTCTTAAATGGGAATTCGTTATTCATTTTTTTTGTCCTAGTAATGCAAAGAGAATGGAATACTCCATACAGCAACCACCTCTTAAAATATTTGACTATCGCTTAAAGCCTACCAATTCCCCTTGCATCTACAAGAAAATTAGCAATAAGATTTACATCTCGATATCTTGATTAACATAAGCATATGGATAAGAAGCGTTTGTAAAAATAGTTTGTACAACAGTAGAGAAAGTCATGTGAGTGTAACACATCAGAATTTTTTTGTGACGTATTATAAAGAAATGACGCGAAATTTATCCGGATGTCTGTCATAACCCATAGGTGTAAACTTTGCTTATATACGAGTTAAAAAATTGAGTGTTATTTATGGACGCTCTTTAACTGCTGTGGTCCTTAGTGTACAATTCTATACTGGGCATGAAAGGCTGGTGCTTTTGCTCAGGGGCCTCTTTATCAGACTTGAGGTTCTTTTACGTTGCCTAAATCTACGACACCGGACCACCGGCTTTACTTCCCTTTCGAAGGAAGCCATGCTCAGGATTTTATCGCCCGAAAAAAATCCATCGCCCTCCGCCGGGTTTAAACCCGCGACCTCGTGAACTAGAGGCTAGCATGGTAACCACTACATCACGGAGGACGACAATATATTTGAGTTACACTGTATACGTAGATGACTTGTGAAACATAATACTTCTCATTTGTAAAGCTTCATAGTAGTTCTAAGCGGGTACGTCATGCATTTTCCTTGTCATTTTCATGGAGGTGACATAAATGACAAGCTTCTGTTTAGTAATCGATGTTTCGAGATTCCGGTTTGATTCCGTTCCTAATTTTCAATTGTGTTTGTCACAAAAATGGCAAATGGGTATCCGTAGATGTGAACACTGTTCTGATAACTTATTTTTATGGATAACAAGAGCTACAGGTCAATTGAGAAACTCTCCCAGCATTAATATAATCAAACATTTGGGGTTGTGATTTTGCCTTTGCTTGTCTTGCCGTGATAGATATAACGTTAGCATTGAGGACGTGTTTCAGGTGTGAGTGTTACTTTCTGTGCCCTTATAGAATGCTCCGGGTTCGATCCCAGGAGAAAGCTGGCACTGCGACAAAATCAATACAATGGTAACGTATTAAAAGGATGATGTGGTGTTGCAGGAGGTGCCGGCGTTAAGATGGAGCCCCACTTCCAGCCCGTGCTGGACCCCAGGAAGGCTGAGCTGCTCGAGCAACGCTTCAGGGTAAGGCATCACAGAATTTCCCCGTTTACGTAGCAGTTTAGTTTCGTTATCAACATTGTAGCACTGCACGTTGCTCCCTTCCTCCTACACCCGCAGCGAAGAAATGAATTGTAAATGTTCCTTCTCCTGATGTTTGTTTTTGGATCAACATCAGAGTAGATTGTATTTTCAGAATTCCCACCTCGCCAAAATATAACACATCTACTTTGTTTTTTTTTTCCCTCCCGAATTGTATTTTAATTACCTTATAATAAAATGTCCAAGCGCAGAAGACCTGAGAACATCAAATGGAACTTATGAACCACATATCCATGTTGTAGGAGAAGAGAATCTCTTTCTTTGACTATAGTGTTTCTGTTTACTTGTTTGCTTCATATAATATGCTGAATAATAAATGCCTTTGTTTGAAATTACAGGCATATGTTAAGCTTATCTAATAAACATACACAATAAATGTGTAAAAACAGAGGATATGTAAGACATATTTTAATCATGTCAGGTTGAAGCACTTGAAAATATCGCCTAAACTATCTCGTATGCTTTTATTGATATATGATTTATTGAAGGGCACTTAAGGGCTAAAACAATTTAGTAAATAAAAGTTGGCCGATATACCTAATATTAATTTGAACACTGTGTTGTATTTTCTTAAATTGAATGATAACGATAAGGTTAGCTGAAATTAAACTATCCCATTTTCATTTTTTGTGGTAGGCGCCTGCCTCACATTCAAGAGGTCCCGAGATAGAATCTCAGTGGACGTGAATGACTTGGATAAGGCATTTTCCTGGGATTTGCCTTATCTTCAGAAGATGAGATTTGGTTAGCTGTGCACTATGTGCCCCGGGTTCATTTGAGCCGTATTTCGCCAATTTCATTCACCTTCAAACATGACCTATTCGATTAAAGGAAGTTAAACTGTTAAAAAAGGAAAAGTAAACTAAATAAAATTAGAGCAATGATGGCGTTTATGGCATGTTTCTGAGTAAGCAGTTAATGAATAAATTGCTTCTAACTGTTTATAAAACGGATTAAGTCGGCGTCTTACAAACTCAAAGGAAAAATAAAGAGCCGGAAAAGTTTCGGATAATTCTTACTTAATTCCCAAAACATTGATACTTTTGGTTTTTGATAGCGGTTTACTTCCAAAGAAAAAGTTCCATTTTAAAAACTAAAAATTTGTGCTCAAAAACTATATTTTTTAAAGTGTTACAATGCTTCTTAAGCTAGACTTTTAGCGGCCTTCAGCCTAGTGAAAACGACTTGTAGGTGCCAGTTACAGTAGGCACAGAAGATAAGCTGGTAGTTGTAAGTCGCCCACCCTGTATATTCATTCAATATATGCCAGATATGAGTTTGGAGGACAACCAATGACACTCAGAATCAGCTAATGGAAAATATAAAGAGGGGATAGAAATCCGAAAATTGGTTCATCCACTTTTTGTTTCCAGGTCTTCACAAGGGGGTATTTCACTAGGGGACGTTCAATTTCCCAAAAATGCTACTTCCCTAAGAAGGCTAATAAATTAATCCTGTACATATATTAAATGCACGACTAAACATTACTGTACTTAAATCTAGTAGCATGACATAATAACCTAAAACTTTCCAGTCCAAGCGTGAAAATGTCGAAATGACAACACTGTATACAAGGCCCTGAGCCTGTGCGTTACAATTTTCTCCTAGCCCTAGTGGATTGCAGAAACAGAGAGATCGGAATAAACTAGAATCTTAGAAAGCATTGGCGCGCGTTAAGGGAAGTTGGAAGATCGTTTCCCACCATGTTAAAGTAGCCAAGTTAGTATCTCTTACCTAATGTGGCTGCAATGCAGAAACTTTTGCTGCTTATTTTGGTATACATTTCCTATACACGGAATCAGATTTTGCAGCACGGGAAGAATTCGATATTTTTTCTTAACTTTACATAAAACCGCCTCGACAACATTCTCGAATAAATTTGCTTCGGTAGCTTCATTATCATGGTTAGCAACAGCAGTTAACGTTTCAAGGCATTTGATTCAGTGGAAAGTGTTGCTTTGAGAAAAGCACAATTAAAGAAAAAGGAATTAAAACTCACTTATGACTCTAATAGAAATTTATTATTTCGACAGCAAAGAAGCAGTAAACACGTGTCTACTTAAGCACAAGCTTCCACTCCCAAATGTTAAAACTATAGAATCTCCATGTCTATATGGTTGGAAAGTTACGCCTATTTTGACTTTCTCTACCACGTACCTACCTAATAGGTAGAGGAAGTTTTGCATTCTACCCAAAAATTCGATATCGAGATTTCATCGGATATGTACGTTTTGAGGCTCTGAATTACTATAAAAAAGCATTTTTAGAACAAGGTCAGTGTGAGTGCATATCAGAAAGAAAGAGAGAGAGAGAGATAGCATAAGCAGCATAACGAAAAGTTAGATGAATACCAAACCCGGTATTTAAGTTCATCTTCCAAAGATGCGACGCAAAGATAATCATTCCCCACCCTAAACTACGCTTTACGTGACAATTTTTTCGTTATTTTTCATTTAATAAAAATGGCTGAAGTGGTTTTGATTAAAATACCATAAGTTTAAGATGTAAGCATGATAACGGTTATATCTTAAATTTTCTGGGAATCGCCTGAATTCTGAATGGCTTTTGTGTAATTGTTAGCTTTACTATACAAGAAACATACGAGAGCGGATTGATGTTAGTGATTTTTTAAAGAAAATAAGTTTTTCCAAAAAATCAATTTTATTTCTCAACATAGTCTCCTTGCAATTCAATATACGTTGTCCAACGTTTCTCCAATTTTTTTGACCCTTCCAAAAATTATTTTTTCGAAGTCTGCAAAATATGAATTGTTCCTGCCATGATGTGTTCACTGGAGGTGAATTTCTTCCCAGCGAGCCAATGTTTCAGGTTTGCGAAGAGGAAGAAGTCGCTCGGAGCCAAATCTGGAGAATATGGTGGGTGAGGTAGCAGTTCTTAGCACAATTCCACAAATTTTGCGATGGCAATGGCTGACTTGTGTGCGGGTGCATTATCCTGGTGAAAGAGAACCTTTTTCTTCACCAAATGTCGTTTCTTTAACAATTCCTTGTGAAACTGATCCAGCATTGCGGCATAATATGTACCTGTGATCGTTTTACCCTTTTCCAGGTAGTGAATGTTTATCACCCCTTGTGAATCCCAAAAGACAGCTGCCATGATGTTTCCTGTCGACGGAATGGTTTTCGCTTTCTTTGGAGCAGGTTCGCTGAACGAAATCCACTACTTTGATTGTTATTTGGTTTCAGGTTGATAGTAATGGATCCAAGTTTCATCAACCGTGGTATAACGCCGCAGAAACTCATTTGGGAACATGTTCAAACATTCCTGTGAAATGGTCACACGATTCCGCTTGTTCCCGACTGTGAGCAGTCGCGGCACCCATCTTTCTGACAGCTTTTTCATACCCAAAAATTCGTGCAGAATGTTATATACCCGTTCTCTCGAGATGTTTACGGTCTTGGCTATCTTACGGATTTTCACTCGGCGATCTTCCAACACAATATCGTGAACTTTGTTCACAATTTCTTCTGTTGTGACCTCAACTGGCCGTGCTGTGCGCACGGCATCTCTTGTACTCGAACGGCCACATCGAAATTCTGTGAACCAAGGCATGTGATGGACCAGAGTCCCCATAAAACTTGTTCAGCTTTTCTTCAGTTTCCTTCACCGTCTTACCACGCAAAAAGTAGTGCTTTTTCAGAACACGAAATTCACTTTTCTCCATTTAATAAAGCAACACACATCTGCTTATTTTACACGTTCTTAACAGTGTTCTAAGAAACAAATGACGAATTTCTGCGATAATAGATGTAAGAATTGGGTGCAAACAAGAATCCTGTGATTAGAACGCTATCTCACGTCAGTCATGGACTTACTCGTATCAATCCGCCCTCGTACATCTCGTTGAAGTACACTATTTATTTATGTCAAATGATATTTTTTGTGGCATTAGCCTCGAGATGCTCTTTGTTGTTGAATTTAATTTTCAAGTCATTATTTGGTTTCAAATGGTAAGTCGTTCTTTTTTTTCTTCTTTCTTCTGGTGCTCATGCAAAGAACATGGAATTTCGAAGTCATCACATATCTATCCGATTTTTAAAAATCTGGTTATATCTTTAACCTACTGTGTGCTTTTTTACCTACGATGAATATGTCACATCTGATTTTAAATTAAGCACGTATCTCAACTATACATCTTTATGTAGGTATAACTATTAAGGGAAGCAACTTCTAGGCTGCAACCATAATAAAAATATGATGTATTACACTCACATGACTTTCCCTACTCTTGTACAAACTATTTTTACAAGTGCTTATTCTCCATATGCTTCATTTTAATCGAGATAAACATTTGCAGACTCTATCTTATTGCTAATTTACTTGTAGATGTAAGGGGAATATATATTTACAAGGGCAATATAGAAAAACAGTAGCCTTTAAGCACATACATATCTCTTAATAGCTGGTTGCTAGGTGCAGCACCATTCCCTTTGCCACAAATTAATACTCCTTGCATATCCAAGACAAAAAAATCTGATGTGTTACACTCACATGACTTTCTCTACTCTTGTACAATCTGATTTTACAAACGCTTATTCTCCATATGCTTCATGTTAATCGAGATATCGAGATGTCAATCTTATTGGTAATATTCATGTAGATGCAAGGGGAATATGGTAGCTTTTAAGCGATAGTCAAATATTTTAACGCTGGTTGCTATGTGGCGCATTCCATTCTCTTTGCATGTCCAGGACAAAAAAAAATGAATAACGAATTTGAGAAAAGTATTGGAAAATTTAAGGAAATAACAAGCAATATCTCGAAAACGGTTCACTCAACAAAAGAAATGTATATGACATATGTTGTGTATTTTAACGCGATCTACATTTTTTGTGTAGTAACATTTTGTCTATCTCTTATGGTTTAACAGTTATGCAAAAGTCGTTCACAGTGAAGAATACTTTTGGAGACATTCCCAGAAAATTCGAGATATACATTTCATTTCACATGACATTATCTTAAACAT
Organism: Deroplatys truncata; assembly: GCA_030765065.1. Taxonomy (NCBI): domain Eukaryota; kingdom Metazoa; phylum Arthropoda; class Insecta; order Mantodea; family Mantidae; genus Deroplatys; species Deroplatys truncata. The sequence goes on from CM060978.1 coordinate 199,163,235, forward strand.
ATGATATTTTCATCAAAATCGTTAGAGCCATTTTTGAGAAAATTAAAATTTTCGATAAATCTTCCATGTAAAGGGTAGTCTGGGGTGGGGGGATTTTCTTGAAAACCTTCGTGTCGCATCTCTGGAAGATACTGAACCTAAATACCAAGTTTGGTGCTTATCCGACTGTTCGTTTTTGAGTTATGCTGTTCACAGACACACACACACACAGACACACACACACACACACACACACACACAGACACACACACGGACATGTTTCCAAAAATGCTTTTTTTGGATTCAGGAGGTCTCAAAACATGTATTTCCGGTGAAATCTCGGTATCGAATTTTTGGGTGGAATGCAATACTTCCCCTACTTACTATACGTAGTAGAGAAAGTAAAAAATGAATAACGAATTTGAGAAGTATAAGTATTGGAAAATTTAAGGAAATAACAAGCAATATCTCGAAAACGGTTCACTCAAAAGAAATGTATATGACATAAGTTGTGTATTTTAATGCGATCTACATTTTTTGTGTACTAAAATTTTGTCTATCTCTTATGGTTTACCGGTTATGCAAAAGTCGTTCACAATGAAGAATACTTTTGGAGACATTCCCAGAAAATTCGAGATATACATTTCATTTCTCATGACATTATCTTAAACATATGATATTTTAATCAAAATCGTTAGAGCCATTTTTGAGAAAATTAAAATTTTCGAAAAATCTTCCATGTAAAGGGTACTCTGGGGTGGGGGGATTTTCTTGAAAACCTTCTTGTCGCATCTCTGGAAGACACTGAACCTAAATACCAAGTTGTGTGTTTATCCGTCTGTTCGTTTCTGAGTTATACTGTTCACAGACAGACAGACACACACACACACACACACACACACACACACACACACACACACACACACACACACACACACGGACATGTTTCCAAAAATGTTTTTTTTTGGATTCAGGGTGTCTCAAAACATGTATTTCCGGTGAAATCTCAGTATCGAATTTTTGGATGGAATACAATACTTCCCCTACTTACTATACGTAGTAGAGAAGGTAAGAATATAATTAAAATGATGTAGCAAAGCACCTTTCAACTCAGATCAACGAAGTAATAATGCTGGGGGTGCGAGATTCCAATGAGTTAACAAAATATACCTAAGTATGAAACGAAGTTTTGAATGAAATCAGTGGTTCATTTGGGAGCAGAGAAATTGGCAGAATCTCTGCTCAAGCCCAATGGGTGGGGCAAGAGTGCACAGTTTAGCTGTTGTATCAGTAATGTATGTTAAATATGTGAAATGCGCTGTATTTCAGTATCATGCTGATTGTGAAATTATTGTCGTTGGAAATGGATATAGCAAAACGAAACTTAACTTCACATGCTAGTTGATGACTGAGCACATCCTAGTTAGAAGAAAGAAAAATATACAAGAACATATTTTATCACACGTGTTACTTCCTTCTCAGATTAAAAATTAATTGATATAATATGCCACGTTTATAGAACGACATCCACTTGACTCAGTAGTGAAGGAAACACGTATATGATATACATATCCAGATCTTCTATCGTTGTAGTGCTTTTCTTCATTTAATGTTGCTACTCTTTGGCATTTACATAAAGGAGAAAATTTAGCAATGCTGCTTGGAGGTAGTAACGATGCCAACCTTTAAACCAAAGAGAAATCGTAATAAATACGATGAAAAAGTTCATTAACAGTTTTCTTCTATATTTCATAGATTTATATAAACAACACAACCGCGCACTTTTCCTTGCAGATAAGTGAGGCATTTCGTGCTTGAGGGGTGAGATGACGACCGCCCCACAGTAGGACTTGCGTTGAGTTTCCAAAGTTGACCACTAATGGTGAGACAGTAAGGGAATGATACTCATTTTTATATTTAGTTCTGAAGAAGACTCTTTCGTGTATTTGAAGGACATTTTTTATTATGTACAACGATAACTAAAGCACTTGAGAAGTACTCAAGTGAGAATCAAATAATTGCAACAGTTTTCAGTTTTTCATCGTAAGATAAAAGAACCAGAAAATTTGAGTTTACGTAAGCATCCAAAAAAAAAAAGCAAGCAAGCAAAATGGATACTTTCATTTAACAACATATAGAAATGTAATAAATGAAAATAAATTAACGTTTAATAGAAGAAATAGAAGAGATTAGGAACTAACCTGCCCTATATTTGTTTAAACATATAATTAAAACGTAACAATTACGCGACATATGTACTGTACTAAAAATGTCATCCATAGCGGGCAATACCGCAGTTGTCCGGATCGTGTAAGTCATAATGCCCACGTCTTCATCACATCACCTAGAAGCAACCTTTTAACTCAAGCGAAAATTGCAATTCCTGTACAGAAATGCCAAATTGTATAGATAACAAAGTATCGATGAGCTTCTGATCGACATATACTTCAAACAAGACTGGCTATTATTGTGTCGTATTTGAATTAGAATACCGCGAAAAGCGCACAATACTTATTTTGTGTTCAAATTAGCGCTCAAAGAATAAACCAGTGCTCTTCGTGCTGAGAATCGCCTTTAAAGATAGCTGGAAATTAATTTATTTTAATTTTTTTAATATTATTTTCAAAACGTTGGCCTTAATATGATATGACATTTATTTTATGTAGGTCTATAATTTAGTTTAAATATTTTTAAAGTAGTGATTTTAGGGGAAAAACATAAAAATTATAAACAAAAAAACAAAAGTTCAATGCTGAATAGCTTTTACTAAAAGCAAGCCATAAGATTGGGACTTTGTTTGTTAGACATTTTTCCCCCTTTCTGTGTTGGTGTTGGTATGAAATTAGAATCTATTTGAAATTTGGTGAATTATATTATTTACTTTAGAATATATATTTTTCTCTGCAAGTACTCCATTTTCTCAGGAAATATCGAACCCAGAACAGTGAACCTTGTAACATAAATTTCTTTTATAATTTTGCCACTTTAACTCAAAATTATTTTCATAAATCAATTAGAATAGATTTTATCGCTGAAAGTTGAATACATTTGCTTTAAAATTAACAACAAACAAATTAAAAATTATTTCACAGTTGTATCCAAGTACAACGCAATATCCCTGTGTCTATTTCATCATTAAGGTTTCAGGAATATGAGATCAAAATTTCAACAAGCTGTGACCAATAGATACTGAGAAAATGGGATATTTAAGATCCAATTTTAACATTAGTAAGATAGGGTATTTGCGGTCCCCTTAAGCACTACATTCCTCCCCATGGTAAAATGACGACATGTCTGGCTTGTTTAGGCTAGGACATTGGTTTCAACCATTTCTCGCCCAAGGACACACTAAACAAAATTATAATACTGCATTATCTTGCCATGGGAATGTAATGAACAAGTTTCCGTCGTGTAAAGCCTTCTTGCTTCTCTTTTCGAGGGTTTCAAGAAATATGCTTAAGCTATACATATGATATAAAATTATACGTAGCATTGTATAAGATTGTAATGGATAGTGTTAAAATTAAAAAGAAGAAAAAAATTCTACTTCAGTCGGGAATCACTCGAAAAGCTGTTGACTGTGCCTTCTCTGTAGTTGTGTAGTTAAAACTTCCATTTTCTTTAGGTACTAACCAACAACTGGTTCAAGTCATTCTCGCCAGGTTCCGTAGTGTGGATATAACTTTTCTGCCGTCAAATTTCGAAAGCCCGAGGTCTAACCTTGATTGTGTTCTTGGATAAGGTCTTTTCTGGAGTTTACATTTATTTTGGTAAGACAAATGTGCAGCACTCAGCTCTCGGGATCGTGGGCTCATTTGAGCTCTGCGGCCTTGCATTTTTATAAAGGACGTTAAACTCTCAGGAGAATTTCTTTCTATGTAGAGTTTTGTTATTACGATTTCACTATAAACAGATTTTGCTGTAAAAAATTCCTCATAAACGCTTTAGTCATGCTTGAAAAAAGTATAAAGAAAATCTGATGTGTTACACTCACATGACTTTCTCTACTCTTGTAGAAACTATTTTTACAAACGCTTGTTCTCCATATGCTTCTTGTTAATCGAGATATCGAGATGTTAATCTTATTGCTAATTTTCTTGCAGATGAAGGGGAATAGGTAGGCTTTAAGCGATAGTCAAATATTTTAAGAGCTGGTTGCTATGTGGAGTATTCCATTCTCTTTGCATTACCAGGAAAAAAAAAAAGAATAACGAATTACCATTTGAGAAAAAGTATAAGTATTGGAAAATTTAAGGGAATAACAAGCAATATCTCAAAAATCGTTCACTCAACAAAAAAAAAAAATGTAAATAGCAAATTGTGTATTTCCATCTACATCTTATGGTTTACCAGTTATGCAAAAGTCGTTCACAATGAAGAATACTTTTGGAGACATTCCCAGAAAATTCGAGATATGCATTTCACATGTAATATTGTAATCAAAATCGTTATAAAAATTTTCGAAAAAGTTCCATGTAAAGGGTAAACTGGGGTGGGGGGATTTTTTTGAAAACCTTCGTGTCGCATCTCTGGAAGATACTGAACCTAAATACCAAATTTGATGTTGATCCGATTGTTCGTTTCTGAGTTATGCTGTTCACAGACAGACAGACACACACAGACAGACATGTTTCCAAAAATGCTTTTTTTTTACTCAGGGGGCCTCAAAACATATATTTCCGGTGAAATCTTGGTATCGAATTTTTGGGTGGAATACAATACTTCCCCTACTTACTAAACGTAGTAGAGAAAGTAATAATACCAGATTGAATGAAGCCACCCTTTAATGTTTTATTTCAAGCTGAAATTCAGCAGCATGACGTATTTATGGTAAGAACTATCAACCATGTGACCTTTCTACACCATGAAATGCTGTCAATTGCATGTTAGCTTCATGGGGAAAAAATCTTACAAGGGACGGACCTCAGTTCGAATAGGGCATTTTTATTCAAAATGTATGCACCGATTTTCTTTGAACACCGGAGAAGACAGCAAAGCCATTCGACTGACAAATTGTTTGGTACATACGAGCCGTTTGTCGTCACAACTGTAGATGGGGTCAACAAAAGTGAAAACAAGAGCGTGGTGCAAGCGCCACACAGGGCAAATAAACAGCAGAACATCCATGTGCGATATTCAAATGCCACTTCAATTACAGTCTTGAAATTTGAGAAAAGTATAAGAACCATATACCCACACGACTGCCAAGCATACTGCAGCATTGGGGATAGACAGAAGCAGCCAGCTGATTGTGGATTACGGAATGTGTTTTGGTGATAAAAAGACGATTTCCAAGTTTAAATTCTGGATTTCTGGCCAGAGTTCGAACATAATCGTCATCCTCCTTGCAAGTATTTTGTGCTGCCGAAAGACATAAACATCTAGGGTTGGACGCATTTCGTTGCTTTGGTGGTATGAACTCAACATCCGTGCCAGCAACTGTTCATCTATCAATCCTTGTGAGCACTTCATGAACTACAGAGTAGAATATTATTTTGATTGCGTGCGAAATTTTCAGAGAGAATGCTGGAGAGAAGTGTTTTAAAATGTCTTTTGGACATCTCCTATTTGTGCTAGCCTTTACACATATATTTGAAGGACAGCTTCCTTCAATTTGCGGGAGACAAACACGCGGCCGCCCGGGCTTTGTTGGAAACTAACGTGCTCTAGCGGACAAACGAGGTCTTACTCAGTCGAATGGCTTTTGTAGTGCTTTTTAAATGTTCTAAGGTTAGCTGGTGTATACATTTTGAATAAAACGTCTTGTAACCGAGGCCCTTCCCTTGTTAGTGCATGCTCCAACCTTCCACCTACTTCTGCCCCTCTATGCTTTATTTAGTTAATTAAAATTATTCTTGCCATAAAATCGTACTGTTTCGACGAGTCGGTATCGCAGCGTTTGCAGATGTATATCCTGCAACTCCATTTCTCCTGTGAATTCTAAAACCCCTCTTATAATAAAATCGTATATGCATTTGTCATTCACGATAGTTTATTATACATAGGGTGATTGAATCGTGTGCCAAATTAAGTTGTGGGACGAAGCGTCAACCAGGAAAAGCAACATTCGAACTTTCGCCCTCCAAACACAGTGCCAAGTAGGTGGCTCTGCTGTAAAAGGGAGAGTGGCATTACGTAACTGCTGTCACAATGGCAAAGATTATTTAGACTGCCATCTTGTAATGGAACTCATTTCTAGGAGTAAAACTTTCAGAATTTTAAAGTAGCTGGTAAAGTTATCGGCTAACTTGCTTCTGATCTGTGTCGAAAAACATTTTGGAATATGGTCAAAGCCAATTGTACAGGTTCCTCATGTATGCGTGTGTTAAGACCTATAAAATCAAGTACTGTGCTTTGTCGTTGTTTAACACACTACAAGCCCTGCCTAGATATTTCTCGACTTACCTCCGACGATTTTAAGGTTTATAAATAGAATAGATGTGTACATAGCCGAGGATCTAACATCCGCCAGGAAATAATCACGGTTTCTCTTAGAAACATCTAACAAATGATGGAGAATTTCAACGCTTGAAAGCAACCCAGGGCAAATGAAGTAATACAACTGATTGGAAATAAATTAACTGAAGCATCGTCACTAATGCAGTTAGCGTGAAGAATTAATAAGCTAACAAGTGCAGCATGAAACTATATATACTGATAGCAGAATTCTTAATTAGGGAATTATGTTAAAATTCAATATTAATATGATATCGAGTTCGCCAATCGTAAGACTCGTTACTGTATAATGACGTGCAAATACAACTACATTCTTTATCAAAGCTTTCACTTCGTAGCTTTTCACTAAACAAATGTTACTTTTCTTTGTAGTGTTTTTATATCCTTGTCGGATTTATGTCTCAGTTCATGGCAGTGAAGTTCATGTAGCAGAAATCATAAGGACGAGAGGACAAATGAATTAGAGATACCAGTTCGCATTCGTTGCCTTCACCCAAATAAAACAACCTCTCTAGAAGAACGAGATTTCATGGTATAGAAATAGCGCTCTCCCAATGATGCGGCCCATAGTCTTTACGGTTTATAAGCCTAATGGTTGATGCTAAAGTAGGTATTCGCAACATACCTCAACCTAGAAGTTCGACAAGACATTAAGAAACAACTGATAGTGATGTAGAAACAGCTTTGCCTCCTTCAACCATCCCTTATCACCACAGCTCTATCATATGAAAATGCCATCAAATAGGGGTTATTTCACAAACATCTAAGAAAAGGTGGTTAAATAGAACCACTCACAATCAAAGGATGAGAACCAAGTTCATAAAACAACTTTTCTTAAAAGAGGAAGGACATTCCTGAGACTTGAGATCAATTGTGGAAGCGCCACCAAGCCAGGATGGGAAAAACATTTCAGTCTGCACTTTCAAATAGTCATACCATGAGGGCCATGGACTTCTTATTGCCCGACAGCGACGTGTGGCTTCCATCAGCTGCAGGCGTATTTGTTATCTGAATATCTGTTTCTCTCTCTCTCCCTCCCATATCAAAATTAGCAACTGCTACACCGCAAACAGAGCAGTAATTTTAAAAAGGGAACTTTCTCTCCAACAATATTCATTTTGGGAAGGAAGAAAAAAATCTAATGTGTTACACTCACATGACTTTCTCTACTCTTGTACAAACTATTTTTACAAACGCTTATTCTCCATCTACTTCATGTTAATCGAGATAAACATTTGCAAACTCTATCTTATTGCTAATTTTCTTGTGGATGTAAGGGGAATATATACTTGCCAGGGCAGTATAGAAATACAGTAGCCTTTAAGCACATACATATCTCTTAATAGCTGGTTGCTAGGTGCAGCACCATTCCCTTTGCCACAGATTATAACTCTTTGCATATCCAAGACAAAACAAGTTTGGTGTTTATCCGACTGTTCGTTTCTGAGTTATGCTGTTCACAGACACACACACACACAGACACACACACGGACATGTTTCCAAAAATGCTTTTTTTGGATTCAGGGAGTCTCAAAACATGTATTTCCGGTGAAATCTCGGTATCGAATTTTGGGGTGGAATACAATACTTCCCCTACTTACTATACGTAGTAGAGAAAGTAAAATGAATAACGCATTTGAGGAAAAGTATAAGTATTGGAAAATTTAAGGAAATAACAAGCAATATCTCGAAAACGGTTCACTCAACAAAAGAAATGTATATTACATAAGCTGTGTATTTTAACGCGATCTACATTTTTTGTGTAGTAAAATTTTGTCTATCTCTTATGGTTTACCAGTTATGCAAAAGTCGTTCACAATGAAGAATAGTTTTGGAGACATTCCCAGAAAATTCGAGATATACATTTCATTTCTCATGACATTACCCTAAACATATGATATTTTCATCAAAATCGTTAGAGCCATTTTTGAGAAAATTAAAAGTTTCGAAAAATCTTCCATGTAAAGGGTAGTCTGGGGTGGGGGGATTTTCTTGAAAACCTTCGTGTCGCATCTCTGGAAGATACTGAACCTAAATACCAAGTTTGGTGCTTATCCGATTGCTCATTTTTGAGTTATGCTGTTCACAGACACACAGACACACAGACACACACACACACAGACACACACACACACAGACACACACACGGACATGTTTCCAAAAATGCTTTTTTTGGATTCAGGAGGTCTCAAAACGTGTATTTCCGGTGGAATCTCGGTATCGAATTTTTGGGTGGAATGCAATACTTCCCCTACTTACTATACGTAGTAGAGAAAGTAAAAATGAATAACGAATTCCCATTTGAGAAACTTATTGAATAATTTTAGGGAATAACGAGCAATATCTCGAAAATGGTTCACTCAACAAAAAATATGCATATGACATAAATTGTGTATTTTAACGCGATCTACATTTTTTGTGTAGTAAAAGTTTGTCTATCTCTTATGGTTTACCAGTTATGCAAAAGTCGTTCACAATAAAGAATACTTTTGGAGACATTCCCAGGAAATTCAAGATATACATTTTATTTGTCATAAAAATATCTTAAACATATGATATTTTAATCAAAATCGTTAGAGCCATTTTTGAGAAAATTAAAATTTTCGAAAAATCTTCCATGTAAAGGGTACTCTGGGGTGGGGGGATTTTCTTGAAAACCTTCGTGTCGCATCCTTGGAAGATACTGAACCCAAATACCAAGTTTGGTGTTTATCCGACTGTTCGTATCTGAGTTATGCTGTTCACAGACACACACACAGACAGACACACACACGGACATGTTTCCGAAAATGCTTTTTTTGGATTCAGGGAGTCTCAAAACATGTATTTCCGGTGAAATCTCGGTATCGAAATTTTGGGTGGAATACAATACTTCCCCTACTTACTATACGTAGTAGAGAAAGTAAAAATGAATAACGAATTCCCATTTGAGAAAATTATTGAAAAATTTAAGGGAATGACAAGCAATATCTCGAAAATGGTTCACTCAACAAAAAAATTGTAATGACATAAATTGTGTATTTTAACGCGATCTACATTTTTTGTGTAGTAAAATTTTGTCTATCTCTTATGGTTTACCAGTTATACAAAAGTCGTTCACAATGATTACTTTTGGAGACATTCCCAGAGAATTCAAGATATACATTTTATTTGTCATGAAAATATCTTAAACATGTGATATTTTAATCAAAATCATTAGAGCCATTTTTGAGAAAATTAAAAATTTCGAAAAATGTTCCATGTAAAGGGTAATCTGGGGTGGGGGGATTTTCTTGAAAACCTTCGTGTCGCATCTCTGGAAGATACTGAACCTAAATACCAAGTTTGGTGTTTATCCGACTGTTCGTTTCTGAGTTATGCTGTTCACAGACAGACACACACACGGACATATTTCCAAAAAATTTTTTTGGATTCAGAGGGTCTCAAAACATGTATTTCCGGTGAAATCTCGGTATCGAATTTTTGGGTGGAATACAATACTTCCCCAACTTACTATACGTAGTAGAAAAAGTAAAAAAGTGAGGTGTTTTCGCTAGTACGTTTGAGGTGTATTGCAAATAGATTCAGAAACATACAAAGCCAACTTAGACTCTTAAATTACGACTCCAGCATACTTTGGCAAACGATTTAGAAGCATTCACAGCAAACTTGGGCTCTTAAATTATGATTAATTCAAAGAATTGCAGTTTGAAGCTTTGGTGATTTACAAATGCTGTTACTCCGCTGGATGGCTCTGGAAAGCAAGATATTTATAAACCGACAATCCAGCCTTCACCGCAGAGAGTCTATTACATTTGGCATAGCAACAGTGAGATGTTAGCATTGTACCGCTACATGCAACTGCTCGAAAACTGGGTAATTGATATTGTTATTTTTCCTTTACTTTCTCTTATATTATTATTATTATTGTTATTATGCTTGTTGTTGCTTTATATTCTGAATTTATTAATTAACATATTAAAATAAGGAAGAAATAGCGCCTTATAATTATTCACCCCCTTTACCACTATGGTTGATTGACGATAAATTCAGAACGCAGTGAGTATGAATTTTTCTGGAAAGCTCAGACCGTCGAATTATATTTATTAATACTATTTATCGATTAAAACAAAGTTGAAATTTATTTTCCTAAACTCGCTTAAAAATAATAATTGTTGATAATTGTAGTTGATAATTTTGAAGTAATCTTGGAACGGACGAATGTCGATTAATTTAAGACCCAAAAAGAAGAGAAATCCACGTCGGGCGGCGGTAAAGGGATTTAGTAGTATCACTGCTGTGATCGGTAAAAATTAAACATTTTCATTCATTACATTCGTCCATTTACTGACGTTCGTCGTCACAAAAGTTTAATATTCAGCATAAGGTATAAAACTAGCTTTCTGCCCTAGAGTAGATCCTTTACTGCAGCACCAGCCACCGTATTCTCTCTCTCTCTCTCTCTCTCTCTCTCTCTCTCTCTCTTACCTTTCTCCTTCGTCTCCGCACATAAAATAATATGAACTACCTTAATATTGTCTATAATCGGTTATCTTCATCTGCCTCTAACCCTTTTCTTATTCACCATTCCTCCCAATGTACATCTTAGCAAGCAATCTCTTATTAAATTTATCAGCACTCTTTTTACTTTCTCTACTACGTAATGTAAGTAGGGGAAGTATTGCATTCCACCCAGGAATTCGATACCGAGATTTCACAGGAAGTACATGTTTTGAGATGCACTGAATGCATATAAAGCATTTTTGGAAACATGTCCGTCTTTGTGTGTGTGTGTGAGAGAGAGAGAGAGAGAGAGAGAGAGAGAGAGGGAGAGAGAACAGCATAACTCAGAAACGAACAGTCGATAAACACCAAACTTGGTATTTAGGTTCAGTATCTTCCAGAGATGCGACACGAAGGTTTTCAAGAAAATCCTCCACCCCAAATTACCCTTTACAAGGAACATTTTTCGAAAATTTTAATTTTCTCAAAAATGGCTCTAACGATTTTGAATAAAATACCACAAGTTTAAGACATTTTTATGACAAATGAATTGTATATCTCGAATTTTCTGGAAATGTCTCCAAAATATTCTTCATTGTGAACGACTTTTGCATAACTGGTAAACCTAAAGAGATAGACAAAATATTACTACACAAAAAATGTAGATCGCATTAAAATACACAATTTATGTCATATTCATTTTTGTTTGTTTGTTTGTTTGTTGAGTGAACCATTTTCGAGATATTGCTTGTTATTCCCTTAAATTTTCCAATACTTATACTTTTCTCAAATGGGAATTCGTTATTCATTTTTTTTGTCCTGGTAATGCAAAGAGAATGGAATACTCCGCAAAGCAACCAGCTCTTAAAATATGTGACTATCGCTTAAAGCCTACCAATTCCCCTTGCATCTACAAGAAAATTAGCAGTAAGATTAACATCTCGATATCTCGATTAACATGAAGCATATGGAGAATAAGCGTTTTTAAAAATAGTTTGTCCAAGAGTAGAGAGAGTCATGTGAGTGTAACACATTAGATTTTTTCTTTTCTTTTCATCCACTCTAAAATAACGGTTTCATCACTTATTCATCTCTCCATGTTGCACATGCACCTTCACATCCACATTTAAATTCTTCCAATCCTGTTTCCTCACTTTATGGCGACGTTCGCTGCCACGCTTGATAGAAAATACCTCCCTGATCTCCGTAGTTCTTCTAAAGTCCACAGAAAATGTTTGCTGTTGCCATGTTGTCTTGAAAATTGTAACTGCGTTTTACTACCTACGTACATTCTAAGTATCTTGAAGATATCTACTTCTACCACTTCACAAGTGTATCTTCTTTGCTTTCTTCCTATAAACAGTGCTTGTCATTTTTGTCTGCGTCGCTCACTATTCATAATTGCGATAACCTCAAGATCATTTCGCTAAGAATCTTAGACTTCTTTTGCCAGCAAAAACATAACAATAAATTTTATTTTTTCCCATTAGTTTCACTAACGTAACTTAACAAAAGAGCAAATGGTAATACCGATTCCGTGACAGCTATGAAAACCAGTAGAATTAAAGATTACTTCTGACGAAGACCATAGCGTTCATTGTGACCATTTTCCATGCCTTTGGCATTGCTTGGGAATGGTTATTTTATCTGTACGTAAGCAATCGCAATTGTTTGCGTTCTCTACTGCATAAATACCTGTAGTAAGTAGAGGAAGTGTTGCATTGCATTTAAAGCTCAATACCGAGATTTCACCTGAAATGCACGTTTTGGGGCTCTTCAAATCCAAAAAGAAAAATTTAGAAAAATGTGTATTTGTGCGTGTGTGAACACCTTAATTTAAAAACGAAAACTCAGTTAAATACTTGGTGTGTAGATTCAGGATCTACCAGGGATGCGGCACGAAGATTTTCAAGAAACTCCTCCCACTTCAAACTAAAACTTTACATGTAAAAATGTTCATTATTTTTTATTTTCTCAAAATGACTCGACGATTTTATTAAAATACCATATGTTTAAGATATTTTCATGACAAAATGTATATCTTGAATTTGCTGGGAATGGCATGTGAAGTCCTCTTCCTTCTGAATGACTTTTGTATAACTGATAAAGCGCAAGGGATAGACCTTACTGCAGAAAAAGCGTAGATCTCGTTAAAGCACACGATTTATCAAATTCTTTATTATTATTTTTATTTATTTATTTGCATTTACTTTTCGAAATATTCTTGTTATTGGATTGAACTTTCAAATACTTGCCTATACTTTGTTCAAGTGGCAAGTCGCAAATCGTTATTCCTTTTTTCTCGTGGTCATTCAAGGAGCATGAAATTTCAAAGCAATCACACAGCGACACGCTCTTTAAAACGCTATCGCCTTACCTCCTGTATCCTTATACCCACAACGAAATGTGTATTGGAAGGTTATCTACATTAACAAGATCTAGATAGATTAAAGCATAAGAGTAGTTTGTAGAAGAGTGGGCAAAGAAATCATGTTGAAGGAGTAAATAAACATATTTGTAATTTTCGATTTTGGGCGATTAACTGTTATTAATGTATATTCCTAATAGGCTTACAAGAAGCTAAAAATCACAGCTTTTACATTTTGTGTGTTTATTTCCCTTCCCCCTTTTTCGCTCAAGAATGATCGAACCAACTTTTATAAAACATGGTATATAATGTACTTCAGGCCTACTTTAAGAATAGCCTGAATGACATCTTAATTACTTTTCCAAAGGCCTGTGGGATTTAACGGGCCGCAAAAGCAAAATAAATACATAATATCAGCTCATTGCTGAGCTTTATATTATAAACATCCGGAAATATGTGTGTGTAGTGTTAAAGCTTTTGCTTATGTTTTTTTCTTTTAACTTTTATTGACATCACAGAAAAGTTTCATTACTGGATTTCAAAGCATCGTATGTTCGTGTGTGGGGGAGAGAGAGAGAGAGAGCGAGGGAGGGAGGGGGATTGCTATGCCCTCGAGAGGACATACACTTTTAGATAATAAGAGGAGTGAAGATACAGGAATACAGTTAAACATAATAAGCGCAATTAATAAGAATACCATTTATCCCTGCATTAAAAGAATATAGGAATAAATGCCATAACATGTAATGAGGAAGCCATCATAAGGGGTGTACGCTCCCCCGATAAGTCCTTAACCGTAATATCCACCACTGGGTGGATAGCTTTGTTTCTGTATTTCTTTTATACTTGGGTTTAGTAGACCACATTGTACCTGTTAATAAACAATTAAAGAAAATGCACTTTAAAACAGTGGTAAACACCGGGTTTGGCGGGAATTTAATCCGTTCTTTTGGAAAATTAACATTCCACACTTTGTTTGGCAATATTGATTAAATGGCTCGCTCATCTTATTTTACTATCTGCACATGTTTAGTCACAGTAATAAAGGGCTACAGGATGAGCTCCTGTAGCTGTGGTGAAGTGAGTGGGTCTCCCAACCAAGTAGTTAACACACCTTGACTGGGTATGAGTCTGACTGGTTAGTTTGGCCTCTGTGTATTCCTGTTCCTCTTTAGGTCTTATAAATACTAAGGTTGTTTGTTGATCATGCTGACCTGTCACATCCTTTATTTAGTTAATATATCCTGTTCGTTGATCCTTAACGTGGATGAATTTACATTCCGATATCAGCCACCCCCCCCCACCAAATATGCTCTGCGTACGCCCCTGACCATCATACCAATACAAGAGTGTTAGGCAGAGGAAGAAGATGTGTAAGAATGCCTAAGAAACAATGTAGTGATCAACTTTATAATTTTGATTCTGGAGACAGAACGGACCCAATGACCAAAACCGTGAAGTTAATAACAATCATGCATCCATTTAAATATTAAGACGAGGATCCGCGTGAATCACAGGGGTGTTTCTATGATGGCTAAGGCAGCAGAAATTGATTAAATTTTAAGCAATAACTAACACATGTAACATTGCAAGAAACGACTAAATTCAGCCGTTTTCCTCCATGAAGCAGGGGTGCTATGGAGGCCGACAGGTTTTAATCGTCCTTTCTTGTTAAAGAAGAAAAAGGAGGTTTATTTTAACCTTGAAATTTGGCATATCTCCATATGCAATAAAACAATATTTAAAGCATGACGGTGATGCAACATTGGGCCGTACATACACGCTTTGCTTGACCTTGTGTGACGTCACTGCCAACAGAGAATATAATGCAAAACGATTAGCATTTCCTTACAGGCATCTTCATATGTTGGCAGCCTGCTGAACCACCTACTGTATGCTGTAAACGTCACTTTGAGATGTAGCTTTTATTAGCTCTCGGGGAAGATGTTTGTTCGAAAAGATTTAAGTCTTAACATCGACATGGAGGTCACCGCGGGAGAAACTGAGAGCATTACGTTTCGAAAATGCAGTTAGATTTGTTTTCAGTAACTGTTGGCAGGGATGTATTTAAAGGGAGCGACCGACGGGCTCTGCTACTGCTTGAAATTTCTTCTTTCCTGGTAAAACAGCAATTACAGTAATCTGAATAAGGAAAGGCAATCGAAAATATTTTAGCTAAAATCTGTTGCAGAGGAAAGTATTTCTCCAGAAAGGAAATCTTTTGTTTGTTTCAAAGCGAAACTTACTTAAGACAATCTGACAACATGGGAATCTTTGTAGATATGACTTCTTTGGTTGTCTGATGTTCTTCTCAAGATATTAACCATTTTATCAGTTTCCACTGTTCTGCAGAATTTTTACACTGTAAGACATTTAAAGACATACGTGAGAAGCACACCTGGACTTGTCTTACTGTCACTACACTGTGACATTCATGCGTCTGATGAAGTTGTAGATAAGTTTGCTGTGTTCCAAGTGTTTATTGTATTATGGACATGTTTGTACTTTCAAAACGTTTCAAAAATATTAAATTGAAAATATGTAAACACTTACTTTATAGGAATCAGTATATTTGTATAGACACGCCTCACTGAAAGTGGAGATTTCTACCTCAGAACCCAAAAAGTATACTTCTTTGAAACAATAACCCTTGAAAAATTGTGTATATAGATACCTCAAGTGTATTTTGACTGTGTCTAATTTGCAAGTGTTCCAAATTTGTAATGTTATGCAGTCTAGTCACTTTCGTCACCCTCCCCCATCTCAAATAAAATTCTACATACGCCCTACGATAGATAATATGGCTAAGCTAAAGTTTGATAATTTAATTCGGCGCCTCATATTGTCTGAACTGAAAGGTGCAAGCCTATTAGTTCCTTGTAAATCAGGGTGATCCAATTAGCATAGAAGAGTTCGAACAACTTCAAAAACAAACTAATACAATTATTTTACTTAACGGAAATAAACGTGCGCAAGTTAGTTTTAAGTTTCGTGTGCCTTTGGTTAAAAGCTTAACTTTCCTTAAACACTCCCGAAGTTCCAATTACAGATAGGCAATGTTAAAGGCATTCTACAAACGGATGACATTGAATTCCTTGGTCTACAAATACATAACCGGTAAACCTGTACTGGAAAGTTTACATTGATCACTTAGTTCAGCATGTTATGTAATTCGCTCACTATTAATGCTGAAATCACTAACAAATTTGTTGTATCTACGTATTTTAACTCAGTTTTGAAATATGGTCTTATTTGGGGGCGGGATTCTTTTGAAAGAAAGATGAAAAAAAAAAAAAAACCCGGTGGGGTCTATTAAAGAAATAAAAAAGAAATACCATAGTATTTATTATAAACAGATCAGGAATTCATGTAGAAATATTCTAGCACATAGTGGATATATGCTATTCCTATTGCCCTATCATACTGGAAATTAAGAAAAATTCGTGAATAACCGAGATATTTAAGGTATCAGTACAAAAAAGAAGAAAAGCTACGTAGGGTTACAGCACTATCACACTCAGTTAATCCACCTACCGTAAAAAGGAAAATGAAACCTAAAGCTCATAAGAATACTGCCTATATGCTATTTTTGAACCATATAAATGAAAGGATTCAAATCCCTTATAGCTTTTTATTTACTCAATCAAATCTTTAAAAGAAAATCTTAAGTCCCAAATAAATCCTATAAGCAGGAGCTATCTCTCTCTCTCTCTCTCTCTCTCTCTCCTTCCCTCCCTCTCACATACACATAAAGTCCTCCCCCTTAGCTCAAGACCTTAAATATGGTGTTAATCCGACTTTTCGTTTTTGTGTATACACAACTTTTTACAATAAATGGTTTTATTTATTTATTTAAGGGGCATCTTGTGTTTGATCGAATGCTATACATCCTCATCCTTTGATATTTATGCAACACAGAAGACTAAGAGATTGAATGTCTTTAAAATAAAAGGAAAGAACTGATGTATCACATTCACACGACTTTTTGTACCTATTACAGTTTAACAGCGTTCATTATATGTTACAATATTCATACTAAAAGTAATTCTTTTAACATTGCGTCACTCACAATAAAATTGTTCATTCAAAATAATTTCAAATTAAGCAATATAGAGGTGGTTGCATGTATGATGCTGCCAAGTCGAAAGTCAGTTGTTTTTGTTAATGCACCCGTAAGAGAATCGCTAACGACAGTTTAACCCGGAAAACTTAAATATGTAACAACGAATATTTCGAAAACTGCTAATGCCACGGAATTATCTGAAAAAGATTGTTCATCTCAGTGACCTCTACATTTTTATGCAGTAAGATTTTGTCTATCTCTTGTGGTTTACCAGTTATTTAAACTGTACAAAATTCAAGATGCACAATTTATTGTTCATACTATATTATGTTAAACATGTGGTAGGTATTTAAATAGAAATAGTTAAGAGCCTTTTTTTTTAATGAAAGCATGGGAAATTGTTCCATGTAAAGGGTATTTTGGGATGGAAAGATTTAATCGAACATTTCTGTGTTGCATCCTTTGGATACTGAACTTAAATACGAAGTTTGGCATTCGTCCGACTTTTATCCTGCTATTCTCTCTCTCTCTCTCTCTCTCTCTCTCTCTCTCTCTCTCACACATATATCTTTTTCTACATTTTTTTCTGGGTTCAGTAGAGCTCAAAATGTGTATTTCCGATGAAATTTCATTATCGAATTTTTAGGTTGAAGTTCTCCGTGGTAGAAAAAGTAGTAACACAAATCTCCAAATATAAAATAAAATATAAAGGCACACCGTTAAATCTTCTACCATAAACTGCATGAGGATGTAAAACTTTCTGTTTTAGAAGGTGGTTTTATTTCCTTTAGTATTGCCATATTCACTAACATTCTATGCGCATGTATCTGGCCACCTCTTGGTGTGAAGTGAGTAATTGTGTTGCATAAAAATGGAATCGGAATCGCATAAAGAGAAAGTTATTGAGGATTGTTTTTAGATTTGACTTCCTGAGTGCATAAGTCTCTTGGCTAGGAGGTAAATTATCATCTTCGCTTTCATCTTTTTTCCCTTCACCAGCGTATAGAAATTAATTTGTTTCCTTGCGGAAAGCAGAAAAGTGCGCAAAAAGAGATGCCTAACTACCAGAACCAACAAACCGGTGGCTGAATTCCGTAGCATAAGATCCTTGATTACGGCTTTTCATATCATTATAATTTTCAAGCTATCAGCTTGCAATTAGTTGAGTTGGTAATAGTTCTATTGCATGCAATTGTTTCAATCTTCTAACTCGAGGTGCATTAACATATGAATATACAAAAAGCTACACTTTTCTTTAAATTGCCTTCACAGTAGTATCTCATGTGATAGATCATTTGTAATCCTCTAAATTATGGCTCGAGTGAATATTTACCGAAAGCACTCACTAATTTTCAAGGGGAAAAAACGAAGATTATAGACGATTTTTTCAAAGCGTATACGAGTGTAACTTTTAACCGATATAACAACTTTTCCTCGTAGCGATCCGCGACGTCATTGTGTTCTAGACAGTTGTTTAACGATTACTAAAAATGTGAAAAACGAAAGTTAAAAAACTGTTAAATCAATCTGAAACCTGGTGTTGAACATTTTCCACTGATTTACAACGAAAGCAAAGAACAAAAGAATTGTACAAGACCTGTATCAACACACACAATGGGTATTTAAGCTAAGATACCCTTCCCTATGTCGCGCATGTTAGTTTTACTGATTTCTGGTACTCTTTATTAAATAACTGTTATAGCTATGTTCCTGAAATTTGTATAGCTCGTTTTTTAAGCTTTCATTTATAATAAATTGGTTGTTTAGTTGTTTGAAAACGTCTTTAATTTTTACTTTCTCTACTACGTATAGTAAGTAGGGGAAGTATTGTATTCCACCCAAAAATTCGATACCGAGATTTCACCGGAAATACATGTTTTGAGGCCTCCTGAATCCAAAAAAAGTATTTTTGGAAACATGTCCGTGTGTGTGTGTGTGTGTGTGTGTGTGTGTGTGTGTCTGTCTGTGAACAGCATAACTCAGAAACGAACAGTCGGATAAACACCAAACTTGGTATTTAGGTTCAGTATCTTCCAGAGATGCGACACGAAGGTTTTCAAGAAAATCCCCCCACCCCAGATTAACCTATACATGGAACATTTTTCGAAAATTTTAATTTTCTCAAATGGCTCTAAGGATTTTGATTAAAATATCATATATTTAAGATACTTTCATGGCAAATAAAATGTATATCTTGAATTTTCTGGGAATGTCTCCAAAAGTATTCTTCATTATGAACGACTTTTGCATAACTGGTAAACCATGAGATAGACAAAATGTTACTATACAAAAAATGTAGATCGCGTTAAAATACACACTTTGTCATGTACACTTCATTTTTTTTTTTTTTTTTGAGTGAACCATTTTCAAGATATTGCTTGTTATTCCCTTAAATTTTCCAATACTGATACTTTTTCTCAAATGGGAATTCGTTAATTTTTTTTGTCCTGGTAATGCAAAGAGAATGGAATACTCGACATAGCAACCAGCTCTTAAAATATTTGACTATCGCTTAAAGCCTACCAATTCCCCTTGCATCTACAAGAAAATTAGCAATAAGATTAACTTCTCGATATCTCGATTAACATGAAACATATGGAGAATAAGCGTTTGTAAAAATAGTTTGTAAAAGAGTAGAGAAACTCATGTGAGTGTAACACATCAGATTTTTTATATATGATTTTTCAAGGAGCATTGCTTTTTTGCAAAGGATATTCAAAATTATATTTTTTAAACTATAAGCTGTTTAGAACCAAGCAAATTCAATTCATAATTTCACTTATTAGGGTGATATTAATTACTAATAAGCAGGAAATATTTCAGACCTTTAGCTTCATTGGTGCACTAAATAATGTGCACCTGAAGGTAAAAATTATGAAATTGAGAAAAATAGGTTTAAATATCTTATGTAAAAATTCCCCACTCGCATATTTAAAGAGTCAAAGACTATAATAAGAGTTCTCACTATTTATTTTGTTTCTCGTGGTTCGTTTCCCCTTCAGGTGAGTTCAGAAATCTATCTTTTGCAGTTTAGGAAATGTAAATAATATAAAACATAATCTGTAGAAAGGGGCGTGTGCTCCATTAATATGACTGGCATTGGCATCCAAATCAATATCTTACGTATTTAAGATTAGCATTTCAGCCAAACATTCTTACTGCATACGACTTAAATATGCCAAATAACCAAAAATGCTAAAAAAAAAGATTTTCTTGGCAATTTTGACTGGCCCTTACCTTAACTGCGACGTTGGCAAATCAGATGAATGAAGATTTTTGTTTGTTGCCTTATGTAGCACAAGTTTTTTGTCATTGGGATGTCATCATCTCATCTATTGTCAACCCAAATCAGAAGAAATCAAAGGGGAGCTCCTGCAGAAGCTATAGCGTTTTATGGTTTAAGAAGAAATTAAAATGGCAATGCCATAAAAAGCCAAATGTCCACATTGATGCTATGATTGCATAAAAATACAATTTTATATGACAAGGCGTATGTTTTACCTTGCGCGCAGAACAATACTGTTCTTTTATCACATATATTCCTTCTCGAGCTTTATTTATTGATCAGCAATGCGAGAGAGAGAGAGAGAGAGAGATATTTAGGTTTAGATTTCGATTTCGATGATTTAGATTTAGATTTTGATGATTTAGATTTAGATTTTGATGATTTAGATTTAGATTTCGATGATTTAGATTTCGATTTCGATGATTTAGATTAAATTTAGATTTATTCTAGAGTCCTCTTGGTACGCTGATGCATGGCTACAACAAAATATGTTTTGAAACCATTTCGTAAGACGTTTATCATGTTTGACAAGAAGTAGAAAGAAAGACAATCGTCTTAAAATTCTTTGTTTATACATATTTTGAAGGATATTTGTTTACTTACGGTATGTCCATGAACTGTGTGTGCTGGCACAATCCAGCTGTATTCAGTTATTGAAATAGATAAAATGAGCCATGTTACATTCACATGACATTCTCTAGGAACTATCGCTTGTTTTAATGTAGCTTCTACAAACTACGAATAATCAGCAGAATAGCTATTAGGTAAAATAAATTGTAGTGGATAGAGGAAGACCTGTGAGTGTAGCACATCAGATTGATACTTTATGTACCACTTACCTGTAGTAAGCAGCGGAAGGACTTTACTCCGCCCAAAAATTGGGTATTAAGATTTCACTGGAAATACATGTTTTGAGGTCCCTTGAATAACAAACTTCTTTTAGAAAAAAGTTGAGACAGACAGAGAACAGCGTAACTCAAAACCGAAGAGGTATTAAAGTAGCGATTGCGACACGAAACTACTTCCACTTGAGACATTTTTTTGTTATTTTTTATGTTTTTAAAATGTCGCTAACGATTCTGATTAAAAACCGTATGATTAAGGTATTTACTAAAAAGCAAATTGTATATCTTGAATTTTCTGAGAAGAGTGAGAGGTTTGAGTTATTTTTGTATATTTTTGTATAACTCTAGTACACAAAATGTAGATCTCTTTAAAACATACAATTTATTCCAAATAACTTTTTTGTGGCATATGCTATTTTCGAGATACCGTTATTAATGATGTTTAATACTTTTGTCTTTTGAAGTTCTGCCGATTTTGTGATTGCGTAGAATGATTATGGAATTTTCATCTAAAAAGTCTGATGTGTTACACTCACAATACAGCTGGATTGTGCCAGCACACACAGTTCATGGACATACCGTAAGTAAACAAATATCCTTCAAAATATGTATAAACAAAGAATTTTAAGACGATTGTCTTTCTTTCTACTTCTTGTCAAACATGATAAACGTCTTACGAAATGGTTTCAAAACATATTTTGTTGTAGCCATGCATCAGCGTACCAAAAGGACTCTAGAATAAATCTAAATTTAATCTAAATCATCGAAATCTAAATCATCGAAATCTAAATCTAAATCATCAAAATCTAAATCTAAATCATCGAAATCGAAATCTAAATCTAAACCTAAATCTAAATCTCTCTCTCTCTCTCTCTCTCTCTCTACTCTTGCACAAACTATTTTTACAAACTCTTATTCTCCATCTATTTCATATTAATCGAGATAAACATTTGCAGAAACGATCTTTTGACATGCAAAGAGAATTACATTTTACACATAGCGACCACTTCTAAAAATATTTGACTATTCCTTAAGGCGTACTATGTTCCGCTTGTTTTGTATTTGCAAGGGCAATATAGAAATACAGTAACCTTTAAGCATAGACATATCTCTTAATAGATGGTTGCTAGGTGCAGCACCATTCTCTTTGCCACAGATTAATGCTCTTTGCATATCCAAGACAAAAAAATGAATAACGAATTCCCATTTGAGAAAATAAGTATTGAAAATTTAAAAGAATAACAAACAATATCTCGAAAATGGTTCACTCAACAACAAAAATGTATATGACATAAATTGTGTATTTTAACGCGATCTACATTTTTTGTGTAGTACAATTTTGTGTATCTCTTATGGTTTACCAGTTATGCAAAAGTCGTTCACAATGAAGAATACTTTTGGAGACATTCCCAGAAAATTCGAGATATACATTTCATTTGTCATGAAAATATCTTAAACATATGATATTTTAATCAAAATCGTTAGAGCCATTTTTGAGAAAATTAAAATTTTCGAAAAATATTCCATGTAAAGGGTAATCTGGGGTGGGGCATTTTCTTGAAAACCTTCGTGTCGCATCTCTGGAAGATACTGAACCTAAATACCAAGTTTGGTGTTTATCCGACTTTTCGTTTCTGAGTTATGCTGTTCACAGACACACACTCACACGGACATGTTTCCAAAAATGCTTTCCAAAAATTCAGGGGGTCTCAAAACATGTAATCCGGTGAAATCTCGGAAACGAATTTTTGGGTGGAATACAATACTTCCCCTACTTACTATACGTAGTAGAGAAAGTAAAAATTAAACTGAGTT
This sequence comes from Deroplatys truncata, assembly GCA_030765065.1. Lineage (NCBI taxonomy): Eukaryota > Metazoa > Arthropoda > Insecta > Mantodea > Mantidae > Deroplatys > Deroplatys truncata. Next base: position 199,186,529 of record CM060978.1, read on the forward strand.
TTATTTATGGACGCTTTTTAACTGTGTGGTCCTTAACGTCACATTCTATATTGGCAAAGACCCATAATTTTGCTCAGAGTCATCTCTATCAGACTTGAGGTTCTTTTACGTGCCGTAAATATATGACACGGGGCCACCGGCTTTGTTTCCCTTCCGAAGGAAGCCATTCTCAGGAAAAAAATCCATCGCCCTCCGCTGGGTTTGAACCCGCGACCTCGGGAATTGCAGGCTAGCATGGATTTTCATCTATCGTTTAACAGCTTATATGCATACAAAATTTCTTCCGAATGAAGAGGACTTAACGGGCTATTCCCAAAAAATTCAACATATGCATTTTATTTGTCCTGTAAATATCTTTTAATGTGTGGCATTTTAATCAAAATCATTTAAAACCATTTTTCGAAAATAAATTAAATGTTCCATGTAAAGGGTAGCTGGGTTGTCGCATCTTTGAAAGAAACTTAAATACCAAGTTTGGTATCTATCCGACTTTTCGTTTTTGAGCTATGCGGTTCATACACACACACACACACGCGCGCGCGCGACCTTATTCTAATTTTTTACTTTCTCTACTACGTATAGTAAGTAGGGGAAGTATTGCATTCCATCCAAAAATTCGATACCGAGATTTTACCGGAAATACATGTTTTGAGACCTCCTGAATCCAAAAAAAGCATTTTTGGAAACATGTCCGTGTGTGTGTCTGTGTGTGTGTCTGTGTGTGTGTGTGTCTGTGTGTGTGTCTGTGTGTGTGTCTGTGTGTCTGTGAACAGCATAACTCAAAAACGAACAGTCGGATAAACACCAAACTTGGTATTTAGGTTCAGTATCTTCCAGAGATGCGACACGAAGGTTTTCAAGAAAATCCCCCCACCCCAGACTACCCTTTACATGGAACATTTTTCGAAAATTTTAATTTTCTCAAAAATGGCTCTAACGATTTTGATGAAAATATCATATGTTTAAGACAATGTCATGAGAAATGAAATGTATATCTCGAATTTTCTGGGAATGTCTCCAAAAGTATTCTTTATTGTGAACGACTTTTGCATAACTGGTAAACCGTAAGAGATAGACAGAATTTTACTTCACAAAAAATGTAGATCGCGTTAAAATACACAACTTATGTCATATACATTTTTTTTGTTGAGTGAACCATTTTCGAGATATTGCTTGTTATTTCCTTAAATTTTCCAATACTTATACTTTTTCTCAAATTCGTTATTCATTTTTTTTATGTCCTGGACATGCAAAGAGAATGAAATGCGCCACATAGCAACCAGCGATAAAATATTTGACTATCGCTTAAAACTTACCATATTCCCCTTGCATCTACAAGAAAATTATCAATAAGATTGACATCTCAATATCTCGATTAACATGAAGCATATGGAGAATAGGCGTTTGTAAAATTAGATTGTACAAGAGTAGAGAAAGTCATGTGAGTGTAACACATCAGATTTTTTTATTCAGGAGTCTCAAAACATATATTTCCAGTGAAATCTCGGTATCGAATTTTTGAGTGGAATGCAATACCTTCTCTACCTACTGTGTACAGGTTGGTCAAGAAGTCCCCATACCTTGTGAGTATCAAATGTTATTATGCAGGTTGGTAGTATCACGTGTTATTATGCTATAACGTTTGTTGCTTTTTATCAACTGCTATAGCTATGTTACTTCTTATCAATTGTTGGAATTATGGTTACATGTTTTCGCGGTCGAATTTTAATTTGTGGCATGGCAGATGTGAGCGGTCATAGTTGCACTATTGAGGAACCCTTAGTGACAAGTGTGCGAGTGCACGAGTGACAATACACAGGACAGACAATGAGAGAGATTATGGGAGGATTCCAGAAAATATTTGATAAGGCTCCACCGCGAAAAGCAACACTTCATTTATCGTAGTTCACGTGCTAGAAATATTGTCTTTTGGGCCAAAGAGAACCCTCAATACACAGTCGAGTTAGAAAGGAACCCACCTCACGTAATAATATGGGCAGCGATGACATCACATCTGCTTGGATCGTAATTTTTCAAGGGACTGTGAATGGCGCAAACATGGTTAATACCTCAGCTTGAGGAAAGGGGCATCACAGAACACATATGGTTGCAGCAAGATGGAGCACCTCCTCACTGCGCTCTTGCAGTGCGCGAGTTCTTAAATGAACACTTTCCAGGACGGTGGATAGGTCGTGGTTCATCAGTAACATCAGCTCCCTTGAAATGGTCACCAAGAAGTCCTGACCTCACCACACCTGAGAACTCGTTATGGGAAGTCATTAAGGCGCAGGTATCTGCACGTCGTTATGCTACAAACGAAGAACTGCGCAACGCTGTTGATGCCTTTCGCACTATAATACCGGACATACTCATGAATATGTCAAGAAGAACATGGAGGCGTAAGGAACTGTGTTTACAGCATAATGGGAAACATGCAGATATATTGGACACTTAGTACGTAAGTACTTGTGCTAAAATAAATCAATTAGCACTCGATACTAGGGGGTATGGGGACTTCTCGCCCATCCTGTACATGGTAGAGAAAATAAACATGGTTGTTTTTTTATTCAGGGGGTCTCAAAACATATATTTCTGTTGAAATCTCTGTATCGAATTGTTGGGTAGAATGCATTGCCTCTCTACCTACTAGGTGCGTGATAGAGAAAGAGTAAAAAAGAACCTACAACGAAATGTCTAATGAAACCAATTCTGCAAACGTTTATCTCGATTAACATGCAGTGGAAAGAAGAATGCGCCTTTGTAAGAATAGTTGGTTGAAGAGTGGACAGAGAAAAAATATGAATGGAGCACATTAATTTTTTCCCATGTTAATTCCCCTTGTAATTCGACTTGTCTTTGGTGCATCATTTACTGGCTTTGCTAGCCAAGGAAAGCGTGTTGTGAGATGCACGGATTGATGTCATCAGAATGCCAAATGTCAATCTTTTATCGACCTGTTGGCGAGGGTATTGCTTTGAGGGACGCCATTGGACGGAAAGAAAAAGAACTTGTTTAAACTGGTTCTTGTCGTAGGAAAAGTAAAAAGTGCGGAACGCTTTGACGGCCATAACTCGTGCCCGTCACATTTGTGCACATTCGGAAAACCCACATCTCTGAATGAGACTGTACCAGTCATGTGACCCTCTGGGTTTGCTGCGACTCAAGTAAACGTTGTTATGTTGCACTGAGAGCTTTTGCAGCCAAGGGGAGAATTCTGAACTGCAGAATCACGTCCATTATCGTATTTTGTTTTGTAATGCTGCAAATATGTTACATAAATACTGAAATACCAAAGATGATGTGGACAAAGTAATAATTGTATTGTACGTCGCTAAGGATATTTGTTCTTTCATTGATCATTGCATGTATTCTCTTACATTACTTTTTCTTCCTCGTTGCTCCCACCATTGTGCTCTCCCACTGTTGCCACATTATGGCCTTCGTTCACTCTAAATTGTTTTGCTGTTTTATCACTTCTTTCTTCTGCACTTGCGAGGAATGACGTAAAGTCAAGATAACCCGCATGGCTTAGTTTTAAAAAGGAAACTAAGTTACTTCTTGATAAATTGTGTCATCGTAAACTTTAGTTAATACAAGAGTTCATTACTTATGTGCTACCTGCTGTTGGGTTAATCAGGTAGGCCAGGCAGGAATTTTCCATCAAGATATAGGTCTCCAGGTCCCTCTATTCATTTGCATGATTGATACTTTGGAGCATTTGTGATACCGATATGACGGTTTGCACAGGCTTATAATAAAATCTGTTTCCTTCGCAGTATTTGTATCTAACCGATAGATCTGTAATCGACATCATATTAAAGTTGTAAGCGAGGTTTAGGCACAGGAGCGTATCGCTTCCCCTTATTCTTATCTCCAATTTCTGCCTCTTCATCCTCATCACCATTATCATTCGTCAGTTGTGCATTGCAGTATTTTAAGACCTACAGCAGATCATATAATAGGTAGTAGAATTGCATTTCATCAAAAAATTCCGAGATTTCAGGGATTTCGGAAACACCTTTTGAGGTCCGGAATAATAAAACACATTTTTAAGGAAAAAAAAAGTCCTTGTGTTTGCGCATGACTCAAAAACAAAAAGTTTGGTAAGTACCAAAGTTTATTCTTTAAGCGCGTCAGGAGAAGGTTTCAAGAAAATATCCCCTTTGCATAGAAAAGTTCCCTTTTTAATTGTCTAAACAATGTTTTTAACGATTTTGATTAAAATACTTTATTGTAAATATATTTGCATGACTAATGAAATGCATATCTTGATTTTCTTTGAAAACCCATGCTCTTTATTCTAAATCAATGTACAATTTCGTTCAGCCGGTAAAAACCATAAGAGGCAGATAAAACTTACTACACGAAAAATGTGGAATTAATTGAAATAAGCAACGCATATCAAACATTTTTTATGACAGCAGTTTTCGAAATATACGCTGTTGCATCTTTAAGTTTTCCCAGGTTGAACTGTAGTGCGGCAATCGAAAAGTATATTACGTACTTCTTTTCCCCCATTTGGTTTCATTAGTAACAAAAGGAGACAACTATTTGCGAGTAGTGCCCGTTTGCTTTTCGTACAATGCATGCGACAAGTCCTAATTCCTTAATTTGTGATTATTTCTTCTGAGCAATAGAGGGACCGCTTTTTATATGAATATAACCCCAGCTTCAAAAAGTTCCCGGAATTGGTTAATAACACAAATCAGTTATCATAATACAAATTACACAACATTCGCTTCAAATAATTTCTTTCCACAATGACACCTTCCGCCAGCGCGTGTAATAGCGACTGGAAGGATCGCTGGGAAGCCATTTTGCGAAACATGTTATAGTGCTCTCGTCGCATTTACTTCATCGACGTTTGCAAATATTTGCCCCTTCAGATGAGTTTTCAGCCGCATAAAAAGAAACAAGTCATGTGGTGACATGTGAAGGGTATGGAGATTGCTACAAAGCTGTCTGGCAAGGTTTTTACCTGTACTGATCAGTGTGATGATACATTGTCGACAGAAAAAAACCAGGTGCTGTGTGCCCATATTTTCTTCTTACTGCATCCGAGAGGCGATGAAGGATTTCCGCATTCAGTTGTTTCTTTTCAGTATGACTTGGAATAACAATAAGCTCATAGTAGAAGAGATCCTGAGCGGCCGCAACTTTCAGCATAACTTTGCCTTTGCTTAGTGTCCATAGGAACATGTTTCCAAGAAGATATTTAGGATTTCCACTCACATGACTTGTCGTTTAGGCACCGGGTCGTACAAAGAGCACCCAAGTTTCATTCTCAGCAATTGTTGTTCAAAAATTGTTCACTTGATTCTTATATTCAGGAGATAACATTTTTGGAACCAACTTTTGAGATATATAATGCAGGTTTAAATGTTTGTGAAGAATTGTGTGAACACTTAAACTGAAAATCCATCCTCTTGCTGCTATCACCGCAATGATCATCCTTTGATCACCCCTCACAATAACGCCTACACGTCCAATGCTTTGTGCGTTTATTGCAGTTGTCGACCTCCGTGGATCGTTATGGCGCTATCGCGGCCTTCACTGAAACGTTTATACTTATGATTTTTTCATTGCTTATTTACCATAAGCTTCTTCGAGCAGTCTTAATATGTCTGAAGGAAATTTGTGCAACAAAACTTTGTTTGAGCGTTGCTCTATAGCCATTATCAAATGCCATAAACGAACTTGCACAAACAGAAACTGATTGCTATGCAAATACAACAATCGTTATAATCATGAAAATTGTATGAAAGTGACATCATGAAGGTTACCAAATATGTACTAATAAAATAATATCCTTTACTGTCGTATAGATTTAAAAGAAAACGTAATATTCTGGGAACTTTTTGAAGCTGGTACATAGTATAAGGGATTATGTGAAGTTGAGAAAGTCATGCGAGTGCGACGCATCAGATTTTTAGGCAAAAACGTTCGTTATGAAGCACTGATTTCATTTACCACTTAGCATGACCCTAGTTAATAGTGGAATGCAAAAATTTAGAGTTTAAGGGCTAGATGGAATAAAGGCGTATGATACTCCATGCCTAAACGGAATATATATTGCTAAAGGCTTGAAATTTCGGATAAAGTATATATAATATATAATGCGCGATAGTTCAGTAAATATCTTCTATTACATTCACGTTACTTTCTCTACTAACTATTTATTTTCATACACCTACAGACAATCCATACGAAAGCTTAATTTTCTGTCTCCCTCGTGTTAATCGAGATAAACCATTGTAGAAATAGTTGCATTATACATTGTGGCAGTAATTTGTATCACAATAATGTAAATGCCAGAGTGATTGTAGTGTAAATAAGCATTATTGTATGACATTGATTTGAGATGTTTGTTAATTATAAGCATTGTTAGGAAATAAGTTTACACGGCCTCACTGAAACTGACAATAATAGCGGGTAACAATGAGCGAGGGGGTGAGTTGTTTATCAATTATTAGAGACAAGCAAATGACGTCAGATTGGCGCGCTTTTCTGAGAAATGGAGGGAATTTCTTCCCTAGAGCATGTTTTCGTAATTTTTGATTGGATATAAAAATAGACGCTAATGTTGGCGCGTTTTATTAACCAATAGCAGCTCGGTTATGATCTTTAGGCATATCGGGGTGTGGGAGTATAAAAAACGTCGCTGAGTCCAACAGAATCATTCAGAAGTTAAACGTCGCTTAGTTCATCAGAATCGTTCGCGAGTTACACGTTGCAATTCTACAGAATCTCTCGCGTCTTAAAGTTTGTTATAAATGTGAAACACGCGAATTAATAATGTGCAGTAAATAAGTGATTATAGTGATATTAGAAAATGTAACAGTTTCAGTCTGGCGTGTATCAAGAGTCAGTATGTGAACTTAATTAATTGTGACGGTAATAAAAGTGTAAAAACAAATTCTTTTATCAGTGTTATCTTTCAGTAACAAATCCTTTCCGTTTACACACCCTGTTCAAGAGATGTGCTTGACCGAGAAACAATAGCTAGCCGGAGGACAATGAACCCAACATTCAAAGTAGTAATACAATAACAGGCGCCCAGCAAAAGATAACACGAAGTGACCGCAACAAATTGGCTTCCATGCGTTGTGCAGATAAATTTGAAGTATCTTCCAACTACCAACACAAATAATCTACTTAAAATTGGCGCACAAAGTGGGGCTAACAAATATTCTACTTCAACATTTCGTTGTAGATGCAAGGAGAATAGAGGAAGCTCAATCGATAGTTGCATCTTTAAAGGTGAGTCACTATATACTGACATTGAAATTCCATACTCTTTCGATGATATCGCGAGAAACTTTAAGAAAAAACACAAAGTATTGAAAATTCAAACCAATAACAAAACATCTCTGAAACGGCTGAAACTATAAAAAAATTATTTGAGATAAATTGTGTGTTTTAAAGGAATCTGCAATTTCTGTTAGTACATTTTTTCTATCTATTATGGTTTACTGTTATTCAAAATTATACGAAATTCCTTCCGAATGAAGACTTCTCGGGTTAGCGCCAGGAAATTGAAGATATGCATTTTACTTTTCATATTAAATATATAACATTTTAATCAATAATCGTTAGAGCCATTTTATAAAAAAACAACTTCGAAAAAGTTCCCATGTAAAAATAGTTTGGGGTGGGAGAATTTTCTTGAAAATCTTCGTGTTGCATCTTCGGAAGATACTAAACTCAAATACCAACTCTGGTGTTTATTGAACTTGACGCGTTTTAGTTAAGCTCATACACACACACACACACACACACACACACACACACACACACACACACACACACTCGCCCTCGGACCTTCCTCTGAAAATACATTGGGGCGGGGATTCACGGAGCCTCGAAGCATGTATTTGTGGCGACATCTCGACATCACATTTTTGGATGGAATACAATACTTCTATACTTACTGAAAGTACGGAGTAGAGAAAGTAAAAACTACATGTTCTTTCTCTAATGAAGTGTAACTCACCTAATCAGAACTTCTATTGAAATTTTGGATCTGAGGAATTGCTGAGGAAAAGAAACGGAGGAGCTTAAAAAATGAATCAAGTGTATTTTAGAGGGATAGTGAATATGGTGTTATTGATGTAATAAAACTGTAACCGAATTTGTCTTTATTTTCGATTTCGGATAAATAATTAATGCTGACGGTATAATGGGCTACCCTTGAGACAGAAATCGTATTTTAGAGAGGGGGTTGTTTATTTTGTAATGCTGGATAATAAAAGTTGCAAGAATAATGTTTAACAAGTTTACTTCAATAGAATGAGTATTAAAAAGTCACAGCAAGTTTTCGTTGCTATTTTTTTATTCTATTTTATTTTACGTCGCTTTAACTCCTTGGTCATATCGCGACGGATCTGTCGGTGGATAACTCTTAGAACGATATGTGATGGACAGTTAGTCTTCTAGGTCTCATCCCTGTAACCACCAGAGACCCCAGCGCATAGCTACCGAATCTTCTGCTTCGTGGTGTGCAGATAGGGTGCCGCCCCCATATAAAGGCAGACAGTTAGCCTTCCAGGTCTCATCCCTGTAACCATCTGCTTCATGCCGTGCAGATAGCATTAAGGTGCTGTCCAGTCTAACCACCGCCCCCACACAGAAAGGCGGACAGTTAGCCTTCTAGGTCTCATTCCTGGAAATGCCATCTCGCTTCGTCACATGCCCACAGACCCCCAACGCATGGCAGCCGGATGGCAGTCTAACTGCTTACAACTGTAGATAGATGGCATAGTATTCGCTATTACCACTTATTTTTCATTTTACTATTGTTTTTAGAATAAGGTGGAACTTTGGGTCGTGGTATTAAATATCCAATCCTTGGCGACTGAGGAAAACCACGAAAAAACCTCAGACAGATTGGTCGGCCCACGGGATTTGAACCCGGGATCTCCCGAATGCGGGCCACAGACTTTACCCCTGAGCCATCTCGCTCGGTTCGTTACTATTATTCGCGAGGAACAATATACTTTCTATCGGATTGCAACCATAAGGGAAAAGGCACAAGTCTGTGTACTGTTAAACTGCTAACTTATGTTTTAGTTGTTATTAATACCCCCCGAAAATCTGATGTGTTGCATTCGCATGACTTTCTACTCGCCCTTCTACAACTTATTCTTACAAGATTTACGGCATGTAAAAGAACCTCAAGCCTGATAAAGAGGCCTCTGAGCAAAATTACCGTCTTTTACCCCCAATATAGAATGGGAGCTAAGGATCACAGCAGTTAAAGAGCATCCATAAATAAAACTCAGTTTAATTTACAAACGTTTATTCTTCTGTTTACTTCTTTTTAACTGAGAGAAACTTTCATTACGCATTTACACTTGAGAAACTTTCATTACACGTTCACACCTAAAGAAAGTAGTAATAATAATAATAATAATAATAATAATAACAACAACAACAACAACCCTGATGTGTTGCATGCACTGGCTTTCTCTACTCAACCTTTTACACGCTATTATGACAAAAGCTTAATCTTCTGCCTACTTCTTGTTAATCAAGATAAATTTTCATTGGTATAAATTGTATTGCTTTAATGAGATCTACATTTTTTGTGTAGTAAGATTTTGTCAATATTTTTCGGTTTATCAATTTTACAAAAGTCTTTCAAATTGAAGACCACTTATGCTCGGAAAATTCAAGATACAGATTATATTTGTCATCCAGATATCTTAAACACGTGGTACTTTAATAAAGATTGTTAGCCATTTTTGAGAAAATAAAAAATAACGAAATGTTTCTTGTAGGGTAGTTTAAGGTGGGGAACTTGCTTGAAAATCTTCGTGTCGCATCCTTGGAAGATGCTGAACTTAAATACTAAGTTTAATACTCAACCCACGTTTCCCTTTTCTAGTTATGCTGTCCCCCCTGCATACAGGCTTGTTTCTAAAATTTTCTTTTTTTAATTCAAGAAGTCTCATAACATGTATTTACGTTGAAATCTCGGTATCGAGTTTTTGGTCGAAGTTCAATGCTTTCTCTATAGGTAAGTAGAGATTTTCAAAACATTACACGACATGTTACTTGCACAGAGAGGAGAGAGAGAAACAGTAAAGGGGAATGAAGGGAAAGAGACAGACATATAGGAGGAGTGAGAAGCTAATGGTATGTTAGGTATCACATCACATTTTCCTTCTCGTCTTTATCCTTCCAATATGTCCATGGGGCACCACAAAATTTTGCGGAGAGCTCATTCAACAAAAACTCTTAGCCATTGCAGTGAGCTGAGAACAGCAATTAAAAATAATTGACTTCAGTTAATGTTTTTCAGGAATTACACGTTTGTAGGTGCGATTCACCACTGATTACCTAAGTACGCAGGGGCCTATGTGTTGACTATCCTGTAGCATTAAACGACACGTGAAACTGCCAGGTGAATAAACCATTGGGTTTAATTTTATTATCTGGATTTCCTCCCCATAGGTTTATCGATAAAACAATTAACATTGGCGAGTTTATTTATTTTCCTTCGGTCACGCCAGAATTTTAGAGTTATTTCAAAAGAGCTTTTCTTTTGGGTTTCGGTAAAGACTGAAGCAAATGCAGTATTCACTTAGGGCGTTTTGCAAATAGATTCTCAGGCTAGTTTGCGAGACATTTTTGCTGTTGCTAACTTTAGCCTTACCACGGTATGGCGCATTCTTCACGAACATAAATGGCAACCATATCGACTCTCTCTGACCGTTGGGCTTGGTGGTAACGACTTCGAACGGCGCATGAACTTTTGTAGATGGGCCGAGGCCAATGGCAGATGAAATGTCCTGCATTCTCTGTAGTGACGAAGTAACATTTAGCAATCTGAAGTAAACAGGTATAACACGCATTATTTGGCTTCTGTAAATCCGCACTGGTTACGCCAAGATCAGTATCATGGTCAATAAATGTATGATTTGGAATTGTTAGGGATACCATAATTGGCCACATTTTTAGCCACCCTCACGGGAGAAATGCAGAGTAATTTCTTGACCAGCGGTTTAGAAGGATTACTGGAAACAGTGCCTCTCGCGGTGCGTTGGAGGATGTGGTTTCAGCAGGACTGTGCTCAAGCTCACCGAACTCGTGTTACATTCAAGAAGGGAGAATCTCTCAAAGATGGTTAGGCTTCGAAAGTGGCCCCCACGTGCGCCAGACGTTGACACCATTAGATTATTTTCTTTGGGGCTTTGTCATAGTGCAAGTTTACCAGACAGCGGACAGTAGTGGAGAGTATGAACCATGGATTTAATAGCAGCAATCGGTTCCATTCCATCCGCAACTCTGTATCGTATGCATTGCTATTTCTGACAGCACTTTGTATCGTTCTTGCATGCGAACGGCCAAGCATTTGAATATTACTTTAAGTGGACTTCTCAAGTAGCACATTGGTTCGCGGTTAGAATTGTAAGGCGGGAAGCATCCACCCTTGCAAATGTTTTCGTTGGTAATTCCCGAACCACTCAGATAGGATCGTTCAAAACAATATGCAGTGTGACTTGAATAGCTTATTGTGAAGTTGTTTTGTTGTATGTTCCACTTAAAATAATAAAGTTTATAATTATAACTTCATCAAAGGATTATTATCATTCAAATAAACATTATTAGAAAGTACATCTTCTATTAATCAAACGCCCCGTATTATATTTTCACCTTTTTTTCTAATATGAAGATTAGAAGCAGCAAAAAGGTTATCAGAAACAGTATGTATATTGTATTTCACTATTTAGTGATTTATTCCTCTCCCTTTTCCCCATTTTGTTTGTTTATTCGGTGAACCTTCTTCCCGCTTTGTGGAGTCCGTTAAACGGAACAAGTAGGTAGCTTAGATTGCGAATGAAGGTAACACCGTTGTAGTAAAGAGAGTATTTGGAAATCCACCTATTTTAATGGAAACAATGACTCTGTTTACGTTTAAGCATGAAACACTATGAATTTGAGGACTTTGCATGATCTGACTTAACCAAGAGTGGTCAGGTAGAGACTTCGGCCTCCCTTGACCACCCCTTGGCATGTCATTGTTTCGGTGTCTCAAGAGTTTGTGTGAGTGATGGGGAAAAGCTCACTTGTTACACCCTGATGGTGGTTTGCAGGGCTCGAGTGTGGACTACTCCTCGACAACCAACAGCAGCTGTCCACAATGTCCTACGCGATGCGGGCTGCCTACCACTCCAGGTGTAGACTGGTCTGCGATGGGCAGCGGCAGCAGGGATCGTCAGCAACAACAGGTACTGTGCGTGGGTCTAGTAGGCTTTGTTATTTGTTGATTGGAGCATGCGCATGCAAGCCGATCACAGCTGAAGACATCTGATGACGAGGCACATGTAATGCACGCATTTATATACCTCTACACTATATGTGCAGGCTGAAAAGGAAATAGGGAAGATAAACCACGATTTGCATTGTATAACAAAATAACTTCCAGACATGTATAAATCGGTAAATCATTACAAGAAATGGACATAGGAGCAGTTTCCAACTAGCCAGATTCACACACAATTATCGATTTAAATTTTTTTTGTAGAAGTGAACCATTTATGGCGCGAAGCAGGCGTGAATACATGTCTTTTGGAGAACATAAAAGTTCTTAATTGTGAGTTTTGAGAGGTAATCACGAAACAGTTTAACTTTACCAAGTGAGATGGTTCAGGCAGCGTTGATGGCTCGTGTTCGGGAAGTCGCGGCTTCAAATCCCGTGCATGTGCCAATCTGACTGGTATTTTTCATGGTCTTCCATAGGTCATTTCAGTACCACGACTTCAGATTAAAAGAAATAGAAATAAGATAGATGGTACAGAAAGGCATCTACACATCTAAGACCATCATTCTTATAAAATACTAAGTGTTCCAAAAATGTACAGAATTGCAATTCCACAATTAAATCATTAATATAAATATAGAACAGCGGCTACACAACTAAAGCCGTCTAGCGTACACCGAGTCATCTATGCCATAGAATCTACAGACGTCGAGATATTCTATGCCTCCCCCCAAAAAGCCGAAATTAATGTTCCTTTAATAAAGTATTAAATCTGCTCAAAATACATACTTACCAGTTTGCCAAATGTTCAATGGAATGTGATTTTCTGGAATGCATATGTTAATATAAACATTTGGTAGGATACGTTTTTTACTTTATATAATCATTGGACTGTCCTGTTTGTTCTTCACAATTATGTATAACAGAGAAATCAAATTTCTTTTCCTTGCGGAGTGCACAAGCAGATATCTCACTTCTGTTCTGTGCTGCCCTGCAAAATTTGCATTTTCAGACTTGCCAGATTATTCACCGTGGCCAAAGATTATTAATCCTAAAATTGTAGTACAGGCTTTAAAATTAGCAGTAACAAAATTATTTCAAAATATGAGATTTAAAAGTTCTGCTTAACATTTCCATAACAGTTCGTACAATGTAGCGACGAATGTTTAAAAAATGTGTATCTTGCTGCCCAGAATGTAAATATTTAATATATCTTACCTTATGTTGTCAATTTTAATTAGGTTTATACGCACTTTCGAAAATAATATTCTTCAGCTGCCAAAACTAAAAGAAAATGTGTAGAAATTTCAATTTCTCTACCACGTGCATGGTAAGTAGAGAAGGTATTGAATTCACCCAAAATTAACAGGAAATTCATGTTCTGAGGCCCCCTGAATCTAGAATTGCCTGAAAAAGCGGGGTTTTCCAGAATTTTAGTACATGGGAAAGAGTCTCACTCGATTTTCAGCAAATCCTCAAATGTCCTGAATAATGAAATCTGTTATTCTAGCATTTCTGTCGCAATGCTAGCACCGCGCTATAGATGAATCGCTGTACCACTACTACGAGAATATCGCCAAAAAGTATAATGATCGTTACTAATATATTATCGTTGGCTAGCGCTCAACGCTGCTCCTTTGTTTTATTGCCGTAAGGCCGTTTTTTGACCGTAGATACACACTATGTGATCAAAAGTATCCGGACACCCCACAAACATACGTTTTTCATCTTAGGTGCATTGTGTTGCCACCTACTGCCTGGTACTCATCCGCGACCTCAGTAGTCATTAAACATCGTGAAGCAGCAGAATGGGACGCTCCGTGGAACTCACGAACTTCGAACGTAGTCATGTGATTGGGTGTCACCTGTGTCAGAAGCCTGTGCGCGAGATTTCCACAATCCTAAACATCCCTAGGTCCACTGTTTCTGATGTGATAGTAAAGTGGAAACGTGAAGGGACATGTACAGCACAAAAGCGTACAGGCCGACCTCGTCTGTTGACTGACAGAGACCGCCGACATTTGAAGAGGGTCGTAAAGAGTAACAGGCAGACATCTATCCAGACCATCACACAGAAATTCCAAACTGCATCAGGATCCACTCCACGTACTATGACAGGCGTGAGGTGAGAAACCTTGGATTCCAAGGTCGAGCGGCTGCTCATAAGCCACACATCACGCAGGAAAATGCCAAACGACGCCTCGCTTGGTGGAAGAAGCGTCAACATTACACGATTGAACAGTAGCAAAATGTTGTGTGGAGTGACGAATCACGGTACACAATGTGGCGATCCGATGGTAGGGTGTGAGTATGGCGAATGCCCGGTGAACGTCATCTGCCAGCGTGTGTAGTGCCAACAGTGAAATTCGGAGGTGGTGGTGTTATGGTGTGGTCGTGTTTTTCCTGGAGGGGGCTTGCACCCCTTGTTGTTTTGCGTGGCACGATCACAGCGCAGACCTGCATTGATACTATTTTAAGCGCCTTCTTGCTTCCCACTGTTGAAGAGCAATTCGGGGATGGCGATTGCATCTTTCAACACGACCGTGCACCTGTTCATACTGCACGGGCTGTGGCGGAGTGGTTACACGACAATATCATCCCTGTAATGGACTGACCTGCAGAGTCCTGACTTGAATCCTATAGAACACCTTTGGGATGTTTTGGAACGCCGACTTCGTGCCAGGCCTCACCGACCTACATCGATACCTCTCCTCAGTTCCGCACTCCGTGAAGAATGGGCTGCCATTCCCCAAGAAACCTTCCAGGAACTGATTGAAAGTATGCCTGCGAGAGTGAACGCTGTCATCAAGGTTAAGGGTGGGCCAACACCATATTGACTTCCAGCATTACCGATGGAGGGCGCCACGAACTTCTACGTCATTTTCAGCCAGGTGTCCGGATACTTTTGATCACGTAGTCTATGTCACTTTCTTGCGTCTCATAAATCTATAACTAACAGAGAGAGAATCTATATCTGTAATTGCGGTTGTGAATGAATTGCATTTTTTGTAAACATTCTAAAAGAGAGGAATGAACATAATTTTCTCCCTGTGGAAAAAAAAATTAAAAGAAACAGATAACCCAGCCATTGTTAAAACTTTTGGACTAGAAGCAAACAATTGCTATATCATTTGTCCCGATTATTTACAAAAGTGGTTATATTCTTTTACTGATCTCAAGTGTTTCAATTGGTTGCGCTTGAAGGGGTGGGGTGGGCATATAGAAGACATTGTTAAATACTTACTGAAGCATGGTTACAAAGTTGATGACTCATTAGCACTCAACCAATCAGTATGTTTAATAAACTTTGTGAAAGCAAAACTGAATGAGCCCGACTCTGGCAGTAATTTCATGCAAGAACTAGCTATTAACAAATGGATGGAATTTTTCAGTTCCTGTTAGAATATTCTGAGTTACTAAAGATTGCCCAGTTCTCTTTCTGTTTGCCTACCCTTAATGCATGCGTGAAAAGAATTTCTCCATGATGAATGCATAATGGACTGATGACAGGAATAAGTTAAAATTTAAACCCATTGGAGCAATTCTGATGGTTCAGCGTAATTTGAAAAGCATGTCATGTTTGGACTTTCATGAATATCTGATGTAAAGCAATGTGTTCCTGGCGAAGATTTCATCTTCAGAAAGATATGACTGATGTAAGACTAAGAATAATTAATAAAGCTACAAACTTACTGATGCATTCAAATATGACATTTGTAGCACTTGCACATACATGGGCATACACATATTTATTGGAAAGTTTCTGTGTACTTTATGACCATATAAAAATTAAGTAATAATTACAGTACTTTGGGATAGAGTCCTGAATTCATATCTCACCCTAATGGCAATCCTACCTGAATCAAAACAAACAAAAATTTCTTTTTAGATAAAGGTCTTTGTGTATGTGTGTTTGTTCAGCATAACTCAAAAACGAAAAGTCGGATAAATACCAAACTTGGTATTAAGTTCAATAGCTTCCGAAGATGCAGCACGAAAATGTTCAAGAAAATTCCTCACTTCAAACTACGCTTTGCATGGAAAAGTTTCCGATTTTTTTTTTATTTTCTCTAACGATATTGATTAAAATACGGTATGTTAAAGAGATTTACGCGAAAAATAAAATGTATAACTTGAATTTTCTGGGAATAACCTGTGAAGGCCTCTTCATTTGGAAGAAATTGTCTATATTTTAGAGGAAAACATAGCTGCTACACAAAAAAATATAGATTTGTTTAAAACACAGTTTATTTCAATTAACTTTTTTGTGTACATTTCTGGGATATCCCTTATTAATGGTTTGAATTATTCAATACGTCGTTATTCTTTTAAAGTCCTGTCGATATTCAGTTGTTTATCGGGATCTAATGAAAGAGTATGGAGTTTTAAGGCCAGCATATAGCGCCCAGTTATTTTAACATTTGACTGTCGCTATTTCCTTTGTATCATAACGAAATGCGTAATGTAGCTATTTTTGCAAAAGTTTATCTCAATTAAAATGAAATAGACAGAAATAAGCTTTTGTAAGAATAGTTTGTACAAGCTACTTAAAAATAAGTGATAATGGGTAGAGAAAGTCATGTGAATGTAAAACAGGAGCTTTTTTCCTTTTGCTTACCGTGACGTATTAACGCAAATATTACGAGACACATTGACAAACCGCACTAACTTAAGCGGAATAAATTAACGTTGATACTGAAGTTTAGTGCCAGTAGAAGATTGACTAACGGATGCTTTGTTAACCTTCGGGCATGTTCCAACGAGTTATCTCGCTTATTGCCATTTTAGTATTTGTCCATCACATTGAGAATCAAGGTTAGCATCTTGAAAATGCGAACTTGCACCTAGTGGAACAAAGAAGTTAAAACGTTTGTAGCCAGGCTCAGCTGTATATGAACTGCTACCCTTGGACCGGACGTAGTCTAACTTAGCAAAATTGCTTTTGCTCAGATCAGAAGTGTTGTTGCTTGTACCGAAATCAATTTACACAGAGCGAGAGCGAGTACGCGTGCGTGTTTATTTACTTTTTGCTTTGTTTGTTTTTTCCCTAAACGCAAAAGCATCTCTGCTTGTAATTGCCTCAGTCGTTAATATGGTTGAAGAAGTTGACGTGATGCTATAGAACAGCCATAAACTGATTTAGAAAAGAGACGACCTTGGAAAATCCAAATAATTAGAAGGTAAAATAAACTGTCATACAAAACTGTCTCCTAGAATGACAGTATGATAAGGAATCCGTCATAGCTTTCTGCCTATGAGCGCGTACCTCACTGCAGACCCAGCCTGGTTTGTTCCCTCTTTTCTGCTTTCCTTTTCGCCGTTGCATGTGAAACATTTATCTTAACCTTCTGTCTTTTATTTTCTGTCCTCCTTTTTTTCCTTGAATTCACCACTCCTTTCAGCACAACTCTTATTTTTATCGAATGTCCCTTTAATTTCTTTTCCTTTTCTGAGCAGTTTCAGTACTGGCCCTCTTTGTCTACTTTTTCTAGCACAGTTTTATCAAGTGTTTCTCGTTTTCCTCACTTCCAATAATTTTAAAATTTCTACATTATACATGCCGCATTCCACTAGAAGAACTTATTAATGTCTTCCTTAGTTCTTTCCCTAAGGATCCGCTTGCTTTGCTGAGAGATTTTCTATTAGTGTTCTTAATCTATAGGATCAACTTTTAAAAGCGCCCCGAACATTTCAGAGGCTGCTGATCGCCAATCGAACCTGCTGTAGTCCAACTGGTTGAACTTGAACCGAATGGGCCGACATGAAGTCATATTGTGAAATGTTTGTGGTACTTATCTCTTACAGAAGATAATGGAAGTGTTATCCCTGGGCTTATATGCACTACTCACATATGTGAATAAAATTCTTTTGACTCGACGCAGTTCGTTTTCAGAAATTAACGACATTTTATATCTTTATTTCAATTCTTCCACGGTGTGCTGTTCATTTTGTGCACACGTTTAACTTTACCCACAGATAAACATCACAGGGGACAACGTCGAGGGTACGGGCTGACCGTATGTTATCTGTAAAAAGTCCGTCAAAACATCCAATAATAATCTGATGTGTTGCATTCACATGACTTCTGTACTCACTTTTCTACAAACTATTATTACAAAATCTTATTCTATCTACTTTTTGATAATCGAGATAAACCTTTATTTCACGTTTACACCCATTTTCCTTTTAGGCATCACAAAGATACATTAGGTCAAAGCGATAGACTGTTAAAAAGCGAATCACTATGTGACGGCTTTGAAATCCTACGCTGCTTGCATGACAATGAGAAACAACGAATAACGACTTACTACTTCAAGACGTAATATAATTGAAAATTAAATCAATAACAAAGAATATCTCGGAAATGATTAAGGTAAAAATTTTCATTTGTCATCTCTCTTGCAGTTTATCAATTATAAAAAAAGTCTTCCAGAATGAAGAGGAATTCACAGGTTATGTTCAAGAAATTCCAATTATAGATTTCAGCTGCCATGCAGTATCTTAAAATATAGTATTTTAATCATAATCGAGCTTTTTATTATTATTATTATTATTATTATTATTATTATTATTTTTAGAAAATCAAAACTAAAGGAATATTTTCCATGTAAAGGTAGTTCTGGTATTGGGTATTTTCTTGGAAATCTTCGTGTCGCATAGACTCTGAAATTAATAAATTTGGCATTTAACACACTTTTCGTTTATGAGTTACATTATTCACAGACACACGGACCTTTTTTTATAAACGCTTTGTTTTTTAATTTATGACCTCAAAACATGTTTTTCCATGAAATCTCGGTATCAAATATTTAGATGGACTACAATACTACAATACTTCTTCTAATTCTATAGGTAAGCAGTAGAGAAATTAAAAATTGTTTACTTTCACGCCCTGTATGTCCCGCCGAGGACTCTGAAATTTAATGGCTGTCTTCTGTGACTGAAGAATTTATTTGGACGAAACTAAATGTTCCTGTATCATATACTATCGAGCAGTAGGTCAAACGTAGAGCTCCAACTTCATCCATTAAAATAAATAAAAGTCTTCCAAGCGTTCCGTGGTGTTGCAACTCATTTATTGCCAAGTGTCAACTCAGGATTCATAGAGCGCCAGAAATGCTACGATAAATTCAGCCTATATGCAGAAGAGGGTTATGGATCCATAAAGGGATTCTGCGGATATATGGTGACAATATCTCGAAATTTTGGATCATTCACAGGCAATAACCAGCATCGGAAACTCCAACAATATCCGTCAGTTTGTTACAGTTTTGCTAAAAGAAATAGTTGCTTCAAACAGATCGTTCAAAGTAGCCCGAGCCTAAGTGCGGCAACTCTCCGCAACGCCCTGCGTCGAAAATCTGCGCGTTTTTTTCTTCAGGTGCAAGTAATTGTGTACAAGACTATGAAAGGCGGTTTTGAATAATCTGCTTCTGATATTTAACGAGCTGTGCATTATGAAACGAGGAGCAACACTTATACTGTGTAAGTTTCTAATTTTAAAAATTATCTAATCACTAGGTATACCTACAGTTTTAACGAGATATCTTTAATGTTAGGTAATGAACAGTTTGTTATAATAGTGTACAAATCAAGTTGAACTGAATTATTGTGAGAATTAGGTTATTGTTCATTTTCAAATATCATCTGATAAGAATGAAAACTATACACTTAATTAACACAAAAGTACAAGAGGAGTGAAAATGTTTTTTTTCTCTCTTGGGTGAATATGCTACTGTTTTTGAAACAGAAATTTATGCTATTATTCAGTGCGTACATGAAAACATTGAGAGCTTACATTAATAACCCGATTCAATTTAACTTAGATCCTAATCTTTTCAGATATGGCTGCTTTTAAGGCTCTAAATAGTTATAAGGTAACGCCAGGACTGGTTTTAAACTGCCTAAACATGCTCACAAACTTGGCAGAACAGAATGAAGTTCAATTCATGTAGGTGCCGGGTTATAGTGGCATAGAGGGAAATGAAAAAGCTGATGAACTTGCAAGACAAGGAGCAGCTTTACAGTTGATTGGGCCAGAGCCGGTTCTAGAAACATATCGATGTTTAGTAAGAGAGGCTATTAAGAACTGGTCCAAAGAAGAACACCATAAAGCCTGACTTAAAAGTCCAGGAAACAACATGGTAAAATATTTATTAGAAAACCACGTAAGAAAAGGGCTGATAGCTTACTTAAATGTAACAGACTTCAGGTGAGAACAATTATTGCATTTCTCATGGGAAATGCATCTTAAAACAATGGGAGTGTTTCAAGGTAACTTAGATTACAGACTGTTGATGCAGTAATTTGTATCACAAATTATTTAAATGTAAAGAGTGATTATAGTATGAATATGCATTAGTATGTGACATTGATTTGAGATGTTTGTTTATTGTAATTATTGTTGAGAAGTGGGTTTATACTGCCTTACTGAAACTGACAATAATAACGTGCAATAATGCAGCGAGGGGGTGAGCTGTTTATCATTATTAGAGACGAGGAAGTTACGTAATGTTGGCGCGTTTTTCTTTTAGAAATTGCTGGAACATTTACCTAGAGCATATGTATTCATAATTTTCATTGGATATAAAAATAGACGCTAATGTTGGCGCGTTTTATTAGCCAATTGCAGCTCAGTTATAATCTTTAGGCATATCTGGGTGAAGGAGTATAAATAGAGGCTAGGTTAGAGGTAAAGTCCTTCGGTCCGTCAGTTCATCAAAATATTTGTAAAGTACACGTCGCCTTCAGTCAGTCAGTTCGTCGAAAGTATTTGTACGGCACACTTCGGATATCAATTTGTAGGTTACGCGTAACAGAGTTATGAAAAATCTCAAGTGTTATAAAGTTAATTATACAAAAAGTTGAAGTACGCGAATTAAGAATTATCAGTAATGAAGTTATTATAACAGTTTCAGTTTGGCGAGTGTCAAGATCAATGTGTAAATGTGATAGTTAACGTGTTCGACAATAAAAGTGTAAAACAAATTTCTTCATCAGTGTTATCTTTGGATAAAAGATTCCTTTCCGTTTACACAACCTGTATAAAGAGAAGTGCTTGACCAAAAGGATAATTGCTAGCCGGAGGACAAAGAACCAAAATTAAATAAAATAACAGTAGCATTTTTTTAAACAAAAAAACTAATACTGCCGCAAATTGCTAACACCAGTTGGAGCTAACAAACCTAACAAATGAATCACGTCACAAGATGGCTTCAACGCGTGAAGTAAACACAAATACACAAACATTATAAGTAATACACTCGCACTGTGCAAGAAAGAAACTGAAACAGCCCAACACATTATATGCTCCTGTGAGGCTTTGGCTCAAGGAGATATATTGCATTTGGGAAAATGCTTTAGAACCAGAAGTATTTGAAACCATATCTCTTATGAGATTATATTCCTTGATAAAGAGTGCAGGCATAATGAACGGGCTTTAAAACGATACAGGTAGCACAATAAGCCCAAGGCTGAAGTGCGTCCGGAGCAATAACGGAAATCTGTGTCGCATGAGACAAGACAAGAGGAGTGAGGAAAACTGTATGGATGTTTAGATTTCGGTTTTACTATAACTCAGGAGGTAACAGATATCTATTGCATACTTCATTCATCATTCCAACTTCAGTTCGAAGCTTTGTCAAAATTGATACTCATTTTGTGATGCACAACAAATAGAGCTGTGTCAAGTATATAAAAGTAAATAAATACCAGCCTGAGAGAAGTGTTAGCTAGGAATGGAGAAAGTGGCTTAAAATCGTCATGCATTCTCTTGAGCCATAGTGTTCACAGACACACATATCTATAAGTTTTCCAAAAATTTTTGTTGTTAGGTATACGAGGTGTGATAAAAAAAATAAAGGGAATTATTTAATTTCGTGAGCTTTATACGTCCGATATTCAAAACTTTTGTTTTATCTTGTTGGTACACATGTTCCTGATGTATGTTTGCATTTTCAGCTGTTTTGATGTTTAGTTTATTGTTAACAATCGAAAAAGTTATGTGTTTTCGAGTGCTCGGCAAATGTTTATTTTCGAAAAAGATGGATCAAAGAATTTGCATTAAATTTTGCTTGAAAAACGGAATAAAGTGCAGCACCGCGTTCGAACTGTTGACTGTGGCTTTTGGCGAATCTACTATGAGTAAGACAAGAGTTTACGAGTGGTATAAACGTTTCAAAGAGGGTCGAGAAGACGTTGAAGATGACCGCCCTGGACGCCCTAACACATGAATTACTGACGACAATGTGGAAGAAGTAAAGCGAATGGTTCTGAAAAATCGCCGAATCACCATCAGAGAGGTTGCTGATGATGTCGACATATCCTTTCTCATGCCAAGCAATTTTTTTCGGATGTTTTGGGCATGAAACGTGTAGCAGCAAAGTTTGTTCCGAAATTGTTGAATTTCGACCAAAAACGACGTCGCATAAATATCGCTCAGGAATTGTTGAATGAAGTCGAAATTGATCCAGAACTTCTAAAGAAGGTTATAACAGGCGACGAAGCATGGGTATATGGGTATGACGTCGAAACTAAGGCTCAATCGTCCCAATGGAAACTGCCTGAAGAGCCAAGACCGAAAAAAAATTCGACGTTCGATCACATGGGAAGGTTTTTCTCACTGTTTTCTTTGATTACAATGGGATAGTGCATCAGGAATTCCTGCCTTATGGTCGCACGATCAATAAGGAATAAATGCTACCTGGAAGCTATGCGCCGTTTGCGTGAAGCAATCCGAAGAAAACGACCAGAATTGTGGCAAAACCACTGAAAATTGCATCACGATAATGCACCCGCTCATACCTCAATGCTTGTTCGTGACTTTTTGGCAAAAAACAAAACGGTTATGCTGCCTCAGCCACCGTATTCGCCGGACATGGTGCCCCCTGCGACTTCTTTCTATACCCGAGGCTGAAGAGAACCATGAAAGGACGATGTTTTGTCACCATTGATGAGATAAAAACAGAATCGCTGAAGGAGAAATGCTTCCACGATTGGAAAAAGCGCTGGCACAAGTGTATTGTATCTGAGGGGGATTACTTTGAAGGGGACAAAGTTGATGATGATGATTAAATAAAAATTCTTTAAGATAAACAAAATTCCCGTTACTTTTTGATCACACCTCGTACATTGCAGAACCTATTCGCGTCGCTTTATCCTTGCACTGCACACGAAAAAACTCAAGAACACAACGATTGCGGGAAGGGCGCATTCATTTTACCTTTAAATCACTTGCGAGCTATCGGTGTTAGGGCAGAACATGGTAAATGCAAATAAACCACCTCTGAGTTGCGTATGGTCAGACATAGTGGTGTACAAACTATAACGTGAAATGAGGCATAGCATTATATGGTTTCTTTCTAGCAATACTCAAATCATTTCCCATAACAATAATTGATGCACAGGTTGTCATAATACATTTGTGTTTGAAGTACTAATGAGTTCACAGCAGAAAGTATCCAAGTAATGCAGTGACCCAGTATTGGCTAGACATGTACATTATAACTAAATATATCAGTCATAAAATATGAAAAAGTTTTACTGTGAGCTTATGCACTAAACTCAGAATAAACTAAGAGCATAAAAAAGCGTCCCTCTAAGTCGGTCAATCAGTGAATCAAATCCTAAATATGTTAGGCACTAAGTAAAGATTAGTATGTTGATTAAAGTAAAAGCTGTTACATCATTGTGACGCTAAATTGTATTTTCTTGATAACTTCAATATATTTTAAAATATATTAATGGCAGAAGCAAGTGTTAAAACTGAACTGAGTTCCAGAGGAGCAGGAATGATGATCAGTTACGCAGAAAAATCAACTATGTTCATTTTTACAAAAAACAAATTAAACCCTTAGAGACATAGTTTGGTTATCTTTTTCATCTACAGAAACTAAAACCACGTCTTTGATGGGTATTTCTCGCATTCGAGTGTATGAGAATTTCATGCTTCCGTATAATTTGATATAAAATTCAATATCGGTTAAATGTATTTCAAGACTGGTATCCGCTTTGTCCGTCCCTTCGCACCCCTGTCAGGCGACATTACCAAACCAATAGTCCATTTCTTTTTTACTGTTAAAGCGCTCAGCTCTAGCTGGTACTAAAATGCACAAGAGCGCCAATAGACTTGCTCTAGCGCGAAGACTTGTTGGGGCGTCTTTTTAGTTTGGTTAAAATCTAAAGAAAGAAAAAAAAAAACCTAAACCGTGCAACGTATATAGAAAAGGTTTGCTATTTGTGGAAGAACCGCTGCAGACTAAACTTTAATGTGTAGAAGTTTGAAGAAAATATGTACAGACATTTTTATTCTAATTAAATCAGTGCATGATTTATAGGATAGTTTATATGTAGAGGCTCACGAAAAGTTTCATGTTTAAAAATTATTCCCGGAAAGATTTTTCATAATACAGTTTACCAATGCTCCCGCAGAATTTTTGGCACAAAAACGAGCGCGCTAAAAATGTAACGTTAGGCGTACTTTTATGATTGTGTTAATTCACTGTAGGAGCCCCCCCCCCCCGACACTCAATTCCAATAAATTCCCATTTTTTGTTGAACGCAGAACCCGCTGCAGTAATATGAGTGATAGAGAAAGTAAAGGTCAATCAACACGTTTAAAGTGCTCAGAATTGTAACAACTGCTAAAATGTTGTGCTATAATTTAATCTCGAGCAAACACCTAAGAATTGTGAAAACTCGATATAATGTTGGTTTCTAATGATATGCTTTTTACTTGCGTTTTTCCTAAAAACACGAAGTGACCTTGACCAACATTGAGGCTGCAACCTTCCAGACCATGGGCGAGCATGTTATTAGACGGTTTGTTTGCAGATGCGCTTCGACAGGCAGTTGAGAAAACAAAAATGGACGGTTGTTGAGAGTTGGAATGCTGTGCGGTGGCGGTTTGGGTAAGCAGCGCGCGCTTGCCGTGCAAGGCGTGGCGCCCGCTACGACGAGCAAGGTGTGAATGGCTCTGGTAGCCACACTACGGCACGGCAGTTCCTTGCCCCTGCGCTCCTCCACGCCGCGCACGCGCTCTCTGGCCTTGGCAACCCGCACCACTGCCCCCTAGCAGTCACTCGTAGTAGTATAAATAGCTGGACAATTATCGCCGTCAACAATCATGGCAGGCAACTAAATGTCGCTAGCCATCTAAGCGTTGTGTTGTTGAAAATAATAGTAGAAAAAGGAACCGTCTTTAACTTTGGATGATATTACTGTTGTGAATCAACCATTTTTCTGGTAGTTTATGCAAGACTGAATAGGAAGCAAAGAATTTAAATGTTTCGCGTTCAAAAGCGTTATCTGCCAAGTAACAAAAGCTAATCTCCCCTCCTTTAAGTTATTGGTATAGAATATTAAATGTTTAAGAATAAAATGGCGCGGCTTATAAAAGATGGAGTAAAACGCCTAGACATTTTCAACACGAAACGTAAAGAGCTTTAAAACCTGATAACAGACCCTCGACTTTCCTCACCGATAGCGACTTCAAGGACTATTGATATAAAAGCGTATTTTTCTTTCAGTTAAGTTATTTACGTTAAATACCTATACAGAACATTTCTTGATGTGTCACATTCTCATGACCCACTTTTCTAGAAGCTTAATAAATAAATCTCTTTTTTTTCTACTTCATTTCAATGGAGATAAATTTTGCAGAAATAGTTTCATCAGACATTTCGTTTTAGCTACAAGAGACTGGAGCAATAGTTAAATCTTTCAAAAGTAGGTCATTTACGGCTTTGAAATTCCATGCCCTTGATGACAACTTTAGCACTTCAAAAAAGTATATGAAAATTCAAATCAATAATGAATATCTGGGAAATGCTTAAGGGCACCAAAAAATATTAGGCATAAATTTTGTATTTTAACTAGATCTATAGTTTTACGGTTTACCAGTTATCCAAAAGTGTGCAAAATGCATAGGATGAAGAGATCTTCACAGAACATACGGTATTTTAATAAAAAGTCTTAGTCTTTTTTGAGAAAATCGAAAATTTCGAAAACTTTTCCATATAAAGGATAATTTTGGGGTGGGGAGTGTTTTGTTGAGTCTTCGTGTCGCATCCTGGGAAGATTCTGAAGTTCTTTGTATTCGACTTTTTCGTTTTTGAGTTATGCTGTTTACAGACGCGCTTACACTCGGAAACACACACGTCTTTCTAAAAATCTGTGGTACATTCACGAGGCTTACTCTACCCATTCTTCAACTAACTATTCTTACAAAACTGTTTCTTCTATCTACTTCATGTTAATGGAGATGAACATTTGTAGAAATGGCTTTATTACATACTACTTCTTTGAAGGTACAATGCGAATAGGGGAATACAGTAGGCTTAAGCATTAGTCAAATATTTTAAGAACTGCTGGCCATATAACAATATATTACAATAGGAGGAGAAACTGGTGAATCTCTTGCGCAGCTACCTTCTAGTACAATAAGATGTATTATACATTCCCAGGGCCCAGTAGATGGCTATACTTTAAGCGAAGATCGCCAGTGAAAAATGATGGCAGACGTGGTGACCTTGTCAAATATGAATAAGATTGGCCATGTTACTGTACGATTGAATGAAGTATGTGGAAAATAATGCTTCCCTCGCCTTTTAATTAAATGTAAGTTGTACTCCTATATGTCAAAATGTATACATGCCAGGGCTAGAAGAAAGCTTTTTAGTATTTTCAAAGGAACTATACCTTTTTCACTATAAGCTGAAAGGAGAAGTAAACAAAACCACGTAACAAGACAGCATCTCATTGGCTGGTGGACAAATTACAATCTTTCCCGCTTAGCATGTCGTCTCTTCCTCTACAAAAAACAGTTCGGTTCAGATCGTAACATTCTGTGGTTATTCTCGTGCACAGAAATTTAGAAAACTCATTATTGTAACAGTTAAATTCATGAAACTAAATGTGTTTGTTCGGATTGACCTATAACTACATGAACCGTTATATCAGAGAGTTTAAGAGGCTATGCGCAGGCGCTACAGTTCGTTTCCGGTTTCCGGCTGAGAATCTTCTGCCACTGTAGAAAACATAAACGAGGGAAATGGAAAGAAGACAATTGTGTTAAATGTTTTTAACAAATTCTGTGAAAAGTATCCACCTTTAATCTACAATGAATATTGTTGGTCATTATTTTGCAATAATTGAACTTCTTTGTTAGTGATGCAGAATTGTTGCTGGGATAGCTTGGGTCGCGTTTGTTTTCTGTTGTGTGCTAATCTATAGTGCTAATCGTTATTTAACTTGTTGACTCCTAAAAGGTTAAAGCAAAGGTGGTATACTGATATTAGTCATTAAATGAATGATTTCTAAAGCCTGAAGTTAAGAACAGCTTAATCCAGCACCTTTAAACACAGATGCCGAACTGTTCAGGTACAACTTTCATTTGTCTACTCAGTTCCCGTCATCCTCCACGTGGTGCTGCCATTTGCTCGGCGGAGTGATACATTTAAGTTTTGTTTACTTCTCCTTTCAGCTTATAGTGAAAAAGGTATAGTAAGGTAAGTAGATTTTTATTTTATGACTGTTATCAATTACTTAGATGATATCACTGGCGCAACACTTTTTATTCCCTTAGTTCAATGCCATTTAACCAGTTAGGTCATATATAATTAGACGAATGAATGAACTGGTTGAAATTATACTCAAACGAGCCTGAGGTCAGAGCTTCTGAGGTTAGCAAAAATTGTCACCCTAACCAAAATCAGAACTAATTTCTACAAAAATTTAAGTATAGTTAAATTAGCCTTGAATTTTAAAGGGCTACAATGAATGAAACTTCATTTGGAGGAATTTTTATTTCGCAATTTATTTAATTTCTGCTACATTTCAATGCAGTAAACAGTTTGATGCACAAAACATTCCTTTATTCCGAAATGATATTAATTCTACTTCAGGCTATATTTTGTTTGGTCCTAGATTCGTTTTAGTCGAAGAACTGGAAGGGTAGAATCGGACTGAAAAGCTCATTGGCATACGCAAGGTTTGAACCACAGATCTTCGGCTGGCCGTCCGTTCCAATCAAGAAGTACCATGACAGATGACAACTGCAAGAAAGCGGAATGGGAGTTAATACTGGAAATGTTTGTCACCAGATGGCAGCACAGCGATTAAGAATGTATAATAGAAAGAACTACTGCTAGGTGGCAGAATTATTCTTAAACTGAAATGTAACACTATAGTGCATTTGCTATAAGTTGAAGTATGGAAAGCAGAAAGAGATAGCACTACAGTCCTTACGACAGTTGGCAATCCTTAACTACTAATCTTAAAACCTTTACTACTGAAACTTACTATTTAAAATCTGGGTTAGATTGAAACATGCAATTTAGAAGAGAAAACACCCAACACCCACTTGTAACAATACGAAAGCCAGCGAAGTAAGGACGGCTAAAGATATCAGGATATTTTCCATATTTCACTACCAAAAGTGCAACTGGTAACAACGCCATTACAAGTACAACTGACATGGCAGTGAAGGGTGGCTGTGACAGGGTTTCACTGTCATTAGCACACTCCCCCCTAGACCGGCCAGGTAGCAGAAAAATGGTCATGTTTCAACTTAAACCTCACGTACTGTAGATGGCTGAGTAGTTGGCGACGATATTATGTGGTTTATCACCAGGAAGCGCAAAATTCTACTGTGGCTTAGCATGTTCTAACAGATGGCAGGAATGTCGGTTTTTCATCTTATTGCCATATATTATTCTTCCATGTAGTCGATATGTGATGGCTGTGAAATTCCGTTCTCTTTGCATGATCAGAAGGGGGCGGAGAAACAAATGATATCCCATTTGAGATAGTATAAGTATTTGAAAATTCAAACCAATTACAAGGAATATCTAGGAAATGGTTAACTCGTATATAAATTTTGTCTATTTCTTACGGCAAGTTACGCAAAAGCCATTCAGAATAAACAGAGCTTCAGAGGTTATTTCCAGAAATTTGAAGATAAACATTTCATTGTCATGAAAATATATTAAATATAATTTGGTACTTTCATCAAAATGGTTCTGGCCGTTTTTTGACAAAATAAAAATTTTCGAAAATTTTGCATGTAAAGTGTAGTTTCGAGAGGAAGAATTTTCTTAAATCTTCGTGTCGTATGGAAAGGTAGAATCAGATGACTGAAAAATTCAATGCCATAGCCGGGATTTGAACCACGGATCTCCCGGTATCCGTCCGGTTGCTCTAACCACTGAGCTACCATGGCAACATGCCGACACGACATTAAATTCTCCAGCTGATTCGCATTTTTCCCGGTAAACCACAAGGAGATCTCAAATTGTATTGAGACGCCATACCCCAATGGCGACTTACATTTATTGTAAGTACTTTAAGTTCCGGGCTTTATAGTTGCAACCACTATTAGGTCAATTAATGGAATTAATTGTTCTTTCACACAAGCCGTGTGTTGGACAGGGTTGGAAAGGTAGAATCAGATGACTGAAAAATTCAATGCCATAGCCGGGATTTGAACCACGGATCTCCCGGTATCCGTCCGGTTGCTCTAACCACTGAGCTACCATGGCAACATGCCGACACGACATTAAATTCTCCAGCTGATTCGCATTTTTCCCGGTAAACCACAAGGAGATCTCAAATTGTATTGAGACGCCATACCCCAATGGCGACTTACATTTATTGTAAGTACTTTAAGTTCCGGGCTTTATAGTTGCAACCACTATTAGGTCAATTAATGGAATTAATTGTTCTTTCACACAAGCCGTGTGTTGGACAGGGTTGGAGATCCGGGAGATCCGTGGTTCAAATCCCGGCTATGGCATTGAATTTTTCAGTCATCTGATTCTACCTTTCCAACCCTGTCCAACACACGGCTTGTGTGAAAGAACAATTAATTCCACTTCGTGTCGTATCCTTGGAAGATGCTCAACTTAAGTACAAATTTGGTATTTAACCAACGTTTCGTTTTTTAGTTATGCTGTTCACACACACATACGCGCGCACCCTTTCTTTCTCTCTCTCTCTCTCTCTCTCTCTCTCTCTCTCTCTCTCTTAAATATTAGGGAGTCTCATCGTGTATTTCCGAAAAAATCTCGAAGTTTTGGGCGAATACATACTATAGGTAAGTTGCCGAGAAAGTAAAAATGATTCTTTTGGATTCAGGAACCTCAAAGCATGTCCGTTAAAATCTTAACTTAGAATTTTTGGGTGGAATACAATACTTCCTCTTACCTACTATACGTAGATGGTAGAGAAAATAATACTTCCGTAATCCCCAAATGTATTTCGGTAAAGAAACGAACTGTAATGACTATGTGCTGATTGCCTTAAATTTAGTTTACTGCTTGAGGCATGGGATAGAAGCTCCTCAGTTGACAAAGGAACCTTGTAGAGGCCGCAAGGCCATGGTGTTTGGTAGTCAGATAATGTTTCATATTCAAGGTTATTCGCCATCGCCCCACGCGAGTCAGCAACATAGCATGGCTGAGACATTTGCATTTCGCGTTAGACCTGCTAAGTGCGTGTTGATAAAGTTAAAAGTTCCATGTGCAACAACAATCACAAGACCGTGTTACCCATATTCAAGGGGATTCGTGAACTAGTGGTATAGCGGCTTATTTCTGCTATAGCAGAGGAGGAATGACATTCCATCCAAAAATCCCATATAGAGATTTCAATCACATGTTGAGATGCGGAATGGATAAGAAAACGATTTTTAGAAAAACTATCATGCGCGCATGAGGAACACAACATACCCACCAAAAAGTAATATTACAATTTTAATTTGTAAGTGAAGGCCCTTTTAAAAAGAAAAGAATTTCGTGGAATTTCGCATTTCCATCATTTAATATGTGTTTTTTTTTTACTTTTTCTACTAATCTAAGGATATACAGGGTGAGCCAAAAGACTCCGAACCGCCTGTGCGGTGTTCTTGTCCGCGTCCTCGGCGCTCGTTGCCGTCTGCCGCTATCATAGAAAGGCGCGAATGAAACCATACAACATTTTTAAAACTATTTTTAAAGGCTTTACTTACCAACTTTATGAAAGGAAATGCTGAAACTGGCCACCGTCGTTGTCCATACATTTTCGCACCTCTTTAGGAAACTATACATCATGGAATTTTTGGGAGGAATTTTCCAAACAATGACCATGTCTAATGTTTCTCCGGTAAGAACCGAACGCCGTCTTTTAGATTTCTTGGCCTGAACACTTCCTGTGGCCTGAAATTTACTGTAAAGTTCATGGATTGTTGTAGGGCCTGGAACGTTTACTCCTGGAAATCTTTCTGCAAATCGTACTTTCACTTGGCGAGCTGACCGAGTTAACACATACGAATCATAAATAAATACAGCTGTGCAGTAGAAAACATATACTGAGCCATAGTATACTTTGTGACTAAGGACAGGCGAAAATAATAAATAACTCGTAATACTGAACTATATCACATCACCGTCAACTCAAAACTGCACTTCACACTGCAAAGCAAAACCACAACAGCGTGACTTTGTTTATAGCAGCACTGCATTATCATGTTTTTATCATATTTCCACACGGCCAGTGCAAAAACACCGCGCAGTAGTATTGTTCTTAAAATATCCCCCCGGGGGGTAACTTAAAACATAAAGTATAAAGACAAACCCACACACCTGGAAGAATTAAAACAAAATATCCGCCAGGAAATTTCTCAACGTGAACTACGGCGAGTGATGGATAGTTTCCTAAAGAGGTGCCAAAAATGTATGGACAACAGCATCTCCTTTCGTAAAGTTGGTAAGTAAAGCCTTTAAAAGTAGTTTTAAAAATGTTGTATGGTTTCATCCGCGCCTTTCTATGATAGCGGCAGACGGCAACGAGCGCAGAGGACGCGGACAGGTAAAACAGCGCGCAGGCGGTTCGGAGTCTTTAGGCTCACTCTTTAGTAAGCAGAATTAGTATTGTATTCCACCCAAAAATACTATACCTATCGAAATTTCACCGAAAATACACGTTTTGAGACGCCCTGAATGAATGAATGAATGAATGAATGAATGAATGAATGAATAGCATTTTTAGAAAAAGGTCGGTGTGTACATCTGTGAACAGCAGAACTCGAAAATGAAAGTCGAAACTTGGAATTTAAGTTAAACTCTTCCAAGAATAGGACACGGCGAATTTCAAGAAAATCTCCCACTCCAAACTATCCTTTAAATGGAACTTTTTAAAAAAAATGGCCCTAAGGAGTTTGATTAAAATGTGCCATGTGTTTAGATATTTGCATGACAAATGAAATGTGTATCTTGAATTATCTGCGGATAACTCCTGAAGTCCTCTTCATTCTGAATGACATAATTGGTATACCGCAAGAAATAGACAAAATCTGACTACACAAAACATGTAGATCTCGTTAAAGCATACACTCTATGTCAACATTTTTTGTGGGGTTAAGCATTTCCGAGATATTCCATGTTATGGGTTTTAATTTTCAAATACTTAATACTTTTTGCTAGTGGCAAGTTGCAGTTGATGGCATTTCAAAGTCATCACATAGCGACACGCTTTTTAAAAGTTTGGCCATCGCTTTACTTATTGTATCTTTATATCTAATACAAAATATCTAAACGTTTAATGGGAGTGTATCTGATTAACAAGGAGTAGATAGAAGAACAAGCTTTCGTAAGAATAGTCTGTAGAAGAATGAGTAGAGAAAGTCACGTGAATGCAACACCGCAGGTTTTTGTTGTTTAAATTGTGTTACTGACTAAAATCGCGTGTGATATAAAGAATCGAGTGTGTGCATCTTGCTTGTAAGCAATACCGTATTGCCTAATGTGAAGCCATTCAAGGGGAAGAATTTATCGTGGTTAAAGCAGTGGAACTTATGAATCGATGTTAGTCTGTTGTACACAAGAATTATATCTTTTTCTCTACTTCGTGTTTAATCATGAACATTGCATAGAAATGGTTTAAGTAATTGAATATAGGCTAGCGCAGAATTTGTGAAAGGGGGTAGTGAAGTTTACAGTATTGATCAATTATTTATAATTTGTAAACAAAATGTTTACAAATTATAAATGAACATATCATTACATTTCAGTAATACGTTATCTATAGTTGATAATTAAATCTTCAGTTTTAAAAATTAGCTTTACTCTTTAGTTTAGCAGAGTATTTAAAAGCTGATAAACTTAGAAAAAACAATTTAATTTGTTTCTGCATTTTTTTCGCCAATTCTTCAATTGTGGTTGTTACACATGTCGGATTTCCCCCTCCCCCTTAAATATAATTATTGATGATCCGATTTACATCGTAATTTTAAAAGAAAATGTTGATATCTCAAGTTTTTCCGATTACATTTCTTATAGAAGGAATTATAGGACAAGTAAGTTGAGTCCTAAAAATGCCTGACTTCTTATTTTGCGAAGGGATTCGTTATTTAAAGGACAACACGAACGTTTAAAAAGTACTTATTTTTTATGGAAGGTGCAAACCGCACTCCTAGTATACACTACATGTACAAACAAGTCAGCTGACTACAAAAGTAGATTCTAGCCATGATCTTGTAAGAAACAAAAGAACGAACACAGAACACTGTAAACGAAAACCTGAGTGTACAACAGTAAATGCTTTGAAAATTGTTAATTCCGGTTACTTGTCATAAATTGTGTTATAAGAACATCTATACTTCCAGTTGTTTGTCTTAACTTTTATAGTTTCCAAATGTTTGAAGTTTCATAATATTGAACATTATTTAAAAAGGCATCTTACAGATACATGCACATATTCTGGCTTTGATCTAATAAGGACCCCCCCCCAAATGAACGCCTAATATTGTAAACGAAAACTTGAACGTACAGCATCATACCTTTTGAAAATGATTTATTTCTGTTCCTTGGCATAAATAACATTAATAACCACGTCTACATTTCTACTTCTTTGTCTAGGTTTCAGGGTTTCCCAGATATTTGAAATTTAATAGTAATGGAAATTACTTAAAAAGACATTATACAGGAAGTTGATGGAGCCAATTTTCCACGTCATTATACCTTAAGCTCGTTAGCAGTTTTGGAGAAAACACAAAATAACCAAATAAATCTTTCCGAGTAAAAGGTAGTGCAATGGAAATGTTTCGAAAATCTTTTACTTATATCCTCGGTAGATATGGGACTTAATCAAACGTGATATTTGCATGACTTCGTTTTTGAGTTATGTTATTGTTTGTTCCTCCTCGTCCTCTCTCACAAACAACATTGCGCGTGCGGAGCTGTTTAAAATATATACTTTTTTAGGCCAGGGTTAAAGCGTATTGAAAACGTATATGGGAGGTTTTTCCGTCGAACTCAGTGTTTTGTCACAGGTGAGATGCAGACAAAGTAAACATAAAATTTAGAGTATAGCTATGTTGAAGAGACCTTGAACAAAACACTAATTTAAAGCATCAGATCTTATTCCAGAGACACTCGTGTACTTCGCTAATGATTAATGATATCTAACGATAAATCGTTTACATTTCCGAAAGTGAATTTGTTCCGGCTTTCTTGATGTCCAATGCTTTTTGAAGCCGGATCTCCCAATTGTCCACGTTGAGATAGACACACCACGGGAAATGGACTAACTCAGCAGCAAAGCTCCCACCCTCAGTTGATTGTAGGGAAGAATAGTGTCTGAAGATAACACATTTGTCCGAGGTTTGGCTTTGCCGAGCTGTGAAGGAAACAGAAATCAGTAATCCGATCGCCTGATTAGCTGGTATAAATGCGGAGAGTGACAAAGGCACCGTTGCAACATCTCACTGCCCAGCCTGACGGTCCTCCTTGCTGGAATCTATCGATCGGAAGGAAGGCTCGAGTTACACACCGCTCTAAGATATTCTCTGGTCAGTGTGTTTAAAATTTAATTGTGTTCAGAGATATTTTCTTTGCCTGTTTGATGCATTTTATTGTTTGTTAATTTTTAATCCACGGTTTAAAAACTTAGAAATTTAATTTCAGTTTCATCGCCAGACGACAAGATACAATTCTTGTACATAATGGTTATACAGTAAGTAACATTTTTGCATATGAATCACGAGTAAGCAGCCAATGTATGATACAAACATAGAAACAAAATACTACAGCAATGAAACAAAAACACCTGATTATGGTAAAGCTGTAATATTCATTGTATGATACAAACATAGAAACAAAATCCTACAGCAATGAAACATAAACACCTGATTATGGTGAAGCTGTAATATTCATATACTTGAAAATAAATAAGGAAATAAAATTATCGATTGAAAACAGGTGTATAGGTATGTAGCTCATCGAATGCTTTGTGGGGTGGTCCTTTGCATTTATGATGGCTTCACATCTTTTCGTTGGTGAAACCACTTCCTGTATTTCCGCGAGCTATAACAAACCATAAGAGCATAAACCATGAGCAACTATTAAAACAGAAGTTATATAAAAACCCTTTCTAATTCTTCTTTTTAGAAGTGCCATATTTACATATATGCACTATGGAATTTAGGTCAAGTTGAGGATGTAGAGAAGTTTTGGAACGATTTATTTAAACAAGCCATGTCCTGACGATAGCTGTGTGTTTGCGATGGTTACCCGTTTAAATCGTGTAATGAGCTTATGCTTCCACTTTCTACACGAAAGTTTTCATATTATTTTCCAGGATATAAATATAAACTATTTTATCCATTACCAGATGAATAAAATAGATATTGTCCTTACAATTAGACATATAACCGAGAATCGCCTCCGTGTTTCAGAGAAGGAAATGCACTCACTGGATTTGAACACATTTAGCTTTCTCCATATCCAGATGGTTCTATCAGATCCGAAAATATTAATTTTCATTTCGTCAGACAATATTGTCTAGACTCAAATTGCTTGGCCACTGCACTGTTTTTAGACTAGTGTCCTCGTAGAATTCTGTGTGCTAACATGAGGCTTCTTTCGAGGTATCCTATACGATGTCCATCCTCCATAAGGTGCGCCAGGT
This sequence comes from Deroplatys truncata, assembly GCA_030765065.1. Classification (NCBI taxonomy): domain Eukaryota; kingdom Metazoa; phylum Arthropoda; class Insecta; order Mantodea; family Mantidae; genus Deroplatys; species Deroplatys truncata. Next base: position 199,222,734 of record CM060978.1, read on the forward strand.
AGTCGTTTATTTCCCGAATGAATTTTCTGTCATTGTTTTAATTTTTGGAACATGCATTTTTACTTTCTCTACCATGTACCTAGCAGTTAGAGAAGGTATTGCATTCTACCCAAAAATTCGATATCGATGTGTCAGTTGAAATGTATTTTTGAGGTCCCCCTAATCCAAAACATGTTTAGAAAAAGGTATGTGTGTGTGGCTGTCTGTCTGTCTGTCTGTGAACAGCATAACTCAAAAACAAAATGTTCGATAAATGTCAAACTTGGTATTTAGTTTCAGCATCTTAGAAAGATGCGACAAGAAGATTTTCAAGAAAATTCCCTCCCAAACTACCTTTAAATAGAAGATTTTTCGAAAGTTTCGAGTTTCTCAAAAATGTTTTCCAATGATTTGGATTCAAATACTATATGTTTAAGACAGGCGACGCCGTGGTCGAGTGGTTAGACCGCTTGCCTTTCACCAAAGCGGCCCGGGCAGTCCCAAGGAACCGCATGTGGGATTTGCTGTGGACAAAGTGGCGTCTGGGCGAATTTTCTCCGGGTTTTCCGGTTTCCCCCGCCACGCATTCTACCAATTGATCCACCATCATTTTTCCTTTCATTCATCTCACCGTCATTCCATATCATCTTCCTCACTCATACTAGGCTTCGTGCTGATCACTTATGTTGGCTGTTCTCTCATATTCATAGCCTGACTGCTCTCCGACAGTCATCTGACCCCAGACACCCGCTTATATGTCCTGGGGGGTGTAAGCCCTAACAGTGGAGAGGGTAAACAGAAGGAGAAGAAAGTTTAAGACATTTACCGGACAAATTAAATGTATATTTTGAATTCTCTGGAAATAGCCTGTGAAGTTCTCTCCATTCTTAAAAAAAAAAGAAAAAAAGTTATACAATTGGCAATCCATAAGAGATAGACAAAAGCGTACTGCACAAAACATGTAGGTTTCTTTAAAGCACACAATTTTTTTTCAAATAACTTTTTTTGTGGCATTAGTCATTTCCGATATATTCGATGTTATTGATTTGAATTTTTTAATAATGTCAATTTTTCGCTGTTCAGTTGTTTCTCGCGATGTCATGATAAGAGAGTACAATTTCTAGACTAGCATATAGCGACAAGCTTTTAAACATGTGACTATCGTTCGGTTTCTCTCCCCGCTTTCTAACTTCAGCAAAATGTGCAATGAAACTATTTCAGCTGAGGTTTGTCTCGATTAACATGTAGTAGATAGAAAAATAAGCTTTCAGAAGAATAGTTTGTGGAAGTTATGTAAGAATAAACGATTAGGTAGAGAGATTTATGTGAAAAGCAGGTTTTTAATTAACTTTTTAATTTATTTTATTCACACAACCTGCGTTTTATCCGATATGTACATTGCAGGATATAAACCTTGTATACCAGTGGTTAGGTCAGTTTCTTATAAATGTGGTTTATACTCGTAAACATTGTTGTTCTTGGATATTTGACAGCCTACCAATGGATTGTATTGGGACCCTTACAGTAAACAGTTCTGTTTCTTCTGTATAGTTTGTAGTGGATGAGAAGAATAATGCCTTTTTGATTATATTCTATGCATGTGCACGTAGGTGATTGGGCTTTTCCAATTTTGTGTAGGTGGTGGAGGAATTTTCTATTAAACGTTTCTCCGTATTTGTTTCTTCTTTTTTCATTTATGCTGAAAATATTTACTTATGTCCTAAAGCCTGATTTTTAATTTTGTGTACGGTATACTGTACCACAGCCGGAAATTATTTCCAGAATCAAATTTGCAATGGTCACTTTCAGATCATAATTGCATGCTCTTTTTTGTTATTCTGAATCCAACTTGCCTCCAGAATGATCAGAAGTATGCTTCATAATACACTGAAATTATGTAACTGTATATTCACTTTGACACGTTTGCGTCATGCTGCGTACCATGAAATGGTTTCATGGGCGACCAGCCGAGCTTTGTTTTTGGAGACCACCAAGCTCTCGGCATAATGACTCTTGGGTTTTTTTTTATGGCGAAAAAGGCTTATTGGTCTCCAAATCACCTTGTCTCTGCTAATCATCCATGAAACGAATATCAATAATCAATGTCGTGAAAGCTTCCGTTCTATAATACAAAAGTTGTACGAAAAACCTTGATTTTGGCACCATCGTTTTCTTTTATCATATAAAAATTACTCTATAACTATCTAAGGACATATGATTATTAATAAACCATCCATAAGAAAACAAAGAGTGTTAATAACTACCCTTTGAGTGTAAGTTAAGCTTATCCATATACTCGTCAACTCGGAACCTCTTGAATTTGAGGCAGACACGTTATCCCCCAACACGAAGGTGCGCACATTAGGTTTTTGCTCTTGAAACCATGCTGCTGGCATGGTTTTAAATCCTGATTTTATCAAGTTTCTGGCTGGTTTTTTTTGGGGGGGGGATTTGCGTCAGTCTTTTGGGATAAATATTAATCAGATTAACCTCTTTAGATCCGCGAGGCAGTTTACACATTCATTTCATTCATCGTCTGATCAGTGAATTCTAAAACAATGCATTTGTAACACAAACAAATTGATTTTGTTATTATAAATTATGTTTGTTTATTGGGGCGCTAGTATAAAATTCGGTGTTTGTAAGCGAAATTGTTTCCAAATTATGCTCTTTTAAAACAAAATTTCAAGTATTTCCCAAAAAAGCTCCTTATGATACAATATTCAGTTTTCTGCCCCGAAACAACAGTACTTGCTGCATGATGAAGTGCCTAAGGAAATAATAAATGTTACACAGGCAACACTTTTTACTTTCTCTACTACGTATAGTAAGTAGGGGAAGTATTGTATTCCACCCAAAAATTCGATACCGAGATTTCACCGATAATATATGTTTTGAGACCCCCTGAATCCAAAAAAAAAAATAATTTGGAAACATGTCTGTGTGTGTGTGTCTGTGAACAGTATAACTCAGAAACGAACAGTCGGATAAACACCAAACTTGGTATTTAGGTTCAGTATCTTCCAGAGATGCGATACGAAGGTATTCAAGAAAATCCCCCCACCCCATTACCCTTTACATGGAACATTTTTCGAAAAGTTTAATTTTCTCAAAAATGGCTCTAACGATTTTGGTTAAAATATCGTGTATTTAAGATACTTTGATGACAAATAAAATGTATATCTCGAATTTTCTGGGAATGTCTCCAAAAATATTCTTCATTGTGAACGACTTTTGCATAGTTGGTAAACCATAAGAGATAGACAAAATTTTACTACACAAAAAATTAGATCGCGTTAAAATACACGATTTATGTCATATACATTTTTTTGTTGAGTGAAACCCTTTCGAGATATTGCTTGTTATTCCCTTAAATTTTTCAATACTAATTTTCTAAAATGGGAATTCGTTATTCATTTTTTTGTCTTGGATATGCAAAGAGTATTAATCTGTGGCAAAGGGAATGGTGCTGCACCTAGCAACCAGCTATTAAGAGATATGTATGTGCTTAAAGGCTACTGTTTTTCTATATTGCCCTTGTAAATATATATTCCCCTTACATCTACAAGAACATTAGCGATAAGATAGAGTCTGCAAATGTTTATCTCGATTAACATGAAGTAGATGGAGAATAAGCGTTTGTAAAAATAGTTTGTACAAGAGTAGAGAAAGTCATGTGAGTGTAACACATCAGATTTTTTTATGGCGAAAAAGGCTTATTGGTCTCCAAATCACCTTGTCTCTGCTAATCATCCATGAAACGAATATCAATAATCAATGTCGTGAAAGCTTCCGTTCTATAATACAAAAGTTGTACGAAAAACCTTGATTTTGGCATCATCGTTTTCTTTTATCATAAAAATTGCTTTATAACTACATAAGGACATATGATTATTGATAAACCATCCATAAGAAAACAAAGAGTGTTAATAACTACCCTTTGAGTGTAAGTTAAGCTTATCCATATAACTCGTCAACTCGGAACCTCTTGAATTTGAGGCAGACACGTTACCCCCTAACACGAAGGTGGGCACATTAGGTTTTTGCTCTTGAAACCATGCTGCTGGCATGGTTTTAAATCCCGATTTTATCAAGTTTCTGGCTGGTTTTTTGGGGGGGGATTTGCGTCAGTCTTTTGGGATAAATATTAATCAGATTAACCTCTTTAGATCCGCGAGGCTGTTTGCACATTCATTTCATTCATCGTTTGATCAGTGAATTCTAAAACAATGCATTTGTAACACAACCAAATTGATTTTGTTATTATAAATTATGTTTGTTTATTGGGACGCTAGTATAAAATTCGGTGTTTGTAAGCGAAATTGTTTCCAAATTATGCTTTTTTAAAACAAAATTTCAAGTATTTCCCAAAAAAAGCTCCTTATGATACAATATTCAGTTTTCTGCCCCGAAACTATAGTACTTGCTGCATGATGAAGTGCCTAAGGAAATAATAAATGTTACACAGGCAACACTTTTTTTTATTTATTTTGCCATGCTTTTTATGATCTTAATTTTTTTTAAAAAAACCTATGTTCATACTAGAACTAATACCTCAGTGGAAAGGTGGCATGCATAAACATCGGGGAAAAAGTTGCATAGTAGCTTTCAATTGGATGTGTCTCCAAAGTTCCAGTGTAATAACTTAAAAATGGTATCATAAGAGTGTTAAGTATTGGCAAATGTCTAAAAACAGAGAAAACTCAATTTAAAGGTGTATAACTAATGCTGATCCATGTTAAGGGGGTGTTTAAATTGTTATTTTACGGGCTCAATTTTGCACATATAGCTGTATCGGAACGTTCCCAGGAATCATAGTAATAATAGCTAGAAAAGCCCAAAAATTATTTTTAATCGTTATTGCCATCGATCTGTCTTATTCAGTTATTTTTAATGTGACGGAAAACCAACATCGATGTTAATTTTTGAAACACGATTTTAACAAACACCTGCAGAAGAGGTAAACACAGGAAGAAACGGAGAGAAAACAGAAAAAAGAATGGCTATAGAAACAACAGGGTATCGCAAACATAGAAACACAGAACGAATAAAAACCTGGACGAAATTACATTAAAATGTGTAAAATGCCCTTTGTAGCCAGCCATCTAGTAACTTGCATTTTGTCGTAATTATTTTATTGAAGAGTTCAAGGCCATACTCTGAAGTTGTTTGGGCAACTTCATCTCCTGTCCACTGGTCATTTTGTAGAAACCATTCGTTGTTATCAAGTGCTAGTGCTCACTACCGGTCAAGGTCATGCATTTTTATGGCGAGAAAAAATAAGAAAGCGCTTGAATAACATGCCTGGGCAAGATTAGCCAGTTGGTGCATAAAATGAACGTATATTTGCCAAGTCTGTAAGCCTTGGAACTAAATGTAGCAAAAGAAAATAGTGTACAATGGCGAATTATGCATTTTTTGCTTAAGTAGTTATGTTTATCCTATTTCCATTAAGCCAGAAATGTTTTTTATTTCGACCATAAAAGGCAGGTAACCTATACATTTTCGTTTCCCATGCCGTCGACCGTTTATGTGGGCAGCATTCCTGCCTTCGTTCTGCTGAAGTTGGAAGCATTGATCTTGTTCGAGACAGGTCTTGCTTACGTGGCGGTCTGCTGCAGCGAAACAAGAGGCAGTTGGTATGGATTTAACGTATTACATGGCTCTGTAGTGTCTTCTTTCGTTCTTTCTTAGCATATAATTTTACTTTCATCAGTAATTTTTCTTTAATCGCTTTCTTTATTTCATAATTTTTAAATGTATTTTTATTTTCATTTTTTATTTTCTTCAGTTTTCTCAGAGTTTCTTTCAACCCTTGTTTTTGTTAACTTTTTACTTTCTCTATCACGTGCATAGTAGGTAGGGATGTATTATTGCTTTCTATCCAAACATTCTATATTGAAATTTCACCGGAAATACATGTTTGAAGCCCCCTCCCCTGAATAGCTCCAAAATGTATGTGTGTGATTGCGAGTGAACAGCCTAACTAAAAAACGAAACGTAGGATGTGTACCAAGCTTGGTATTTAAGTTCAGTATCTTCCAAAGACATTCATGAAAATCTCCAACCCAAAACTACCCTTTACATTGAACTTTTTTCGAAATTGTTTATTTTCTCAAAAATGACTCAGACGATTTTGATTAAAATACTATATATTAAATATATTTACATGAAAAACTAAATGTATACCTATCCTAAATTTGCTGGGAATATAGCCTGTGAAGTCTTCTTCATTCGGAAGGAATTTTGTATAATTTTGTGTAACTGCTAAAAGTTAAGCGATAGACGAAATCGTACTATACAAAAAAATGTTGATCTCTTTAAAACACATAATTTGCTTCAAATAACTTTTTTATGGCATAAGCCATTTCCGAGGTCACCATTATTAATGGTTCGAATTGTTCAATACCTTGTCATTCTGTCCTGTCGATCTTCAGTTGTTTCTCGCGATAGCATGGAAAGAATATGGGATTTTAAGGCCAGCTTATAAAGAATGCTGCTTTTTATTTCATTTATACGCCCGGTTAACACCTAAGGTCACATTGACCGTTTTGGCTGAGGAAACAATAACTGTTTTTCAGGTGAAATTAACACAAAATTGGATTTTATTCCTTTGGTTTTTAATCATTTGCCGTCTTTATTCATACTCCCAGATTCTAGGTAGCATATCGAATAATTACAATAAAACGAAACTTCCTTTTTCCAGCCGGAATTGAATCAAGGAGCTATGGATTTAGAGGCTAGCACGCTAACCACTAAATCAAGAGTTCGGTCAGATTGATTCGCCCCAAAAATTCGATATAGAGATTTAATTTGGGAATAAGCGTTTTGAGATCTTCGGAATCAAAAATATGTCTTATCTTTCTTTCTGAGAACAGCAAAACTCAAACCCGTATTAACCATCCTTTACATGGAACAAATTTCGCGTTATTTATTTATTGATTTATTTTAAACTTATTTATTTCTCAAAAATACCTCTTAACAAGTTTTGTTAAAATAGAAGTAATGAATAAAATGTAAAATAAATGAACTCCCCTTCATTTTCATTGGGGAACCTAAACAAAACGTTAGTGCAGGAAAAGCTTAGATCTAGTGACAGTGTTTGTATAGAATAAAAATGCTTTTGTCAACCATTTTCGAAATATTCGCCGTTATTCGTTTGAATTTTGCAATTTTTACGTAGCTTTGAGATGTTAAATATGCCATACCTTGGTTTTTCAGACATGCAAGGTGTAATGTGTGTGTACCGATCCGCTTTTTAAATAGTTGATTGTTGTCTGCCTTTCTGTGCGCTCCATTCCACGATAAAAAATGTATATTGAATGTTTATTAATACGAAGTAGATAGAAAAATTAAAATTTGTGTCTGTTGTAGATTACGACAAAATGATAATAGGGATAGTCGTGTATTTGTTACTTTTTTTGCAAGTGCGATAATTCACTCCTAATACGGTACTATTAAAATAATCATATCAATTCCATAGTCATCTGAACCCAGATTCTGATGGCGTCATCTTTTAGTTGTTGCATCATAGGCATTGCTAGTGTGTAAACAAACCCTTATTGTCGATCCCCGATTATGAAAGTGTGTGTTAAGTCACTTTTTGGTCGTTTTACACCAATTTATGGTTTTAGTTTTTTTTTTCTATTTTACGTCATTATTTAAATATTTAAAGTGTTATTCATATTTTTACATAAATATAAATTTTCAAACATCGGAAATTTCACTATTCAACTGAGAAATAAGAGTAACTTTGAACATCCTTTACTTGCATCCTAGGGAAAAAAATCACATTTCTATTTTAATGGTTGGTTTGGAAAAGTTTGGTTGTAGGTAGAGGGTTGTCAGGAAAGTAGGTATGAATATATGTCTTAAACTACGTATGAGATAGTTACGTTTTCCCTTTTTCATCTTGATAAACATGTACAGGGAGGCTGCTATTGTGATAGGCTGTGAAGTCCTCTTCATTCGCAATTAATTTTGTATAATCTGAGAAATCAAAAGTGCCAATCCCACAGTTTTTTAAGATCTGCTTCAAAAACAACTCTCTTAATTTTCTTTTCAGATTCTTCAAAAAAGAACAAACATCAAATATTTATTTATAATTAATTTTAACTATCCCATTCTTAACCTGCTTTTATACAGTTATACCCATCCATAAATTAATTTATAACTTTCTGTGCACCAATTTTAATAAATTAAATCAATATACCTTTAGATAATTTTGTATAATTAATTTTTTTAAACTTTAAAAGTCATTTTATTGGTCATTTTCTAACATTTTCGGTGCTCAAAATCTGGACTTCCAGCTTTGCTGCAATAAGACTTTCGAATATCCTCGCGATACTATTTTTTTTTCGCACTTCGTCAATGTTATAGTCATCCAAAGCTTTTTGTGTTCTTTGTAGTTGGTAAGGTAACTTCTGAACAAGTTATCTTGACACCCTCGAGTTTGTTTGGGCTCCAGCTGTCAGAATATTCACCTTGTTATTACATCATAAAATTACAAGCAACAGTTCAAATGGCCGTTATCGCGTGGATCCGAATATTTATTAAAGTCATATGTACAGTTTTGAATAATAATAATAATAATAATAATAATAATAATAATAATATATTACATCATCCAGCATACAATGCAATAGGTTTCGTTAGCAGGTCATTAATTAAACACATCAGTGTTAAAGTATTCTAGAAAAGTGTAAACATTCAGCCGCTTAACTATATTTTAAACTCTTTTTTAAAAGTATTTACATTCCTAATTTGTCTTATCTGTAGCTGCAAGACAAATTAAGAATGTAAATTTTTTAAACATATGTAAACATTAATGTAAATATATAATTTCACTCCAAGATATGAGAGTCAAGATATTTTTGTAAACGAAATTTAGGTGACACCATATTATTTCTTCCCCTTGTATTGGAAGTATGTGTGTCAGAGAGAAGGACCTCATTTGGAGATGAACAAAATTCAAGCATGCAGATATATACAGAGATGGCCAGAATTTAATTCCAAATTCATTGAAAATAGGTCTATAATGTTGACGAGAATGTTATTATCCTTCTTTTGGAACAAAAAAACCTGATTGGGTTCCCCATCGTTACCCCAGAGCAAAACACTGTGGTTCGTATGGCAATAATATAAATTATAATAAACATTCAATAAAGTGCCAACGGAGACCCATTTTGTCTTCTTAAAAGAAACAAAACATTTGACAGTATTTTACATAATGCCGTTAAATGCTGCTTTGAAGAAAGCTTGTTATCCAGCTATATTCCTAGACGTTTAACTATTTGCTCTGAACATTCTTTATCTTAAAGTAAATAAAAATAGTGTGTGTTTTATTTTTATTCTTATGCAAACCATTTTTTTTCAAACCAATCTGACATTTGATCTAAAGTAGGGGAGGGGGGGCAGGTTGGCACATGACTCTTATTTCAGTCCTTAGTCAACAGATTGCACCAGAATGCAGACATACTATTTCTTGTCTCCAAATACACGTCCCACGGAAGCAGTCCTTTGTGAGAAGTTGTAGTGGAAGGAAGCCGTGAAGTTGTGTTTCCCCCGAGGTTAGTAAATATTCACTCCTTGAGGAATTTTTTTTTTCTGAGTACCTATCCCAATATTAAATGGCTTCTAAATGTTTTGTTTGAAAGTGCTCTTAAATGGCTTTACTCAGTGATATTTTATGTATTTTAATTCCTTATTCTTGATCGCTATATCTAGCTGCCATTAAAAGAAGAAGACCAGGGGCATGTTGCACATTGTGTCAAATTACCACATTAACCAAGTAGCGTTTTTATTAGTATTATAATATGAATTACATCACTTTAGGTGTTATATAATATGCATATAATTAAAATTAGCTCATTAATAATTAATACCAATTAATGTTCTCTCGTATTTTAATTAACCTTGCTGCTACCCCTGTCAATATAAAGTCAGTATTCGGCAGCAAGTTCTGGCCATTCAGAACTCCCTATTTTAGAAGAGAAACTTCCTTCTAATGCAGCTCGCAGCGAACTGGAAATCGAACCCTCTGTTTCTAGAGCGTCTACCAGTAGTATCATGGTTTCTTCTGAGGTGTTGAGGCCACTGCAAAAGGCGGATACGAGAAAGCAGATACCAGAAGGAAACTTCGACTGCGATTCTCACAGATTCTCCTGTGAAAAATGCCCTAAAAGAAAGGAAAGCAAAGAAGGGCAGTGGCCAAGGGCATCGGTAGTAACCTCTTCTGCGAAAAGAATAAAAATTCAAGAAGCAGCGACAAAACAGGAGGGAACGTGAAGACAACGACTACGAAGAAACTATCTACTTATATTGCATAAAGTTCTACTGTACAAGCCTACCAGGTGAGGGTTAGGTTCAGTGTCTGCACTGTAAATTGTGGGCGTAGGAGAGGTGTACTGATGGCAACAGGCAGTTTGTGTGTTTAAGTTGTTTTTCGGACATTTATGATTAATTTATGTACAGTGTTTCGTTTCATTATTGCCATTTAAGTGTTTACTTAACTTAGGACGTTACATCTTACGTTAAGGATCTGTTGATATGTTTAAAAAAACTTGTTGCGTTTTACTATGATAAATCTGTAATTATATTTCTGAAGTGTTCTTCATAACTTGATTACGATTTTTCTTTTTAATAAATTATTTAAAACGCACATTTTCCATTTATATAATATGTAGCCAACTTACCCCACATCCTATGCCAACCTTCCTCCCAGGTGGGGCAATTTAATTCACTACGCATTGTTTTGAGAAGTTCAAAAAGTTAACTTTAAATGGCAGTAAAATAATTATTAATAGATACAGTAAAGAAATGCATGCAACAATAATATATAGGAATTAGCTGAAAGATTGCAACAAGAAAAAATAAAATTTAAAATTTGTGCCACGTTCCTCCCTCTTCCTACTTCAAAAGATTTGCAAGAAAAAACTTAAGCCTAACGGTGTCATCTGCATAAAATATTACTTTACCGGCAGTTGCAACGACGAGATCATTAACATTAAGTAGATAAGATGAAAAGAACCAAGGATAGGTCATTGGAGCGCACCCGTTACGTTTCGAACTGTAGACATTTGATCATTAATTAGAACCAGTTACTTTCTATTGCCAAGGTAAGACCAAATTAAGGATAATTCTTTTTTTTTAATTCCAAAGAACTCTAGTTTACTTAGCAGCAGATTATGGCTCAGATCACATAAACACGTAGCTGCATTCTGTATGTTCTCAAAAGCTCTTAACACTTCATTTAGTAAGCATTCAGCACCTAAGATAGTAGACCTATTGACCCTAAATCCATATTGTTCGTCAGTTAATAGGCTGATGGCTTCAAAATATGAAACTAACTGGTCCAAAAGTATACTTTCAATTCTTTTGGATAACACTATCTATAATTAGAGACTTCTTGTCGGTTTCCATTTTTGTAAAAGGGATAACTTTAGATATTTTCAAGGAATCAGGAAATTTACCTTAGTTTAAACATTCATTAACAATTAGTACCGAAGAATCCAATAGATAAAGGGCATTAAGTTGTAATAGATAATTCGAAAAACCATAGTAATCCTTACTCCTTGAGTTATTAAGTTTCATGATTTTGCTTTAAACGTTTTCGTGTGTTACTTCCTACAAAGTAAAACTTCCATCTTTACTTGCCATATTACGTAAAAGTTCAACAGCAGGCATGTCTTCCCTCCCCCTCCAGAGACAGATTGAACAAAGTAGATATTGAATCCCTTATTGTTACGTTGATTTTAAGTAACTTATTAGCACAACTCCTCCTTGCTTGGGAGGGTCGTCCTCCGTGGTGTAGTGGTTACCATGCTATCCTCTAGTTCCCGAGGTCGCGGGTTCAAACCCGGCGGAGGGTGATGAACTTTTTCGGGCGTAAAAATCCTTATCATGGCTTCCTTCGGAAGGGAAGTAAAGCCGGTGGTCCCATGTCGTACATTTACGGCACATAAAAGAACCTCAAGCCTGATAAAGAGGCCTCTGAGCAAAATTACGGTATTTCACTCCCAATATAGAATGTGACGCTAAGGACCACAGCAGTTAAAGAGCGTCCATAAATAAAACTTTTTTTTTTGGCTTGGCAGGATTCCTAGCTTCCCCAATTCCACAATTCTCCAATAGGAGAATGCTAGCATTCTTTATTAGGCACTCATAATATTCTGCAGTTGCAGAAAGCTTTGCTTTGTATTCTTTTCTAGCATATGCCTACTTGTTCATTTTTATAATGCTATTTATTTTTATGTAAATCAAGTGTTAGCAGTTGATAATTGACTGCTGGCGAACCTTTACAGATTTAAAGTATGACTAATAAACGTACAATAAAATGCCACACATAGCACTAACATTTGAGCATACACCATCATGATGCAAATAAAAGCTCTAATCTATACTACTCACGCAACTTAGGATTTTCTTATCATGCTTTGAGATACTATTTAACTTCTTTTAAACCAGGAAGTTTACTATTTAATTTAAAATAGTATTCGTATAAAACCTAATTTCCATATGATCTGAAAGTGCAGGATCAAAGACACCATAAGTAAATTCCTAAGTGTGAAAGTATTATTTAGGCATGCGTTATTACGTATAGGAGTATTGTTTACAATTAACAAAAGGAGAGCATATCTTTATTTTTTCAATGAGAATATAGTCTCCGTTGGGTGAAAGGTAGCAGAAACTATTGCAAGTTTACGTCTTCAAGCCAAACTGTGTCGGATTCGCATGTAGTTCCATTGTTGGTCATTAACCTTACTCATAGGATAACCCTCTAGATTGTATTCTAAAGAGATAAACGCCACCATGTAAGATACCTATTCCCGACATGCGCCTACAGTATCTTTGGCTTGTCTATAAACTTCAAAATCGGAATTGTCACTTGACAGAAATTATAATGTAGGTGGGCCTACTTTATGACTTATTTCAGTCCTGTAAGCCCATTGTATGGAATGGATTTAATAGTTCTGCACAGCACATTAAAAGTACCTTCAGTACCAATATCTATTTCGGCGTGCATAAACGACAAAACAATCTCGTCCTTTGTTGGTGTTGCTGCATTCTTTTGTCTTTCATCTCTTAAGACATACTCATAACGTGCAGATGGGAATATCCGTTACGTTTGCTTCATAGCAGGAAATCCCATATCAGGACTGCGTTTTTCGCTTGTTTCCAATGACGTGGAAGGCCGTACTGGAAATTAGAGCCAGCTCTAGAGTTTTAATCTGGATCCCCAAGACCATTGTTATCTGAAAAATAATAATAATATCCAAAGTACATTCTTGTTATTTACATCTTATGCCGCAGCTACTAATCCTTTCACAGCTGCTGGATGATTGGTTGGCCAAAAAAAAGGATAAGTTTATGGCGTGTTTTATCTATAAATAGTAGCTAAAAACCAAGAATGTAGAAATTAGTTATACCGGTAAATAGGTACAAATAACTTTAAAAAGCATTTGAGCACACTGCATAATCAAATAGGTTAATCTTTTTCCTAATCCCAAAAATAAAGGAACCAGAGAAGCAAGTATGCAACAAGTATCCCACGTCAAAGATGCGATTTTGGAATATAGATTTTGCTTCAAAAGATAATCGCACAGTACAAAAACAGTCAAACTCGTCAGTTTATCTGGAATTTGCCTGAAGCAGGAGATGCCTGAAGCAGGGAGAGCACCTCAGGCTCTACTACCACCGTTAGGTACCGGTTGCTGTTCAAAGTGCCCTCAATTCGTAGGAGGCGAGATCGGTTGTTGTAACCAATGGCGCCCCAAACCATCACATCTGGTGTTTGTCCGCTATGCCGCTCAACAATGCAGCCCTGCAGGTTGCGCTCACCACGGTACCGCCGGACACGTATGCGGTCATCACTGTAGGACACGTTGAAGCGGGACTCGTCCGAAAAGACTACATTTTGCCACTCAGCACCCTAGTGACGGTGTTCACGTGACCATTGCATTCGGAGGAGCCTGTGGTTTCTGGACAATGGAAGCCGACGTAATGACATACATGCAACCAGTCCAACCTGCAGCAGACGGGGACGAACCGTTGATGCAGATAAGTTCACACCTGTTGCAGTGCTCCAGCGTCGAGCCAACACTGTGGATGAAGCTCTACGGTCTGTTATGGACATGCGGACAAGATGACGGTCATCCCGTGCTGTGGTCATATTCCGTGGTCCAGTACCAGCTCTTCGCTGCGTACGACCTTCATCTATGCACTCCTTCCACACACGCATCAGTGTCGTAGCAGCATACCCTGTACGAGCCGAAATGTCACGATATGACAACCCGATTCCCGGTGACCGATCATTCTGCCCCATTCGAACTCACTCACATGCCGATATGGCTCCGTTTGACGTCGACGAAGCATACTGGCACTCACAGGATTGTTTCCACCTTGTTTGACAGCTCTGCACTGACTACACTGGGCTCAACATTGATCTTGTCGGACCGACACGAGAGGGCTCTGCTTGGCCTACGTGTACCCCATCTCTCTGCAAACCTAGTCACTTATTGCGTGCACACTCTTCTACATTTCCACCAAGTTTGGAGTTATTCGGGAAATTCTTTCTTGGTGTTGCAATTTTCACAAACGGCAATGTATATATTACTATAACTATCACTATATTAACTGCTAAAACATGTAATTGTAGGTAGTTGGCGTACATAATACAGAATTTCCAGACACTAGGCAGTAACTTTTTCATGCTCTTCTTGGTTTGCTGCTGAATCGCTTCTGGCGTGTTATAGTTTTCTATCACCCACTCACTCTGTTCAGCATCCACTGGGAAAACTTGATGAGGAACTGTTTCCAGAACTAGAGTACGGTTATAATATGGGGAAGAAGAATGAAACACATTAACATTTTGTGCCGTTTTGAAACACAGCTGAAGAGGAAAAAGTCATAAGGAATATGCTAATGTTGTAAATATCAGTGGTAAGAAGTACGAAATGAATATACACTTAGAGTTGAAGATGGTGTAGTGGAGCAAGTGGACAGCTTCAGAAAGTTATGTAAGTACCACAAGTAGGATGAGCACAAGTCATAGAATGTGAATGGCAAATGCCGCTTTTAATAGAAAAAGAAACATCTTCTGTTGTACCCTTGAAGACAGAAAATACGACTGCAGTGTTTTATTGGAGTGCGGCTGGATATAATATGAAAACATTGACGTTGCGAGGAAGTGCAAGAACCGATTGGGAGCATTTGAAATGCGTAGACGAAGAACATCTATTGAGCGTGTGAAATGGACTGTCAAAATAAGTAATAACGCTATTTTAGATAGAGTGGGCGAAGGAATAAGAATGCTGAAACTAATTTGAAAAATAAAAGAATAAACTATGTGGGAATCTAGTGAACTGGAAAAAGATTCTAGGCAGAAAGCTGTACTAGATGATAGACCATATTCAGCTAAACGGTTCATATGTGCTGTTTTGGGTAAATTATGTGACCAGGCAGAAAGCTGAGATTCTTTCATACGACATTCCTTATAAAAATAAATATAGTTAATTTTTGTTTTATTATTTTTAGAGAACTGTTACGAAGAGAATATTTTCACAACTTAAGGACGGGAAGAGGTGTCATTGAATGAAGATTCGCCAGCAAACATGCGAGACAATGCATCAGCCATTTAGAATTATTTTTTGTCAGCGGCACTAACATTTCAGATGTCATTAAAGCAATGCTTACTACTCTGAACTTTCCAGAGACGTTTAGATGATGAACAAGTTCGTCACATGTTGAAACGGATGCCTGCCACCATTGAGAACTCCATGAATTCACATTCACTAAGTGACTTTCTAGTGTTGTGTATATTTCTAAATGCTTAAAGCAACGGAATCATTTTATGGAAGCAAAATTCGAGAAGGAGCTTCATTATTTCTTCGGCTTCCGGGGCAGATACCTAAAATTTAAAAAAGGCAACTATATAGAGAATGCAAATATCGTTGACAACAAAACAGTAAGAAAGCTTGTAAAACAAGGCAACATTCTCCAAGGAATTACCTTCAGGTTTTGCTGCATTTTTTCAAGGATTCTGTTATCGATTGCGACAGTGTGTCGCAGGAAGGAAAGTGTTTTCAAATCGGATTCCCCCAGTAAACAGGTTCGTTGTTGTAAACATGCAGCATTAACATTAACTGATCAGAGCGGGCGTGTAAAATCTACGAAATATGTTATAATTACGTTGTTGGTTATTAACCCATTAGTCCCTAACGTTACATAACGCATACCATGCATTTTTGCCACCTTTACCATGGTCCATTGTTGAACATGTTTAATCTTGAAACACTTATTTTTGCCTTCTCGAAAGTCTAATGTTTCTTGCGTTATAAGCAACTGCTGATATCAGTCGATATTGTGACACAGTGAGTTTTAATTTTATTGTGATATCTACATACTGAAATCTCGCATCATGGAGGGGGGATTGACTTTTATTTATGGACACCCTTTAACTGCTATGGCTCTTAGCGTCCCATTTTGCTCAGAGGTTCCTTTATCAGGCTTGAGGTTTTTATTCATGCCGTAAATGTACGACACGGGACCACTTCCCTTCCGAAGGAAGCCATGCTAAGGATTTTTACGCCCGAAAAAATCCATCGCCCTCTGCCGGGTTTGAAACCGTGATCTAGAGAACTAGAGGCTGGCAAGGTACCCCTAGACCACGGAGGACGACTTCCCATCATGGAAGAAGAGCAAGTACGAGTATAAACATGGAGCTGTTTGCATACCTATATCAATTACCTATATTTTCTGCACGAGTTTTAGAAATGGAATAAGAATCTTTTCTATCTTTGAGTTGCATGTCAACCATTATTAGAATGGACGAGGTAAGTGGTCAAATTTTGATGTTACATAAAAGTAACGCTAAGCTCTAATGGGAGCAAATATTGTTTTATTATTTGCTTATTTTCTTAAAACAAAAAGAAGCCTTATTTTCTTCTAGCTAGCATTGCAAATCAGTCCACTCTCATGATTTTGAGGTTAATATGCATGTCTGTTGATCAAGAAACCCTGGGTTCTATTCCCGGTACTCCCGGGAAATGTTCTGAAGGGTATTTTCTTATACATTTGTGATTCGGATGTCATTATAATTAGTAGAATAAGTTAATTTCTAACTTTTTAGGGAGCTTGCTAAAATTCTTGAACTTGGATTTCGGGTCCAGGAAGCTTTTGACGTATTATTTGGTGAGGAAAAGGATAACGTAGGAGATACTGTATTGGTCCTCCTAACTCCAATATTTTGACTGATGAGGATTCAACCTATGAAGATGAGATTCCTGATAATCTCTTTGGAAAACAGCTTCTTGCTGAGGCTGAAGTATGAACTACAGATGGAAGAGGGCTATTATGTGATCAACACACCATGTGAACACCGACTATCCAGACCGAAGCAGCACTATCCTCTTCATTAGAACAAAGATTTTCAGAGAAAGCATACACTCAGTTCACTAAAGTGCAAAATGATAGACAGAGATTTCAAAACTACCACACAAATTTTGACACACTTTGACACAAATAAAATCCTCCCACATGAAACAAAAAAATGCGATTGAGCCTTCAGATTTTTCTCCACAAAGTAATTGACTTCATTGTTGAAGTGTGCTGGGTCCTAGTTTATAACTGCGGGACTATATGTAGATTTTGCTTTTTGTATATCACACCTGGTAATTGCTTAAAAGCCCATCTGTATTGTTTTATAAGAATCTGCTCACTGTTCATATGTTAAAACTTTTGCTCCTGTTAATGCGTAATGTTGCATATATAGTACGGCATGTTACGGCCAAAGTATAAACCAAAAAATAGAATGCATTACATTCACATGACTTTATCTACCCTCTATCACTTATTAGTGGGTGTACAAATTCTTACGAAAGGTTATTATCCTATCTACTTCATTTTATCCAGATAAACCTTTCCGGAGATAGTTACATTACACATTTAGTTATAGATACAAAGGGAATAGCGGTAGTCAAATGTTTAAGGTCTGGACGCTATAATATTTGGTCTTAAATTTCCATACTTTTTCCATGACATTGCAAGAAACAATTGAAATTGGCAGGACTTAAAAAGAATGGCTAAGTATTGAACAATTCGAACCATCAATAACGGATATCTCGGAAACGGCTGATGCCACAAAAAAGTCATTTGAGATAAATTGTTTTTATAGAGATCTACAGTTTTTACGTAGTACTATCGTTTAACGTTTACCGGGTATACAACATAATACGAAGTTCCTTTTGAATGAAGGGAATTTCATAGGTTATTCCCATAATATTCAAGATATACATTTTATTTGTCATGCAAATATCTTTAATATATGGTATTTTAATCAAAATCGCTACAGCCATTTTTCAGAAAATAAACAAAAAATCGAAAAACATTCCATATAAAGGGTAATTTGGAGCGGGGGTCTTGAAAATCTTCGTGTCGCTTTTTTTGAAAGATCTGAACCTAAATAAAGTTTGGCATTTATCGTATTTTTCTTTTTGAGTTATGCTGTTCACAGTCAAAACTGCTTTTGTCGTTCCTCCGTGGTGTGGTGGTTACCATGTTAGCCTCTCGTTCCCGAGGCCGCGGGAAGGCTATGGATTTTTTTCGGGCGTTAAAATCCTTAGCATGGTAAAGTCGGTGGTCCCGGGTCGTAGATTTACGTTACGTAAAAGAACCTCAAACCTGACAAAGAGGCCTCTGAGCAAAATTACAGGTGTTTCACACCCACTTTACTTATAAAATGGTACGCTAAGGACCACAGCAGTTAAAGACCGTCCATGAGTAAAATAAATAAAAAAAAATACTTTCAATTGTTTTGAATGTTTTCCACTTCATCTTACACCAATATAATGAAAAGAATTATGATGTGATACATTCACATTACTTTCTCTGCTCTCTTTCTGAGTAAAGTTTATTTCTCTAGTTACTACATTTAAATCCAAAATAAACATTTGCAGAAATAGCTACAATGAAAATTTCTTTATAGATACAAAGAGAATAGCAAGGTAGAGGTTATTCAACGGAGGGGGACACCTCGCCACTGCGACCAAAGAGATCTATTGAGACTACACTCCCGGGAAACAAGGATGAAGTGAAGGATTGCAGGTCGACAGGTACACGGAAGTCGCTATCATTTCCAGTTTGAAACACCCATCAGAGGCGAAGAATCCCGCGAGAGGGCGACGAAGCAACTCTAGCAGGCAAGCCAATGCGCCCTGGCGTTTACGGGGAAAAATGCAACAACCGTGCCATATGCCCGTCAGCAGTCGCACTACGGAACCCGGAGACACTTCCTGAAGCATGAAAGTGAGAGAGGGAAAGGAGAAATCGTGGTAGAGTACACCATCCCAGCATTCGCCTAAGCGACCAGAGGAAAACCACGAAAAAACCCATGGTCAGAGTGGGAGCCACCGGGCATCGAATGCAGGGCACAGACACCTCTTGAGCCATCCCGCTCGGTGTGAATAGCAATAGTCAAATGTTTAAGAACTGGACGCTATATGCTGGCCTTAAAATTCCATACAATCGCGAGAAACAACTGAATGTTTACAGTACTTGAGAATGATCAAGAAATGAACAACCCGGACTTTAATAACGGATACCTCAGAAATGGCTTATGCCACAAAAAAAGTTATTTGAAATAAATTGTGTGTTTTAAAGAGAGCTACATATTTTGTGTAGTACGTTTTCATCTATCGCTCAACTTAACCATTTATACAAGATTGTACAAAATTCCTTTCGACTTCATAGGCTATTCCCAAAAAACTCAAGATATACATTTTATTTGTCATGTAAATATCTAGGGTATTAGGTATTTTATTCAAAATATTCGAGCCATTTTTTAGAAAATCAAAAATTTCAAAAAATGTTCCATGTAAAGGATAGTTTCAGGTGGGAAATTTCTTGACAACCTTTGTGCCGCATGTTTGGAAGATACCGAATCTAAATTTTAGATTTGGTGTTTATCCGATTTTTATTTTACAGTTATGCTGTTCACAGACAGACACAGACATACATCGATCTTTTCTATTTGTTTTTAATTCAGCGACCCCAAAACATGCATTTTCCGGTGAAATCTCGGTATCGAATTTTTGGGTGCAATGCAATATCTTCTCTACCTACTATGTTTATGGTAGAAAAAGTAAAAAATCTGATGTGTTACACTCATATGGCTTTCTCTACTCTTGTACAAACTATTTTTACAAAATCTTATTCTCCATCTATTTCATATTAATCGAGATAAACATTTGCAGAAACGATCTTTTGACATGCAAAGAGAATTACATTTTACACATATCGAACAGTTCTAAAAATATTTGACTATCGCTTAAGGCGTACTATGTTCCCCTTGTTTTGTATTTGCAACGGCAATATAAAAATACAGTAGCCTTTAACATAGACATATGTCTTAATAGATGGTTGCTATGCGCAGCTCCATTCTCTTTGCCACAGATTAATACTCTTTGCATATCCAAGACAAAAAACTGAATAACCAATTTCAATCTGAGAAAATAAGTATTGAAAAATTTAAGGGAATAGCAAGCAATATCTCGAAAATGGTTCACTCAACAAAAAAAAATGTATATGACATAAATTG
The DNA here is from genome assembly GCA_030765065.1 of Deroplatys truncata. Lineage (NCBI taxonomy): Eukaryota > Metazoa > Arthropoda > Insecta > Mantodea > Mantidae > Deroplatys > Deroplatys truncata. Next base: position 199,243,306 of record CM060978.1, read on the forward strand.
TGTATTTTAACGCGATCTACATTTTTTGTATAGTAAAATTTTGTCTATCTCTTATGGTTTACCAGAATGAAGAAGAATGAAGAATACTTTTGGAGACATTCCCAGAAAATTCAAGATATGCATTTTATTTGTCATGAAAATATCTTAAACATATGATATTTTAATCAAAATCGTTAGAGCCATTTTTGAGAAAATTAAAATTTTCGAAAAGTGTTCCATGTAAAGGGTAATCTGGGGTGGGGGATTTTCTTGAAAACCTTCGTGTGGCATCTCTGGAAGATACTGAACCTAAATACCAAGTTTGGTGTTTATCCGACTGTTCGTTTCTGAGTTATGCTGTTCACAGACACACACACACACACACACACACACATGTTTCCAAAAATGCTTTGTTTGGATTCAGGGAGTCTCAAAACATATATTTCCGGTGAAAGCTCGGTATCGCATTTTTGGGTGGAATACACTACTTCCTCTACTTACTATACGTAGTAGAGAAAGTAAAACGAATGTAGGAGAAAACAAGCGAGAATCTCATTCAATTGTTTCTTTCGTCGTAACAAGTGCTTGCGATGAAACGAAAGAAAGAGAAAATTGAAGCAAAGGAGGATCGCAAAACTTCATGAATGTCCAATAGATGATACAATTAGGAAAAGTGTAAAATTACAACAAAGAATATTTCGAAAATGGCTAACGCTACAAAAAAAATGCTTGACATCAAATGTGCGTTTTAATGAACTCCACATTTCTTCTGTAGTATACTTTTTTTTATCTGTTATGGTTTTCTAGCTATACAAATTTATACAAAATTCAGGAAAATAAAATGGACTTCACATACTTTTCCTAGAAAATTGAAGTTGTACATACATTTTATTTGTCATGTAAATGTATTAAATATGCGGTATTTTAATCAAAACCCTTAAAGCCATTTTTGAGAAAATAACAAATTTCGAAAAGTTTTCCATGCAAGGGGTAATTGGAGTGGGGGGTTTTCTTGACAATCTTCATGTCGCATCTTTGGAAGATACTGAACGTATGCGACAGTTCGTTTTTGAGTTATGCTATTCGCAGACACACGCACACACACACACGCGCGCACCTTTTATTAAAAATGCTTTTTTTTTTTAGATTCAAGGTGTCTCAAAACATGTATTTCCGGTAAAATCTCGTTATCGAATTTTTGTGTGGAATGCAATACCTTCTCCATCTATTATATACGAGTAGAGAAAGTAAAAGTCTAATTATTACATTCACAAGACTCTCTACCCTCTATCGTTTATTAGTAAGTATAGAAATTATTCTTACGAAGGTTTATTTTTCCTGTGTACTTCATTATAATCGAGATAAACCGTTCTGGAAATAGCTACATTACACATTTCGTAGTGGTAGCGTGCTAGCCTCTAGTTCCCAAGGTCGCGGGTTCAAACCCGGCGGAGGGCGATGGATTTTTTTCGGGCGTAAAATTCCTTAGCATGGCTTCCTGCGGAATGGAAGTAAAGCCGGTGGTCCCGTATCGTAGATTTACGGCACGTAAATTAACCTCAAGCCTGATAAAGAGGCCTCTGAGCAAAATTACCGGTCTTTCACGCCCAATATAGAATGGGACGCTAAGGACCATAGTAGTTAAAGAGCGTCCATAAATAAAACTAAATTTAAATTACACATTTCGTTATAGATACGAGTACAAACCGAATAGCGATAGTCAAATGTCTCAGAACTGGACACTATATGCTGGTCTTAAAATACCACTCTCTTTCCATGACAGCGCCAGGAACAGTTGAAAATCGAGGACTTTAAAAGAATGGCTAAATATTGAACAATTGGAACCATTAATAACGGACATCTCGGAAATGACTAATGCCACTAAACAGATTATTTGAAGTAAATTGTGTGTTTTAAAGAGGCTTAAATTTCTTGTGTAGTAGGCATGTACATTTTCGTCTATTGCTTAACATTTACCAGTTACACACTATTACACATAACTCCTTCAGAATGAAGAGGACTTCACAGGCTATTCCAGAAGAATTCAAGATATACATTTTATGTGTCATGTAAATATCTTTAATATATGACATTTTAATCAAAATGTTTAGAGCAATGTTTTAGAAAATCAAAAAATTCGTAAATTTTTCTATGTAAAGGGTAGTTTGGGGTCGAGAGATTTTCTTGAAAATCTTCGTGTCGAATTTTTGGTAGGTACTGGATTTGAGTACCAAGTTTGGTGTTTATCAGACTTTCCGGTTTTGAGCTGTTCACACATACGCGCGCGCGCACAGATGCTTTTCTAAAGACGTTTTTTTTTTTTTTTTTGGATTCAGGGGCCTCAAAATATATATATTTCCGGTGAAATATCGGTATCGAATTTTTGGGTGGAATGCAATACCTTTTCTACCTACTAGGTACATTGTTACATTTACATGACTATCTCTACTCTCTATCGTTTATTGTTGAATACATAAATTATTCGTAAGTTTGTTTTTCTATTTCATCTTTTTCCTTTCCGGAAATACCTGCATTACACATTTCGTTATAGATAGAAAGGGAATAGCGATAATCAAATGTTTAAGAACTGTACGCTATATATTCTCCTTAAAATTCCATACTCTTTCCATGATATCGCGAGAAACAATTGAAAACCGACTGGTCATGATAATGTTCGTGTTGAATAATTCGAACCATTAATAACTGATATCTTGGAAATGACTCATGCCACAAAGTCATTTGAAATAAATTGCGTGTTTTAAACACATCTACTTTTTTGTGTAGTAGATGCATTGTGTATCTTCAGTTATAGAAGATTATACAAAACCGCTTCCGAATAAAGAGGAATTTACAGGCTATTCCCAGAAAATTCAAGATATGCATTTTATTTGCCATGTAAATGTCTTTTATATATGGTATTTTAATCAAAATCGTTACAGCCATTTTTTAGAAAATCGAAAAATTTCGAAAAATGTTCCATATAAAGGATAGTTTGGGTTGGGGATGTTGTATGGTTTCATCCGCGCCTTTCTATGATAGCGGCAGACGGCAACGAGCGCCGAGGACGCGAGCAGGAAAAAACACCGCGCAGGGATTCGTAGTTTTTTGGCTCACCCTGTGTATATATATTTATTTATTTATTTATTTATCTATAAACACTGTTTTTGGTGTAACATGAAAAGGGCACAGATTTAAGGTGCTAGTGTACGCTTAAATGGTTTATTTATCTCAGTGTTTTGGAAAAAGTGAGAATTATTTTATTAAGCCACGCCCCTTTCAACGCCTAGCTACACAATTTTTGTATCTCAGCGTTAAATTTTAAACTCTAGTATATAAGCGTATAGTCCATTCTTTATGAATATGACTTGATTTGTTCATTTTTTTAAGCCTTGCACAGCAACTATTATTTACGCATTATTGCGTTTGAGTGGTGCTTTATTTGTTTTATTTTTTTTTAAAGACAATCATGAGTCAGAGTGAAAGCTGACTTTCGTTTGCTTAAACATTTAAAACGTTTAAGGCATACAGACGTAAAGGTTTTTCTAAACCAATTAGGAAATATTTTGTTAAAAGAAGTACTTTCTGTTAGGAAAACATTTACTAAAAGAATCACAGATCCGTTCGTTTTAGTAGCAGATTATGGTGAATATTCGCTATCACGCATGCACTAATTTTCATGAGTAGAATTGCTGGCAATTATAGAACCAGAATATCAAATCTCAAGGATTCAGTTGCAATTAACTTCCTTATATTTCAAGTTGGGTCATTTTACTCGGCACCTCAAAATAAAATTACTGAATTAGACTTCTGGACAATACTGCATGAACTAAGGACCAACTATCTGCTTGCATAACACTGTTAATAAATAATTTGCATGCTACGTTTTGTGTGATTATAAATAAAATCTTATGTACCTATAAATAACTTTCGAATGGCCATGGCAGATGTGTATTGTAGCTGCACCTGACATTACAGATTCCAAGGCAGCTGTTTAAGGATTACCAGGGTTCGGATTCTGGGGAGGGAGGAAAAAAATTATGATATGTTTTAATTGGAGTATCATAGGCATTGCTAACCTATTATCATGGTTTCAGATTATGAAAATGTATATCTATTAGGCAATTTTTGGTAATTTTATGTCATTTTCTTGCATTTAAATTAAATTAAATTAAATTGAGTTTCATGTTGTCGCGGTATCGTTGGTGTTATCTTTTTCTACTTGGCGCCTGTTATTGTTTTACTATTTTGAATTTTGGGTTCTTTGTCCTCCGGCTAGCTATTATTACTCAGTCGAGCAAATCTCTTGAACAGGGTGTGTAAACGGAAAGGAGTTGTTACTAAAAGATAACACTGATAAAAGAATTTGTTTTTACACTTTTATTGCCGTCACACTGAATTAATTTCACATATTTACTCTTGAAACTTTTATATTTTCGAATGTAACTATAATCACTTATTTGCCGCGCATTATTAATTTGTGTATTTCACATTTTTGTAACTAACTTTATGACGCGAGAGATTCTGTTGAATTGCGTAACGTGTACTTCGTGAATGAGATACTTGTCTCTGGCTTTAGAATTTATACTCCCTCACCCCGATATGCCTAAAGATTATAATCGAGCTGCTATTGGTTAATAAAGCACACCAACATTAGCGTCTATTTTTTTTAATCCAATCAAAATTACGAACACATATGCTCCAGGGAAGATATTCCTACGAACACATATGCTCTAGGGAAGATATTCCCTCCATTTCTAAAGAAAGGCACGCTACTCTGAGGTCATGTGTTTGTCTCTTCTAATTAATAAACAACTCACCCCTCGTTTCATTGTTATCCGCTCCTATTGTCAGGCCGTGTAAACTTATTTCCTAACAATCTGATAATTAACAAACATCTCAAATCATTGTCATACAATAATGCTAATTTACACTACAATCACTCTGGCATTTACAGTGTTGTGATATAAAATACTGCCTCAATGTATGGACACTCTTTATCTGCTGCGGTTCTAGCGTTCCGTTCAACATTGGGCGTGAAATACCGGAAATTTTACTCAGAGGCCTCTTTATCAGGCTTGGGATTCTTTTACACGCCGTAAATCTACAACATGGGACCACCGGCTTTACTTCCCTTCCGAAGGAAGCCATGCCTCGTCCTCCGCCGGGTTTGAACCCTCGACCTCGGCAACCAGAGGCTAGCATGATATCCCTAGACCACGGACGACGACTTCTTGCATTTGTATTAAGTATATAAGTAGTTTTATATTATTGACAATTTACATAAGGATAACTTTTCAAACGTCACAAATTTCACTATTCAACAGAGAAATAAGAGTAACTTTGTATATCCTACTCGTATTTTTGGGGGGAAAACAAAAATCATATTGCTATTTAATGATTAAGTCTGGAAAGGGTTGCTTGTGGGCGGAGGGGTGGCTATTGTTAGGGGGAGTAGGTATTACAGTTAGAAATTCATCTCCCAAACTAGGGATGAGACGGGCAAGTTTTCCCTTTGAGCGAATGTGCAGTCAGGTTGTCATTGTTATATTCTTATGCCCTGTCATAGGCAGTGAACTCCTCTACATTCGTAGTGAATTTTGTATAATCTGAAAACTGAAAAGTGTTAACGCCACAATTTTGTAAGACCTGCTTCAGAAACAAATTTCTTAAACTTCTTTTCAGATTCTTCAGGAAAGAAAAGGGAACAAATATGTATTTATAATTAATTTTTAATGAAACTCCTATGCCTACTTTTTCTTCTTGTATAACAGTTATACCCAAGCATAAATTTGGGCCCTGATGATTACCATCATTATGAAAGGCAACAATTAAGTCAGTTTTAAATCAGTCTATCGCTATTTGTGCATCACTTTCCAGTTTTCATTATTTCGGCAAAGAACGAAAGCATTGTGTATTGAAGTTCAGTACTTAATTGTAATGTCAGCACTTAAGATAAATTAACATTTCGATTGTCATCTATGTAAGGCTAATTTTTGTTGCTTGGATAATGATGTAGTTTTCACTGACAACTCAAATGAGAGTTATCGGCGTTGTTACAGAACGTGCTGGTAAAGAGGAAATCAAAATAGCACCGAATGTCTTCTTTCAATAGATTTATTACGTCCTTGTTTCTAGTCAGGCTTCATGGCTTGCGCGTCATAAAGAGACAATCCTTTACAATTTCGATTATAATATGTTTATAATGCGGATTGCGTAAATTATTTTAACATATATAGATTTATTATGTTTTAGTTAGTTTCTCAGAAGACGAATAGGCAAAAAAAGATATGTAAAACCACGTATTACGCTCCACGTGTCATTTGCCTTTCCAGCCAACAGGAACACGTACTGTTGTTCATGTTGATGTGGCACACAAAATACTTTGGCGAGTCCAAACTGTTTATCTGTTGATGTGATCACCTACACACTTTTTAACGTCATAGAAGCATGTGCTCTGCCATCTAGCGCCCGGAAGACGAGGCTATTGTTACTAGGTGACGTTGGACCTTATTTAAATAGTTTCGTGATATATTGACGGCTCAGTTCAATGCTGCTAAATGTGGGAGAGAGGGGAAGAACAGATTTTTCAGGGGAAGCATTTAAAGGTTTTCGTGCTTTATAATACCCGTTTGAGTGTACTTGCAAGAATTTATTTAAAAAATGATAGTCTTTGTCCAACCGCTATTAAAACTACTTCCCTTTAATCCTATGGCATATCAACATATTGCATTACGGATCGAGAGCTGTGTAGTTATTTTTAAAATGTGCTACCACTTTGAGTTTTGATATTTGCTGTATTGTGACTAAATCATCGTGTTTCTTTTTTGTTGTTCTAAACCCCCCCATCAGTATCTATGGTAACATCCAGGAATTTGAATGGAGAAACGACTGATTGTTATATTATTCGATGAACTGTAGGTTCCAACGTGGTTGTGTTAGTTTTTACTATGAAACACTCGTACAAATACCTCCAGACTCTGCGGAATGATTAGGGTTAAGAAATACTCCAAGCTGGGAATCAGACCTGGAGCCTCTGGGTTGAGAAGTCAGAACGCTGACCCTCGACCACACAAAGGCATTCCACGTCGTATTTTGTTGATCTGAAAAAATGAATACTTCCATGACTACAACTAGGAGGGTACAACTTTTTTAACTATTGCATTATTGAAATGGGCAACCAGGGTGACCAGTAAGAAAAGTTAATACAATGTGATGATGCCGTTTGCAGCAAATGTCACAGGAACTTCCAAAGTTGGGATGTCTATCAGTACCTATACCTCTCTTTGGCTCCTCTCGTTGCGGGATGGACATTCCAGGCGATATTAGGGGGACGCTGCGAGAGTTTTCTGGACGCAGAGTATGCAAATCTGTCATTGGAATCCTTAGTTATATCTCCAATAAAAGAAATCCAAGAGTTCAGACTTGTAGATCTGCATTTAATTCATTACGGCCAATGGAACACTCTGGAAAGCTGACATTTAAATGATTTCCTAATATGTCCCGCATAATGACCGGATACTACGTCTTGTTGGAAGTAATATGGGTTTGAAATTTGACAAGTGAAGCAGTTTTGCAGCGTATTCAGTAACACAGCTCGAATAATGAACTTTTCTGCAAAGAAACAACGGGGCGAAGCACAGCTTGTTTGTAAAGGCGCACTAGACATTGAGTTTAGGCGTATCTATATTTCCCTCAATGATGCAGTTTTTCCGCAAACGCGTGGTACCCACATATTCACATAAAAAGGAAGAAAGAAAAAAGCTATAGTACACTCACATGCTTTTCTATGTCCGTTAGAAATTCACACATATAATATAATATTGCAAAAAAGATCATCCACTTTGCTTCATTTACAATAAATGTTGGCCTTGAGATATTTCAAACTTAACAAAAATTCAAGATGCTGAAAGTATTCACACGCGTAGTCAAATGCGTGAAGGAATAAAATTCCGAGTCAGTAACGAGCAGCTAAGAAGAAGAAAAAGTAATTTCGTGGAAATCTCCGTGTAGCATTGTTGATAAAAATATACTGGATTAACTATGAAGTTTGGTATTTATTCGAATTTTTGTTTCTGAGTTATGCTCTTTTTTCTCTTCCTCTCCCCTCTCCCTCTCTCTTGATCACGCTTGCACGTATCTGTTTTCTAATAATTTTGGGGAATGTTCATGCATTCCCAATGAAATCTTAATGTCGAATTTTTCGATGGAATATAATACTTCCTCTACCTAACATCGGTAATCGATGGAGTGATAAATGTCATCTGCCGCTGATGCAAAAGCGAAACTGTAAAGGATATTTTCGTAATATTCGGAGAATTGTTGCATTTTCTTATTTGTAGCTTTTAACCGGGGCATCCTGCATTTGTGAAAAAAGCGTTGTCGTCTCTAACACTCCCCATATGTAACCATGACCTTCGGGGTTAACTCATTTCACCAAGCGATGATTGGACCCATTTTTGATGGAGTCACCCAGCGGGCGGAGTCCGTTACCTCCGATGGTAGGGTGAAATTGTTTTACACCTATCAACTTCTTAGGTTCTTAAAATAAAATTTAAAACTAATTTTAAGACTACATAAAGGAAAATTACTCAGGCGATAAGAGATTTTCCTGCAGTAGCGAAGTAACTCGAAATGGCAATAAAGATGTTATCAATGGCGTTCATAGTGTGATGGGATGTTGTTTACTTTGCGGCCTGTTGTGTTAGAAGGCTACTTGCATGTAAACACGATAACAGCGCCCCCACCAAGCCAGCGGTATTCCTAAATGTCCCGAGTAGTACTTACACTTTTTGCTATCTTGGTGGAAAGTCGCTATTCGTTTTTCTCGTGGTCATGGCAGGAGCATAGAATTTCAGAAGATCTTGTTAGCGATCCGCTTTTTTAAAACCTAACTAAAGGTTTAGCCTAATATATGCATGTTGTACCTACAATGCAGTGTGTAAATGTGTAATAAAAGTTTATCTGAATTAAGAAGAATAAGTTTTAAGAATTGTGTGTAGAAGAATGAGTAGAGAAACTCATGTGAATGCATAACAGAAGATATTGAGTCACTATTCATTTTATTTTAGTCATAAAATGAGCATGTAATTTAAAGCCATCACATTAGCGATCCGCTTTTTAAAAATCTGACTATCGCTTAAGCCCACCGTATCCTTCTTATACCTACAACGAAATGTGAAATGAAAAATCTCGATTAACAAGTAGAAGATTAAGATTTTGTAAGAATAGTTCGTAGAAGAGTGAGTAGAAAAAGCCATCAGAATGTAACACCAGATTTTTTAAGTTTGTTTTCAACAATTTCAGTTTTTATCTGTTGGAAATCGTCATCTTCCACTGTTGATTAACCTTTCCTTTAACTATTGTTAGCGTCTTGCTTTTAAATACCAAGATCCTTTTAAATACCTTCCCTGCCAAGAAATTATAAGTTATCCTTCATAAGTCTGGATAATATGTCAGGGTTTTCTGTACTCAACATACTTGCGGACACATTCCTCACACGTAGACGAAGAAAGTGTTATATGAACATGGGTCTGGAAACGCTTTGTTTCCATGTTACAACTCATTAATCATGGGAAACACACAAGAATAGAACGTCCAGCATACCACATGCAACTCTTTCTCACAGGAGATGTTCAGTTGAGCGTTCATACATGCATCAACCCGCCGTCGTAGTTCCCAGATGCGCTGATGTATCCCTGGAGTATTTCGTATGGTTTCTCAGCTTTCCATAATGCGGGCACGGAGACTGGCATCTGATACTGGGGTTCGATACACAAGAGCTTTCAAATGCCCTCACAAATAAAAGCCCAGTGGGTTTAGTCCGGGGAGCGTGAAGGCCAGGCAGTTGGTCCACCTCTGCCTATCCATTTGTCACCGAATCTGTTATTTAGAAGCCGACGGACATTAACACTAAACTGAAGAGGTGCTCCATCGCGCATGAAGTACATGTTTTTACGCACAGCTAAAGGCACATCTGCTAATAGATCAGGTTTAACATTCCCTACGAAATTACGGTAACTTTGTCCGTTTAGCCTGGGTGGAAGAACGCGAGGCCCTACCAAACAGTCACCAACAATGTCGGCCCGAACATTGACAGAAAATCTTTGTTGATGACTTGCTTCAACAGTTGCGTGAGGATTGACGTCAACCCATACATGCCGATTGTGATAATTTGCAATCTGATCTCGTTGAAACGACGCCTCATCTCTGAACAGCACCGTTGCACTAAAATTAGGGTTAACACTTTGTTGCACAAACCATTCGCAGAAGCGTACCCGTGCAGGAAAATCAGCTGCTGATAGTGCCTGCACACGCTGTAAATGGTGTGGATACAGTCGGATCTCGTGTAACACTCGCCACAGTCATGTGGTCAACATTCATTGTTGCAGCTACCTGTCTTGTACTGGCACTGGGGTCGTCTTCAACTGCCTGAAGAATTGTCGTCTCCCGTTGCGGTGTCCTCGTCCTTTTAGGTCTCCCCCAACCCGAGTATCAGGCTGAAATGCCCCACATTCCCTAAGACGACGATCAATGGCTTCAAACGTTTTCCTGTTGGGGCCTTTCGTCCTGGAAATCTCTCCCGGTACAAACGTTGAGCGCAAGCGCCATTGCCGTCTGCTAACTCATACATCAAATGGACTCTGGCATCTCTGCATTTGTGTACACTGCCATTGCTCGAGCCAAGTCTGTGATCAACTCTACTACTCTGTATTCATTCATAGGTTGATCCGCGGCAAAACAAACCCCGTGGTCAGTGCACCGTTGTGCAAGATGGTAGCAATGCGCGCAGGAAAGTAGTCCCATGCTAATAATCTGAATTTTAGATTGAATTTATCCTTAAATAGTATAATATTCTATACAAATACCTAAGGTTTTATTTAACGCTGATTTATACCGTAAAACAGAGCTACAAGTCCCATGATGCAATTCGTATGAGTCACCTGACATCCGGGTAGGCGCAGAATATTGTTTACAGCCAGAAACCAGCAGTTGTGTTTAGTATCATGGAGAACGGTGAATTTACTCTTGTGTTTTCGCCGAATTACGTAAATCATTAGCCGCGCAAACCATTGACTAGTGGTGAAAAAACAATAGCGTTGAATCTTTGTTATAAGTTATGTGCGAAATATCCAACACTTTCCGCGAAAGAAATTATGAAATTAACTTCTGAGTTCACCGGTGTTTCGAGTACAAGTATAAACAGTGCTTGTGCAGAAAAATCTGAAACGGGAACAGTGGTTACACCCGCAAAAAAAAAAGAAAAAAAGAAAGCATATGAAATACGCGATCCAAGAATGTAGTGATTTTGAGAAGAATGCAATTCGCGTAACAGTGCACAATTTCTTTTTTAAAATTGGCCACCAACACTTAATAAAGTGCCGCTTCCAGAGAGCGAATAAATTATCGCATACCTGCTACTTCATTTTTCGCTCATTTATTTTAGAATTAACTATTATTATATGCGCAAAGGTTTATTTTATTGCAACTATCAATCTTATCACCTTTAACCCTTAACAGAATATGCTAGTCACCGTTTCAGTTGTCGAAATAAGGACTCTTGTTCTTTTTCGCACTACGTGCCGCTTGTACTGGCCACATGGTCTGAAAGTGTGACAGTATTTCTAGTGCGAATGGCGGAAGGATACATTATAGCGGTGCACTGGTCACCTCAACCTAAGAGTGAATACAGAGTAGTACGTAGTAACCCATGTGCTTGCCAAGGTCGTATTGCTCACTGTAACACTTGATGTTACCTGTAAACAAGCAATGACGTAAGTCGCTTGGCAACAGGGACATGTAAAACAAAACATTGGCGCTACACCTACGATAATGACAACGTAACCAGTCGTAACCAAGAGTGCATGTTCCACATGATTCTAACGTTCTGTTCGTGTGTTTCCTATGATTAATGAGTTGGAGAAAATGAGTTGTAACATGGAAAGAAAGCGATTTCAGATCCATGTTCATACAACATAATTTCATCGTCTACGAGTGAGGAAATTGTCCTGCAATTTGTGCCGTACATTTTTGTTACATTCTGTATAAAATCTAAGTGTAACAATCACATCACTATTCCAGCCCGTTGTCATTTATTTTCAGGTGTACACATCGCTAAAACAAACGAAGTTTTGTTCGTTTCTGCCAATCATATTCGCCAAAGGTGGTTTTAATGCATATTTATTACAGGTTGGCAAGATGTGCAGCTCCGCACGCGTGATTTCTTTAATTGCGGATATTTTTCTTTCCCATTTTTTCATTGTTTCTTCCTCTCCCATTCTCTCTCACTCAACATATTCGTCTCTGTTCCTCCTCACATTCTTTCCTTTTTCTCCTGCCTGTAACTCACCGCTCTTTATCACTCCCGCCCTCGCCCTCGCCCATCCCTCTGCTGTCTGTACAGCTCACATGGCATGTAGTGTTTTCAAATCCGATAATAAACCCGCTTATTTTGCTGTATAAGTAAACATCAAAACATAAGTGAAAGGTGCCTCCTTATGCTTGCAATGCAGATGGAACATTACCTTTCTCGTGCTAACCGGTTTACGTATGCGGATGATAGTATAACGAAAAATTGTTATAACTTCTTTCTCATCCCAGCGGAAGTTTGTAAATAACCAAACTTCTTAGAAGCCACATGCTTACAAAATTTTGTTATATAACTATTTTTTTTAAAAAAAAAAAAGCGAGATGTTTCCGTTTTTGTTTTCTCTGCCTCGTACATAGTAGGTAGAGAAGGTATTGCATTACACCAAAAAATTAGATATCGAGATTTCACCGGAAATGCATGTTTTGAGGCTCTATGAATTAACAGAATTATAAAAAGGTCCTTGTGTGTTATCTGCTTGTGTTTGTGAACAGCATAGCTCAAAACGAAAAGTCGGATAAATACCAAACTTGCTATTTATGTTCACTGTCTTACAAAGATGCAACATGAAGATTTTTAAGAAAATCCCCTCACCCGAAACTACCCTTTACATGGAAGATTTTTCTAAATTTGTTTTCTGTAAAATACCTTCTTTTAAATATGTTTACATGAGAAATAAAATGTATATTTTAAATTTTCTGGACATAGCCTGTGAAGTCGTGCTCATCATTCAGAAAGAATTTTGTATAACTGGTAAACATTGAACGATAGACGAAAACGCACTACACAAAAAATGTAGATCTCTTTAAAACAGTTTATTTCAAGTGACTTTCTTGCGGCATAAGCCATTTGAGATATTCGTATTAACTGTTCGCATTGTTAAACACTTTGTCATTCTTTTAAAGTCTTGTCGACATCCAGTTGTTTTTCGCGATTGCACGTAAATTCAAATTCAATTCAAATCTTTATAAAATTGTTACAATTTATGGTTTCGTCAGTAAAGAAATCTTACAATATCAAAAATATTCGTATGTGCAAATTGTTACATTTAAATTTCAGATGTCTAGGACCAACTTAAAACTTATTTATATGGTTTCTAATACTTCTTTATTGAATAATATTTGTGTTCCATTAAGATATTTTTACTTTCTCTACTACGTACAGTAAGTAGGGGAAGTATTGTATTCCACCCAAAAATTCGATACCGAGATTTCACCGGAAGTACATGTTTTGAGACACCCTGAATCCAAAAAATGCATTTTTGGAAACGCGCGCGCGCGTGTGTGTGTGTTTGTGAACAGCATAACTCAGAAACGAACAGTCGGATAAACACCAAACTTGGTATTTAGGTTCAGTATCTTCCAGAGATGCGACACGAAGGTTTTCAAGAAAATCCCCCAACCCCAGATTACGCTTTACATGGAAGATTTTTCGAAAAGTTTAATTTTCTCAAAAATGGCTAACGATTTTGATTAAAAGATCATATGTTTAAGATATTTTCATAACAAATAAAATGTATATCTTGAATTTTCTGGGAATGTCTCCAAAAGTATTCTCTATTGTGAACGACTTTTGCATAACTGGTAAACCATAAGAGATAGACAAAATTATACTACACAAAAAAATGTAGATCGCGTTAAAATACACAATTTATGTCATATACATTTTTGTTGTTGAGTGAACCATTTTCGAGATATTGCTTGTTATTCCCTTAAATTTTTCAATACTTATTTTCTAAAATGGGAATTCGTTATTCATTTTTTTGTCTTGGATATGCAAAGAGTTATAATTTGTGGCAAAGGGAATGGTGCTGCACCTAGCAACCCGCTATTAAGAGATATGTATGTGCTTAAAGGCTACTGTTTTTCTATATTGCCCTTGTAAATATATTTTCCCCTTACATCTACAAGAAAGTTAACAATAAGATAGAGTCTGGAAATGTTTATCTCGATTAACATGAAGTAGATGAAGAATAAGCGTTTGTAAAAATAGTTTGTACAAGAGTAGAGAAAGTCATGTGAGTGTAACATATCAGATTTTTAATTCTCTTTCTAAATCTATGTGCATTAAGATTACCAAATCCTCTACTTAGCTTGTTATATAATTTGATGTCTTGATGGTCAATGGATTTTAGGCTGTTAGAGGTTCTTTGAGTAGAAAGATGAATATGTTTCGTTGTCCTTGTGAAGTAGTCATGATAGTCTTGATTTGTTTTGAAATCCTTGATATTATTATGTATAAAGCACACAGTTTCTAGCATATATAAACATGGAAGAGGTAGTATATTTAACATGGTAAAAAGTGGTTGACTGGGAGTATCCTGTCTTACATTAAGAATAACACGTATGATCTTCTTCTGAAGTTTGAACATTTTTTGAAGATTATTTGAAGCAGAGCCCCAAAAGGGGATTGCGTAGCTTAGAATTGACTGCACACAGCCATGATAAGTAATTTTTAAAGCATTGATAGTAATGCTATTACTTAAGCATCTAAAGGCAAATACTAGTTTACAGAGTTTAGCAGATAAGTAGTGTATATGGTCGTTCCGATTCAACTTAGTCTATTGCTACTCCTAAAAGCATTGTGTTATTGACTTCAGAAATAGAGTTATTAAAAATTGAGATAATAGATAATACCTTATCTCAGGAAAAACCAAAATTAATAAATGAGGTTTTTTACTTTCTCTACTACGTATAGTAAGTAGGGGAAGTATTGCATTCCACCCAAAAATTCGATACCAATATTTCACCGGAATTACATGTTTTGAGACCTCCTGAATCCAAAAAAAGCATTTTTGGAAACATGTCCGTGTGTGTGTCTGTGTGTGTGTGTGTCTGTGAACAGCATAACTCAAAAACGAACAGTCGGATAAACACCAAACTTGGTATTTAGGTTCAGTATCTTCCAGAGATGCGGCACGAAGGTTTTCAAGAAAATCCCCCCACCCCAGACTACCCTTTACATGGAAGATTTTTCGAAAATTTTAATTTTCTCAAAAATGGCTCTAACGATTTTGATGAAAATATCATATGTTTAAGACAATGTCATGAGAAATGAAATGTATATCTCGAATTTTCTGGGAATGTCTCCAAAAGTATTCTTTATTGTGAACGACTTTTGCATAACTGGTAAACCGTAAGAGATAGACAGAATTTTACTTCACAAAAAATGTAGATCGCGTTAAAATACACAACTTATGTCATATACATTTTTTTTGTTGAGTGAACCATTTTCGAGATATTGCTTGTTATTTCCTTAAATTTTCCAATACTTATACTTTTTCTCAAATTCGTTATTCATTTTTTTTATGTCCTGGACATGCAAAGAGAATGAAATACTCCACATAGCAACCAGCGATAAAATATTTGACTATCGCTTAAAACCTACCATATTCCCCTTGCATCTACAAGAAAATTACAAATAAAATTGACATCTCGATATCTCGATTAACATGAAGCATATGGAGAATAGGCGTTTGTAAAATTAGATTGTACAAGAGTAGAGAAAGTCATGTGAGTGTAACACATCAGATTTTTTTTTATACAATTTAGGGATAATTTATTGAGATTTAGCCAGTATTCAAGTTGGTTTTTCGAGGTACTTACAACTTCATTTAATTGTACCGAGCTTTTTTGAGTGAAGAGTAGATTTGTATCATCGGCAAACAGCACTGGATGGCATTGATTGAGTGCCTTAGGGAGATTTGCTAAATAGAAGAAAAAGTAGGTACGGCATTTTAAGGCCAGCATATAGCGTCATGTTCTTAAACATTTGTCTACCGCTGGTCCCTTTGTATTAACGAAATGTGTAAGTTAGCTATTTCTGCAAAGGCTGATCTCAATTAAAATTAAGTAGATAGAAAAGTGAGCTTTCGTAGGAATAATTTGTATACCCACTAACAAGCGATAGGCGGTAGAGATAGTCATGTGAATTTAACACCATATATAATATATATGTATATATTTATATGGCACCTTATTAACCCCTCCCCCTTGGCAATGTAATTAAGTTGCCATACAGTTCATTTTCCAAGTGGAAAGTAAGGTATGTGTAGGTACCTACCAACTGTCATAATGGGGGCGGCCATTCTTGAGCGAATAGGTAACGCACATGCGCGCGCGCACACATACACACATGAACGCGCGCATTTAAAAAAGTTTGGTATTTTTTTTTTTTACTTTTACTCTCTCTCTCTCTCTCGCTTCTACAAAATATTATTCCAAAACCTTATTATTCTATCTACTTCTGGTTAATCGAGGTAAACTTTCATTACATGTTTACATTTCGTTGTAGGTATAAGGATACATTGGGTTAAAGCGATAGTCGGTTTTTTAAAAGCTGGAGCTATGTGGTGACTTTAAAATCCTAAGCTCTTTGCCTGACCACAAAAAAAAAAAGTTTGAAAAAGGTATACGTTTTCGAAAATTTAAACAACAAACACGCTCGGAAATGGTTATCGGCAAAAAAAAAAAAAAAAAAAAAAAGATGAATTGTGTGCTTTAATGAAATCTACATCTTTTGTGTAGTAAGATTTTGTCAATCTCTTAGGTATACCAATATACAAAAGTCCTTCAGATTGAAGAGGACTTCACAGGCTATTCCCAGAGAATTCAAGCTATACATTTTGTCATGAAAATATCTAATGATCTTTTAGTCAAAATCGTTAGAGCCATTTTTGAGACAATCATAATAACGAAACATAAAGGGTAGTTTGGGCTGGGGGATATTTTTTGAAAATCTTCATGTCGCATCCTTGGAAGTTGAGGAACTTAAATACCAACTTTGGTATTTAACTGACGTATCGTTTTTGAGTTGTGCTTTTCACACACACACACACACACACACACACACACACACACACACACACACACACACACACATCTTTTTCTAAAAATGTTTTTTTAAAAAAAAATCTATATCGAATGTTTTAATGGAATGTAATACTTATCTAGTTGCTATAGGTAAATAGTAGAGAAAGTAAAAATGCAATTTATGGCTTCATGATACCTCATTATTATTACACTTAATCGCCAAAATCGACATTTACCATAAAATGTGTATTGTAATATATAAACAGGGTATACAGCAAAATAACCATTTGACATTTTAAACCGCATTCCATAATTTCATGACGAACAACAATAAATATTTGGAATTGTTTGATGTCACAAAGTTGACATAAATTATTGTATTAACAAGATAAAGATTTTTCTGCTAGTAAGTTTTATCTTACTCTTTCTCATTTATATAAAATCTGGTAAGAATGAAGACTTCGAGGCTGTTTTTAGCAAATCTAGAATGTACATTTTATTTTTCCCAGCATTGCACACTGGTGCTGTTTCAATCAGCATCGTGGGAACGTTTTGGTGGAAATACAACATAACGAAATTGTTGTATTTAAAAGCGTAGTGTGGGTTGAAAATCTTCTTACGTCTTAGAAGTTGCTCGAGTTTCGTACGAAAATTTAGAATTTGTCAGACTTTTCTAGTCATTCTGTCCAAAAACGAGCAAACAGAAGTGCGATTAGCTTTTTTTAAAATAATTATTATTATTATTATTATTATTATTATTATTATTATTATTCGTTTCTTAAACATCTTTCGCTTTTACTCAGGCGTCCTTAAAACATGCATTTCCAGTTAAATTTCAGTGTCAGATTTTGGTTTAGAATATTTCTCTTACCGTAAGGATAGAGAGGGAATATAAAAGAATAAATCAGTAATAAATGGAAAAGGCTAAGCACCTTAAACAAATTTTTTGAAAAGTGCTTTTGTCATGTAATATTGGCGATGCAATTTCCATGCAGATTTATCTGAACATTTCACCAGTAGTATATCGAAGTTGTATAAAAAAATTATGTATTTGGTCCTTTTTATATATAAATTGGCGGGTAATTAAATACTTTCTGTGCCAATTAATTTAATGGCGTGCTGATATAATTATTTTATGGACAAACTAATATACACCTCTTACAACACGAATTAGTGTGTTTATAATTATTTTTAAAGCTTATTAAGGTTGGAGGAGCATTTAGATAAAACTAAAAATTTGCATGTATAAAGTTAATACATTCATTTCTCAATAATGGGCAGAGCTACCAAAGTTTGCATGTGCCATTTGTGTTGTATTCTCTTGGCCAGGTTAGAACTTGTTTGATTGTTTAAGAATTGTGAATGCTAGGACTGTCAAAGATGCTTTCCCTATCAAAAGCCGACGATAAATTTCAAGAATGGTTTCTCCACGTGAATTTCTAGCGTTTTGTCAAAAATGTTTCATAGCCTTTTGTTTTAGGGCGAAGTCCAAAACATGTGAGCAAATTATAATTTTGAAAAATGTAATATTTTGAGAAAGTTTTAAGCTTATAAAATAAGATAGCTTACAGGAGACAGAATGCTTTGAAGAAACAAGCTGTATGGATACTTATATGTGAAACATCCTGTGGTTGTACTTTGTTTTGCTCTGGGGTAAGGTGAAAAAAGAGTAGCTTGGGGCCGGCACTGACCGTTATGGTTTAGAAGTCCCCGCAGGTAAGACAGTCCGGATTAGGGTTCCTACCCCTCGTTATGTCGGAAGTCTGTTACCACGCAACCTTGTGTAACCAATGCGAGGCTTGTTTTCAGAGATGAAGTAAAGGCCGATTATGAAACTGTGCATTCCAGTTCTGGCCTTAATAGATAACAAGTAGTGTGGACATGTGAAATATACTTGTGTACCTAAAGCTGATAAACCGGAGAGAAATGGAAATACTTAAAAATTGAAACCAATAATAAGGAATATCTCGGAAATGGTTTACTCCTTAAAAAATGTATTTTACATAAATTATGTGTTTTAGCGAGATCTAATTTTTTGTGTGTAGTAAAACGTTAGCCCTTACGGTTTATCACTTATACAAAAGTCATTCAGAATGAAGAGGACTTCAGAGGCTATTCCCAGAAAATTTAAGATATACATTTGATGTGTCATATAGATACCTTAAACATATGGCATTTTAATCAAAATTCTTAGAGACATTTTTGAGAAAATCAATTGTAAATTAATTTTTGCCACATTTAACACCGCAGCACCGACTCCAATGCAATAAATAACAATAATGCTAGATTTTTCCAGTACTATGAAACCCTTACATTGAAAGAACAAAATAAATTACTTTGGCTGGGCTTAATATGTTTACAATACACACAAATGCCGTTTCAATGTTTTCTGGTAAAGAGTTTCATTTTGTATCAGTTGTTTTGTGCAAAGAAAAAGACCGGTCCACACAACATGTAATGGAGGTATTTTGTATAGTGCTATATTTGGGAGCTTAATGCTTGCTGGTATTTCACTGCTCTTACTTTCAAGTACTTAACTAACTTGATAGAGAGGAGAGTACGATGGATTCTTTTCAAGCAGTAAATCAAATTTGGTAGAAGCGACTTTTCCTAACATCCTTGGAACTTCAGTCAATTCTTCCTTCCCTTCGAACTTCTATTCACTTTGTACTGCAGGCAGTTTACCTGGTAAACTGTCTCGATACAATAAATGAGAAGCCCGATTCATTTTTAAAGGAGGGAAGACAATTATGCATATGATAGTAGCTCTGTGTAAAAAAGCGAAAAATAGTAATTTTTACAAAATATGTAGTTCTAGAAAATGTTTCATGAAACGAGTTTTTACCAAACTATTACAAATTTTGACCCTTGAATCGAATTCTGCGCAATGTATATGTAAAACTTGTTTCCACAGCGCTAGCAGCCTTGGTTTAGGTATGAGATTTTATACTTCGTTTTTAAGCAGAACGGCTATTTTCCTGCTTCCCACTATGTCGCTTTGTCTTTACTTTCCATCGTGTTGATTTACGAACCTTGTTCAGTAATTTAAGGTGCACCGGCAGCGGTTTGCGTTTGCAATCAGAAAGCAACTCATAATTGAACGGCTGCATCGCTATTCTTTAACCAGAAAATGAAAAGTACGGGCAAGTTGTAAACGTGACAGTGGGGTTTAACTTATTTTCACTAGGCGCATGTCGTAAATCTGTTTGATGCTTGTGTTGTCGGCCTAAACAGCAACTAAGGTTGCCGTTTTGTGTTGAAATACGGAACAAGTCATACATGTTTCGCTTTTTAAAAATAGTACCTACCTACATTCTGCCAGAAACAAAGTTTAGAATAAATGTTTGCGAAGGCTTCCACGGCCGATGTCCATTATTGCTCTAGGCTCTTCCGGTGTAGGCCGCGTCATAAAGGCGCTGATTGCGTCATTAAAAATTGCAAATAGTATTGAAACATTCCTGCATATTTTAAAATGGTATTTCTTTCAACCTTAAGCTTAACCGAATCTTATATCATCTTATATTTAAAGTTCTTATTCTTTCATGAAGCATTTTATGCATTAATTGCATTTAAATATGATTATAGTGTATTTTATCTACCCAGAAAGTGACGTATGCATATTGCATATTGTAAGAATGAAAAGTGCTTTTGAGTTCATAATCTGATATTTTTCTTTTAAAAACATTAAAACATCTAGAACATAAAATGTAAACAATTAAAATCGATTCCCTCACAAATAAAGATTTGCAGGATGAGTCAGGTAAAGATATAGTAATTATTCTCCATGGCCTTTTGGACCAGAACCATTTCCAGCAAACTATACCTAATTTTTTCAATTATTACTTTCAAAGTAGGCGAAATAAACTTGTTTCAATAGTTTTTAGGTCGTATTAAAAACTTCGTTAATAACATTAACTTCGGCATTATTTTATAGATATAGTTTTTATGAGTCATCTGCCTAAAATATAGATTTGGCTGAGACATTATGAGGAAAGTCCTTAATTTTATTAAAACCAAATTTATAAAATATAGAGATAATTAATACCACCAGTTGTCGATCTGCCAGAAAAAAGCTAAGAATATGGCATAACATTATTTGTGATATATCTTAATGACTTAGAGAATTTCTTCCATAACATCACTAATAGTAGGTAAAATTGAAATCGGGACTATATTTTTATAATTTTAGCCTTTTTGGTAGTCCTAGGAAATTTACCAGGACTTAAATGTTTATTTATAAGTAAGGGATACGTGATAAAAGGGTGTAATTGCTTTGGTTATATTATTACTAAAACTATACGTATCTTTACTGTTAAATCGTTTCCTTATTCACAATAGCTAAAACACCTCGGACACTAACTTCTTTCCATTAAAACTAGCATTTTTGGTATAACTATATTATTTAATAATGCGTTAACTGAAATATCACGATTATATGAACTTACCCTTGCTGTTCCATAAATATCCTCAATTATTACTTCATTCTCAGATAATTTGTTTTATTATCTTGGTATTGATCGTGTACTTCGAATGCATGTAGAAGCGTACTGCCATTAAACTTATATCAACATGTGCTCCCCTCACTATTTTCCTATTTTTATTAATCACTCCTAGACTTCTCCGCTGTTTAGTATTATTATTAATATTAATAATAATTTTACATGCCATCTTTAACATCAAGTAGACACGCTTTATAATTATTTTTATTTATTTATTCCCTTTTATATGCCGCCTTTAACTTTTAGGCAGACATGCTTAAGTGGAACACAATTGCATGCCAAATAATGAGGGTTGTGCCATTCACGGAGTTTGTAATTCTTTACTCCCTTCCTTACGCAAGATAAAGATGCCATAATATGTGAGAATTTATCCTTTGTTTCAGAGTTCTACAATCCAGATATGAGCTTTGACTTTGGAATCAATCCTTGCACTCAGTTATGTTTATTTTAATTAAAGAAAAATCCCCCCCCCCAAGAAATTAAACTCGGCATCACAAGATTTAGAGGCTAGCACGCTAACCACTAGACCGTAGAGGCAGACTGGCATTTTCATTTAGGGTTACGACCGGTCTTATATCCAACCTGACATGGTTAACCATATTAATCCAAAAACCTAAATTATCTGCATAACGTGGCTGAATTTAAGGCAAGACCAGTTGCAGTTATTTTTACTTTCTCTACTACGTATAGTAAGTAGGGGAAGTATTGTATTCCACCCAAAAATTCGATACCGAGATTTCACCGGAAATACATGTTTTGAGACCCCCTGAATCCAAAAAAAGCATTTTTGGAAACATGTCCGTGTCCGTGTGTGTGTGTGTGTGTGTGTGTGTGTGTGTGTGTGTGTGTGTGTGTGTGTGTGTGTGTGTGAACAGCATAACTCAGAAACGAACAGTCGGATAAACACTAAACTTGGTATTTAGGTTCAGTATCTTCCAGAGATGCCACACGAAGGTTTTCAAGAAAATCCCCCACCCCAGATTACCCTTTACATGGAACATTTTCTCGAAAGTTTTTATTTTCTCAAAAATTGCTAACGATTTTGATTAAAATATCATATGTTTAAGATATTTTCATGACAAATAAAATGTATATCTCGAATTTTATGGGAATGTCTCCAAAAGTATTCTTCATTGTGAACGACTTTTGCATAACTGGTAAATCATAAGAGATAGACAAAATTTTACTACACAAACAATGTAGATCGCGTTAAAATACACAATTTTTGTCATATGCATTTTTTTCGAGATATTGCTTGTTATTCCCTTAAATTTTCCAGTACTTATATTTTTTCTCAAATTCGTTATTCATTTTTTTTGTCCTGGTAATGCAAAGAGAATGATATACTCCACATAGCAAGCAGCTCTTAAAATATTTGACTATCGTTTAAAGCCTACCAATTCCCCTTGCATCTACAAGAAAATTAGCAATAAGATTAACATCTCGATATCTCGATTAACATGAAGCATATGGAGAATAAGCGTTTGTAAAAACAGTTTGTACAACAGTAGAGAAAGTCATGTGAGTGTAACACATCAGATTTTTACTATGAGTATTCTTCACCCCTAGTGTTAGCATTTCAGAGATACACTCGATAGCTATCAACCCTCGCATATTTCATAAAAGGAAATAAAAAATGAAAACCTAATATTAAAGCTGCCGTGGTGATTAGGATTCAGGCGCTTATCGTTCACGTTGCGGATCCGATTCCTGTTTAGGTCAAGTTCTGGTTGAGCCTTTACTCTATCCTTAGAATGAATATCAGCATTAATTATTCAAACTCAACGACCTGGAGAGATTTGTTGTCATAAATAGACATGTCCCTTTCATCGATGATGCGCTGCTTTCGTTACTCTGTGTTTCTCACATAGCTGCACCAAGTTACTTAAATCTGTGCTCGCCGGTGATATATCTAATACTATAAGCTATCCTCAAATAGTGTTTGGCCAATGTCAAAACAAAAGGGAAAACGGAAAATTTGTAACCAATCATATCGGTGATAACTCCTACCATATTGCTTCTAATATCCAAGGCCGTTCCCATGTGGGTATATGTACACATACGTATACGGCCTTGTGTTAGCTCCATTGGAATGCTCACATATACAGAGGAAGATTCAAAACTTAAATATCTTATGTTACCGCGCGAATATAGAAAGCAAATGGATAGTATGACCAACATATGTTTCAGGTTACGTTTTATCATACTAACGCCTTAATGCTGTGTTAAAACAGGTTACCCTATTTAACGAACGGCACATCAAAGAATTATTATGTTTTTATCAATTCATTATTTAATTTTTTCCACGTAGGGTCATTGCTTCATGGGAAAAATACTATCGTTTCTTAAGTGTTATTCAGGCTATATTTGTGAGCCCTATTCATCGTTCATTGTAGCGAAAATAACATATTGATGTCGGTAATAGTTCGGCAAGATAGTTAAAGTGGCGTTTTAAGCGTCTCATTCTGTATTTCCGTCTCGGAAGTCAGTGAAGCACTTCTAAGTCAGGCGTCTTGTTTATAAAGGGAGCGCTTTCATACTTTGCTTGGCTTTGTGAGTAGTGGAGAAGAGTTGAACGCATTTAGAACCATTGTGTGTGCACGTGAAGTGGCGCCTTACATGCCGGTCATTGATTTACCAGCCGGCGTTTTCTCCGTCTTTTCAGCTTCTTATTGGTCAATATTAGTTTTTATTACAGTCAAGTACCAGTTCATGCGGCAACACCCAAAGCATTTTGATCACGCCTTTGGCTTCCCTCGTTCTCTCTCTATCCTGAATGCTTAACAGCACATCTTCTAGTATGTTGATTTTAATATTTCCAGAATCTCTTGGCTTAAGAAAAGATAAACCAGCTGGTTTTTGTGTATGCAGTTACATGAAAATGGTGGTTCGCGTTAAGGAAAGAAACAAACTGGTGAAACGCTTTTTGTTTTAATTGTTAAAGGTTTTTGTAGCCCAAAAATTGTGTTCTTAGAATTCTATTACCCTGATAACAAACATCCGGTTTTACTCGTGCACATATATGTTGAAACTTGAATTTTTTTGACATTTTTATTGGACTTCACTCTTTTAAACAATATTTCCAAAACCGCTTGACCTAGCCAGCTTAAATTTATCACAAATTTCTTTTTGTGTGTTTAAAGTTAAATGAATAAGAAATGTTATGGATTTTTTTTTAAATTTAAAAGTCATAATTTGGCTCAACTTTACATTTATTTTCTACGTCTAATGTCACTGGCATGCTTTTTAGAAATACAGCTTCACATTATTTGGTGCAATATGCATTTAGAATTATTTATTTGGGTGATTTCTTGTTGAAAAATGTTTTGTTACATTAACTTAAGCCTATAATTATTTATTTGTTTACTTACTGCGCCTGTAGTCATATTGAAGAATGCAGGACAGCCAAATTCCATCTTGCATCTCAAAGCAATGCAGCCAGCACTTTTTCTGCCGCTAAATTACACTAACTATATAATTATATACATTGTCCCTAAATTACGCCTACTAGTTATGTATACTAAATGCTAACTCGTTAACTAAACTACGTCTAGCCTAAACTTTAACTAAACCTAATCGCTACACCACAGGTTAGGCGTGCCTATTGTCTTCTATTAGTTCGTGGAAAGGGTCTGCAAGTTTTATTTGTAAGAATATCTCCAAGATCATGCAAATTTTGCTTCTTGCACAACAATAAATTCTACTTCACTGCATGACCGTGAATGTAAGGCAATAAAACCCTAGAGAAAATGTGGTCAACTCTTTTTCAAAAGTAGCCGGTTGCTAATCGCTTCCAGATGATGGTATTCAAATTGTTGTGTAGATGTATGGGAATGTTTTTCAGAGCTTGGTTACGGCTATTGCAAATGAAGCAATGTTCGGTGCTATGCGAGAAGCAATAAAACTGGTAGTCATCGGGCGTTTTGTCTCCTTACGCATGCGCATTGGAGAACCTTCGAAAACTTCTCGCGTCACATGTTCGAAGGTATCTCTCATAATTTTACCCTTCGAAATTTTAATTATAAACACAGCTTCTTTTTTTAAAAGGTGGACTACTTAATATATACCTTTGGCAAAATTTAGAAATGCTTATTCACAGAGTTAAAAGACAGGTTTAACAAAGTCTCTAACGAGCTGTACTTCGTTTCTAATACTGACCATTTATACATTTTGGTTCTGATCTTGAATGATTGACCCTACCCTTTAATTACTTTGAATATACATAGCTCGGTAACTTGACTTCGTAGACCGTTGGTTTCTTTTGTCAAATTGATAGGCTAGGAACCATCTATTGCCATTAAAATTCATGCAGTGTTATTTATTTGCATCCTGCGCATATGCATATACCCTCCATCCTCCTATTAACACAGCAAGTACCTGCTTTTAGTGTGATAAAAGATGACCATTCTCGCTTACAGGTTATGTAGCATGCACAGGTCGGTTTAATTCTCAATATTACAAATAAAACGTGCTGATGACTGCCTCTGTGGTCGAGTGGTCAGCGTTCTAGCTTCTTAGAAGTTCTGGATTCGATTCCAGCCGGAATTTTTTAAAATCCAGAATCATTCCTCCGTGGAACTGGTAGTATGTGGGATTAAACATGAGCGTGTTGAAGAAAAAGACCAACCTTAAAAAATCTTGTTACATTCACAGGACTTTCTCAACCCTCTATCGTTATTAGTGGGCGACAAACTATTCTTACGAAAGTTTATTTTTCTATCTACTTCGTTTTAAACAAGATAAACGTTTGCAGAAATAGCTACATTACACATTTCATTATAGATACAAAGAAAGTAACGTTAGTCAGACGTTTAAGAACTGAACACTATGTGCTGGCCTTAAAATTCCATACTCTTTCCACGGAATCGCGATTAACTACGGAATATGGACAGGATTTTAAAAGAATGACAAAGTATTGAACAATTCGAACATTAATAACGGACATCTCGGAAAAGTTATTTGGAATAAATTGTGTATTTTAAAGAGATATGCATTTTTAGTTAGTATATTTTACGTTCATCGCTTAACGTTTAGCAATTATACAAGATTGTGTAAAATTCCGACCGAATGAAGAGGACTTCACAGGATATTCCCAGAAAATTCAAGATAAGCGTTTTATTTGTCTTATAAATTATTTAATAGGTACATTATATTTTAATTACAATCATTGAAGCCATTTTTGGGGAAAATAAAAAAATTGGGAAATGTTCCATGGAAAAAGGGTAGTTTGAGGTAGCGGATGTTCCTAAAATCTTTGGAAGATACTGAACTTAAATACCAAGTTTATTATTTGATCGGCGTTTCGTTTTTGAGTTATGCTGTTGAGAGAGAGAGAGAGAGAGAGAGAGAGAGAGAGAGAGAGAGAGAGAAAGAGAAAGGCAGACAGAGACACTTACCTTTTTTAAAGAAATTATTTTTGAAGTTTCAGGGCCCCCAAAACATATTTCCGGCGAAATCTCGACATCGAATTTTTGTATGGAATACAAATAAATCTTTCTCTACTTATTGTAGGTACATAGTAGAAGTAACAAATAACCTACAGTTTAGAAAGTAAAAACACCATCAGTAAGTTGTTTCTCAATCAAAAATATGACTATAAAAATTGAAGGGGTCACCGAAACGTGAGAAAGGGAGAGGGAGAGAGGGGCTGTGTGATTCATCTTTCGTTGCATTGTTTCCGATGTTAGCCTTATGAAGTCGTCTTACGCTTTGTATTATCTCCGGTTAAAAGTTGAGGTTTGCTAACATACGATTATTGCTAACTGTCGGTTAAACGAAGTTCACCGTATTACGATTGCCAGGCAACTATAGGTTAGTTGACCTAGAGTTTTTTTAATAATATGATATGGCTGACAACATTTTCGTGCGCGATTTCAGGTCACTGTGGTGGAAACTTGTAGCATTAGATTTTCAAAATAAACATTCTAGGTCAATTTTCTTAAGTCTGCCGTCTCATTTATATGTATAATAAAATATAAACCTTTTATTAAATTAGAATACCAAACTTTCGTGATTAATAAAGGTCATTTTGGGTAACTTGATAATGGACTGGATACATTCAGGAACGTAATAAAGCATACTTGTTTTTAATACTATTATTTGTACCTGTAGGTTGCGGTAGGTACATTTCTAAACCAGCTACATATATGAGTTATACCGTTTAAGTGTAGCGTAGTTTGAAAACAGGTTAGGGCATCTTGGAGTATTAGGTTATATGGGTTTCACTCAATAGTTATTTAGGTTAGTGGAAAAAATAGTTTTAGCATATATGAAAACATATAAATGTTCATTGTAGTGGAGAAGGCTGTTGATTGTATTGATTCTAATATATCCAACACGTATTTTATTAATATTACTGTTAAAGCATTCAAAACTGGTTAGGGGAGGAATGAAATATTAAAAGGGGATGTATAAGTATCGTACCTACGTATTTTATTTCTTCCAGTTGTTTTATGGTACAGAGGTATTAGCCTTAAGGCTTAGGTACTCCTCTACACAGAAATATCTCGTTCCCGAGGTTGCGGGAACCTTAACCGGAGATCGTAATACAGACCCTTAAGGAGCGTAATTCATTCTTAATGAAATTATCTGGAGCTACTTGAAAATTATTTGTATGTTGTACAGGAATGTAGAAAAATCTTCACGCTTGTTTTATAGCCTCTTATTGTAAAATAACTTCCAAAAGAAATATTTTCAGCACTGAAACAAAAGATATTTGAATAGCACTAAATAAACGGGTCAGCCTGTACAGCTGGCTAATCTTCATTTAGTGAGCAAAAATAATTTGTTTTCTAACAGTCGTACAACTTAACTTTTAAATTATTGTGCGATACTTATCAGATTATTAGAAAGCCTAAAATGTCCCAAGCCTAATAGATTTTGGATAAGCTGACAAGGCTGACAAACCAACTGCATTTTTTTTTAAATTTGTCTGCTATTTGCACTTGTGTTATTCAGATTTTGAAAATTCATCAGTTTTATACTTGTTTAAAAAAATTCACTCTTAAGTGCGGAAAAATGTTAAAAGTGACTAATGGCAATCAGTAAACCCTACTAAGCTACCATGATTCATCTGTCTCTAAATTTAAAGGGGGGCTATGAAAATCCTATTTGCGTATAAATCTTGAAATCAGTGTAATTGTTTGAGTGCTTCTAATCCCGGCCGTGGCATTAAATTTTCCAAGTCTGATTCAATTTTCCACATATGGCATTTTCAAGTCCACGCTCTGAGATGTTAAAAGAAAGGAATCTAATCATGACATTAAACGTAAACTAAAAGAGATTGAATGATCAGCAGCTATGTTGCAGACGATTGGGAATATGTTCCACACAGTTTGGATAAAGCTTATATCTTCCCAGTTCCCCTCGTGACCAAGGTTATTCTAAACACTACGATCATCGGTCTGCTGTCTTCTACTACCTATACTAATACTATAAAGAGAGAGAAAAGGGGAGAGAGAGTGTGTGTAAGTGTAGGATAATTTAAAAAACCATTCAACCAATTTTAATAATTCGTCCACCATTGTGAAACCCTGTTCTTTGTGACGGACATGTGCTATAAATTACTTTAATTCATAAATTACTAAAAGACAAAATGATTTAGAAAGCCTTCGTTGAGAATGCCATGGAGTAGAAAATAGTTGTACTCCACAGAGAATGCGTGTAGAAACAAAATCCGATTAGTTGCTGTACTCCGTAGAGAATGCGGAGGGCGATGAATTTTTTCGGGTGTAAAAATCCTTAGCATATCTTCCTTCGGAAGGGAAGTAAAGCCGGTGGTCCCGTGTCGTAGATTTACGGCACGTAAAAGAACCCCAAGCCTGATAGAGCCCTCTGAGCAATATTTCCGGTCTTTCACGCCCAATATAGGATGGGACGCTAGTAGTAAAAGAGCGTCCATAAATAAAACTCAGTTGTCGTTTTATCGTGTACAAAAAGGCCGGTTACATTTTATTCCAAGCAATTATACGTACATAGATGCATGATGCAACACTTGACAGCTTAAAAAGCGATAATCGGTCCTGAATCGTGGCATATTTCTTTAATTGTCATTTAACAAGTACCTATTACAGGTGTGTGTGTGTGTGTGTGTGTGTGTGAGAGAGAGAGAGAGAGAGAGGGGGGGGGAAGAGAGAGCGTCCATAAATTTAATTCAATTTAATTTAATTTATAAGTTCGTTAGCATAATTGAACATGTAAAGAGAGAATATTGCTAACATTAGAAATCAGTGAACTGATATTTTGGATTAACGACTGAGATTATTTTTCTCGATGGCCACAGATCGTGTCTTCTCCAAAAAGGTTAACATTCGCTACGTTTCCATGGGGAATTGAGATCGATTTGGGTGCAATTCCGTATACTAACCGCGTTTCCATATTAAATTCAATACGTACTGAGATCGATTTGGATACACAAAGTTCGAGAATAAAATAATTCAAGCTTTTATATTGGTCAACTTGGATTTAGGTTGCCGATCCTGTTAAACATATGTTAATTTGTTTTTCTGTATATTTTAAATGGGTTTTGAGGTCAGTGAATGTTTTTGAGAAGAATAAATTGCGAATTATGGAAGCAATAAAAGTGGCTTTGCGTGTGTTTTATTACACACGTGATTAACGATTTCCGCTAATAAAAACAAAATGACGAGCGTGCAGCGTGTTACGTATAGCAGAATCTTTGGCGTATTCAAAACGATGTTTCCATGCAACAAATTTCGATCCGATCCTACTTTCTAAGAAGATCGGATCCAAGGTTCAATAAGATCCAGATCCGCGTTTCCATGCAGTACCTACTCAATACGGAAAGTGTACTCAAATCGATTTCAATTCCCCATGGAAACGTAGTAATTGTGGCCTGGGAGTCCGGATTCATGTTCATCAGCGTCACCTCTATTTCATGTATATGCTAAGGGCTTCTGCATTAAGTGAACATGTAGCTTTTATGTTATTAAATAACTACGGGACCAAAGAGAAGGTAAAAAGATTTACAATTTCACCCACTATAATTATCTAAAAAAATTACTCTACCATTCCGACCGATGACTTACAGGCTACACAGCATTTCCACAACTTGGATGACTGTCGGAGGAGGGGGAGAGTTAAAGGAAGTCATTCGTTCGGATGTTTCACATCCTTTTGCGTGAATATCAGACAGACTTTCTTGTGCGTTATTAGCCGGTGCTGTGCGAAATTGAATTATTAGAGGTAAAGGGGAATGTTCACCATACATATCTTATAGATCATTGTACAATAATTTCATAATGAATGTTGGGAGGTAAATATAATTAATTCGTCATTCGAATTTAAAAAATTAACCGTGCAACGTCGGCTAAGCCAGCTAGCCCTCCTTTATCACGGTTATACTCCACTTAGTTCCCCTGATGAAGTGCATTGTATTCTCTTAGAATACACTACAGTGACACTCGTATTTAGTAAGGAAGATTTCAAACACGAAGGGAGCGATTTCGTGTTAGGCGACTCTCGCTATTGAACATACGTAATGTCTTGCAACGTGTACTAGTAAACCGCAAGCGGCCCATTTCAGTCTTAAAATGTACCTACACATTCTAGATAGTGGGATGTACCTGTATTGTTTTTGAAAATTATTTTTGGCAGTTGTATTTAAATGAAATGTAGTAACGTTTTTCATTAATATGTAGGTAAAAATAAACGTGGATTGATACACACTTTCACTGGGTCAGGGCTTCATGACTGGCTTGCACGTTATTCTTATCAAAACCCGCATGACAGTAAAGTAATGCGCGCTATTAACACACATTAGGAACAGCTAGTTTCTATTTGTATTCTGTAGAATAATGTGCAGATATGTCATGTAGAAGCGGTTAGCAAAGGATTGAAAAATTCAAAGATTAAATTCAATTAAAAAACTTACCTTTCCAACCTTTTCTTATATGCGGTATGTGTGGAAGAAAAATTAATTCCATTAATTACCTAATAAGAAGCTAAACTATGAAGCCCGACTTAAAGTACTTATAGCATTGTAAGTCGTCATTGGGGTATGTCATCTTAAAACAATTAGAGATCTCCTTGTGGTTTACCGGGAAAAATGCGAGTCAGCTGGAGAATTTAATGACCTGTCGGCTAGTTGCCATGGTAGCTCGGTTGGTTAGAGGAACCGGACGGAAACCGGTAGATCCGCGGCTTAAATCCCGGCTATGGCATTGAATTTTTCAGTCTGTTTCTACCTTTCGAACCAATAGTGTGGGCGAGTCGAAAACTGCGAACACTAACAGTGACTAATTTTAAAATCATACACTTACATTCGATTGATTGTGCACACTTAAGAGCCAGTTTAGATTCAGATTTTTTCAGCTGCTGTTATTTTAGAAATATGCAGCCCTTTAGAAACAGGACTACCTATCTTATATATCACGTATTCTTTCGCTCTTGGCGTTTACCATTTACTAGCGCGTTGTCATAGAACGTAATTATTCAATTAATGCAACGCAACCATGTGTGGGTAGTTTTATGACTGAGTCCTAAGTGATATCCCTCATAAAAGGTGCTACAATCAAGAAAAACTTCAAGAAGAAAAATCGGGTGTGTTGCATTCACATGACTTTCTCTATTCACTCTTGGATAAACCTTCATTGCAAATTTACGCATTTCATTGTAGGTATAAGAAGAATATAACCGGCTAAAGCGAAAGTCAGATTTTTATCGCTTGAAAAAGGTAATATGTACGTGCTTGAAGGTTCAAACCATAACAAAGAATATCTCGGGAATGGTGAACGCCACACACATTTTATTTGACACGACTTGTGTGATTTAACGAGTTCTACATTTTTTTTAAAGTAAGATTTTGTCTATCTCCTACGGTTTACCAATTGTGTAAAAGTCATTCAGAATAGAGAGGACTATTCGCATAAAATTGAAGATATACATTATATTGGCCGTGCAAATATCTTTAACACGTGGTATTTTAATAAAAATGTTAAGAGGCATTTTTTAGAAAACCAAAATTATCGAAACATTTTCCATATAATGGCAATTTGGGGTGGGGGATTTTTTTTTTAAAAATCTTTGTCGCATTCTTGGAAGACACAACTTAAATACCAAGTTTGGTATTTATCGAACATTTGTTTTAGAACTATACTGTTCACACACACACACACACACACACACACACACACACACACACGCACGTCTTTCCAAAAATGCTTTTTTCTTTTTATTCAGGAGGCCTACAAACATGTATTTCCAGTAAAATCTTGATACCGAATTTTTGGGTGGAGTACATTTTCCCTTACCTTGTAAGTAGGTGTCAGAGAAAGTAAAAATTGAATTATCTATGAATCGTCCAGAGGATTTACTTCTAGAAATCCTGCGGACATTTAATTTTACTGGCCTGAATTGGCTCAAGTACGCTGAAATGCTAAGCGGTGCTTACACAAAACCCGCTGTACGTTGAATGTAATTACACGCGTATGCTCAGAAATATGGGCTAACGCTTTGTTTTCCAGTTCTTAAACTGGCAGCTTGGTCACATTAGTATTTATTGTTTGCCGTGGCCAAAGAGCAAAGACTATCACCATTGTGATTTTTGTGTTTATGTCGGTTTCACCTCGGAGTTGCCAACTCACAGTTCAGCGCCCTCTAAATTATCGTATCTTTGCAAGTTGGATCGTGCACTCTTGAGATTTAGGAACTTTTTGTGAATACATTATAAGTTATGTAAAACTATTATTGAACTTGGATTGTACACCATGTTTTCAAGCTTAATTTACATGAAAACATAGTGTTGTAATTGAGTTTCTTACACTTCGTATAACATCGTTTTCCCGCAAGAATTATGATACTTTACAATCATAGAATTAAAATGGAGTGTATTAATCGTGCAATAAAATTGGTGTTTTACGAATGGTTAATCTGTTTTGTTCGTATTTTAAAAACTTCTGCTTTCACAAAGCATATGCGGAAAAGCTACATAGCGAAATAGCTGTTTTCTTCACTATAATACACATTAAAATAATAATAATAATAATAATAATAATAATAATAATAATAATAATAATAATAATCGGTGGAAAGAGTCTCGCCGAACGATTTTATAGTTTTCGTACCATCTTTTAGGTAACAGCGTAATACACATTACCAGAATAAGAACACGCAACACGCCAACATGATTTCGCCTTTCTGGTCACTAGAAGTTACTTAATATGGGAAGTTATCGTATTTTTGGAGTAGATCAAACATCGTATACAGAACTAAATTATGATCGGAATGTGCAAGCTGGCAACTCTTCTGTGTAAGTGCATCGCTCCAAATCTCGGTTAACCGTAAAACGCTAATGTTACTGTGCAGAAGTAACCTTTGAAATGTGTTTTACCACTCTCATACAGCACTAAGATAACCAGTTGAATGCGTGGTAAGAGATGCACATGTTTTTATTTGCTTGCTAAAATCTGCATTGAAATACTGAATTGTGCCGATTAAGAAAGCTCCCACTACTGCTTGCACAAGATTGACAGTATTGTCCAAATTATCGGTCACGTGCGCTTTAAAATATTTGGTAACACTTAAATACTTTGTTTAGCTGCATCAAGTTGCGAGTATTAGTAGTCCTATTTTAATGAACACTGCGACACTTTGACACCTGCAAGCATGTCCGCCAATGATAATACTGCTTACTAGTAAGCAGGCATTGAATCATATTTGTGATACATGCTACACATATTCCTTAGCACATTGTGTTTCAGTCGTGCCATATCACAAATACTGCTGATGTTTTGCTCCAGCTCGGGTTTGAATTAGGCGCGCCTCTCGTTGAAAATAAACACGGATGCATCATCGTACGGAACGGAAACCCAGAGACAGCAACGGTGGGAGGGTGGGAGATATTCGCGAATATTGTGTGGTGGGCCAGACCTGGCAACACCGCATTCCCAGCCAGCTGGTAGCAGCCAAGGAGGGGGCGGCGTTGCCATATCGCTGTAGACTTGCTCTAGACGACGGAGTGAATGGCACTGCAGGAGTAGTAGCAGAGTGTCTCGCGCGGTGCATGTTGCCGTCATGTGGCATCGACACCATGGTGGTGAAGTGGTCCTCCTCTTGTACCTCGGACATCGGGTAGCGTAGCACCGCAATGTGGAGGTGCGATGGACGGGATGGTGCGGACGCTGTACCTATCCTATTGGCACTTCCAGAAGGTAAAAGTGTTGCTGACCCAGTCGTCGTGTCGTCTGGCCGACAGTCGAGGCCGCCACATTGATTTTATACAGCCACACTCACCGTAGGAATGTTTCCCGTCTCGTGGGAGGGAGGGAGGGCATGGTGGAGAGGGAGGGTGTGCGAAAGAGAGCGCCGCGCTCGCATCCCAACGTTACGTATTTACCGTCGTGAGTGAGTGAAGTTGAATATATAGTAGTAGTTAGTTAAACTGGTGGGGCATGGATCGCAGCCGACATCTTGTGGCCTCGACATGCACCTTAATTTTGTGCCACCGTTATTAACATGGCCGATGCAAGTGGCCAGCGACACGTTACGGTCATCTTTTAGTATTGCCCTAGGTGTGTGCGTGTGTCAACTGTTTTTTTATCGTCTCTCTCTCTTGGCCCCTCTCCCGTTGCACTTCCGTGATGGCGGTAGCCATCGTGTTCCCGACCGCACTGGGTTAGTTGGTTTGGGCCAAGAGAAGATTAGTCATGGAGAATGGGCGACCTACGGATACGGTTGTCGCCTCCCTCCCTATCTCTTTCTCTCTCGCGGTCGGTCTCTCCTCCTCCATTTTGTCGTGATTCTCTGACCGATTAGACGTAAATCCGTGCATGAACATGCTCATGAACCTGGCTAGCCTCTTGGGGAAAACGCCTCTACATATAGAACTGAATGGTTTTTATCGAGTGTTTAATTTTTTGCGACCGCATGTGCCGAGTGATGGGAACCAGATATAGTTTTAACCTTTTGAAATATTTTACCGATAAAGCCACTGTGTGAAGGAATGCTTATGCTTTCTCTGCAATAAAAAATTTCAGCGCAAAAGGAAGAAAAAAACAAAACAAAATATACAGTGGGATGTGGCACAGCCATTCGTAAATCTACATTCTTGAAGTTGTGCATGAAGGAAATTTTATCGCACACAATGTTAATCGCTCCACAGAGTTACCATTATATGGTAAGATTATTTTATTATTGTAGATCGGCAATTTAAAAATTAAAATGTTTTTCTCACGACCTGATTTGCCGACCGTGACCTTCGATCTTTAAACATTTGCACAACGAACATATTTTTGTTGAAAATATTTCGCATGTTTTTAACGCTTTGTGATGTATTTAAATGGTTAAAAACAGCTTATTTCAGAAATCCTAGGACAGTTACAAATTTCGGGTTAATATTTATCTAATGGGTTCACACTCGCAACCGGACACTTCAACGTGATCTTCATTAAAGATGTTCATTATCATCAAGATGGTGGAATCATCTACTTGTGACCCGTAAAGAAATAGTAGCTTTGTTTGGATCAGATGTGTGCGCAAAACTGCAAATCCAATTACTGTGTTTTATTTATATTTACAAGTACGCTCTTACCGCAGTATGGTGCATCTCACAGTAATTCGCAAGTTAGTGCAGCAATCCCAATTCTAAAGAAACGTAGATAGTGCCTTAAAAGTATATTTAAGCTGTAGTAACATTTTTCTGTAAATTGAAGCAAAACAAATCTGTGCTTCTTGAACTATTTTAATCCAATAAATATCTAAAGCAAGTGGCTAGCAAGCTGGCAGTGAAAATGGAATGAAAGTACATGCCCAGTTAAACATGGCTTCCCAGTTCTAAAAGGCGTTTTGATAGACGTTCATTTTTATTAATTACGCGTTTGTATTTGTATAGCCGTATAGTTTATTCCCAGAAAAGTTCCGCGTTAATGCCAGCAGCAATCCTGGAGTTAATTGCATTCTAGGAAAACAATCTGCATAATACTTACCCCAATTTCATTCTCATTTTTTAAGAAAATGGACCATTGTGTATAGTTTTGAGCATAAATGAAGCGTTTAGAATGTTTTATGTTGATTTTTACAACACACTGTTTACTCTTGAGCATGGAGATTTATTTTAACGTTTAAACCTCTGAGGCAGAATAAGCCTTTTTTTTTCTCCACCCCTAAGAGAGAGCAATTAATCAGATAAATGCACAAAACATTGCTTTTGGTATTAACTTACCTATTTGAACAGATCTTTAGTACTTAGATATTCTACGGTAGACACTTTGACACTAGATTATTTAAATGTTTGGGCATGACTTTTCCTTCTGAAGCAAATTTTAATTTTAAAATGAGCAAAACACAAACGAAAGCTGCAAATAAGCATCTTTATAGTGTGCTAATTGTATAAAACCTTATTTTCATGAGGATGAATCTTATATGTTAGATGAATTTATCTGTCACTTGACCCCAGACAAAAACTTCACTGTTTTACCTCCATATAGGGCATGAAACTGTTCTTAAGCTCCCATTTGCAGGATTGCTGCAAGCAATTATGTATGTAGGCTCTGTAGGAGTTTATGGGCAATCACAAATTTTGGACTGAAAAATAATTGAATAAATTTGTATAAGCAGTGCATTCAAACTGTACCATATAAATAAGTACAATGTACTGAGAACAGGGCATGTTTTTGTGCTTCTAAGTATTCTTGTTTGTACTCTGGATCCTATTTGTGATACTCGGGAATGGGGAATATGCCATATAGCACAACACAATTATCATTCAATGCATTTATACATCAAAATATGATCCAAAGCTAACTTGCATGCCCCTCAATCTCGTCACCATATGTTCAACTGCAGGATCAGGAAAGGTGCATGTAGTCATAAAGCATCAAAATAGCACCAAACGCACAACTCAAAACTTGTAACTTATACACGTCGTGCACATCATGATTTATGTACCTATACTATGATTCTAAGTATTAGTCAGCTGAATGAGTGCCTCTGGTGGGAGAGGGGATCACCCCCCTCCCAAATTTTGTGGCATGTTTCTGTGTATTTATTATATTAGGTTTTGCCCCTATGATCAAAAGAATGATTCTAAAGAAATTTGGACTGGTCAATGTAAAGAAATAGGTACATGCAGAGAAGGCAATGTATTGTCTTTTTATGTACATTTGTATAGATTCTTAATTTAATTATATTTATTAGTATATATTATTTCACTTTTTAATACCAATAGTTTTGTAAGCGACATGGCATGAGTATATTCTCATTTATCAAATCAGTATTTAGTTTAACTTATACACATAATGACAATGCAATTGCAGACATTCTTTCACTTACTTACATATAATAATTTGTAGCTATTAAGCTTTGTCTGTTTGGCAGCCCCTACTTTTGGGAAAGGTGAAAGTTTTCTTTCTGAATAAACTATTACTGCCCCCTCCCCAATTTTAACATGCCAGGGATGTTCATGATCGGCTGAAAAAAAAAAATTATATGTTACATTCACATCACTTTCTCTGTCTGCTATCCTTTAATTTGTATATCAATTTTACAGATTATTCTTACAAAAACTTATTTTTCTATGTCCTTCATGTTAATCAAGATAAGCATCCACAGAAATACTTTCATTACACATTTCATTGTAGGTACAAGAGAGATTGAGGAGGGTAAAGCAATAGTGAAATCTTTAAAAAGCTGGTTGCTACATATGTAATTAAAGTTCTACACTTTTGCATGACATTGTGAAACAAATGAGGGGTGGTTTAGGACTTCAGAAAATGTAAATTGAAACCAATAGCAGCAAATGTCACAGAAATGATTAATGCCGTAAAGAAGTTTAATAAAGTGTGTTTTAAGATCTACATTTTTCCTTGTAGGAAGTTTTTGTATATGGTTTACCAGTTGTACAAAATTCAGAACAAAGAGGTCTTCACAAGCTATTTACAGAGAATTCAAGATACACCTTTTATTAGTCATGGAAATTTCTTTGGATGGATGGTTATATGGTATTTTAATCAAAATTGATTTTTGTTGAAAATAATTTTTGAAATCTTTGTCATATTCTTGGAAGATTTTGAGTTTGGTATTTTTCAATATTTTGTTCTTGAGTTATGCTATAGACAGATAGACGTGTGTGAGTGTGTGTACAAACCTTTTTCTAAAACTGCTTAAGATATGTTATTTCCAGTTAAATCTCAGTGTTGAATTTTAAGTGAATTACACCTACCCTTCATGCTAATGGTGCTTCCATATTCTTTATTTATATTTACGTACAAAGTATATAATACGGTTCATATAAATTCCACTATACATTAATAGTAAGTGTAGTAATTTTATTTTTATAATAGCAACTGCCTTTATAGATTATGTTTTACTTTGAGGACAAACATCATTTTGAGGTGCCACAGTAGAGAAAGTGAAAGCTATTTGTTCATTCCCAATTAATTAGAGCAGTATTTAATTCTGAGATAGATTGCAAAGTCTTGTTTTTGCTTCATCAAAGAGTTGGCTATTTTGCACAGTTGTGTTTTGATACAAATTGCAGTTGTTGCTCTAAGGTTTGTTCCGGAAAACAGGTTCTATTCATATAATAGTTCATGTATTGTCCAGTAACATAATTCCCTTATTGCTCAAAAGTCAATGGATTATCAGAAACTGTTCAAACATACCTGTAGTGCAAATTGGAAAATGTGTTCACCAGTATTTTGTGCTGTTTTCTTAAAGGATGTTCAGGACACCACTCCATTATGTGGTTTGGATGCAAAAAATCTCAGGGGTTGCATTCAGAAGACTTTCTCTAATTACTAATCTTTATTTTGATATAGTTTTTAAAAACTATTCGTACAGAAGCCTATTTTTCTATCTACTTCTTGTTAATCAAGATAAACCTTGGCAGAAATAGTTCCATTACACATTTCATTGAAGCTATGAAGGGAATAGAGAAAATGGAATCAATAGTTAAAATGTTTCAAAGCTGGCTCACTGTATGCTGGCCTAGAAATTCCATACGCTTTCCTGACATACCAAGAAACACCTGAACAGCAACAGTACTTCAAATAAATGATAAGAGAGTGCTAAAAATTCAAACCAATAATAACAGTTGTCTCCAGACTGATTGAAGC
Organism: Deroplatys truncata; assembly: GCA_030765065.1. NCBI lineage: Eukaryota > Metazoa > Arthropoda > Insecta > Mantodea > Mantidae > Deroplatys > Deroplatys truncata. The sequence goes on from CM060978.1 coordinate 199,283,030, forward strand.
CACAGAGAAAATTGTTTGAAATAAATTGTGTGTTTTAAAGAGATCTACATATTTTGTGTTGTAGGTTTTTGTCTATCTCATATGGTTTACCAGATTAACAAAATTATACAAAATTCCTTCCAAATCAAGAGGGCTTTATAGGGCTATTCCCAGAAAATTCAAGATATGTTTTATTTGTCATGTAAATATTTTAAACATATGGTATTTAACCAAAATCATTCCAATCATTTTTGAGAAAATCCAAAATTTCAATGGAATCTTCCATGAAAAGGGTGGTTGGAGGTGGAGGGGTTTTCTTAAAATCTTCATGTTGCATTTTTGGAAGATATTGAACCTAAATATTAAGTTAGGTATTTATTGGACATTTCATTTTTTAGTTATGCTGTTCACACACACACACACGCACAATATGGGCCTTTTCTAAAAATGTTTTTAATGGTTTCAGGGGCTCTCAAAACGTATTTCTGGTGAAATTGAGATATCTTTTTTGGTGCTCTACCTACTATGTCTGTGGTAGAGAAAGTGAAAATCCATTTTGCTTCTTGTCAGCTTCATTCATTGTTATCACTAAAACACATGCTGAAGTTTGATGCTACAAATTATTGTGTTATTTTGGGCACATGCTGGTAGTCATGTTAATGACAATTTTTGCAGCACTAATTTAATATCATTATAGACTTTGAAATCTGTATGGTTCAGATTCTCCATAAAGGAATAAAGGCATTTGATTTTCATTAGGCACATCTATTTGATTAGTGATTCGAGCACCAACAAAGTTTAGCTATGTATGTTAAAATACTAAATACAATATAATATATAGAGAGAGAGTGTAAAAGTTTTGTTAAATAATCAAAAGAACTGTCATTAGAGCATTACTATTGCTTCCATTCATTAATGTGCAGTATTTTTAGAATTCTGCAGTGTGGTATATTGTAGTTGTAATACCATCATGCTAGCAAGTCATTTGAGTGGAAGTGTAATTTAAATGAGTCCAAAGGAAATCTTTATGCATCCACATTTTCAATTTTCCTGATTTCTTTGCAAATACTGTTGTGGTACTTTATGCAAAGAAAGTATTTCACAGCTTTAATTTTATGCTTAAGCATTAATAATCTCCGCTAGTAAAGACCATGTACCGGTAAATGAATGAAGAGGGTTTTAAAAACCATTTAGACATATCAGGCTGTCTTTATTGGGGTGCATTGAGCAAAATATTTAGCTTCATCTTCAGTCATAATGAATATGAAGTTTACAGATGCTCAGTTTGTGATGTACATCTTCGTTTATCTCAAAGCTGATCATGCAATTAAAATGCTTGCAGTTATTCACAAAAACTAAATATACCCTAAATCTACCATTCCTTATGTTTTTGACTCGAGATCCCTTTTCAGAATGAATTTCCATGTGGCACAGCCCCGTAGACCTACCTTGCATCTTGCAAGCTAATAGTATTAAAGATTAGTGTGATTTTAGAAAAGGCACAGAATTCAATTGCAAATCTCTGTTCAGAATGTGATTTCTAATTTTCATACTTGATTGTACTTTTGTTTCTTGCTTAATGCCATCAACTTTCATTTATTTTATGCACTGGAGGGGTGGTGGAGCCCCTGGGAAGTGCCCAAGGATCCCTTAGGGCACTACGGATCACTGGTTGGGGAACCTCAGCCCTAAACTAATGCAGTAAAAACTGAGTCGATTAACGACACATAATAGCACTCAGTTTTTAAATTTCCCAGGACTTGTTTCAGGAAACTTAAAAAGAGGTTGTTTTGTGTCATTATTCAACTCAGTTTTTACTCTTAATGGATTTCAACAATACTGTCGTCAACTTCCAGTATTTGAAGATAATGTAGTGTTTCTCCATATAGAGATTGCATGTCTCTATGAGGTATTAAGGCAAAGTTTGTACAAGCTACACTCAGTTTATAAGTGAATCCAGAGCTGACGTCCTCATTCATGACTAGTTCACATCACACCACATCTTTTGAAGTATGCCCTTGAAGTGCAAACTAAATTTTTGTATTCATCTATAGACTGCAATTTTTTGTTGAATCAACAATCCTAATATAATAGCATGTGAAATGTTTAAATTTGTAGGCCCGAGCTTGTAGAATAACTGAGGTAGTAGATGTAAACCTTTTTTTGTTTGCTTTATATTACTGCCTTTAGCATCTAGATCATATCAAGTGCTTCACAATTTCTGGTATTTAACCCATTTCCATCAGGTTTGTAAACATTGGGTTTATCCTTGAAATGCACGCACATTCATGCAACCAAGGCTTAAAATTTTAAGCAATTCAAAAGAAATAATAATTCATTCATGCTACCCAATCATACTCAAGACTCTTTGGAGCATAGGGAATAATCTCCCTCTTACTGAGAAGCAAACTTTGTTTGGGACTTGGCAAATAGAAGTCAGTACTCTGTTCACTGGATCACAAAGACTTAACTTAAAGCGATTCATAAAAAAAAAAGGTCAGATCTTTAAAAGCAAGCTCCTATATATTAGCCTTGAAATTCCATGCTCTTTGACATCAGGAAAAACAACCAGATAGTGACAGCACTTTAAAAAAAATGACACAGTATTCAAAAATAACAGATTAATAATAACAACAGATATCTCAGAAATTGCTAATGCCATAAAAAGTTATTTGAAACAAATTGTGTGTTTTAAAGAGATCTTTTTCTTCTTCTTCTTTTTCTATCCTATCTCTTAAGGTTTACCAGTTATGGAAAACACATGAAGAGGACTTCTCAGGTTATTTCCAGAAAATTCAAGATACACTATGTATTTGTATGTAAATAATTTAATGGTATTTTAATCGAAACCATTACAGCCATTTTCAAAGAAAATAAAAATTTTGAAAAATGTGTCATTCAAAGGGTAGTTCGGGATTTGAGGATTTGTATCTTTGGAAGATACTGAATTTAAATACCAAGTTTGTATTTATGCAACATTTCATTAGCTATACTATTCATACACACTAATTGACATTTTCCTAAAAATGCTTCTTTTCTTATTCTGGGGCCCTCAAAGCTTATTTTCGATGAAATCTGAACATTCAATTTTTTGGTTGGAATGCAATACTTCTACCTACTAGATATGTGGTAGAGAAAGTAAAGCAATTTTAAGGAACAGTTGTTTTGTACACCATTCACTTTCAACTGGAGGATTCTTGAATACCTCACATTTGTAAGATTCGTGTCAAACTAATATCCAAGCATGATGGCTTGCGTTCTCAAATCTTAGTAGCAAATATTGTAAATGTACAAACAGTTGAATCTTAAGAGTTTAACTCTTTTTCTGAAGTACACCATCCCCAGGGAAATCCAGATATGTACTCATGTGTTTGTACATACAATTGTAAGGCATATCCATGGATTGTAGTTTACCACTTGTATCACTTGTGTGCCCTTAAAACAATTTAACTGTGGTAATATATATATTAGGTTTGTTTTGAATGTACTACAAAAAGTTTGCTTTATTAACTTCAGGTATGCCACAAGCTGGAGTAGCAAATTCTGCTTTAACAAGGCATTTAAACATTTTAATTGACATAAAGATTTGTTTATTCTGTTCTGACACAACTGGCACATTGCATCTCAAAAACTGAGTGGTAATATGTTGTTTAACTAGTCCGATGATAAGTTGTTACAAACCTGAAGTAACTGAAGAAAGAAACGCAAAGAAATGGCTAAACTCGTACATAATTTAATAAGGCATGTAACTTTCAGCTTTGCAGTTGTGATGTCCATCCCTCTATAGCAGCCTCATGAAGCTCATATTATCTAAATTGGACACCACTCACCTTAAAGACCTGGGGGGATATTATTTTAAGGCAATTCATTCTGTTGTGCTTCAAAGAGCAGAAATTACTTCCAACATGCCTTAAAGCTTATGGTTCAAATGGGTGCAGTCTGGGTGACATCCATTCTTCGTGCCTTAAGCAACACAATTCAGTGTCACCATGAAATGCAACTTCAGAGAAAGATAATGGATGACATGAATACTACTGCAGAAAGATGCTTCTATCAACTGAATGTTACCATATCCTTCTAACCTGGAGATATAACCAATAAACATGGGGGTGTCAAGAGTAGCATAACTTCTGCCCCAACTTAAGTATATTTTATAATACTTCTTAAATATTTTGTTGCATCAAAAGGATTAGGACAATGCATTATTTTAAACTTATGCAAAATCTTAAATATAAATATGTTTATGGGAACTTAACATTAGCACATTATATCCCTGATATAAACCTTTCACCAATGATTAGATTCTTGTTGCAAGGTTGTGAATCTATTATGAGAAAATTAACTGATTAGTATAAATTATATCTAGAAATACATTTTATGAAGCGTAAACACTAGTCCACTAAAGGAGACAATCAGTAAATGAGAAGTGGTGGACTTCAAATACTTAAATGTGATTATACTAAATAAGGCTGAAAATCCTAACAAGAAAGATGATGTAATAATCAATCTTAAAAGTTGTGAAGAGTTTTAATGGATTTGATACTTGCGAAGGAAACCATAGAAACTTGTAAATGTTCCAAGTTCCGGAGGAAGATAAAGTAGGATATTTACAAACATGCATATATCAGGAAATGTAAGGAATTAGATTAGAACGATATTGATACATGCTCATCCTGAGAAACGTTGAATGATCGAAGACCTAAAACCTATTAAACTATAACTAGTATCAAAGAAAGAAGAGGTAAATCGAAACAGGCAATGAAACAGGCAAAGGAGAACTGCAGGAAGCAGGGTGGACATAAAACTTATCCAAACAAGATGCGAGACACTGATACCTGTATAACACAATTCTTGTACATTTTTCCAAAATCCTATTTTAAATTTTCTTATAGCAAAATTGGTAAAGCCATTTTTCTTAGACATTCTGAATAAAGAAATTTAAATACTAGTAAAATGTGGGTAAGATAAAATAGCATTAAAGTAAGATAGATTTTCCAAGTTGTAGAAAGTGAAATTCTATTTAATAAAACAGAATCAAGTTGATGCTACTTTTCTGAACCATTCCATTTCCTTTTTGGCTTTGCATTCACTGTTCTACTCTCTCGGAATTCATGATTCATCATTTCAGAATCTCCTTTTTTCCCTGTAGTTTATTATAGCTATGTGCAGACTGGTGTTATGTTTCAATTATTTGCTGAAAAGCTCCTTCACTCAGTTGTTTGTCCTGTTTTGTGAACTCATAATGGTAGCACAGGGTGTTTGACTTATGGCAGAGGTAGCATATACCTTCTTTCTTGTACTTTCTTTTGTGTGTGGGTGTGCGTGCGTGTGTGCCAAAGTTAGTGTTTTAAGTTCAGCATCTTGCAAGGATGCAACCTGAAGACTTTTGAGGAAATCCCCCACCTCAGGGTACTCTTTACATGGAAATTTTTTATGTTTGATTTTCTCAAAATGGCTCTTAATGATTTTGATACAATACCAGATCTCTGAGATATTTGGATGACAAATGAGATGTATTACTCAGGACGTATATCTTTAGTGTTGTTTACCTGCGAACAATGCAGCATTTATGCTGTTTTGTATAGCTACTGAAGTGACTTGAATGTGAAAACGATAACTGTTACCAAACAGAGTATATGTTAAATTTTCTAGGAATGGTTAACACTCTTAATTTCTATAACTGATAAACTATAAGAGATAGATAAAAGCTTACTACATATAAAATGTAGGCCTCATTAAAACATGCAAATTATGTGAAATTTTTATATGGAATTAACAATTTCCTAGATATTTGTTCTTATCAGTATGAAATTTCAAATACTTTATTAATTTTTGAAGTGCCATTCAATTGTTTCTAGTGGTCATGCAAAATGAGGTATTTCGAAGTCAGCACTTAGTGGCCACTTTTTACTTTCTCTACCACGTATAGTAAGTAGGGGAAGTATTGTATTCCACCCAAAAATTCGATACCAAGATTTCACCGGAAATACATGTTTTGAGACTCCCTGAATCCAAAAAAAGCATTTTTGGAAACATGTCCATCCGTGTGTCTGTGAACAGCACAACTCAGAAACGAACAGTCGGATAAACACCAAACTTGGTATTTAGGTTCAGTATCTTCCAGAGATGCAACATGGAGGTTTTCAAGAAAATACCCCCACCCCAGACTACCCTTTACATGGAACATTTTTCGAAAATTTTAATTTTCTCAAAAATGGCTCTAACGATTTTGATTAGAATATCATATGTTTAAGATATTCTCATGAGAAATGAAATGTATATCTTGAATTTTCTGGGAATGTCTCCAAAAGTATTCTTCATTGTGAACTACTTTTGCATAACTGGTAAACCATAAGAGATAGACCAACTTTTACTACACGAAAAATGTAGATTGCGTTAAATACACAATTTATGTCATATACATTTCTTTTGTTGAGTGAACCGTTTTCGAGATATTGTTTGTTATTCCCTTAAATTTTCCGATACTTATACTTTTTCTCAAATTCGTTATTCATTTTTTTTATGTCCTGGACATGCAAAGAGAATGGAATGCGCCACTTAGCAACCAGCGTTAAAATATTTGACTATCGCTTAAAAGCTACCATATTCCCCTTGCATCTACAAGAAAATTAGCAATAAGATTGACATCTCGATATCTCGATTAACATGAAGCATATGGAGAATAAGCGTTTGTAAAAATAGTTTGTACAAGGGTAGAGAAAGTCATGTGAGTGTAACGCATCAGATTTTTAAAGATGTGACTCACTCCAGGCTCTTGTATCCCTAATGAAATGTGTAAATAAACATTCCTGCAGTGTTTAACAATTAGCATTAAGTAGATAGATACATAAGCTTTGGTAAGAATAGTTTCAAAGAGTGATTAGGGAAAGTCGTGTAAATGTACATCATATTTTTCTTGTTCCTTTTTAATTAAAGTTGTATGTGCAAATTTAGGATTAAATGATGATACTTTTAAAGTATAATGAATTAAAAGTGCTTAAGGAATATAATATTTAACCTGGTAGTGAAGCTTTAAAGCACATTGCTCATTTTACTGCATATTGATTAAAAGGCAAACAATATTAACAAAGCAAATTAGATTTTAAGTGGATAAACATTTAAATAGGAAAAACAAACTGTAGGATAAATACTCCTTTGGGGAAGAAGCCCATAGCTGTAAATTTCTTCTTTATGCAATTAACAAAGAATGTAAAATACTCAAATGTGACACAATGTGAATCAAGGATTGCTCTGTTGTTTGCACTTTGTTATTACTAAGTATTATACTGTAATAATACGGAAACTGACTACTAAGATGTGAAGTTTCAAGGATCTTTTAAAACATTGGTTTACTTGTAGTACTTAATCAATATTCATTTTTTTTTGGTGGGGCTGAAGAAGATTGAGTTATGTATTTGGATATGATTACTTTAGTGCTGCCAAACTGTTTTCAGTTTAGAAACAAGCAAATTTCAACATCACATGGAACATAAAAGTATCATAATGAGAGGAAAAATGACAACTGAATCTAAACTAGTTGTGGCGTATAGGAATTCAAAAGAACACATTTGGTTCCACCAACTTCTAGAATCTTTTGTGCCTAGTGATATATTTCCTGTTGAGTAAATATGCTGTATAAATGAAATGGATTTTTTACATACAACTTCATTATCTGTTTTATTTCATACAGAACATGTTTCAAAGAGTATTATAGCTAATGAATGTGATGTCCTAATAAACACTTAAGGGTTTAATTTAACCCACAGATGCAGTATTAAACGAGTATGAATATTTTACTATCCAATGCTATGCACTAAAATGATAAGATATGAATAGTAAACCCATGTTTGAATGATAAACAGCAAGCACACCTTTGATTGCAATTATGTGATTCATCAGGTTTAAAAAAAGCACGACCTTTAAAATTCTTTGCCAAAGGAATTTGTGCCTGTATTCTGAAGAATTGGAACAAGTCCAAAGGAGGTCATGTGATTTGATTTCATGATATTTTGAGCCAACACAGGATAGAGTTTTAAAGAACAAATTGTATTCAGTATTTCATATACCATTTTTGTGCATCATAGTACCAGGAAACAAAAATGTTTCAAGTTCAAATCACTTAGTTCACCTTATCCTTTCCATTTTCTTCTCCTCCCCCCTCCCTCCTCTGGTGCTTTATTTTCCAAAATACCAAAAACTAGATACTTTCGTTTCCACTGCCAGTACAGAAAGTTTAAAAATCATTTAATTGCTTTGTTATTGAAACAAAGTTAATTCCTGCTGCTTTTTGCTTAGCATATAATAATAACAGATCATATTCCACTATATCTCATTTATAAAATGACTACTTGCAAAACTTACATATCACTGAAAAGTATGCCCTAGTATTTTACCTGAAGTCCAATTGTTTAAGCATTACAGCAACTGAAAATAAAAGAAAGGTGTCAGCATTCTGAACAGTATAGTGAATGTAGCATTTGTGGATTAGTTCTACTAAATGTGCGTGGACTTGATAATCCCTTCAAGTTTGAGATGGTTGATAATCCAGGGCTGCTAGTAGACGTTTATGTGTGGGTGCAGTATTGATTACAAGTTACTGCTATCTGCATTAAGGTATCACAGTCTGTAACTCAGGTGTAGCAGAGGTTTCAGAATCATCATAACTCGGGAGAAAATATGAGAAAACAATACTGTAATTCATTTTTATTTCATTTGCCTCGTAAGCATATATCCATTGATTTAATAGTTACAGATTTAAGTGCTCACTAAAAGCTCTTAAACATAGCTTTAGTATGCAATATTTTAAACCTTAATAAATGTTTTCCTTTTTAAAGTAATAATGAATATTTCATTATCATCTCTGATCTGTCTACCCCTATACAGATTTTTCAAACATGCTAAATCATAACAATATCCACTGAAAGACTACTTTTCTTGACAGTATAATACAAAATATCCAAGGTTCTTGTTAGAATGTGAAAAAACAATGAATATGAAGAAAAAATTACAAAGAAACAGTTGGTCTAGATTACCAAATGAAATTATAGGTAAAAGGTTGTTAAAGAGTTAAATCCAAGGAAAGTTTATTTGAAATAGGAAAATATTTAGGTGTAGTGAGAAATAAATGGTTGAAAAAAATTAGAAATAGGGAATAGAAAGAAAATGTAGATTGTTGAATCATAAATTAAATAGGACCCATCGACTCAACAACCATGGTGTTGGATGTTTGCAGGCCCTTAGTAATGCAGCAACTTAGTGAAAATGATATGTAAAGGGTAATGTGTAGAGATAAACTTATGTATTATAGAACTTATATGAGAATTAATTTATGTAACTAACGGAGTGAAATAAAATATCTATCTATAAAAGATGTCATTATTAACATAAATATAAATTAGGAAAATGCTTACTCTTATTATTTTTCATGAAATAACTCCCAATGTATCAATCACTATGTAAACTATGTGTTACATTTTCCAGACTGAAAACATTATGGAAAACAAATTTTACACTGAGTAACTATTTCCTTTACTACAGGTTTACCAGCTTTTACCAAAACGAAATTTAATGTGGGAATATTTCAGATTATCAGCAATATTTTACAATAATTTACAAATTGCAAAGCAATATTTGTTATATGCTATGTCACACTTGAGTACTTAATATCTTTTAAATCGTTGCTTGAAGAATAAATGTTGATAGAAACTTTCTTTTAGTTGGAGCCTTCTAAACCCATTAAACCTTCTTCTTTTTTTTTCTTTTTTTTTCAAATTACACTATATAATGAACTATACGTGCAGCTACAGTTTCAACATTGATTTCAGTATTTAATAAAAAATGTAACATGCATAATGTGGAACAGTATATAATTCATTATTGAGAAAGTGCCAGTTCCTTATACATATTATGCAAAATTTCAAAGATGCCTGTAACTTGATTGTAAACATGTTTTGTAAGCAAGTCTTTAAGTTGTTGCATAAATTATATTGAGTAATTTTTGTGCTTTTAAGCTTTCTTGTAGTTTACACATTTGAAGTGTAAAATTAACACAAATTTAAATTGTTATTGCAACACTGAACATAAGCAGTCAGCAGCTGAAAATAGATAACTGTAAAATACATTGTGTGTGTTATTCACTGAAATGTGAAGAAAAGGATATTTCTTATTTAAAATTCTAAGTAGATTTCATACAGGAGTTATTCTTCCAAAACGTGGAGCAGAACTATTCAATCTTTAAAGTCTATATGTGCCTTCATAAGATTATGCAGCTTAAATTCTGCCTTTGTATTTAAAACACGTATTAGGAACATATTAATGTTGAGTGGCGATGACTGTCCTCGAACAAAATATGCAAGTAGATAGACACTTAAAGCGAAATAAGATTTATGTTTGCTTGCAAGATAAACAAATTACTGATGTCAGATGAATTTTTAAGTTTAGAACATCAATGATATGAAAAATGCACACCCTAAGACACACACACGCGCGCACACACAAATTTTCAGTAGCCATAAAGTAAGCCCAATTCAGTAAATATTAAAAGTTTTGCTGACTTTGTATTCACAGTGTGCAGTGTGACCCTATGTTCACTTTCAAGATATATGAATAACATACTGTTCTGGTCATGTGGTCTGATGGCTGAGGGGTCAAGCACATTTGTCTGGTAATTAAAAGTATCTGTGTGTTTTTCATGCAATAAATGTTTTTCAAATAAAACAGGTGATCAATGTAGGATAATACTATGTTTTTAATGGATAGGAAACATTTTAATTATAAAGCATTCTGTAAATTAATTACCTTTATTTTCAAAATAAATGCTCCGACGTAATGAAGTGGAGGGTTTTTACATCTGATATTGTTAATTTATATATTAACATAATAGATGTATGTATACATACCCAAAAATTTCATACTGAGATTTCACTGGAAATACATTTTTTGAGGTCTCTGAATTAAAAAAAAGAAAGCATTTTTACTTTCTCTACTACGTATAGTAAGAAGGGGAAGTATTGTATTCCACCCAAACATTCGATACCGAGATTTCACCGGAAATATATGTTTTGAGACCCCTGAATAAAAAAAAAAGCATTTTTGGAAACGTGTGGGTGTGGGTGCGGGTGCACGTGCGTGCGTGCGTGCGTGCGTGCGTGAACAGCATAACTCAGCAACAAACAGTCGGATAAACACCAAACTTGATATTTAGGTTCAGCATCTTACAGAGATGCGACACGAAGGTTTTCAAGAAAATCCCCCCCACCCCAGATTACCCTTTACATGGAACATTTTTCGAAAATTTTAATTTTCTCAAAAGTGGCTCTAACAATTTTGATTAAAACATCATATGTTTAAGATATTTTCATGACAAATAAAACGTATATCTTGAATTTTCTGGGAATGTCTCCAAAAGTACTCTGCATTGTGAACGACTTTTGCTTAACTGGTAAACCATAAGAGATAGACAAAATTTTACTATACAAAAAATGTAGATCGCGTTAAAATACATAATTTATGTCGTATACATTTTTTGTTGTTGAGTGAACCATTTTCAAGATATTGCTAGTTATTCCCTTAAATTTTTCAGTACTTATTTTCTCAAATAGGAATTCGTTATTCATTTTTTTGTCTTGGATATGCAAAGAGTATTAATCTGTGGCAAAGGGAATGGTGCTGCACCTAGCAACCAGCTATTAAGAGATATGTATGTGCTTAAAGGCTACTGTATTTCTATATTGCCCTTGCAAATATATATTCCCCTTACATCTACAAGAAAATTAGCAATAAGATAGAGTCTGCAAACATTTATCTCGATTAATATGAAGTAGATGGAGAATAAGCGTTTGTAAAAATAGTTTGTACAAGAGTAGAGAAAGTCATGTGAGTGTAACACATCAGATTTTTAGAAAAAGATCCATGATGTGTGTGTCTGTAAACAGCATAACTCAAAAATGAAGAGTCAGATAAATACCAAACTTGGTATTTTAAATTCATTATCTTCCAAGGATGTAAAGCTTTTCAAGAAAATTCCCCCATCCCAACAACCTTTTACAGGGAACATTTTTCGAAAATTTTGATTTCCTAAAAAATGGCTCAATGATTTTAATTAAAATACTGTATATTATAGATATTTACATGACAAATAAAATGTATATCTTGAATTTTTTGGGAAGAGCCTGTGAAGTCCCTCTCATTCGGAAGGAATTTTGTATAATCTTGTATAACTGGTAAACATTAAGTGATAGACAAAAATGTACTAGACAAAAAAGTGTAGAACTCATTAAAACAGACAATTTATTTCTTTTTTTGTTTTGTTTTTTTGTAAGTCATTTCTGAGATATCTATTATTAATGGTTAGAATTGTTCATTACTAGGTCATTCTCTTAAAGTCCTGTCAACATTCAGTTGTTTCTCGCAATTGCATGGAAATAGAAGGGAATTTTAAGGCCAGCGTGTAGCGTCCTGTTCTTCAACATTTAACTATCGCTATTCTCTTTATATCTGTAATGAAATATGTAATATAGCTATTTCTGCAAAGGTTTATTTGGATTAAAACGTAGTAGATAGAAAAATAAGCTTTAGTAAGAATAGTTTGTATACCTACTAATAAACATTAGAGGGTAGATAAGGTCATGTGAATGTATTACGTTAGATTCTTTATTTAAGAATATTAATTTCATATTTATTTTGGACCAAGAAGGCTGCAGTTATTTAAAGTGTAATACGAGAATGTATAAACACTGGATTTATCAGGGGGGTCACCACATGTATGGGTGGGATTTGAACCACACTAGTTCTCATTGCTACTACATACTTGCTTATAACTCAAGCTATTAATGCACATTTGACATTTAGAACTTATTATGGCTGAAGATAAAATTATGACAAAACCTTGCGAGCAGGTATGTCAGTATGAATCCTCTGCAGAGACAAGTGGAACTTAGGCAAATTTATGCTTTAAGAAGCTGCTCCTTTTTTTGTATGAGGATATGCATGTAAGAAGTAAATATGTACATACGTTTAACCCCCCTCCCCCCAAAAATCTTTTTGAAGTCATGGCCTCTTATTCTAAATTTATATAATGTGCAGGCTGAAATATTGTTCACTCCTCTGCTATTAGTTTAAAAAATACTTTTTTATCTGAATGAATTGTGTTTTTTTGTCACTTCTGTTTTCTGTAATGGTATTTTTAATACTGACAATCATATAATGTCGATGCATCAGGTTTGAAATTTTACTGAAAATCATTTTAATTTTACAATTGCAGATGTCAACTGGGTCTCAAATTCAAATGGCACCACAAGCTACTGTCAATTCAGGCCAACCAGCTCATAGTCAGGACTCTAACATGAGTACAGGTATGTATATAGTATCAATAGCCTATGTTCAATTTATTTCTGTTTTAGAATTTGGTAAACATAAATTTCTTTTCCCATGATTCTTATAAAAAACTGATCAGAAAATTTTCTAAGATGAAGTAAAACAAATTATTATTAAGATACCCTTTGATACCAATTAAGTTGAAAATAGAGTTTGAATCAGAGCTGCATAGTGCTACTTTACAAAAAGAGCAAAGTTCTAAAAATTAACTCTACTGCGAAGTAGTCACAGAGATTACTGTGTATAAGATTCATGGATTTACAGTACATGTCAAATTTTAAGAGTTTTGAGGAACAGCCAGTAAGATTCCAAGGTGAACTCAACATTGTCAGACTTATGTTCCACATCACAGATGATACTAGAATTGCACAACATACAGTAACAACTGACTTAAGTATACAAGTAAATAGTATGCATACAATTGTAAAACAACATACAATTATCTATTCTGTGATGGAAAATGAATGTTTTTAATGGATGTTGAAAATAGCAGAATTACTAAAGAGCTTAAATACAACCTGTAAAGCAAGGTGATAGATAGTTAACTAGTGATTCTATATGTTACATTGAACAAAATATTGAAGTAATTTGTTTTTTCTTTCTTTGCTAGATTTACCATAAAACATTGTGTGAGGCATTTATGATAGCATTACTTTATGATGTTTTAAAATAGTATGTTAACAAGAGGCTCAATGTTTAATTTCTCCTCTTCAAAATACTCTCTATATCCTGTCCTTTAATTGGAATACCGCTACAAATACATTTTTACTTGGTTCTGTAAATTGATTTTCCTTTGGCTGTGCAGTCGTTTTGTCACTATTCTTAGATATGATTAAAAATCCATTAAAAGAGTTAATAAGTTTTGCAAATGCGTGCAACACACATGCATGGATACAGAAATTCAAATCTACAGAGCCTACAAGGCAATTACCAGAAAATGGAATGGTCCAAATGCACTTCTTATAACACAAGAAATTTCTAAACTGTTGCAAGAACACAGCAGGATAGCAGGAGCTACAGAAAAGTATCGTTTGTTTATACTGCAGCAATAGCAGGTATATAATAAGGTGTGAAGTCTGTTTTACTGTAACCAATGCAGGCCAGACACTTCATGCGTTACTGTATCAGCAACACAACGGTGGCATATACAGTGTCTATTGAAACATCGTATTCTAATTGGTTCATCTATACATTCTATAATGGCCACTAGGATGCTTCAGTCTCCTCCCAGTATTTTAAAGCTCTATTCCACATGTTTAGCAAATGCCAGTCACTTTCTTAATGTGTGCATACTATAGGTCAGAGCATAGTGTAAAAATTTAAATTATGAATCCTTCCACTTTTTCGTAATATTTAGAAATTATCTTGCAGAATTGAGATGCAACTAGAATTTATCAATTAAAATTACTTACCAGAAAGTCCTCCAGATGATGCCTTCAAGTTAACTTAACTGGGGATGGGACCTCAATACCTTGATCTCTCTGGTATTGAAGTAGTCTAATACTTTGAAATAAACCTTCAATACTTTTTTGATACTTTTCAATTTTTAGGTTTTGCATTATTGAAAGTTGCATTTAACTTTATGCTAGATAAGGAATGAAAGGGGTCGAGACTTCATGCTATTGCCTCGCAAGTGTTCCCAAAGAGTTGTTGGACTATAGTTCCTGATAGACCTTGACTGTGATGAATGCAACATTCCATAGACCCTTGTGTCTAAGTGAAAATAATGTGGGAAGGAGTAGGGGTATTCATGTAACAAACAGAGTTAGCTTGATTTAGCTTCATTCACACGTTTCTGCAATAGCCTGGCTTGGTGACTAACTCTCAGCCATTACATTTACATACTCCGGTGACCAAGATTTGTGAATCCAGCAGAAACAAATCAAAACTTAAAACGTGAGATATTATAATGCATGAAAATATTTGTTCTTTCAAGAATGTTCGTGTTCTTAAGCAAACATCTATATGTCTTTGATTATTATATAATCATATGATTCCTTCATATCTTTGCATTTCATATTTTGATGTTTTCTTTAAATTTTTTGTCTAGTATGTGTTTGTATTAAACATGTATGCGCTAATATATGAAGGTGGTTAGTAGAGAGGCTTAATCCACAACTTGCTAATGTTTCTGACTGTTATATGGCTAATTACTTATTACTGATGAAAAAGTACATATGTTATGTGGTAATTGTGAATAGTAGTACAGTAGAGTCTCGCAAATTCGAGGTTATGTTAAATCTGAGCTACTTGAAGACACTTGGTTTTTTTTTAAACCAGAGGCTAGTGATCAGTTTGCATGGTCCTGATATGTTTCTACATACTTTTGCACCTCCCTACCTCTCGTCTATAGTGTGTGTGTGTTACTGGCAAGGATTAACTTCCTTTCAATTAGGGACAGCCGAAAACTGGGAAAACCCACACATAATGTATATGCACATACATTGCAGCAAACATTCCCCACCAGAAATACTTTTAAGCTGCAATAATAACACACTGACTAGTTTGACTGCAAATGTTTGTCAACTATTATAAGAAAGCAGCTAGCCTTAACATTTAACATACGTTTTGTTGAGAGGAAAAGTATCCCTTGCAACCCAAACAGCAAGCCAGGGTTGTGTCAAGTTAAAGGAGCGTTTTATTTTAGTATGATTGTAGCCTTCTTTGTGGATAGAGTGCATTAGAAGTGGTTGCACATCTTAGTCCTAATTTGTTTCAACAATGAGTGCTAAATGTAAGAGGAAATTTGTGCATACAATTAAAGGTGAAATTACAAGCTTTAAAAAGCCTGCAGCAGAATGCGGTGTTAAGGAAGTAGTAGTCGGAGACTGGTGACAAAACAGGGATAAACTGGAGAAGTATTCTTCTACAAAGTGTTCAGGTAACTCTTTTAAAAGAAAGTGAATGAGAAGGTCAGAATACGAAAAAACTAGTGAAGCATTATTTATCTGGTTCAGTCAACAAAGACAGAAGGGAAGTCCAATTTCTGGCACAATGTTGCAAGAAAAAGCATTATTTTTTTAGAAAAGAGTTTAAAGAAGGTGAAGATGATTTCAGCATGAGTGTAGATTGGTTACAGAGATGGAAGAATAGGTATGGTGTACGGCATCTTGAGATTTATGGAGAAGAGCTTTCCAGTGATTCTGAAGCTGCAGTGAACTTCTGTAAAAAATTTGGACTACTCATGAAACTACATGATCAGTTATACAATTTTGGCAAAACAGGGCTCAACTTTAAAATGTTACCTTCTAAAACACTTGCTTCATGCAAAGAATGTCTTGCTCCTGCCCACAAAAAAAGTAAAGAGTGATAGTACTCGCTGCATCAAATGCATAAGGTACACACAAGTTAAAGCTTGTCATCATAGGCAAGTCCGCGAAGCCTATAGCTCTCAAAGACATTTCCTTGTCTGCACTGCGTATTTTTTACAAGAACCAAAAGAATACCTGGATGCACAGAGGAATATTTAAGAAGTGGTTTTATGAAGAATATGTGCCGGAAACTAAAGTTTTTGAAGAAAAATGGTTTGTTCTAGTAAAGCAATCTTATTGATGGACAATTCAGATGAAGAGGAACTACAGTTTGATGGAATTCAGGCTTTGTTTTTGCCGCCTAATGTCACAAGTTTAATACAACCCGATGGACCAGGGGGCTTTGGAATACTTAAAAAAAAGTTTTGACGCTGCCTGTTGCAGTCACTTCTACAAGCAACGGAAGAGGATGGAAACATCATTAATTTTCTAAAACAAGTAACCATGAGGAGCATAGTGTATTGATTAGCAGAGTCATAGGATGAAGTGAAGCATGAGACACTTGTGAAATCGTGGAAGAAAATTTTAGAGAGCAAATTGACTGGTGAGAGTGAATTCGATGATAATGCTGATAAAGATGATGTATCCCTTTCACAACTATTTTCACAGCTTCCAGGTGGTAGTGAAAGTGAAGTTAAGGAATGGATGAAGAGTGATGAACGGTTTGAACTTATGGAAACATCAGTTGTTGAGTTGTTGAATGAGCCGACAGAAGAAAGCAAGGAGGAAGACATAGAAGAGAGAATGCCAAAGATGAGTCATAATGAGGGTTTTCGTGTGTTGGAGACGGCATTGCGCTATGTAGAACAACCACCAGAGGCAACACCACGCGGCACCATCTTACTCAAACAGTGGTGTGACATTGCTGCGCGAAAGTGATTCAGTATTCTGAAGCAGAAGACACTTAAAGACTTTTTCAAAAAGTAACCCCATGTATGTATGTAATGTAATGTATGTACGTACGTATTGTGTTTTTTTCTATACAAAAACTTTAAAACCTTACAGTAAATAACTTCACCTTGAGTGGTTATTGGTTTCATTTTGTTTTTAATGAGTTTTCCTATGGTGTCCGTATAGTCCGAGTTATCCCAAATCCGAGGTGCCTTCAGTCCCCATTACTTGGATTAGTGAGACACTATTGTGGAATGGTATAATGCATACATTATTTGTAGTTGTATGAGTTTCATGTAAACTATATATTAGTTTAGAGTTTCAAAATTGTAAAAAGGGAAGCAATTGTTGTTGTTGTTATTATTATTATTATTATTATTATTATTATTATTATTATTATTATTATTATTATTATTATTATTATTATTATTAGCCTTGACTAACAATAGGGGATACATAAACCTGTGGCATTATCAGGATAAAGAAGTTCCTGCGAATTGGAGAATGTTTAACAGGAACAATTTTAGAATTAGCTTACAGTAGAAAATTGGTTACATATGTTTATACACAGAAACTACTAATAAGAACATAATTCAGTGAACAAGCTATAGTTTTTTATAAAGTGAGTATCGAGTATTGAATACACTGGTCAGCATTGATTCTGTAGTATAAAGGAAAATATGTGACTTTAATGGAAATCAGTGAGCTGATTTTAAAAATGAAGTCCATTAATGCTATCACATCTAGTTTTTATATGTGCATATATGTCTATGGTGCTAAATTCATTCAGCTTATATGGCTTACTGTTATGTTTCATTATGTTATTCTAAATCTGTTGTTGATTTTCTTCATAATCGGCTCACTTCCATCCTCCCTTATCACCCAGATGTTTATGTTTATATTTCCAGAACTTATCACTTTTGTTCTATGGGTCAGGTCTGTCTTCTTGTGAGGTAGTTATGTTTACATTTACAACTATCATAGATCTCAGCTTTAGTTGAGCTGAAAACTTGTGCTGATATGCAAGTTTGTCTTCTATATGTGTAGTGCTAAAATGAAAGTTCAAGCATGACTTCTATATCAGGATTACACAGGAACAGTGTCTACAAAGTCCTCAGAAGTTTTGTTACGTTTGTGGGTGTTACATGTTTGATGGGAAGCCACATAAAATAGATTCACAAACAAAGAAACTATATTACACATATGTCAAAGAGAAAGTTGATCAAGATAAATCCTCCATATTTAATGTAATAGTTGTGTTAAGAGATTATGTCATTGGTATGAAGGGAAATGGAAGGCAATGCCATTTGCCAAACCAGTGATATAGAGAGAGCAGCAGAATCACCATTGATGATTGTTGCTTTTGCATGTGCAAAGTTGCTGGCTACAACAAAAAATATACAGCAGGAATTAAATATTCAAATCTGAACTCGGCTATATGGCCTATTCCTCATGGACCCCAACTACCCATACCTACGCCACCAGCAGACCTCAATTTTAGTTAATCTGAAAGCAGCTCTGTGACTTCCGACAATGAATTGGTTTCTGATCCAGAAGAATTTGATAATTCACCACAACAGTTTGAGTTTAATGTTTAGTGAGGGATTTAGGCCTCGCAAAACAAAAAAGTGAATTACTGGGCTCAAGACTACAGGAGAAGAATCTGTTATCACCTGGCATTACATTTTTGTGATAAATACAGTTCCACAAGTACTACGCAGAAGATCAACTTGTGTTTTGTGTGGATGTGTGTAATCTTAATCAACAATTTGGCAGGGAAGCATATGAGCCAAGTAATTGGCGTCTTTTTATTGATTCTTCCAAACAAAGTCTTAAAGCAATGTTACTTCATAATGGCAATAACTTAGCTTCAATACTGCTTGCATATTCTATTAACCTAAGAGAGTCTTATGAAACTCTTAAGCATGTTCTTGAGAAAATTAAGTATTGCGATCATGAGTGGCAAATATGTGGTGACTTGAAGGCCATTGGTCTGTTACTATGACAACAGGGAGTATACACAAAATTTCCTTGTTTTCTTTGTGAATGGAATAGTAGAGCGAGGGACAAACACTGGGAAACTGACCAATGGCCTGAGAGGCAGCAACTGGAACCTGGATAAAAAAAATGTCAACTAATGTGCCTCTTGTTGATTGTTAAAAATATTCTACTCCCTTCGTTACACACAAAACTTGGCATGATGAAACAATTCATGAAAGCACATGACAAAAGTTGCCCTTGCTTCCAGCACTTATGCACAAAGTTTCCACCATTGTCACAGGCTAAAATCAGAGAGGGAGTATTTGATGGACCACAGATAAGGAAATTGATGAAAGATGTTACTTTTACCAGCTCTACGAGTGAAATTGAAAAAGATGCATGGAGTGGATTTAGGGAGGTTGTTAAGAATTTTCTGGGCAATGTGAAAGACCTTCAATACAAAGAAATTGTCAGAAATATGTTGGAAAATTTCAGACTGCTCGGCTGTAATATGAGTTTGAAGTTTCAAGTCACATCTTGACTACTTCACATTGAATTTAGTAGCTGTCGGTGAAGAGCAAGGTGAAAGGTTTCACCAGGACTTGAATGATGTTATCAGGGACATTGTAACATACATATGATGGCCGGTTACTGCTGCTGTCTTGCACATGACGAACCTACCAGAGAACTTGAGAAAATTACATACACTGAAGTTCCATTGGAAAAGAAAAAATCTGATGTGTTACACTCACATGACTTTCTCTACTCTTGTACAAACTATTTTTACAAACGCTTATTCTCCATCTACTTCATGTTAATCGAGATAAACATTTGCAGACTCTATCTTATTGCTAATTTTCTTGTAGATGTAAGGGGAAAATATATTTACAAGGGCAATATAGAAAAACAGTAGCCTTTAAGCACATACATATCTCTTAATAGCTGGTTGCTAGGTTCAGCACCATTCCCTTTGCCACAGATTATAACTCTTTGCATATCCAAGACAAAAAAATGAATAACGAATTCCCATTTTAGAAAATAAGTATTGAAAAATTTAAGGAATAACAAGCAATATCTTGAAAATGGTTCACTCAACAAAAAAAATGTATATGACATAAATTGTGTATTTTAACACGATCTACATTTTTTGTGTAGTAAAATTTTGTCTATCTCTTATGGTTTACCAGTTATGCAAAAGTCGTTCACAATGCAGAATACTTTTGGAGACATTCCCAGAAAATTCAAGATATACAATTTATTTGTCATGAAAATATCTTAAACTTATGATATTTTAATCAAAATCGTTAGAGCCATTTTTGAGAAAATAAAAATTTTCGAAAAATGTTCCATGTAAAGGGTAATCTGGGGTGGGGGGATTTTCTTGAAAACCTTCGTGTCACATCTCTGGAAGATACTGAACCTAAATACCAAGTTTGGTGTTTATCCGACTGTTCGTTTCTGAGTTATGCTGTTCACAGACAGACACACACACGGACATGTTTCCAAAAATGCTTTTTTTGGATTCAGGGTGTCTCAAAACATGTATTTCCAGTGAAATCTCGGTATCGAATTTTTGGGTGGAATACAATACTTCCCCTACTTACTGTACGTAGTAGAGAAAGTAAAAAGGGGTACACAAGATAACTAACATACTTTCTGTAATTCAGGTACACGTTATTATTCTCCTCTATTCTCTTTAAAAATTGTATATAAGTGTAATATTTTTGCAAATTTTACAATTATATTTTCATTGAACATTGTTATATTGCCAACATGAGATGCACTATGGAAAAACGGAATGCATTTTTGTATTCTGTGTACCAAAATTAGTAAAAGTCACCTATTTTTAATTGTACCACAGGAAAAAGGTATTCATTTGTAACCTAGTGATATCGGTGCTCAAAAATCAGTATTGATTGTCGAGAAATAGTGATATTGTCCCATCACTACACTTAACATTATGAATGAGAGTCATTTTCCAATGATATAGATTCTGAATCAGATAGAATTTGTTAATTACTAATACATAATTGAGAACTCCTTTATAAGATATATTAGTGGCTAAAGAAGTATTAAGTGTAAAATGTGTTTTTTTAATTTCCACAGCAATCTTATGGGTTTAGTTGAGAAGAATATGCATGCACTACAAGTGCATTTTCAGAACAATTTGCCAACAATTTAATTCAAATGTTTTATTTTATGTTTCCACATAAAGTGGCAAGTTAATAAATAACTTGACATTTATGTTGCTTTACAGCATATGTTTGGTAGAGCTCCCCCCCTCTTTCTCTTTTCTCCAGTTATTTGTGATTAAATAGCATGGGTGCATTGGAAACAGCTACAGGAAGCAAAACAGAATGCAGCATTTTGTTTCATAATACCCTAGGAATGAGAATGGTAGTGCAATGACAATATCGATACCAAAACGGAAAGTCCATTTTGCACATTAGGGTGTCATTTGTTTGCAACTAACCAATGATATTTTTCACCTGCTTCCAATTCAGCCAACATGACATGAGGTCAGCCAGTGCCAAAATTCGATAGTGTAAATATTTGGCTAAATTAAATATAGGACTGTTCACAGTGAAGCAAATGAACTAGAAGATGAAATGAGTCAAAATAAACACTCCTATAGATTCACTAATTTAGATTATTACCTAGAACATGTATAGGAGGAAACATCCTGCAAAACACACTCTAGATAATAACCTAAATTAAACTATAAGAATCTTTATTTTAACTCATTTCATCTGCTAGTATAAAATTTTTTCTAAACGCAAATTCATTAGTATTTCTGATTCCTCCAGTGAAGGTGTTGTACCCAAGCACCATTCCTTTATTAATTAACCTTTGCACTGTTGTCATATCCTTACGTGGACAAACCCCTCCTTGCTAAGTTGATTTCAGATAATTTCAACATTTTAAAAATATCTATAATTCCATGCAAATCTGTTATAAATGTTGATATAGAAACTCCCCAAAATGATGTAGACTGACCTAGATAATCCAAATTGTCACTTTTAAAACTATATGCAGGGAAGCATACACAACACTCGCAACACAGGCCACTAATATCATTAACTTTTTCTGTCTTGTATTATGTAACTTCAATGCATTATTTTACTACTTGCAGATTAAAAATTTTGATATATATTGGCACTTAAATTCTTCACTTCACTTTGAAGTTAGGGTTGTCCAAACAAGAACCTCCAAAATGTATGTAAAAATAAATTTAAAAAAATCATTTCAGGCTGTACTTTTGCATGTTTTCCGCACAATTCTTTGTAGAGAAACTTGGAAATGTAAAAGTGTGCGATACTTTTTGAAACAGGGTTGTACACATGCCAATGCCACATTTGGCACTCATGTACCTGCATTCTCTTTGTTTCTTCTCTCCTAAAGATGTTTTGGATCAGACACCGCACTGCCTGGTGGGATATGCTTTCCTTGAGGTGGTGGTACAATTGAAGGAAAATGTCTTTCTGTCAACCTTAGAGGTTGGTCACCTAATGATAGTCTTCCTGATGTAGATCTTGGTGTGTATTTCTGAAAACTTACTGTAATGAGTTGAATTTGGAATTCAACCCATGAAATGTTCTTGTCAGATTTTACATTATACAATGTCTGTGAATTTAGAATTACAATATCCAAAAGGTGAAAGAAGAATTTTCTATACCATTTTAATGACTTCCTAAGGCAGTGAAGGGAACTCAGAATCATGTCGAATCTATCCACTGCACCCATGTTGTTGTTGTTGTAGTCCAGTACATACTCTGGTTTCCTCACTGCTGTGTTGTAGCTCCGCTCACTTTTCCCACTTGCTTCATCCGCTTCATAATAGACAGCGTACACACTTCTCACCTGTCCATCCACCTCAGTGCCAGCAGATTGTGTGTCTAGATTCCACTTCTCTTTTCAATTTGGAAGTCATCTTGGGTATTCTCTTCCTCTGCACTCTACTGCAAGCATTAGTACTATTGTTGTGAAACCAATCATAAAGGAGAGGACTGGAATACCAGTTATGCAGCCAAACGCTGTAGTCTTTATGCAGATATTTGTTCATGAATGTCTGGACTACTGCTCTGGAAACTCCAAATTCCCGGCCTGGAATTGTCTGTAGTTACCTCTGTGCATATTATAAAGTCCTAAACGTACTCCATTTCACAGTCTGCATCACAAACAATTCTATTCTAAATCTATGTCATTTGGATGGGATGTACTGCAAAAATTGGAGGCACTCCTTAAAAAGTACCAAGTTCTTTCAATGCAAATATCACAAAAAGAATTGAACACTTCACTGAATACATTTTGGAGATGATCTATCACTGGTTTCAGTTTATAAAGTCTTTCTCCCTGAACTTGGTTTTCAATTGTCATTGAAATGCAGCACACCAAGATCAAAAGATACCTGTACCAAGACATGTAGTTCGTAAATTGTGGTTGCAAGAAGAGGATATTTGGACCGGCTTTCTGCAATTGTTAATTTTTTTACTCTGGCCATAAGCAGTGTTACTTAAAAAAAAAACAAAAAAAACTACAGTTCCTCTTGTGTTACATCTTTCCTTTTCTGCAGACGAGAGCTGGGAGACGGTTCCATTTTCTGACTGAAAAACTTGCAATATTCTGCACAAAATGAAGGAAAAACAGCTGGAAATAGTCTAATACACTGAAGTTATTCCTTATATTCAGAGAAATGCTTGAATTGTCCATGTTGAAGTCATGGACTTGGGAAGTAAAATTTCCACAGCTCCACCTGGAACAAAGACTAATCTTTTCATGCTCACTTGAGCGGCTGTGTTGGTACTACTTGCTGCTCATTTTCATCATCATTGGAATTTTCATCATTATCCATCACGTGAAAGTCACTGTCACTAACCGCAAACTCCGAAATATCAGATAAATTGGATGGTAATGGCTTGAAAACATTAACATTTTGTCACCACTAAGATAATGTTGTGCACAGCTTGAAGGCATTTTCACCACCTTGAAGTACCCTGATTACCTCATACCGATTATGCGATTAGTCGTGCTCGGAAGTACATGGTGCTGTCTCGCTGTACTTCCTTCATATATTTTCCTTCAGACAGCAGAAAAGTATTCATATGGTTCCCAACAGATGAGACTACATACCCACGATGTTCAAATGCTTATACGTTACATATCCTGACAATTTGAGACATTCAAAGTTGCGCCCGTAGCACAGCTGGAATGGTTTTAATGTCTGAGATAACTTGTCCTTAGCAGTGAAAAGGTTAAGAACATACACTAAGTTATTTGTTGCCTATTGTTTTCTCTTAATTTCTTCTGGGTTTTGCTGTTCTTTGTTAACATTGTTTTTTGAGGCAATGGCCTGTTTTGAGTTGCATAAAAACAAACAGCAAGTGACTCTATTGCTAGAAGAACCAGCACTGAATGAATTTGAGGGAGTCTGAATAAAAATTTGATGGAATTCCTTTGGGTTTCATTTTCCCAGCTACAGTGGCTGTTTCATGTCACGGCTGCCTTGAATAATCTCTAGTGAAGAATCTAATATGTAACGATATGTATCTAGTATGCCATCCCAAGATCAGAAACAGAAAAGTTAAAAGCTTCCCCAAGTTTTCTTTCCCATTCGGAATTGGGGAAGCTTCCTGTTACTTATGAACACACATTGAAATACTGCCATTCTGGTTATGGTGAACTAGTCTATCCTTTCTCTGAGTGAGAATGGTGCTGTTTGCTTCATTTATTTGACAGCTGGCTGTCATGGTAGACAGTGTATCATGTGCTTCACTGGGGATTTGTTGCTGTATATTGTATTGCAAATGTTGTGTGGGGGTGGGGGTGTGTGTGTGGGTACGTGCATGATAAACCTATATAATTGTCATGTGGTTGGATCTCTGCTAATTGTATGTCTGAACTGGAGTATGGAGTATGATAGAACTGAATGGGATGGCTCAGGCAGTAACGTATGTGGCCCACCTTTTCAAGGTCCTGGGTTTGGTCCCACATGACTGCCCACTCGAGTTTTCCTGTGTCACCAGGCAAATCCTGGAGTGGTTTCTTTCATCCCCCAAATTTCCTGTCCCTCCATTTATCATTTCATTCATCCATGATCCCATTTGGTCTAGTTCAGGGTTTTGGTGCAGTGTGGCAGGGGAAAAGGATGCTCTCTGTGAACTTTCTCCATCTCTTGGCCTTTGGTTGGTTGCCAGGGAAGTTCCCCCTAGGGGTGCGTTGGACGCTATGTAGGGCAGGGTTGCCTGTCTGACTGCCCGGTCGTCTATATCTGGAAATGTAGGGAGCCTGTCATTGCTGTGCTGTCACTCCTGGTTCCAGTTGCCCAGTGTCTCACTCCTGGTTCCAGTTGCCCCCTCATGGAGCATTGGTAGAATATTCTCATTCCTGCATCATTGCCAAATCCCCTCTACTTCACAATCTAATCCAATCCAAATATACGATAGAAGCCATGCAGGCTGGTTTTCTACCTCTGGCTTTTCTTTGTATAATGGTAATTGTTAGGCTTTGCTAAGCTTCAGAGCCATTGTCCCTGTTGAAATTTATAGTAGGCATGAAGCTATCTTCAAATCAATTTCTTTTAGTAGAATCTGAAGGTCTTCAATGTAATCCTAGATTAATTTTGATGGTTTTGCACAGCCTTAAGAGTTTGAGGGTGCAAAAGATTTCCCATCGATTGCATTCTCAGTATTGACTTCAGATTATAGGTCAGGTGATAAGAGTCATGCTTGTGTTTCAGGACAATTTGTACTCCAGATCATGCTACAAAATGGTGCTCTGTGCATGTGACATATATTGAATACTTTAGGCCATGTACCTTTAAGAAATTTTGAAGTAGAATGAGTGACTGCTGTGCTAGGAAAACCAGTCTTATGCTGGGATTGTGATGAATTTTACGTAACGTGACAGTACATAATGTGAAGTTGAAGACTGAAAGTTTAATTAGAATGCAATTACATAATGTAATGGGAGTGACTCGTTTGGTTATTCATTTATTACCTCATGTTACTGCTTCACACCAATTGGTTGTAATTACCACGTGGCATCAAACTTGACATAATGGGAAAGAAAAGTTTTTGACATTGCCAAACTCTTTAAGTTGCATCACATTAAGTCAACCCTAAATAGCTCTGTTGAATACAATGTGTTGGTCTTTCTTGTTAGGTCGTGTTAAGTCGTGTTACGTTAATTTCATCGTAATTCCAATATTAGAGCCAAATTCATAGCCAGCACTTATTCAAAGGAAATCCTTAAGCATTTACTTCTAATGGAAGTTCAGTTCATAGCTGTCCGTTGTTCACACAAATGGGGATAGTATCTTTACTCAAATAAAGATTTGCTTGTGAGAACAAGGATATGCTGCCATCTTTTGGATTAACATTATAGTACATTCATAATTAAGGTTAGTAACTACAATTACGTTGATTTATGTGAAGTATTGTTACAAATTTTTTATTGCTCGGCAGTGTTTATGTGAAGTACATAATGTAATTTTTACATGCTCACCTAAACACAGGCGATATCAAATCTCTCGAAGGGGGTTAAAGCTTTGTTCAGGTTATATTCATTATAACAAATATACTGGTTGGGTTTCCACATTAGCGCTTTTATTCTAACTGTGTAACCTATCACATTTATGGTACTTGTGAGGTTCTTTGAACATGTTTTGAGATTTGCTCACCTCATTGCCAGTATTCTCCAACTGGTGCAGTATTTTTCTCTGTGGTTTTAGGAAGAGCTGGTTTGATGTGATTGGTGCTGGTGTAATGAATTTGCAAAGGATATTGTGTGGCAGCAAATGTTGTTTTGGTTATTTAAGATGTAGATTTTCCCTCAAACATCTAATTCAGCTGAGTATCTTGTGGGATTTATGAGCATTATATATTGTACTATTTCTTGGTTGACCATATGTGGCTACCTTAATGTAACGGTTACCAAAGTAACTAGTTACTCAGTAACCGTTATCAAAGTAACTAGTTAAACAGAAATGGATACCAAACTATGGAATACAGAGTAATTAGTTACTCAATAATGGTTACCAAAGTAACGAAGACAACTAGTTATTGCATTAATGATTACTGGAGACCGTTATGAGCCTGGGTGACATC
Organism: Deroplatys truncata; assembly: GCA_030765065.1. Taxonomy (NCBI): domain Eukaryota; kingdom Metazoa; phylum Arthropoda; class Insecta; order Mantodea; family Mantidae; genus Deroplatys; species Deroplatys truncata. The sequence goes on from CM060978.1 coordinate 199,310,670, forward strand.
ATTGACTGTATGTGCATTGGAATTGCTTATCGGGAACTAGTTATCTCAACTTGTTTATTACAGAGTGTTGCATATCACTTTGAATATAGGCCACAGGCCAGAAATGACAGGTTAGTCAGAACTGCATTGCATTAAGACGGTTATTCACCTACGATTTTAGGTGCACGACTTTTTATACATCACAGATAAAGGGGTATGAATAAAGAATGTTGTTCAGTATTGAAATATATGTGGCCTGCTAAGCTCAAATAATAGTAAATAAATTTTAACAATGGTGAATGAAGATCTATAGTTGCACTATTTTATCAAGTCAACTCTGTAAGATTGCTTAAAGAAATATGAAGTTCTCCGACTTTCGAATTAAAAAATCACGTGCGAGAGTGTGTTTCTGCTCTTTTGGATTTGTCATTATGCATATTTACACCTTTAACCTTGCATGGCAAACAATGAAAGTGTGACGGATATATGACAAGTTAAATCAATATTTCCTGAATCAAACTTTAAAAGTTGAAAGGATTTCCTCATTGTTATCAGCATATACACCATAATTGTAAGTTGAATATTATTTATCAGTATTGTGCAACTGCATGCTTTCAACCTTTTTTCAATTATTAGGCTTTTCCCATCTGCACACTCTAAGAGAGGGACACTAAGTATGAATAGCTAAGCCAGTAGGAGAAAGGCAACACGGATCAAATATGTCTTTGTGTGTGTGAAAGCGCACGTGTAGGAATGTAAAAGTAATTGCGAGTGCATTTTGCAATTACAAACATAGTAATCAAAGTGTTGATGCAGCTAGAGATTAGATTGCATCAAAATAACAAAGTAAGTCTGTATCAAATCGTTCATATTGAAACATAGGTACAGCTAATCATTACTGATAACCATTACATGTAACTGTTTGTCATATCTCTACTCTGCAATGTCTGGAAGAATGAATATGAGTGAATGTGTATTTCAGAGTTGTAGGTGTAAAAACCCAAAGTTAAAAAAACACTGCCAGTGAGGCAACAATATCAAGGAATTGTTTCTGAGGTGACCAAATTAATTAAAAGACGGCTGTATTAAAAAAAATGAAACGAAAAGGCTATGATATTATTATTATTATTATTATTATTATTATTATTATTATTATTATTATTATTATTATTATTATAATAATAATAATAATAATAATAATAATAATATTGACACATTAAATAGACACAGTGAAGCCCACATTCCACGCTCGACTAATTTTGGTATCATACCTAATACATGTTTTGTGAGCTGTTGTCCACAGCCTCAGCTAAGCATTAACATTAGATCTTGGAAGTTGACTTCAAGATCTCCATGGTGCCTGAAAGTGCCTCTTTTGGGGGTTTAACAAAGTTTAAGTTGGATTTTCTTTACATGCAATATCAAACGCTCGTGAATCTACCCACATATTTCTTTATAAACATCTCCCATGTAGACAATATGGGTTCTTGAACGCTTTTGAGTAAGCTGATTCTATATTCTATATCATGTTTCCTACCTAGAAATGATAATTTCTGAGATGAGATTTCAATAAACTTTTAATGCTGAATTTATTCTGTGCTGCCAATTAAATGTTATATTCTTTGAAAATGGTGTGCAGCTTTGGAGTGATATGGGCAGTTCCACTGAAGTGTCAACCTTAGCAATGAATTTTAATATGATGTAAACACTGCATTGTTGTATATAAAATTAATAAGGAAATTCAGTTCATTCAGTCAATATATGCACTTCATTCTTTCTCTCAGAAATGTTTACCTTTTTAAAAATTGCCTTAAAGCAGAATGGGGGGGAACACATTCATAAACCATGTTGTTTTACAAGACTTCCCAACATAACAGAGCTTTTGTTCTTTTAGTTTTTAGAACTGTGAATGGGTTAATTTCACACTCAGGGTGTGTTCTTTAAGACTTTATTTTTAAATTTCTAAAAATATTTAAGTGCAATAAAAAAACTGGTTTTGAGACTTTTGCAAAATAATGTCAGTCCATTACTTACAATTACAAAAAATTTTGCTTTACATACATAACACTCATATGAATGAAATGCTAGCTATTCTTTCTATGCTACAAGTCTTTCATGCCCATGAAGTAATCATTGTTTAAAAAAAAAATCATAGTTACTTTATTATTTACACTAATTAATTTAGTCAGTCCATTACCTTTTGAGGAGAGGATTATGCCTAGGACTATTTGCTTGCCTGGAGTAGGTACCTATGAAACTAAATTTCCATAATATCTAGTTATATCATTATGACCATCATAACCATCAACAGCATTACTCTTCTACTGTTTTCTTCTATTTATGTGTCATGAATTATATGAAGAAGGTATGAGAATTGAACCGTGGACAAAGTTAAGCAGAAAAAATGAGAGAGAGAGAGAGAGAGAGAGAGAGAGAGAGAGAGAGAGAGAGAGAGAGAGAGAGAGAGAGAGAGAACGAACTGCCATTACTCAACCTACAGAAAGTTCAGAATGTTGCTGCTCAACAACTACTCACCTTTCAGATCTCGCCAATCCCATGGAAAAGCATGAAAGAGGATTAAAACTGTACTCTCTAATTATCCAACAAAGGGAAAATGTCTCAAGGAATTTGCCAAACAAGAGAGGTTACTTCCTCCTTCACCAAAGAAAAAATTTGCACAAATGCTTGATAGGGAGGCAGCAACTGAAAAATCTACTGTGAGGGACTTTTTATCAGTGATTCCATATCTTGGCAGTCACTGGTATGACAGATGGATTATTGAGAAAAGTCCATCTGGAAAACAAAACTGCAGAAATGTTACTTACCTTAAAGAGGCACATGAGATCTTGCAATCTGAGTATGGTGTTAAGATTAACTTTTCAAAATTTGCTTCCCTGTATCTGCAAATGTCCTCCTGCAGAGAGATATTCCTCAAAATGTCTTTATGTGCAAGATCCATGAATGAGCTCTTTTTATTTAAAACTTTGAAAACTGCAGACCTCTCTGTTGAAACTTAATTCAAAGAATTTATCAGTCAGGTGGTTTGTAACCAAGAATCCGAAATGTGCGTAATGCAAGTGTTTGAATTGTAATGGTTTGAGTAAAATTGTCACTTCATGGCACAAGGACGTTTTGGATGAGTTTTGCTTTGGAATAAATGGATGTACGTTGAAGTTGTCAGGGTGCAGTCATCTAAATTAAACCTGAAGGGGCAACTGCAACAGGAAATTCAGCGTAACCAATAATTAAGGAGGAACAGTATTATGCTATCCACTATGGTAGTGCTTTCTATATTGGGAGAGTGCTGAAAGTGCATCAGAAACAAGTAATTGTAAAATTTCTTGAGACACTAGAGATGTATACTGGCGGCCAAGTAAGGATTTTTTGGGCCATTACAGCTGAAAGAAGCTGGACCCTTTTGAATTCCAGAGTTATCTGCTGTGAGGAAGCAGTAAAGTGAACTTAAGAAGCAGCTCTGAACATTAAGTGTAAACAAATCACTGAAAACTCCAGAACACTAGAGTGTAATCATCCTATAATGTAATCAACAGTAAATATATACCTCAAGACTGAGTGGATTATAATCAGCTGTTAAAATTGCATATCTATTATGATACAACAGGAAAACATCGGAGTCTGTCAGTCTGTTACTTCATATCTTTAAATTCATTGCTAACAAAAATTTTAAATTACAAAATTATATTTATATGAGATATTTCCAGCAAATTAAGGTGATAACCAGTATTCTCCTTCTGTATATTTCAGAGCATCAGTTGACTAACTTGTATTCCAGAAGTCGGCCCGTTACCTGAATTTCAAAGGTGGAAAAATAATTATTCTTGCTAGATATTTCAAAATAATATAAATCAAAACGAAATTTAAAATTCTACAATTTAAAACAGTATAAACACCTTTTGAAAAAGTAAATTAAAAATAGCAGCATTTGATGTTTTATTGAAAAAAAAAAAATTATGCTATATCTGTCCGTTACCCATGGAATTTCCCACATGTGAATTGTTTTGTATGTTTTGGTTTCATATGAAGACATCATAGTACATCTTTGGTATCCTTAGAACTTAATTAATTTTCTTGTTAACTAATTCTTTACTGAAGCCATTGTATTCTGCAGTGTAGTCTATTTGATCATTGTTATTGTTATGTTCTGTATTGCAGAGTGAAATGTTTTTAATCCATGCTAAGACTGTTAATGACTGCATGTTTATGTTGTCTGGGGTTGTATCCATCTGATTTTGTGTAATTCATGTAGTACGTAAGATACCAAAGCTAATGGAATATGGAGTGTGGGTTTGATTCAGAATTAAATTATTGATTATAAGTTGCAGGCTATAATTTTGTATCTTGAACACCTGTTTTCCATGTTATTGCTGATATACTAAAATGCCTAGAATTAAGCATTGAACAGCATTGTATTTAAAAAGATTTAATGAAAAATCATGAAACATAGTTGGAAATAATTACTGCCTATTATCCTAATGTAAAATTTATAAGCCAATTTTTGACTTTGTAAGAAAGTTTGCCTGTTGTTTGCTTCAGTGACTAGTTAGTATTTCTACCATAGGAGTAAACTAACCTATCTTTATGGCAGCTTCAAATTGAATAGTCATCTGCCGTGTATTCACTTTCTTTGGCTCTAATACTGCCTGGTTATACACATCCCTCAGTATTTTTATACTTCAGCACCAGATCTCTAAACTGACATCCGCCTTTCGGAAAACTGATTTTCTATTTACTTTAAAAAGTCTGACTTTATTGAAGTTGATGATTGTTGTTATTAATGCTCTGCTTATTCACAGTCAAATAAGTGAAACTTTTTGAAATTAAAGAAACCATATACTGATTTGAGGTTTATTAACATACAAAATGCATGATGATTTAAGGGTAGGCTGAAGAACTATTGAAGTGCTTCAAGTGCTTTTTGTAAGAGATGACTATCCCTTTTCAGTTTTTTTGTTTGAACAAGAATTGGTTGCTTGGTATTCTAAAATTTCAGTTACAGCTCATTTTAGGAAAATGCAGCACTTAACATCAGTGAGATGTACCGTATTGTTGAGATTAGGTTTGTTAGTTATATGCAATGTGTGCAATAAGAATAAACTCCTGATTTTTACTTTCTCTACTATGTATAGTAAGTAGGGGAAGTATTGTATTCCACCTAAAAATTTGATACCGAGATTTCACCGGAAATATATGTTTTGAGACCCCCTGAATCCAAAAAAAAGCATTTTTGAAACATGTCCGTGTGTGTGTGTCTGTGAGCAGCATAATTCAGAAACAGACAGTCGGATAAACACCAAACTTGGTATTTAGGTTCAGTATCTTCCAGAGATGCGACACGAAGGTTTTCAAGAAAATCCCCCCACCCCAGATTATCCTTTACATGGAACATTTTTCTTAAATTTTAATTTTCTCAAAAATGGTTCTAACGATTTTGATTAAAATATCATATGTTTAAGATATTTTCATGACAAATGAAATGGATATCTCGAATTTTCTGGGAATGTCTCCAAAAGCATTCTTCATTGTGGACGACTTTTGCATAACTGGTAAGCCATAAGAGATAGAAAAAATTTTACTACACAAAAAATGTAGATCGCGTTAAAATACACAATTAATGTCATATACATTTTTTTGTTGTTGTTGTTGTTGTTGTTGTTGTTGTTGTTTTTTTTTTTTTTTTTTTTTTTTTTTTTTTTTTTTGAGTGAACCATTTTCAAGATATTGCTTGTTATTAAAATTTCCAATAATTGGATGGAAATTCGTTATTATTTTTTTTTTTATTTTTTTTGTCCTGGTAATGCAAAGAGAATGGAATACTCCACATAGCAACCAGCTCTTAAAATATTTGACTATTGCTTAAAGCCTACCAATTTCCCTTGCATCTACAAGAAAATTAGCAATAAGATTAACATCTCAATATCTCGATTAACATGAAGCATATGGAGAATAAGCATTTGTAAAAACAGTTTGTACAAGAGTAGAGAAAGTCATGTGAGTGTAACACATCAGATATTTTAAACTGAAAGCAATGCTAATTATTAATATAATGTAAAAATAGTATGTAGTATTATGTTGCATAATGGAGCATACTCAAATAAAAAAAGAAATGTTAAATGAATGGTCAATATAGGAGCATCAGTGCTTCTATTAAAGGTAATTGTCAAAAATTTAATATGTGCACATATTGATCATTAGTGCAATATTAGAAAGCAAGATTTTTTGAAAAGCAGGGAAGAAATCACAACCTAATTTTATGCTTAGGGTGGAGATTGCTACAATATGTTTTGATTTCATGTGTATCGTACTTTAATGCAATTATGAAAACCAGGCAACAACCGTTTCTTTAAAGCTGGTCCTTTCAGTATAAATAAGTAATTGTTTTCATGCCTAGTACTGAGAGTAGTATTTTCAATGCGAGTAAAAAGGTTATGAACAAGGTGTTTTAGGTATAAATCAAATCTGGAAATAACTGAAGGCCTCCCAGATTCAATTGACATGACAAAGGCCTTAAAGTTTTTCACAGCATAAGTATATAATGTTTTTAAAAACTATAAAGTAGAACATCACAGATGACTGTCAACAACATGAATGTTGGTTTGGTATATCTACAAACTCCAGAAGACCTTCAAACAGCACATCACTATTTTGGCTCCAAAAAAACAGATACTCCACCAAGAACATATTAAATTAAAAGATGGTGATGGCACAATATGGTATTTGTCGATACTCAATACCGATACTGCTTTTTTTGAGCATACTCGATACTACTTTATAAAAATCTGTGAAGGCGGTGGCTTGTTCACTGAATTATGTTAGTAGTTTTTGTATAAAAACTCATGTAGCCAATTTTATATTGTATGCTAATTCTGAAATTGTTCCTGTTTGACAGTCTTCAATTAGGCAGAATTTGTTTTTACTTGATAATGCCATAGGTTATATATTCCCTATTGTTAGTCAAGGATAATAATAATAATAATAATAATAATAACAATAATAATAATTATTATTATTATTATTATTATTATTATTTCTTTGCTCCCCTTTTTATGTAACTATATTTTGTGCAGAAAACTTTCTTTTAAAGGATTTTCTATTGATAGAAAAACAAATACTAGCAATTCCTCTTTATTCTGCAACCTTGAAAACATAAACTAACACTTAGTTTACATGAAACTCAAATAACTATAAATAACAAATATTTCCATGTGCTGTATTATCTCGTGTCGAGTTCTGAAGTGTTTCTGTTGGATCCACAGAATTTGGTCACCAGAGTAGGTAAAGGTAATGGCCGAGAGTGAGTCACCAAGCTAGGCTATAGCAGAAATGTGATTTATTGTGTCAGCTTCATTCACAACTCAGTTATAGCTGCATGTTACATCAGAACCTCTACTCGTATTGTTTTGCATGTTTTTATTTAGACATAAGAGTCTATGGAATGTTGCATTCACCTACTGGAAATACAGTCAAGGTCTATCAAGAACTATAGTCAGCAACTTTTTAGGGATGCGTGTGGGACAATAAAATGAAGTCTCTCATTCCTTATCTAGCATAAAGTTAAATGCAACAACTTTCAATTATGCAAAACTTAAACATTTAAAAATATCGAGGCATCGATGGTATCAAAGATGACATCCCATAGGAGAACAAACCAGGAGTATACCAGTGCAAGACTGTGAAAAAATATGTGTCGGGAAAACTAAAAGAAATATGAAGAACAAGAGCAAAAGAACACCTCAAGAACATTTGCAAAAGCAGAAAAACAAATCAGCGGTAGCTTGGCACATTTGGAGAGACCAACTTGTATAGTTGGGCAGCTATATGAGTTAACTATAACTCATATAGTTAAGCCGACTATGAGGCAAATATTTTATTATGTACATTTAATGAAATTATTGTATTGTATGTATATTTAATGAACTTTCATTAATTGCACATAATAAAGTAATATTTTCCTCGAGTTGGCTAACTGTATGAGTACCCAGGAATAAAGTACTTGTGAATTATAACTCGCCATCCAGATTGCTACCTCTATAGTGAGATGCTCTGGTTAATCTACCTAGGGAAGAACAAAGTCAGTTGGGGAATTCATTGTGCTACCAGCAGAGCATGTTGTTATAGTAGTTCATTGATTAGAGCAACTGCATGGAAAGTGGAAAAACCATGTTCAAATTCCAGCAATGACATTGAATTTTTCAGCTGGCTTTATATCACATTTCTTAATTGGGCAGGCCAATAAAAGTGTAGCTAATTAATTTCATTAATTGTACGTAATAATATGTAGTATATTTAATATTGTCAATAATTCACTAGCAAACGGTGAAGAGAAGCAGTTAATACCACAAAGGAATGCAAATGAGCTTTGCATGCTAAAACTTCATATATTGCACTGGCTATCAAGGATGGGAAGTTCACACTATCAGGCAACTCCATGTGTTTGTGCTTACACATGGCTGGCAGCAGAACTGGGAAAGCGGGTATATAGTAGATGGTGATGGTATTGCATGTACTGGTAGGTGTGTCATGCATGTTACATGTTTGGTGACTCAGTGAACAAAGGTATTCTCTCCACCACTGCTGTGTTCTGTGCTTATCATTATGTGGGAAATTGATTCTTCTTGAATCAAATCTCATGCACAGTCCTACTCTGGATTGGAATTTGTTGCAACTATTTTGGAATGCACATGTTATACTGAAATTTTCTGTGTGTTGCACAGAATCTATTTGAGGGTTGGTGAAGATTGTGCATCCCACCTCTTTGGTGTGGGGATGCACAATCTCTCTCACTCAAGAAGTCCTGAGTTAGAACCTTGATAGATGAAATTTTTGGAAGATTTTCCCATGTATTTAGAAGACAAATGTCAGCTTACATAGTGCTGTTGTCAGGGTGGTATTTATTCACCATAAATTCAGTTAAGATTCTAGATGGACTCATATTGGTCAACTTTTGGCTAGTTTGATTCCCTACATGCTGTTTCCTCTGCTGATCATCTTCTGGCTCTGAGCCAAGACTCCACATATGGTTGGCCATTAAACTTTCCATGTGATGGCCCAACATGTTTTAAAAAAATTAGTCTACTGGTTTGCTCTACCAAGATTGTTCCTCCTCTTGCTGTGAATGTCATGTGGTCTCATCCACAGTCAAAGCTTTGCTCCACCATGATTTCTTCTTACAAACATAAACAGTAATTGTTAAGAAAATTGAGTTTTATTTATGGGCGCTCTTTAACTGCTGTAGTCCTTTAGCGTCCCATTCTATATTGGGTGTGAAAGACCGGTAATTTTGCTCAGAGCCCTTCTTATCAGGCTTGAGGTTCTTTTATGTGCCATAACTCTATCACCCAATACCACTGGCTTTACTTCCCTTCCGAAGTTAGTCATGCTAAGGATTTTTACGCCTGAAAAAATCCATCGCCCTCCGCTAGGTTTAGTAATTGTTAAGTGCGTTAGATGCAATTTAGTAAATTATGTATTTCTCTTTAAAACATTTCATTTCATATTATTTTATTTTTGAAATTTAAAGGCAAAATTTTGATGGTATTCTGGCAACATGCTCTGCTTTTAGGTGGTACAGCCTACTGCCCAGCTACAGCCCTGAGCTTACTGTGGACTCGTTTGAGCATAATTTCATCCGTTTCATTAATCCACTGCCCAATATGGCCTATGGAAGTTAAATTAAGAAAGTAAAAAGGATTGTATCTGTCAGTGGTTTCATTTAACATGAGTTATATGCTGCACATAAAAACTCTGCTTGTATTATGCGTTATTCTGAAATTTAAGCTAATGTTTTCTGCAGTGGTATATAGGTTTGCCATTATATTTGTATAAAAATGGACATTTTGACATGAAAGAAAGAGTGCCTCACATCAAATATGTTTTTACTTTCTCTACCATGTGCACAGTAGGAGAGAAGGTATAGCATTCCACCCAAAAATTTGATAATGAGATTTCCGGAAAATATATGTTGACCCCCTGAATAAATAAATAAAAAAAAAAGCATTTGTAGAAAAAATGTCTGTGTGCATGTGCGCGTGCGTATATTTACATGATAAATAAAATGTATATCTTGAATTTTCTGGGAATAGCTTTTGAAGTCCTCTTCTTTCAGAAGGAAATTTATGTAATCTTGAATAACTGGTAAATGTTAAGCAATGGATGAAAATGTACTGCATAAAAAATGTAGATCTCTTTAAAACACACAATGTATTTCAAATAACTTTTTTTGTGGCATCCGTCAATTCTGAGTTATCCGTTACTAATGCTTCAAATTGTTCATTGCATAGCCATTCTTTGTCCTGTCAATTTTCAGATGATTCCCATGATGTAGAAAGAGTATGGAATTTTAAGGCCAGCATGTAGCATCCAGTTCTAAAACATTTGACTATCACTATTCCCTTTGTATCTATAACAAAATGTGTAATGCAGCTATTTCCAGAAAAGCTTATCTTGATTAAAATGAAGTAAATAGGAAAATAAACTTTCATAAGAATAATTTGTATTCCACTAATAAGTGAGAGTAGAGAAAGTTGTGTGAATGTAGTGCATAAAATTTTTCCCTTAGATAAGGTTACCAAAGCATACTATAAAATATATTGTATAGTGGGTACATATGCTCTTGCTAGTTACATATTGCAGGAATTCATCACATGTGTAACCAACCTTTTTGCTATTGTGCTTGCATTAGATATGCATTACAGAAATTCTTGTCATCAAGCCTCATGATATTAGCATAAAATTCATTTTTTGTGTGTATTATTAAGATCAGAATAAAGCCAAGAATTTCTTTCATGCTCTGAACTTCTATCACTTCAATTTAAATCCATGCATCACACAAAGAGCAATATGCATGCTCTGATAATTCATAATAATGCTTAAAAAAAACAAAACAAGAAAATACCAGGAATCAGAAACAGGATTGAATGTTATTGACACAGGGATGTCCTGCTTTTGGTCAAACATTTTAACAGCACAGGAAAAGTTGCATCCCTAACAGAGTGTCAGTAATGATAATTGCATTGAAATAGCTTAAACTAGCTTTAAAAAAGTGCTGCAAATTAGTTAGATGTATTAAACTAATCTATATTGAATTGTTTACAGAAGTTAAAGTGGAAATGTGGTTTATGGTAAATTTATGACTATTATCTGAAAGTATAAGAGAATACAGTATAATCTGATTATATTAAATAAGATATACTTGGTTTGATTGTGAAAGAGCTTCCTGAATGATAGATTAACAAGGTTTCACATTTCATTTTCCATAAATCAGCTATAGCAAGAGAGTATAATAAAGAATACAGTGAAAAAACATTTTAGAAATCCTTAATCTTTAAATAATGAGTATACCCTTATTTTTAAGCATGGAGTCAATAGCAGCACAGCATTTTTGTGATTTTCAAATTAATATTCATCTCCACTAATAGCTTATAGTAATTTGTAAATGAATACCTCAGGGTTGCTAGGTAACTCTGCTTGTTTTTCCAAGCCACTTTCTATGCTTCATTTTCTTATATTATGCATTGTGCTATAATTATTATTAAATGTGCTGCTTCCAGCTGTAGAAGAAGAAATAGGTATTTCTTTTGTAGTAGTATTGGAAACATTCAGTTCAGTTACTGGCTTTCCCTCCATTGAATGTCAACGACCTTTGTAATTATAACAAAACACCTTCATTGCTTGTATTTTAAATGCAACAAAAGGATTTCTCACTAGGATAAAGCAGTGAACATTTATATAGATGTATTTTATGCTGTTGAAGAAATTTGGTTGGTGTAACCATAAAACTGCTAAAAAAAACAGTGTCTCATTACTTTGATGTTTGTGGCTGTTGGTCTTAATCCAAATACTAAACTTTTTGTAGAATCTCTTCTTCAGGCTCTGAGAAGTGATTTCATTTAAAATGTTTATGTATGCCAAATAATTTTATAATTGCAATTAAAGTCATCTTTTGTAGAGCTAGACCTTGTTTGCATACTGTTAAACATGTATACATGCAGTATACATAATACTATGTATATGTGCTGTGTCTACTGTTATCTAATAAAGTGTAATGGTGCAGTGCAGAGCAGAGAAAGAGACAATTACCTATACTGTTTGTTTAATTGCTATTTTTCATTTAAATCATGTACATTCCTCTCTGCGAAGGAACCAGAATTTGTAGGTTACCAGACTCATATTTTTCTTTCTTTGTTCTTCAAGTTTCGTTTCAGCTAAAATGAAAATTTTTGTTTCCTTTATCATGATTTTTGCAGATATCAATGTTTTGGAAGTTGTGTGATTTAGATAGAACTTCAGCAGTTAAAAATTAAAGCTGAGCTTCAAAGTTCAGAATATGCACAGTTAAAAGTTTCAAAGACTTCACCAAAGTCTTTACCTCAATGAAAACTGTTAGAAACTAGTAAAATATTATATATTTTATCTCACCTCAAAAATCATGCATCTTATGTCTAAAAGTAAATCTTGATCTGGTATCCACTCACATTACAAATGCTACCTAAAAGATAACATTTATTGTATGTTGCCACAATGCCCTTACAGCTGAGAACATTGTGGTGCAGATCTTTTTGAAGACGAAAATGTAGCTGTTGCATTAGAGTGAATACTAAGAGTGTAATGGATACTAAACAGTGTAATGAGGAGGATAGATAGCAAATGAGATTGCAGGTCATAGAAGAAATAGGGATATAGCTTAAAAATTCCAAATTTGTAATCCCCCAATACATTTGTCTTACAAAAGAGTGTTTTACTGTGACTAAGACTATTTTAAGCATACAGTAAAACCTGTATTAAGCGACCACCAATGGTTCCATTGAAAATGGGTCTTTTAGAGGGATGGTTGCTTAATAGGGGTGAAGATTTTTTTTTTTTATTCATGTAGTATAGTAAACTTAATTAGGCATGTAATATAAAGGACCTGAAATGTAGATCCAGAAACATCGAACCCTTGGTATGGAATGCAAGTGGCCGGATCCCTTAAACAATAGCATTCTTCCTCCTCACATATCCTTAAGGATTACTCATGTTTCAATAAGTACAGTTAACAACATCAGATTTCATGAAATCTGATTTTAGGAAAAGAATTCTTTGGGCTCTTAGAAAAATACATTCTTAGAGAGAGGGGGGAGGGAAAATAACAGATTCACTTTCTTTCTTGCACTCAAGACATGTCTTCTGTCAAAAGTCAACCCCTACCCTAGTAAACCTATGTTTAGCTATGTATATGATGGTTTCATATGAGGTACCCGTCCTGTCATAATTCTGTTGGACATGGAGGAAAATGACTGCTTGAGGTTTGTGTGGTAAAGAGGGATGAGTCATGTCGCCAAACTGTACACCCGCTCAGGTGACAATAGATTCTAAAGCAATTTGTAGAAGTGGAAAGGGTGAGAGAAAGAAAAGAGGCCCGTACATCTATGTGTATTTGGGATAGGCATGCTGAAGACCTGCATTATCGCCTCGAAAAACTACTTAAAAATCTTGACATTTTCAATTAAATAAAAAGGTGCTCTTTGAAAAGGGGTATAAAGGAAGAAAACAGCTCACCAAAGACTGGTCGCTGGTCAGAGAGAGGGGTGATCCCTAATTAGAGTTAAACAATACATTGACTATATGGGTTTTTAAACCAGTTCCTGCAAACATTATTCTTTAAGGGGGGTGGTCTCTTAAACAGGGGTAGTTGTTAGAGAGTTTTCTTTGTATTAGAAAATTGAATAAAACTTATTCCTGGAAATTAAAGTAAACAATTACCATTTTTTTAAACCTTACTCAAAAGTTAAAAATAATAGGTGATTCTAAAGATGATGATAGAGAACAGTTTTTAAAATAACTATTTGAGTACTAAAATATGTATATGCATGAGAGGTTGTGAGGTTAAATTCAACACTTCTCTCATTCAATCAATAATCACTGTACCATTAGTATTTCTGGTCACAAGGATAAATTATATGTACAAGTCAGCACATTTCAGAGGCTGCTAACTGGCAGCTGAGCCCAGCTCAGATGCTTACTGAGTGTCGCTGGCTCTGAGTGGCATGTGGGCCAACATGAAAGAAAGCATATTATGAAATGTATAGTACTTGCCTATTGCAGAAGATGCTGGAGTTGTTTTCCCTCAGCTTGTAAGCACTCCTGACATCTGCATATAAAATTTCCATTCCCATGGTGCTGTTCGTCTTCATAAGTTTACGAAATTCATGGTAAATGTTTCAATTCTTCCTCGATGTGTGGATTTATTCTGTACACTCTTGTCTTTTAACCTTCCCCAAGAATAAGCCACAAGCAATGAGTTTGGGGTAACAGGCTGTCTTGACTTGAGTTAAATAAAATATCAGATTCAAAAACCTTGAAGCTTATTCAAGGTAAGGATTGAAAGATGCATTGTGCCATCTACATTACCATCTTGTGAATGATTTCAGCATTAGTACATATTTGTGGCTCTGCACATCCTTCATCAGCCTTAACATGGCTCCTTCAGTATTTTATCCTTTATACAGCAATGTAGATTTAAGTGATCACTGTTTTTTGCTTCATTAGAAAATAAATAATGCAGCAGATTTTGCATCCATGCAATTAAGTTTTGTCCTGGAATCTTTTTTATTCATTTGGAGGACTGGATGACCTTGAATTTGTTTGATGTATTAAAATTCCTACACATTCCAGCGTACTTTGTTTCTGGAGTAAAGCGGATGCACAGAATTTGTCAACACATCTTGCATAAAGTCAATGTCACCTAAAGCAATCACATCTCTGGCTCTTCAGCTTCTGACAGGTCCTAGTGTATAGTGACAACAAAATTCTAATTTTTGATGCACAATATTGAATGCTGTGCTATATTAAATGCTGAATTGAGCCAGGGTTCACACTCGCCAATCATTACAAATTGCTGCCTCCATGCCACTGACAAAGTGTAATGTTAAAACAGTTGCACACAAGCTCAAGTGTAGTTCATTGCAAGTTTACTCTGCTCTCTTCAAGGAATGTGCACCATTTGGAGAAGTTGTTATCCAATCAGTACTATAAACGTCCAACATTTCTCTGTAAATTTCATTCATTGTTTTTGCTTATATATTTAATAAACAAATTACTTGCTGCTTCTCACGTGTAGATGATACTAGCTTACTGACACTGCTTACTAATTACTTCGCTTTCCATAGCATAAACTTCAAACTTATTGTTTGCCAGCTTTGAACAACCAAACTCAAATGTTTACTATACCTTTTAACATTTCTGTTAGTAAACAATGTTGCATGCCTTTGAGTTGTTGCTTTCTTTTATTGGCACCAGCTTCACTTGTTCCTTATTTCCACGGAGTGTATTTCTTCCATGACTTTCAGCATCACTAGCCTTATATTTTAGGATAAGTTTCTGCATTGTTAAGTTTCAAGTAGTATTCTGCATTGCCTGCTTACTACAAATATAGATCCATTGCAATCCTATAACAGCTTTTCTGTGTACACAAAAAATACTTTCATCATGGCATTCCTCTTATGTGGAAATGTTAAACATTTCCTATAAAGTCTTGGGTGTAGATAGCAGTAAGTAGCATTCAGGATAACACATTATCATGGCTTAAAATTTGTTCCAGTCAATGCTGTATACAGTGGTCAAGTGGTTAATACATTGTGTATCATATGCTCTCTGAGAGAAGAATTTATTTAATTTTTCTTTGAGGCATTCAGAGACGTGTAGAGCATTCTCCTTTATATGCTTTAATGCCACAAAAATTTAAAGATCATCCCAAGGATGAAAGTCCAGATCATTTTTCTTATGTATTTTGTGTATTAATAATGTTTCCTTAATCTAAAGCAGACAAAGCTTGGCACGGTAAATAACAAAGAGCAGTTCCATATCAACAGGCATGTTTTGAGGGTGTTATTTAGCAAGTTACAAATGGTTATAGAACTTGAGATAAGAGTAATAATTTGAAAAAAAAAAATACTTTCATTTCTCAAATAATCTCCCTGTACATGAGGTATATGTCCTTTCACACAAGAGCTGAAAACCAGGAGCATAAAATTTTTGGATTGCTGTTGGAACTAGATGGTGACCATGCAGTGTTCATCTTGGATATGTGTCTACCATTCAGAGAACTTCTGCACCCAATTGTAAACAGCTTGACATGTAGGCATTTCTCACTGTAAATGGGAAGCATTTCTTTTTTAATATTCTTTGATTCCATACCTTTTACTCACAAAAGCTGTGCAATGGAGCACTGTTTTGAGGTGATAGCAACTTGCAACTGCTGCTTCTCTGTTATAAACATCAGTTGTCTTATGTCATTGTTTGCCACTGCTTAATATTGTCATCTAGTGGCAAAAGCCGCAGATGCCTTTTTCATTCACATCAATATGTTACTTACTGATGTGCACTTGTGAGTCTTAAAAAGTTACTGAATGGTGTAATGTTCATCTGTGAATAAATTTAATTTTGAAAATTAGTATCAAGCTTCTACCAAAAAAGTTTATTCTTTGCACGTAGAATTTGAATGGGTAACACTATCTTTACACAAACCTTCACTTGCTAAGTTTTTAAAACTGGGGCATTTTCGAGGACATTCATCCTCATCAGTTAGGTGACTCATTAACTTATTCTTTGCAGTTCATAATGTATATGCAAAGATATTTTGCACAAATGCAATAAGACTTTACTTGGTGGTTGTAACCAATTAGATTATAATTTGACTCTCCCTTATCATTTACAGGTTTCTAAAAAGTTGCTGAAATACCAGCTAATCCTAAATTGTTGTATATAGCTTAATCCCAGACATTGTTAGAATCAATCCTAGCATATAGTTAGAAGTCAGGTGATAAAAGCATTTACAATAGCAGTTGTCTTTGAGTTATAATACTCATGATATTTCATTTGCCTTGAAATTTTGCTGGACAGTATTGTGCGATATAGCAATCACACTAAAGTTTGTTACTTGATTGAGTTTCTGACCTTGGTAGCTCCAATGGAAAGAGCATCAGAGTCAAAGATCAATTATTTGAATCCAGGTCATTATTTTGAATATTTCAATTTTGATTCACTTCTCCATCGTATGCCCACACATAGTAAGTGTTAATAAGAACAATTTCTACAAAGTTCTGTGTATAATGTCCAGTAGTAAAAGTACTTAAATGGTGAGTCATGTTTAAGCTTATAGTGCTCTTACAATTGAGTTTGCATTGGAGGTTTGCCAGACAGTACAGGAATTGAAACAAGAGAGGCATATTGCTTAGTTAGTTGTTTGTAGGTACTACAGCTCATTATTTGGAAAGTGCGCTGCTCAAAAGAGTTGAAAGCCCTCGCTTGGAATCCGGACCATAGCATTTAATTTCTCTTTTTTATTTGCCTTTCCAATGCTGAAAGAGATTTTATTTTTCAGTTAAGAACAAATAACTTCATTCCTAAATTATGTAATGTATTGTATTAACCAAAAGATTGGTTTTTAAATTTAGGGTTCATTGATATATAAATAATAAAATTGAATGGGTTCAAATGAAATGAGTTGTATATTTGCTACACATCAAAAGAGTACAAAAAGAGAACCTCTTTTCCAAAATGAAAACAATATAATATTATTCATATTCCACCTTGTCTGAAGTATCAGGTTGTTACTGCAGCCAGAGCACATATTCCCAGCAATAATTATAATCTGGAAATATGATTTACAGGATAGTTTCGAAATGCGGAACTGCTTTATTGTAATTAAAGGATTTCACAGTTTGCAGATCTTTCCAAAGATAATTTTGACTATCTGAAGATTACAGCAGCCTTTAGTGTTGAACAAATAACAGCAATATTTGTCTTTTGTATGAACATTTGATTTACGTGTTTTAATCATGTTATGTGCAGCAGACTTTCAATTTTAAGCACAAAGGCAGCAAGGATGCATCAATTAACAGGTGATGCATGTATTTCTACGCATGTTATACTCAGCTACTTCACTTTGAAGTCTTTTTTATTTATTTCTGCTTATGTTTCATCAGTACTTTCATAAAATACCATAATTACTGCACTAGTACAAGGCTACTATCATAGATTTTGATACAGAGCTATTTGTCTCGGAGAGAAGCAGCAACTAACACAATCCAGTATTTTATTTTTCTATTGCCAAGTTGTGCGCATGAATTTTGTTTTTACATGTGAAGCCAATTGTTGTCTAGTTCAAACAAACCAGGTGTAACAGAAATTAGTTATAACAGATTAACTTTTAATAAGCTAGCATATTTCTTATAATGTTACTTCTTCGGACATAGCTAAAGATTTTCTTGGGTTGGTGGAGGAGGGGATCCAAAATCAAAATCACAATCACTTTCTCCCCTTACATTGCATCAGTACCCTAATACTGACCTTGACTCCCAAAGTTGGTACTCCTGTTTGTTGCAGTGATGCTGTTATAAATAATGCTGATTGACAAAACTGGAGATAGGCAAGAGTATGCTAAAGGAAAATGATACAAGTTTTTAGAACATTTTTATTAGTGATAACTTCTGAATCTAGTGCATACTTAAATGCATATTCCATATTTGTTTTTTTTTATTCCCCTTTATTTCTAATGTGTATGAAACCGGCCAAGATCCCCAACTCTGATACTGGGAAGGTCTGAGTCTGCCATTGAGTTAAGCCCAGAAGAGCTGCACATCCTTGTTGTAGTCAAGAGAATAGCCCAAAAACCAGTGTTGCCTGTGGCAACTTGCCATGTTTTGAAAAGAAAAAGTGAGAAAAGTGCTCATCTGTCCTCAAAAAGCATATGTAATGGAAGGGCCAAAATTATACGCTGTAGGAAGCTGTGCTTGTTTAAAGAGCAGAGCTAAATGTGTTACTGTCAGTGTGAGAAGCATAGGAATAAAAAGAGAATTCAACCTTTTTTTTAAAAAAAAAACCCTATGTTTCAAAATGCTAAAATTAAAATGTCTATGACTCTTGTAGCAAGCAATTAAAGCTAATTTGATTCAGTTTTCAAACATCTCAAAGTTTTTTCTAGAGTAAAACTGTGTTTTCTAATAGTAAATGTTCACCAGAAGGCATTCACAGGACTAAAAAAAAGATTTTTAAAGCATATGTTTTTTAGTGTTACAGAAATAAGAGCTTAAAAATGGCAGTGAAGAAGTTTGTTTGGACTTCATGCTTAGATACTTTTATTAAACCATTTTGCATTTTTAATCTTTATTAGAAACAGTTATGTCATCACTTTAAGCTGGTGTAAAAAAATGTAGCTGCAAGTACATCATTCTGTTTCATATTTTTTTCATATACACTACGTGATCAAAAGTATCTGGACACCTGGCTGAAAATGATGTACAAGTTCACTCTTGCAGGCATGCATTCAATCAGGTGCTGGAAGGTTTCTTGGGGAATAGCAGCCCATTCTTGACGGAGTGCGAAACTGAGGAGAGGTATCAATGTAGGTCGGTGAGGCCTGGCACGGAAGTCGGTGTTCCAAAACATCCCAAAGGTGTTCTATAGGATTCAAGTCAGGACTCTGTGCAGGCCAGTCCATTACAGGGATGTTACTGTCGTGTAACCACTTTGCCACAGTCCGTGCAGTATAAACAGGTGTTCGATCGTGTTGAAAGATGCAAATCGCCATCCGCAAATTGCTCTTCAGCAGTGGGAAGCAAGAGGGTGCTTAAAATATCAATGTAGGTCTGCGCTGTGATCGTGCCATGCAAAACAACAAGAGGTGCAAGCCTCCTCCAGGAAAAACATGACCACACCATAACACCACCACCTCTGAATTTCACTGTTGCCATTACACATGTGGCAGATGACGTTCACCAGGCATTCGCCATACCCACACCCTACCATTGGATCGCCACATTGTGTACCATGATTTGTCACTCCACACAACGTTTTGCCACTATTCAATTGTGTGATGTTGATGCTCCTTACACCAAGCGAGGTGTCGTTTGGCATTTACCTGTGTGATGTGTGGCTTATGAGCAGCTGCTCGACCATGGAATCCAAGGTTTCTCACCTCACGCCTAACTGTCATAGTACTTGGAGTGGATCCTGATGCAGTTTTGGAATTCATGTGTAATGGTCTGGATAGATGTCTGCCTATTACTCTTTACGACCCTCTTCAAATGCCGGCAGTCTCTGTCAGTCAACAGACGAGGTTGCTTTTGTGCTGTACATGTCCCTTCACATTTCCACTTCACTATCACATCAGAAACAGTGGACCTAGGATGTTTAGGAGTGTGGAAATCTCGTGTACAGACTTCTGACACAAGTGACACCCAATCACCTGACCAGTTCGAAGTCCGTGAGTTCAACGGAGTGTCCCATTCTGCTGTTTCACAATGTCTAATGACTACTGAGGTTGCGGATAATGAGTACCAGGCAGTAGGTGGCAGCACAATGCACCTAAGATGAAAAACATATGTTTGTGGGGGTGTCCAGATACTTTTGATCACATACTGTATATTCATTATTGAAAATTAACATGGAAAACTTTGAACTGAGGAAGTGATTTGCTCTTATATCATTTTAAAATGCTCTCATGTTTTTGTTGTGTCAGGTTCATCTCATAGTGACAAAGAAGTGGACCCCAATACACCTGAGAAGTTGCCCCGAACTCCCTCGGAGAGGAAGCGCAAGCGTAAGATAGATGAGGGTGGAGGGGGGGTGACAGCAGGAGGGGCAGGTACTGGTGGAGGGAAGGGAGCTCGTACTGCAGACAACAAGAAGATCAACGAGTACTTCTCAAAGCACAACACTGGCACCAGCCCCATTCGACATGGAGGTTCCAAGAGTCCTTCACCACAGCAGGCCTATGCTATGGTGAGTATTATCTGTATGCAGATGTCTGCATGACAGATTCAATATGAAAAAAGGCTTTAGGATATACTATATTTGTTTTGTCTCTTGAGAGTTTTGTTTGTAGTTTTTAGTGCATGTACATACACTATATATACTGAAATTTATGAAAATGTCATTAGCTTCATGCATGGAAAAGATTTCCCCAGTAGAGAAAACGTTTTCTTCTTTCTCTTTAAATGAATTAAACACATTCTTCAATTATATTTTGTGCAGTCAAGAATTTGTTTAGTGGCATCTTAATTTTACTTTGAGCCAAATACCATTTAGATATTAAAATACATGAAATATGTAACTCACTCTGTCATAGTGAATTTTAGTATTCATCTTTGCATGAAAAAGGTTTAAGAAATTGAAAGTTAGAGAACTATTTAGTTTTAAAAGATAAAGATAGCATAATTATGGAACAAGTCTAACACATTATAATTTTTTTTTAGTTACACTGCTATGCTAATTCTGCATTTATTAATTCTCCAAATATGTAACGTCAGTGTTCTATGCAGTAACATTTGGACAAGTAGCTTAATATGCAGGAAATTGCCCGGGAAACTAATTTTACATAAAAGATGTAATTGAAGCTAAGGGTTCTATAGTCAACTCGTACTGGTGTACTTGGAACATGTTTTTCAGCCTAGTGTCCTTCAATTTTCAACTAGAAATCTACTGCTGCATAATATTAATGAAGATGCTCTGGTGCTGCTTCCCCCTGATGGCCTCCAGGAGAAACATCAAAATTGAACAGATATTTATTTGGAAGGACAAGGAGATGTTCTATTTTAATTTCCTCCAAAAAATTTCTTTATTATGTTCTTGAAGTTGCCGCAAGGGAGAAGCTTCAAGAGTCATAAGCATAATGTAGCAGTGCATTTCTGGTTGGGAAACTTGTTCTAAGTAGTTATGTTTAAGTGGTGTAATATTTGTTTTTAAATGATTTTCTACACTGCAGTTAAATGCTATTAAAAAGTGATAAGTTTAAAATGAAGGTACTGGGTGTGGCCTCAAGACGAAAAAAAAAAAAAAAATGCAGCAGCATTGCACACTTCTTTGCAAAAAAACAGTGTCATATCCTTAGAGAAAATACTAAAAAACTGTAGCATGAGAGATGTGCAGAAATGAGTTTTTATTAATCAGATGGAGGCTTCCGCTAGGTGGCTTCTGAGTCTAGGCACTGTGTTTGTGAGCTCCCGTATTTTTACTTATATTTTCTTAAAACTTTCATCTCTCAGTAGTGTAAGCTTTTAGGAGTGTAGTCGAGTTTAAATTGCAGCTGCTTTCACATAAGAATATATTTTTATTATACATTGTAGTGTAAAAAAAACAAATAATACCATGTGTTAATATCAGCTGTTTACGTCCGCCATATTGAATTGATCTGTTTGTGTTTGTATAGCCTATTTTTTCGTGTTTTCTGTCTTTGGACGATTAGTGACTTGTGTTTGTGCTTAATTAGGAAATTACTTAGTGCATTACTAGTGGTTTAAAAGGTGAAATTAGTGCTTGGTGTATTACCAGTAGTTTAAGAAGTGAAATAAGTGTTTTGGTGCGTTACTAGTGGTTTAAGTAAGGTAGACGTGTGTTAGATTATCTTTTTGTAATTGTATGTGATTTCTGTGCGTGTGTGTGTGTGTTGTAGAGTAACTTATTAAGATATAAAGCTGTAGGTGTATTATAAATTGGTATAACTGTAGTAAACATTGTAGTCGTAACATAAGTGCTTGCAGATTGTACTAATCTTCTGACGGTGTTAGTTTAGCTTTATTGTGTCTGTCAGTGCAGTGTGCTAATAATGAGTGGTAAATCGTGTGATCTTAGTGGTAATTGTGGTGCTTGTCGCCGGAGGGTTAGCCAGGGTGTTTTCTGTGCAGGATGTAAGTTTTGGTTTCACTGGGCGTGTGCGAACATTGTTAGTGAGAATGTGAGTAATTGTGCGGAGTGGTTTTGTGAACTTTGTAAGTATAAGGCACTGGTCAGAAAGCACGAGGAAACCATTTCCAACCTGAGAAAAGAACTAGAATTTTTCAAAAAAGAAACTAGAAGCACTGTTTCGGCTTCAAATATTTTGGCTAATGACTTTGAGGACTTCAGGATGGTTTCTAAGAAGAATCTCAGGAGGAAAAGGCGTTTCTCTGCAGATGATCAACATCTTGTCCAACTGAGCAACAGATTCAGTGTTCTTGAAACGCTGAATGTTGATCAGGCCACAAATCCCCAAGAGCAGGTCTTAGATGAATCTGTAAATCACACAAAAAGCAAGGTCTTGTTGCTTGGGAGTAGTCATGGGAGGGGCATGGCATCCCTGCTCAAACGGGACTTGGGGTGTGATTATGATGTAGTAGGCATAGTTAAACCCAGTGCTGCGCTCTCTGATGTCACTGAAGACCTGGTAAAGCTAACTGCAGGTTTTACCAAGAGGGATCATGTAGTGATAGTGGGTGGGCCAGGGAATAGCCTGGATAGAAATAGTAGTTATATTATTGAAAAGGATCTGTGTGACATCAGTGAGACCAGCAGCCATACTAATGTGAAGGTAGTGGGTCTTTTACATAGGCATGACAAGCCTCAGCTTCATTGGAGGGTGAGGGATATGAATCTGAGACTTGAGCGTGCCTTGTTAAGTCCTGCTGCATCTCACATGTGTATGATAGATGTCAACGGTATAGGCAGGAATGGTTATACCTCTCATGGCCTACACCTAAATTCTAGAGGCAAAGAGAAGCTTTCTCTTCTTATTGCTGACAGAATTAAGGGTAAAATTCCTGTTGTCACTAGTAGGAGGTCTTTTTTAGGTTAAGTATGTCCCATAGTCAACATAATCATCGACACTTAAAGCAAATTGAGATAACCATCCCAAATACCTCTGTATCCACAAGTAACTATAGAAATAATGCTTCTGACATCAATAGTAATAATGATAATAATAAAAATAAAAACTGCCTGTCTGTATTTCATCAGAATATAAGAGGCTTAAGAAACAAAGTAGATGAACTTACTATTAGTCTTAATACTGAAAACTCACTGCCACACATTTTGTGTTTATCCGAACACCACTTGACACAACAGGAATTTCAGCCAATTTTACTGCATGGGTACTCTTTAGCAGCAGAGTTTTCAAGAAAAATCTTACATAAAGGTGGGGTTTGTATATATGTCAGAAATGATGTGACTTATAAAGTTTTGGATTTATCCAAGTTTTGTAGTGAACAAAACCTTGAACTCTGTGCAGTTCAGCTAAATGAAGGTAAATTAAATTTAACTATAGTAGCCCTTTATCGATCTCCCTTAGGCAATTTTGAAATATTCAGAAAGCAACTTGAACATCTTCTAAAATTTTTATTCAAACCAAAAAGAGAATTAATCATATGTGGTGATATAAATGTTGATTATTTGAAACCTAGTCCTCAAAGGGAACAACTCAGCACTTTACTTACAACATACCACATGACACATACAGTAAACTTTCCAACAAGAATCCAAAACAGCTCCTCTACAGCTATAGATAATATATTTGTAAACTCAGATAGCATTAATTTTTGCAATGTCTCATCAAAATCTAATGGCTTGTCGGATCACGATGCACAAGTTCTACACATTAAAAAGTTAAATTTAAAATCCAAACCTAAATATACTTATCAGAAATCTAGGGAAATAAATGAAAATACTCTGAGTGAGTTTAGCAAAATACTTGAACTTGAGTCATGGAATCAAACTTACCAAACGAATGGAACCAATAATAAATATAACATCTTTCTTCAGTGTTTCAAAACCCACTTTGAAGCTTGCTTCCCGGTCAAGTTAAACAAAATATCTAACTTCAAAAGAGAGAACGCCTGGATCACTTTAGGAATTAGGACGTCATGTAGACGTAAAAGAGAATTATATGAGCAAGTAAGAATTAGTAATAATATAGATTTAAAACACTACTTCAAAAAATATTGTAAGCTTCTAAAGAAGGTAATAAAAGCGGCTAGAATATTGCATTACAATAAACAGATTCAACTCTCTGACAATAAAATAAAAACTACTTGGAATATAATAAAAAGAGAAGCCGGTAAATCCTCATTACAAAATGACTTAATAACACTAAACATTGATAATCAAGAAATTAGTAAACCTCATGAAGTTGCAGAAATATTTAACAAATTCTTTTTGGGTGTAACAAACAAAATGAGTATTAATTTTGGAAGTAAAGAGGCAGCTTTGGAATTTCTAAGATCAAATTTCACTAATGAAGTGCCTGAATTTAAAGTTAGCCTGACAACGCCTTCTGAAATAAACAAAATTATTAACTCTTTCAAAACAAAAAACTCTTCTGGTTATGATGAAATAACAATAAAAGTCTTAAAATCATGCTCATCTCAAATTTCCACTCCCCTTAGTTATTTGTGCAATGAGTCACTAAGGTCAGGAATTTTCCCTGACAGAATGAAATTTTCCATTGTTAAACCACTTTTCAAAAAAGGCAAACGCAATAATGTTTCAAATTATAGACCAATATCTCTCTTGCCAATTTTCTCAAAGGTTCTTGAAAAGGTGATGTTTAATAGACTTTATAAATACCTTGAATGTAACAACATACTTGTCAGGGATCAGTTCGGGTTCAGAAAAGGAATGTCGACCAATAATGCAACTTATAAACTTACTCATGAAGTGTTAACTGCATTAAACAAAAAAATGCATGTAGGTGGGATTTTTTGTGACTTAGCAAAGGCATTTGACTGTGTTAATCATGATATTCTGATAGCAAAATTGAAATTCTATGGACTAAAAAATGAAACTCTAAGTTGGTTTGTATCATATCTAAATGAAAGAAAACAAAGTGTTGAAGTTGTCAATGATATTGAATTTGGAAAACAGACATCAAAATGGAAAACAGTAACACATGGAGTGCCCCAAGGTTCAGTCCTAGGACCTTTATTATTCTTGATCTACATAAATGACCTATCACTTTATATAAAGGATATTGCAAGTATAATTCTGTTTGCTGATGACACGAGTGTTCTGGTGACTAGTAAAAACTTGAATGAGTGTGTAATTAAATTGAATTATGTTTTGAACTGTATGTCACACTGGTTTAAAGCTAACAAATTGTCTGTAAATTTAGACAAAACAAAAGTTGTTAAATTTATAACCCATCAATCACTACACACTCCAATAGAAATTGGGATTAATGACATGTCACTAGAACAAATAGACAACATTAAATTTCTGGGCCTCCAAGTAGACAGATATTTAGATTGGAAAGTTCACATTAGGTATATCATACCCAAACTCAGTTCTGCATGTTATGCTATCCGAGCATTGGTAAATGTCAGTTCTATAGATACACTTAAATTAGTATACTATGCATATTTTAACTCTATCATTGAATATGGAATATTATTTTGGGGAAATTCGGTAGAAAGTCAACGAATATTCCTCATGCAAAAGAAGGTTATAAGAATCATTTCCAGTACTCATAGCAGACACTCTTGCAAACATCTTTTTAGAAGACTAAAGTTATTAACCCTACCTTGCATGTATATATTTTCAATCTTAAAATTCTATGTATGCAATCGAACCACATTTATTACAAACATGGAAATTCATGAGATAAACACTAGACAAAAGGGTAACATCCATCGTCCCAGTACAAAGCTTTCTTGCTTCCAGAAAGGTGTATATTATGAGACCATAAAAATATTTAATACTCTCCCTAATGATCTTAAGAGAAAAGTTGACAACTTCAATGTCTTTAAAACTGCTGTTAAAGAGTACCTATGCTCAAAAGCATATTATTCTGTACAAGATTATCTTAATGATAAATTATCCTACTGATAATACTTATATAGCTCTGTAAGTAGTATTAGTAAATATTAATGACAATTGCCAGTCATATTTGATATCTGCTCTAGAATTAATGAAGCTATTTAAATGTACGTATATTAAGAACTGATAGTAAATGCTATGCATTACACATCAAATAGAACAAAATGATCAGACTAACAAAGGTAAAATCGTAGTGAATGTTAAAATAACTGTTCTTGCCTATACGTATGTTAACCTTATAACAGTAAGGAGGTATACAACTCTGTAATAAGTTACACTTGGTTTCTTTCATTTTGTATATAATATGTCCTTATTTTATTTTAAATGTTCTGTATACTATGTAATATTTATGTATATATGTAACTTTATTGTACATTTCCTTAACACCCATATAGTATTTGTATTTTATTTCAAATGTTCCATATTCTATGTAATATTTATGTTTATATATAATTTTTGTACATTTCCTTGACATGTTCTATGTTCACAAGTCTTTATGGCTGCTAGTGAACTCACAGAATACAATCTAATCTAATCTAATCTAATCTGATGATGGTGAACAGAGAACTTTTGAGGACATGTGGATTAAGGAAGAGAATAAAAGAAATGTGTGTAGTGTTTTTTTTTTTTTTTTTTTTAAGGTAAGTATTCATGACTATAGAAACTGTGTGTCATCACTCTCAAACCAGGGAAAAATTTCTTCATACCACCTAATAAGGGAATTTAAAGCTTTCAAAATTGTAATTCATTATACCTCAAAATATGAAATATGCTCTGCACTTGATGTTTTGCTGTATTACAATGATTTGCACATATTTTATTTGTATTTCTGAAAATACTATGCAGAGACTCTCTTTAAAGCAATCCTCTACAGCAGCTTAAACCAGCTTCCATTGAGCACAATATGTTCTTTAGTGTGTTAACAGAAATATTTTAGTCAGCAGCTCCTCCATACATACAGCATTACTTTGGACAATTTCCAACTTAGCTATTTATTTTTGTGGTGTTTGCTGTAATGAGGTCTTCACTTCTGTATATTTTAAATTATTAATTGTTTTAATTATTAAATTATTCATTTTAAATTAAAATTTTTATACTTCTGTGTATTTTTAAATCTTCTGAAGATTTCGAAGAAAATCCCCCATCCCAAACTACCATTTAAATGTACTCATTTTTATTTTTTATTTTCTCAAAAACGGATCTAATTATGTGGATTAAAATACTATATGTTTAAGATATTTCATGATAATTAATGAAATCCATATGTTGAATTTTCGGGGTATAACCTATGAAGTCCTCTTCATTTTGAATGACTGTTATGTAATTGGTAAACCGTAAGGGATAGACAAAATCTTGCTCCACAAAATATGTACATCTCATTGTGGCACACAATTTATGTCAAAATTCTTTATGTGTAGTTAGCCATATTTGAGATATTCCTTGTTATTGGCTTGAATTTTCAAATATTTATACTTTTCTCAAATGATAAGTTGCTATTTTGTATTTTTCTTGTCGTCATGCAAACAGCATGGAATTTCAAAGCCATCACATAGCGACATACTCTTTAAAAATCTGACAATCGCTTTACCTACTGTATCCTACAACAAAATGCATAATGAAAGTTTATCCGAATTAACAAGTAGCAAATAGGATAATAAGCTTTTGCAAAAATAGTTTATAGAAAAGTGAGTAGAGAAAGTCATGAATGCAACATATTGGATGTTTAGATTGAAGTTTTGGTTTTCATGTCTTAGCAAAAAGAATTAGTAATTTAAATAAGTACGAAGGCTTTCACAGCTGGAGTTAATCGATAAAACATTAAAATCTTCCGGGCTGGAAGGCCGTGGTCTAAGGATAAAATTACTAGCACCCGACGTTTTGGTCGACTCTGTGGTTGCCATCTTCAAGAGTGTAACACCCAGGACAGCTTGATAACGACTGCCAACTAGGCAAGAGATGTTCCACAATTTATAGCTCACGTTCAAAACTGCCGCAGTGGGTCTGCAGTGACGTGTCATCGCTGGTATCCACGTAGATTAAGCTTAAATTTTTCTTCCTTTTTATTAAAGTTGTTAAAGTTTTGCTCAGAGGCCTCTTTATCAGGCTTGAGGTTCTTGTTACGTGCTGTAAATCTATGACACCAGACCACCAGCTTTACTTCCCTTCCGAAAGAAGCAATGCTAAGAATTTTTATGCCCTCCGCACACTACAAGTAGTTTTGCTCAAGTAGTGTAGAGTTGGAACTAGGCATCAAAGAACTAGGTTGATAAAACATCAGGTTTTATTGGTTGAGGGACATCACAAAGCTAAAATTTCTTCACCATTAAGGAAGCCATTTGAAGTGAATTCCTTCTGCGTTTATGAAATCACTAATAATTTCAGGAATCTTCTATAACAGCACAAACACAGTTAATATCAAAACTTTGCACCATTTTACAGAAGATACCAAATCCATCGTTTTGAAAAAAAGATTGGACAAAGAGTGGTAGTACCTGAATAGGTTTTGGAATCTAAACGTAGACACTTTTCTGCAAAATATACCTAATTGCAATTGAGAATACTGATTACACTAATGTTCTATACTATTTATGAACTAGGTAATGTTAATGGAGGTTAATTCTTGAATTAGCATTTCTTAAATATGTCCTCATGTAGTGTTTCATTTAAATATCATAAAACTTCTATCATCCCATAAAAAATATTGAATTGCTTAAAATTTTCCATACAAAATGTGAACGAGCTACTGATGAAACAATGTTTTATTTGCAGTATCCACCTTCCCCTCAGCAAGCTTTGCTGCCATCACCACAGACTCCCGGCGTTCAGTCTGTGCCACCTGATTTCCCCAGCCTAATGCATCCGCCCAGACCACCGCCGACCATGGTCAGCAAGCAGGTGCAAGTAAGTGTGCATTTTCTGCTGATAATATTAGTTTAGAATTTAAATTTAAAGCATATTCAGAAGTGTTCAGTTAAGTTAAATATAGCTCATTTTGAAACAGTAAATATTTTGGTTAAAATCCTAAGTCATTTCCTAAAGAATTAATTTTTGTGTATCTGGTCATATCTGTCTCTTCACATTCTGAGCGTGTGTGTCTATTTTTCAACTTTAAAGGACTCTTCAAATATGCAATCCTAAGCAGTAAAAGTTTAAAAGTTAGAATCAGACTGAAGAATTCAGTGCCATAGCCGGGATTTGAACAACGAATCTTCCAGTTTCCATCCGGTTGCTCTGACCAACTGAGCTATCATAGCAACGTGACAGCATGACATTAAATTCTCCAACTGACTCGCATTTTTCCTGGCTATGGCATTGAATTTTTCAGTCTGATTCTACCTTTCCAACCTTGTTCTGGACACGGCTTGTGTGAAAGAACAATTAATTACTAATAAATGTTTAAATAATGTTTCACAGAAGTTTGAGTATTTGTAAGAAGGGGTTATCTCTGTTGTTAACCCATTGATGTCTGACTTAAATACCCTTCATGGCTAGTGCAGAATTCTGATTGAGGTCCCTGTTCAGGTGCACAGGTTATTGTGCTGAAACACAATTATAATCTCACTCTCTTGCCAACTCACACATTAGAAGTTATATATGGATGCATTGTTTTAAAATTAATGCATTAATGACAGAAATTAATTTTATACATTTTTAAAGCGACCAAAATTATGAGCCAAAATAATAATTCAGAAACTTGCAATAGCTACAGGTACTATCTTTCAGGAAAGTTTATGTACACTTTTCGTGAGTCAGTATCATTTCAGGTGTTCTGTGAGTACGGCGTATGAAAACTAAATCTGCCATGATCGTAATTGTATATTGTCTTGGTCACCATTTTAACCTGTTACTCCGAAGATTTCTGTGGCTCTATTAACCCAGTATTACAAAATATGGACTAAATATCACAAAAGAAGTTGCAATTCTCTTGCAGCTGAGCTATTAACTACATAGCATTGGAAGAAGACGGAAAACACATGGAATGATGATTTTAATAAAATCAACATCTATGTTGTATATAACCCGTGCACTAACATCTGCTATTGTAGCTCAGTGACAAAATGCGTGCTGTTTCAAGTGTGCCAAGGGTTCACGGTGGAAACCCTAGCATATGGTCATACTTTGTATTCCAGCTTTTTCACCTTGTATTTCTTGTGCATGCACAAAATGCTGCTGGAAGTTTTTTATGCACTGCATTTGAACATCACTAAAGCTTCATCACAGTAAAGCAGCATGCCACATCCTCGAGGTTGTGTGTAGCTGACTGCAGTTCAAAGTGGTGAAATTGTAGATCGTGCTACTCATGGTGAAAACACCTCTCAAATAATCAGAGAATTGGCTTGTGACCGAAGAACAATGAAACAATGGCTAGAGCATCATGAGAGAGAAGTTGAATGGGCCAAACCACACAGGCACTCAGGTAGGCCTTGTGCAACAGCACTTGCTCAAGACGAAGTTCTGGTAGAAGATGTGAGGAACCAACGTTTAAGACAGGTCTGTCTTCCTGAACAAAGCCATTGAGTGTGGTTGCTCATATGAAACGTATGCTAACAACTAAAGGATGCCAGTATTGCATCACATCATCTTGCCACTAAGCTCCTTCTCACTGAGGCCACATAAGGCAAGAAGATTAAATGGGCACAGTGTAATATTAACCTTCCTCAGGCTTACTGAGATCTTGTTATCTGGAGTAATGAGAAGGTATTTCGATCCGACCAGCAAGGAACATGTCTTTATAGACCATGGGGAACAAGATTACATACCTCAGCATACCGTTTGAGTAGAACATTCAGGAAGAATTGCAGCACATTTCTGGGCCTTTATGACAGCATCAGGTCTACGGGAGTTAATTCAAGTGCCAGAAAGAATGATGAGTGCAATCTATTTTAGATATTCTCGAAAACACTCTGCTGCCATGTCTTCATGCTAGGTTCCCAGTACAAGAAAGATATGTATTTATGCACAACAACAGTGGTGTGCACACCTCAAATATCACGCAGGATTGGCTAACGGGCATCTAGAAATAATCTGCATGGACTGGCCTCCAAGATCTCCTGATCTGAACCCCATTGAACATGTATGGGCCTTCATGGTAAAGGAACAGAAGAACGTTGACCAGACAGGGTGCAAGTGAATCTGGTTGCTCACATGATGGGGCTATGGCAACATTATCAGCAGAACCCAAACTGGTGTTCTGTACTGTTGCACGCATGCACAAAAGAATAAACAATGTAATTATAGCTGGGGTTGATTATACCAGGTTTTAAAACACAAGATTTCATTTTTGTTTTCCATTTTTTGTTTCAAAAAGTTACTTGTTTCAGGAGAAATTCATTTTCTGTAAATCTGAAGTGTTTTGGAAATTAAGTATTTCTTAGTATATGACGTGGCCTCGCCTATGAAATAGCAGTTGTTTAGTTGCACCATTATCCTTGGTTATCATCTTCTTTTTGTTATTTCTAATAAAGGGAGTAACTATATTGTAACTAGCAATTACACAGAATATACATTTTCAGTTTTTTACATTATACTCCATTGGATTACACACAATTATATTTGCAACTGTAAATTTGTTTTTCTTAAGATGAGAATTTATCATTTCTTGTTATTTTATCTATTAGCTTATTGTTATGATCAGATGGATTGTGTACAGCATTTAGAGGTTGGCTCCATACCATTCAATCTCCTGTTATTCTCTTCGAAATCATGTAGTAATAGCTTAGCTGCAAGAGAACTGTAAATTGGTTTGTAACTGCATCTTACAAAGTATAGTATGACCATATGCTGGGGCTTGAACCGTGAATCCTTGGCATGCTTGAAACAGCATGCATTTTACTACTGTCGTAACAGCAGATGTTAGAACGTAGGTTATATACAACATAGATGTTGGTTCTATTAAAACCATCAATCTATATGTTTTCCATTTTCTTCCATATTATCCAATGCCATGTAGTTAGTAGCTTAACCGCAAGAGAATTGCAAATTTTTTGTGATATTTAGTCCATATTATGTCATACTGGGTTAATATAGCCATAAAAATCCTCGAAGTGAGTAACAGGTTAAAATGGTGACCATGACAGTATACATCTATGGACCTTGAGATTTAGTTTTTATACCCCCTACTCGCAGAACGCCTGAATGATACTGACCCGCAAAAAGTGCACATAAACTTTCCTGAAAGATAGTACCTTGACTGTTAATAGACAAGGTTAAATGGGACCCAACGAAATCAAGTAAATAATTCTCTACATCAAACTATGGTTTAAATTCTGTATACAGCCAGTAACATAATTTGGGAGCAAGTTCCATACATCAAAACTAATAAATATAGTTCCTAGAATGAATATGTTAAAATAAGCTTGAAATTGATGTTACAAAACAAGCACATAGTACAATGTAACCTCTTTGATTGCTTTTAAGCTATGTTTTGTTGGAGATGAATGGTAGCACATCTTGTTTTGTTCATTTACTGCTTTCCCCAAGTATGAACAAGAAGCAGGCAAAAAACTAACATAATATCACTGTTTCAAAGCACTTTTTGCTTACAAATTATTAATTTTAGGATACATGCCAATTCAGTTTTTTTATGGTATTTTGAATTGCATATCACTTTAGTAATATTATTGTACATTTATTCCATTTTGTGCTTTCAAATTCCGTTTTGTCATAACATGTCAATTTTGGTGGTTTGTAATGTGTCTCATTTCATTTCATTTTTATTGATCCAGTTAATTGTTACGTACAGAAGTACAGTCAATGTTGGACACGTCAAAGTAAGATAACAAAATATTTATGAGGTTTTATGAGGTGTCAGACCTGGAATCCCTGCATATTAGGCAGTATGCTTTGGTTATTTCTATAATATTGTTCTTAGATTTTACATAGTAGTTCCATAAATAAGCCATAGAATAAGAACAAAGTTTGTTGCTAGAAAGCATAGTTTAAATACATTGTCTGTAAACGTTACTTTAGTAATTTATATAGCTGTTTATGTCATGAAGACAAAACCAACAGCTTTTCCTAAAGAATATTTGCAGAATAACATTTTAAATAATTTTTTTTTTAATTCCAGACGGAGCTAACTTGTCAGAGAATACAGGAATTTGAAACCCAGGCATCTTCTGATCTTGAGCTTCGGAATAATAAAATAGATGAACTGAACAGGGTAAGCTGAAGGCAATTTAAACATTATATTACCAAGTACAGTCTTGTGATTTCATTTGATACTTCTTACTCTTGCCAGCCAATACAGGCAGAAATATTGATTGAAAAGCATGGTTTATGTATATAGTTGCAAATATGTTATGTATGCATTGTACTCTGTCCATTTGTTTTGCAGACAACTGAGGAACTGAGGCATCAAATGGCGGCACAGCAGAAAGTCTTGGAGCAGCACAAGTCACACATTAACAAGTGTATTGATGTTGTCAAAAAGCTGCTGAAAGAAAAGTCAAACATTGAGAAAAAGGAAGCACGGCAAAAATGTATGCAGAATAGGTTGAGGCTAGGGCAGTTTGTGACGCAGAGGGTGGGCGCAACCTTCCAAGAAAACTGGACCGATGGTTATGCCTTCCAGGAACTTGCACGGTAAGTTTCAGGCATTCATCAATGTATAGAGCCAAAAAACAAATCATGTACAAGTAGAACAGCAGAAATTGAAAAAAATTGTATAGTATTTTTAGCCTCACCAGAACATACAGACAGTTTTCAGTCAACAAGACTGCTCATGTCTTTTCAGTTTTATCCCCCATATCAATCCTTTATATAAATTTTGGGGGCAGAAATGTCCATTATGTGATTTTTCTTTTTCATACTCTTACTTCATCTTCATTTTTGTCACAGTTGAGCGCCTCATAAGCAAACAAATTTAACTTATCTATCTTTAGAAAATATTGTGAAAGTGCACAGCAAGATTAGCTTCAAATTTATTTGCTGGTGAGGAAAGTAGACAAAGAAGCCCAGGAGAGGCAGAATTTTATGGAATATCAAGTTATCAGGAGTGGGTTGT
Source organism: Deroplatys truncata (assembly GCA_030765065.1). NCBI lineage: Eukaryota > Metazoa > Arthropoda > Insecta > Mantodea > Mantidae > Deroplatys > Deroplatys truncata. Next base: position 199,345,273 of record CM060978.1, read on the forward strand.
GTTTATTCTTCTATCAGATAGCAATCATTTTGCCCTAAGCATTATTTTTGAGCATAATTCTCTTTACTTTACATTTTATTGATTCTTCTTGGCATTTATTTCAAATCAAATAAAATTTTTTCTTTTTGTTCTTGTTTTATTCAGCATATCTTGTCCTTTATTCCAGACGGCAAGAGGAAATTACAGCGGAGCGTGAGGAGATAGATCGTCAGAAGAAAATGCTACTGAAGAAGAGACCTTCCAATAGTGAGACTGGCCGCAAGCGAAATAGCAGCCAGGCTCAGGCACAGCAGCAAGGCCAGGCATCAGCCATTCTGCATAATGGCACAGATGCCACATTCCTAAAGCCTGATGCTATTCCTGGTTTCTCCTGGCAAGAATACTATGAGGCTGATGAAATCTTAAAGGTAAGCTTATGCAGTCAATATTCTACTGCTTTTACCAATCACTCACATTCTATTAAAATAAGTTCTCTGTTCCTGTTATGACTTGAAGTTAAAGGGGGCTATACGAATGAATGAATTGAATTTATGTACCACTTGATTACATAGTTTATTTACACATTGTTTATACAAAATCCTAACCTGTCTTTGTACAGTTGTTTGGTTACCTGACACTCTTAATGCTGCTCGTTCACTTTGTATGCCGACCCTATAGCTCACTGAGCAGCATCTTCCACACATTACTCTAACCCTTCTTGCCCTTTCGCCTTTCCTTATCTCTCTTACTTTCCTCCTCCAGTTTTCTTTTACCTTACCTAGAAATTCTTCCATGGTCCTAGCTTTCTTTTTACTGTCTGAGTTTTTATTGCAGTGATTTTTTTTGTCAGTTTTTTTCCCTCCATAATCCTATCTCCTTGCATTCTATCATGCAGTGCTCTAAGCTTTCTCCACATAGCTCACATTTATGTTTTTCTCCACCTCTCATCCCTCTTAGGTATATTGATCCTGTTCTCATCCATGTTAGACCTTCTCTTTTTGCCTATTACATTGATCCACATATCTTTCCCTTCCCCAATGTATTTTTATTATTTTATAGAAATTTAAAGACTTCTTATCTTCTAAGCTGTCCCATATCTCTTGCCTTTCTATGTCTCCCTTTCTACGTCATGCATTCTCTCTAACCATTTTGTTGTCATTTCTAGTCTATATTTGCATATTCTTGTTCCCGTCATAGCTGCCTTCCCTTTAGCTACCACTTTCCTGCCGTGTGACCCCCCATTCCCCATTATAACTCATTCTTACCCCCAAATACTCAAACTCCTTAACAACCTGTAATTTATGATCCCCTAAGATCCACCTTTCCTCTTTTTTTAGTGGCTTAATTCCATTTTTAAATACCATCCTTTGAATTTATTTGTGTTTATTTTAATTCCCAGCTTTTCAAAAAAATCCTTGTATTCCATTTATTGCTCTCTGTAGCCCTATTATTGAAATCACTCCAAGTCATCTGCACATAGTAAGCATGGTATCTCTTTGTTCACAATTACTGGACAGTGTTGATTTTTTCCTTCCACTTTTTTTAAAGTAGTATTTATAAACAAATTAAACAGTATGCAGCTCAGTTTGCACCCTAAAGGAGACTGTATAAATGAAGCAATAATAAGTTCTCCATTTATTGTAAAGCATCTATGTAAAACACATGAATTATTTAATTTTGCGGAGATTATAAAAGATGACTTTCAATCTGCCTTAAAGTAAACCTGTGAGCAGCCACTTATTTTTTTCACAGCTGTTGTTTATCTTGCTGATGCTGGAAAGAAATTGAAAACTGAACCATTATTTCTGTCACATAATGATCTTTTAGTTGAAAAAGTAATACTTTACAGCAAAGTGAAAGATTTTCTCTTCAGTCCTAGTGCCAGTTGCTGTTTTAGAAATAACCATTAATTTTAAATGAGTTTTATATCTTATGGTGTACTTTAATATCTTCATTTAAACATTAACATGAATGACTAAAATCCAGTGAAACCTTTGTTATAGGGTGCATGTGATACAGATCGAACGGTAATCAGCAAATGTTGTTTACAGCTTAGACAGAGTGCGTTGAAGAAAGAAGATGCAGATTTACAGCTGGAAATGGAGAAGCTGGAGCGAGAACGTAATCTGCACATTCGTGAATTAAAGCGTATTCACAACGAAGATCAGTCACGCTTCAATAACCATCCTGTACTGAATGAACGATACCTGCTTCTCATGTTGTTAGGCAAAGGAGGTTTTAGTGAGGTGCATAAGGTAAGGCCTAAGAATTGTTTCATTTCAAATTTTGATATTAAAGTCAAAAACACTTTTCTCATTGAAATGGAACTTTAAAAAGCAAAGGTACTTAAAGGAGTGGTTCAGTTTAAAAGTAAATTTTCAGCTAAACCCTGAGCTTGAGAAAGGAAATTACTTAAAGAAAAGCATTGTTTGTCATTTTCGATCAGAGGCAGCTGCTTTGCCAAGGGAACAGTTTCTTTAAGGGGAGAGAATCATTCTACGACATGAAGCTTAATAAAACATACCTTAATACACGTTTGCTGTATACTGAAGCAGAATTATGGCACTGCTGTATTGGGATAAGAGGTAGGCCTTTGCTTTTTATTTGAGTTCTTAATTTTTCGTTGGACATTTTACAGAAACACAGCCATAAATTACAGTATATGATATACTTAGATAATTCTGCTGCAATAGTTTCATTGCCATGTACAAAAACAATGTTGTATTCATTACATTTTGCAGATAATCAGCTTACATTAACAAAATAATGATTTAGAATATATATGTAGGAAATTAATTGAAAATAACAAATGGGAATTAGCATTTAATTCTGAAAAATCAAAGCATGGTAATAGGAGGAGAGAAACAAGATTTGAAACTTAAAAGTAAACAGTGTAGTGTATACAACTATTTGGGTGTTAAAATTACAGATGGAAGAAATGATACTGAGCTTAAACAGCAAATAACAAAAGGGAAAACTGCTATCTTACATTTGAATGATACATTATTGGACAAACAGATAACAAAAGAAACAAAAAGAAAAATTTACAACTCCATTGTTAAAAGTACAACTGTATCTTGTTCAGAAATATGGCCATTAAAAAACAGCTACAAACAAAAATTTTTGGCATTGGAATTGGATTATTGGTGACACACAGCTCAAATATCTAGAATGGGAAAATAAGACAGGAAATGGACATTAAGAAAGTTGTATTACATATTTCAACAAAACAATTAATAAGGTATGGATTTGTGAAGTGTAGGGATCAGGATAGGTTATCAAAGATTGCTTTTGAATGAATGACATCAAGGGGACAGAAACGAGGGAGACCTCCAAGAATATGTTAGAATGGAGTTATAGAAACCATGAAGGAGAGACAATTATAAGGACAATGGATAGATAGGACAGAATGGATTTTGCCAATACGAAAGGATGTCTAGTTTAATGTGTATATGATTGTTGGAAGATGATAATATCTCACCAGCAAAGAAGCAAACATACTGTCTCCGTCATCAAAAATATTTTCTCTATTGGTGGTTAAAAAAAGCAGAATCTCCTAGCCAATCAAGTTTGAAGTTAAACATATAATTTTGAAGTGGATGATGGCTTTAATCTGCACACCTTCACTAAGCATTTTAGTTTATTTTTTTAAAAACTTGAAAATAATCAATTGTTTGCCTTTCAACACTCCTCAAGCTATATGTTATATCACTCCAAGTGATTTTGCAGTAGACGTTTATAATATTTGTGTGTAATGTAACTTCTCCTCAAACTTTGTCAACAAGAAATATCTTACGAACTACAAATGATATTACTAATGATGTTATTCTGCAGTTTATTATGTAACAGGCCCCAGAACATACATCATTATGGAAGTACATCTATAAAATATCAGACTTTTGTGTGTTACATATTAATTGCTTGTGTATAAAAGGTGCATTTATACTCTCTATGGCCTAAGAAGTAGTCTGACTGTCAACATATGCACAGCTTTCGATTGAATGAAAATAGTGTGTTACTGCTCTGCATGCGTTTAATTCTATTTGTACTTCAAATAACAAGGAAGGTGAATAGGCATCATAAATGTTAATTATGTTTCGTTTAAACATAAATAGTTAGCATCTGTTATCGTGCAACAATCAGTACTCCCCTCAGTGTTTATTGGAGAAAAGCAATGGTCTTATTTCAGTCAATCAGCCATTACCAAAGTAAACAGCTGGAGTAGAGCGCAGGGGTGGAAATTCCTCCATGTATTCATAAGGTATCAAGTGTGGGGTAATACAACAGCCGTATATGTAAAGACGCACTCTCTGGCTGGAAAGAGAAGTGTAATGTGCAGACCTGGGATTTTTTATAAAGTTTTTTAAAACTTTTTATGAAAAACAAAGTAAACAAATAAACAAATTAAAAAATAGCATTTATTGTTAAAAATGCTGGTAACTTTTTGATATTCTTTAAAAAATTGTATAATATGTGCCATGCACAAGTTACAATTACAAATAATCTACACAGGGTATTGTATTTGCAACATTAATGGCTAGATAAAGCTTTTAAGTGTGTGTAAATTATACTTTTGTTTGTTTGTTTGTTTGTTTGTTTGTTTGTTAAATCAACACATTTTAAATGAATTCTGGACAGGAACTCTGTACTCAGAATAAGCATCTTTAATTAATTGATTTACCTTGTCATCAAATAGATGACACTGTATTAGCTTACATTAGCTTTTCCAAAATTTAATGTGTGTGTTAAGATTCCTTACATGTTTGAAATTCTAAAATATATTTTGTAATCCAATGACAATTTAAAGCAATGAAAAAAACCTGGATATTCAGCATACTTCATTTGCTTGAATTACTAAAATGCTCCTTTACCAAATTTTGACCCTGATTTGATAGTGAACTGTACTGATTCAAATAAGCTTACAAGGGCTTCAAAATACTGAAATAAAATATTTCACTTAATTAAATCAACTTGACTAGCTTGTCATAATAGGAGTTGTAAACAATTTTTGTGTGAGCTCAGGATAATTTGTTACAATAAATCATTTTTATATTCTCCTTTGATTTTTGTAGTGTTTCTAAAAGCACTTTTCACAGTTGAAATAACACACTTAAGCTCTTAAAGGGTCTTTCTTTGGCCTTATTTCTCCTAATAGTGCTTTCAGTCTTAACACATTTCAACATGTATAGGGCACTGTTGGTACAAATTACTTCATATTTACAATTCTATTTTTAAATCGTTAAGTGTTTGTATGATTGCTCAGCTTGTTATCATGGCATTTGCTGTTTCCAAAATGATCATAAACTAAGATAGTTTACTAGTTGATTTGCCTTTTAGGGTTCCAATGGAAACTACAAATACACAGTTACCATTAGCAATGTTGTTTCATCACAAAAGAAACTGATGTGATACATTCATATAACTTTCTCTACCCTCTATCTCTATTAGTGGGTATACAAATTATTCTTACTAAAGCTTATTTTTCTATCTACTTCATTTTAATCCAGACAGACCTTTGCAGAAATAGCTACATTACACATTTTGTTATAGATACAAAGAGAACAACGATAGTCAAATACTTAAGAACTGGACTCTTATATGCTGGCCTTAAAATTCCACTCTTTCCATGCAATTGTAAGAAACAACTGAAAGTTGACAGGACTTTTAAGAGAATGATCAAGTAATGAACAATTCGAACCTTTAATAATGAATTTCTCAGAAATGGCTTATGCCACGAAAAGCGTATTTGAAATAAATTGTGTGTTATAAAGAGATCTAATTTTTTGTATAGTACATTTTCATCATAAATCTACAACATGGGACCACCAGCTTTACTTCCCTTCCGAAGGAAGCCATGCTAAGGATTTTTACGACCGAAAAAAATCCATTGCCCTCCGCCAGGTTTGAACCCACGACCTCAGGAACTAGAGGCCAGCATCGTAACCACTACACCACAGAGGACGGCACACTTCACAATGAATATAATAATATTAAATATATCTGAAGTGCGTTGATCTGCTGCTACTACAAAACATGATAATATAGGTAGTGGTAGTTATTCTGTCTTAAAGCACTATACAGGCATTTGACGTTTGATAAAAAAAGAAAACCTGTATAAATATACACTTTGTCAATTAAAAGTTACATATTAATATCACAAGATTTGAAACTTAAAAATGCTTGTATGGAGTACAAAGAATTTACGATCAACCATGCATATGCCCTGGACTTAAAGAGTTTCTTATCTAGGTGTTTAATATAATCAGGCAGCTTGATATATAATTTAAAGCTAAATACGTATAGCTATTTTGAGTTTTAGATAATGTAAAATAAGGAATATTTACATTTGATTTTAACCTAGTGCTGTAGTTATGCTTTCAGAAGAGTTGTGTACAAAAACTAAAATATCTAAAATATAAAGATTATATATAGTTAAAATACCCAACTCAATAAAGAGTGATCTACAAGGAGTTGAATAACATTTTTTTAATTGTCCTTATAATTTTCTTTTGCAGAAGAAAGATTTCATGCCTCTTGTTAGAACCTCCCCAAAGAATTACACCATATCTTATGATAGATTCAAAGAATGTAAAATACATACTTCTCACATAATCAGGAGGAATACATTCTCTGAGAGTTTTTATTAGGAATAGTATACTGGAAAGTCTTCTTCAGGTGTTCAATGTGGGAAGTCCGAGTTAGTTGACCATCAATATAAACTCCCAAAAATTAATACTAGTCTGATAGAAACAGGCTGAATCAGTAGATAATTGTTTTAAAGTAAAAAGAAGAGAAGCCAGTTTTATCTTTATTTAAGAGCATATTATTGGCTCCAAATCATTCAGATGCATAAAGTGACTATAAAATACAACATGTAAATTAGACAGTTTACAATTAAAATAGGTGCACTAAATGTCCCAACTAACTTTCAAAATCAAAGTGAGCTTAGCACTCGCATGTCGACCAAAGGCAGATTAAATTCAAGACAGAAACTGAAATGAAAAGATAGTGCTGGGAGGCACCAATGATCTTCCTGATTTTCTTATTATATTGCAAATTCTATCTTTTTGTTCAGCTGTTGTTCCAAGGATAGTCTACTGCAGTCGTTTGAAAGGATTTCCTGTTTTGTACCAACTTTAATGACTACTTATGAAGAAATCTTAAAAGATAAAAATAAATCATATAATGTCACATAAAAATAAATCAGTGAAAGAGAGAATGAAATGGAAATGGAAACAGACCGAATGTTGACTGATCATAGAAAATTATGAATGTATAGTTCGTATATTCAGTATAATAATATTCATCAGGAGAATTTTATATGTCGATGTATTTTAAAGTTGCTGTTCACCATGTGACAAACTCTGGTTATAGCTCTACTCAGCAGCTGATTAAATTACACCATAAAATATTGGTTGGAATGAAACAGATTTGGGTGAAAGGGCGGTTCATAACACTTCCAAAATAATTACCTCAAAATATGTTACTAGCTTCAGTTAATGCTTACTGATAATATTTTCTTGTCTTAACTTTTTTCCTTTCCTTCTTGACAGTTCAATATAACCAGTATTGAATGGGCAAACCCAAGAGAAAATAAACTGAATTACATATTAACTTTAAAGATGAAAGTGGAAAGTCAGAAGTGGAAACACAAACTTCCCATACTTAACATGCTTCGAGAGCCACCATCATCAGAAGTCTGTTTCTAGCTTTTTTCAAAATACATAAAAATAAAATAAATTTTATTTATTCTTACAGCAGGTACAAACTGAACATTAATTCCTCTACTATTAAATTTTGTCACATGCTGACTACAAATGCCTTTGAGAGATGAATAAAATAATTGAGAATAATCTACATTGCATTTTATACCCACATGCTTAGTAAAATAAGTCATATCTACATTTTTATCATTTTGAGAATCTAAAGAATGTTTTCCAAATGTACTGGTTTACAATGCTAAATAGCTACATATCCTGATGTTTCTGTATGACCTCATTAAGATTTGATTTGTCCAAATAACAAAGGAATTAATAGGACATAATAATTTTATCTATCCTCCAATTGATGCTGATTTGTAGATACGTCCTTATAATCCTAAGCATGCAAGATAACTTTTTGTGCATGCTTTAGTGCTGAGAAGCATTTTGGACAAATGTCACTAAAGCAATTTTTCAGAACTTGACAAGTAGAGAATAAAATAATTTGCTGTTATAGAACAAAAGCTAAAATGTTAATTGATTTATTTCTCTGATAAAATTAAAGAAAAAGTTAAAGTTCTACTTTCCTGTAATTAGCAATTTCCTTTTGCAGCACCAAATTACTTTGCAGTCTGATGTAATTGTAACCCTTTGTTTAAAGAAATATTCACAAAATAATGTAACACTACCTCTGTTTCAGGCATTTGACTTGAAGGAACAGCGTTACGTAGCCTGCAAGGTGCATCAACTCAATAAAGACTGGAAAGAGGATAAGAAAGCTAATTATATAAAGTAAGTTTCAAGTGAAATGAAAAATTTTAATCTAGCTATCCTATTGCCTGTGAAACGTAAAACAACTATATGGAATAGATATAATATTTGTTTCTCAGATTTAACAATGAAAACCAACAATGGTTTATTTTTTTTAAAAAATTTGTTGAATCAAGTAGGAAGTTCTTGTTCAGGATTAGGAAGTAAACAACATGTATTTAATTGGACACTTCTAAGACTGTAGTTATTAATACATTAGCCCAGGTACAATGAGTCCTGCTTGCTGGTTAAATTCAATTAGATTTTAGTACAGTGGAATCTCGTTAGCACGTTCCTCATTAACACGTTTTCCCGTGTATTGCGTTGAATTATAAAAGTCCCGGCACAAAATGCATCAAATGCATTAATAACGTTCGTTTAGTACGTTTTCTCGCTCCCGCTTACTACGTTCGAAGTTTGATGCCCTCATTCGCTATTTTGGCCAATGCCAATGCTTGGTCGGTCGGTATTAATAGTCATTTTTGAGAACATAAAAGTAACGGTCCAGCGGGAGTAGATTTACTACATTCAAAGTTAGACGTTCTCATTCGCTACTTTGGTCAAACCAGGCGGGGTGGAACCGGCAGCCAATACCATGCATGTACGTATTTGTGGGATGCGTTTTGTGTGTGTGTGTGGAGGGGGGGGATGCTTTAGTGACGCTCTTTGGTGTTCTGCGGTGACGCTTTAGTTTAACAGTGGCTTGGTGTGGTTAGTTTATGCTGTTGAGTGTTGACGAAACGTAAAAGTATTTTAACTTTTTGTTCGCAATGGAGAAAAAGAAAGTGCGGCAAATAACCAACAGTGAAAAACTGAAAATCCTTGAGGAAGTAGATCGCAATCCAAATATGAAACGTGTGGATATAGCGCGGAAGTTAAACATTCCTCCGTCAACCTTAAACACAATTGTTAGCAAACGTAAACTAATTGAAACTGCTTTTGAAGAAGGAAAAAATGCTAAAAGAAAACGTAATCGCCCTGGCCAGTTTCCAGAATTAGAAGATGTTCTGCTAAAGTGGTTTACACAAGCTAGAGCTTCAAATGTGCCAATAGACGGTACTGTGGCATAATTCGGTGCATGAAACATGCGTATCGTAAGAGGCTGGTACAGAGAAGGTTGGCTGCACTGAAATCGACGACAAGAAAAATCACCGTCTTAGATGCCATGCATTTTATTAGAACTGCTTGGGATTTTGTGATGCAAGATACCATTAGGAACTGCTTTAATAAAGCCGGTTTTTGCCGAGTTCTTGGTGATGAAATTACGCAGGAAGACGAGTTTTCCGAGAGTGAAGAATGGCGCCAAATAGCAGACGATGCCGGCGTGTCTTTCGAAAACTATGTAAACATTGACAATGAAATTCCAGTGTGTGAAACAGCGACGATAGATGAAATACTTGAAGAACAAGTGAAAGATGAAGCATTAGTGGGAGACGAAAGTGACGATGAACCAGATCCTGAGCCAGTACCTACAGTGTCAGAAGCCATGCAGGCAATGGACATAGTGAAGCGATATGTGTGCAGTTTCGAAGTTGATGATGATGTAATGACTTTACTAAACAAGATGGACAGTAAAATTTTGGCATTAAAACCAACAAAGCAATCAACTATCGATATGTATTTCAAACCAATGTAAATAGTGTCTATATTTCACATCCGTTTTTGAGGTAAGATGTATTATTAGATTTTATTACATAAATATGTTCTTAAGTTGCAGATTATGTATTTTCGTTAACACGTTTTCCCGTCTATGACGTCCAAATCCTTGGGTCCCCGCAAAAACGTACTAACGAGATTTTACTGTATATTGATTTTACATACAATGTAGAGCTAATGCATGAAATATAGTTAAAGAATGACAAAATCACTGTACAAAGGAAAGTTTGAAGTTGTGAATATATGTTTTACTTTTTGTTGACAGACATGCACTGAGAGAATACAATATCCACAAAGCATTGGATCATCCTAGAGTAGTTAAGCTGTATGATGTGTTTGAGATTGATGCCAACTCATTTTGCACCGTGTTGGAATATTGTGATGGGCATGATCTGGACTTCTATCTCAAGCAGGTAGGAAAGTAGACAATTGTATAGTTACCAACTTTTATGGTTTGCCCTAAAATTTACTGGAGTGAAGGCGTTTTACAACTTTACAGCAATGGATTTCTCTTTTTACACTTTTGTGGGCTGATTCAAAGCGTTGCAGATTTTCATCACAGACATGAGGAAACATTAATTTCCACTGCTTTATATTGTAAATGTTTTTTATGATTAGTAATGTAAGACTTTTGCTAACTTAAGATTACAGCCTGAATGTACTGCATTAATAATATACAGTGCCATGAAGGCCAGAGCTTATCTATACATCTATCCTTTATGATTCCCTTTCACTGGGGGCAGTAAAATGCAATGCATGCATACTTGTTTTCTGGGATTTAAAATGTTATTGCATCACTAGTGACAACCAGTAGTAACCAATGAGCAGTTAATGGGCACAAATATACAGTAATAGATGGCATAAATTGTAAAGCTAACTATCCCTTGTACATTTTTATCTCATTTGTGTTTTATGGCTGCAGGATATAGGTTTCACAGGTTTTGTGACAGGTTTTGGTTATAGTTCATTGTATAAAGTATGGACCAGAAGTCTGTATATACCCTAGGAAGGGGTGTTCTTTCCTTTTTAATGCTTATCTGTGGTGTGAGGAAGAATTTCAGGATGCGTGACAGAAAGAATCAATTTTACTGAGGTCTTCAAGGAATCTTTTGAAACAGAATTCCCAATTATTTTACATGGAATTTTTGTATATTTACTGCGTCTAAATCTACAAGTGGTTACACCAGCTTTCTATTACAAATTCTCTTGATATATTTTTTTCTCTCATTGTTTGTAAATACCAGAAACTTGTAATATAAAGGTTACTAACCTAACTTTATCTTAAAACCTTTATGTGTAACAAGTACATTAGAAACAGAGGGATAATATCACTTGTACAATGTATTACACCCATTTGATGCTCATCTGTAGCTACCTCTGCTTTCATAAATAATGCCACAGATTCAAATGGCTGTTAATAATTCAGTGCTGTGAGACTAGCTGAAGTCTAATGGACAGTTAGTTAGAACAGTAGCAGGTTGTGGCAGTGTTATCAAATAAGTGTGTTTGCTGTGAACTGAAATTTTTGCTTCTCATAATTTACAGTCGATTACAAGAAGTACAATAATTTATGTGAATATTCTGTGAATTGTGTGTGTTAAATCAAGTTTCACAAAGCAGAATTGCATGTTAATGAAATTTGAAAATGCTTTAATCAAATGAAATAAAAATAAGGGGCTTTGGAAATGTTGCATGAATACAGAAAACATAACATTAGGATTTAAAAAGTAGATATTTTACAGTATTAATTTTAATTAAAGAGAGCTGCTTAAATATTGTAATTTTGGCACTGGTAGTAATTATTGTTTTGTTTAATATTATTTGAAGTTCTTTAATAGTTAATTAGTTTTCTTTCATTGTATTTTTGAACTTTGCTTGGAAAACAGGCCATTTTTGTTTCATGAATAAAAGTGTTATTAATGTAATGCAATAAAATTAAAATGTTCTACAATTGTAGCACTTAAGTCATTGATTCAAATGTATGTTTACAGCACAAGACAATTCCTGAGAGAGAAGCACGTTCCATTGTTATGCAGGTAGTGTCTGCACTCAAGTATCTCAACGAGATAAAACCTCCAGTCATTCACTACGATCTCAAACCAGGTCAGTAGCATACATAAATGTTGCTGTTCTATTAGATAAGCCATTTATCTGAGCGTACGTCTTTGGAGATCATAAAAATTGTTTGTCTTTAAATATGTTTTTCCTTTTATGTTAGCTAAAATCAAGGTGTATACCTAATGTCTTCTTTGGAGTGCATTTATGCTATTAGAAGTACAGTAGAATCTCGTTAGTACGTTTTTGCAGGGACCTAAGGATTTGGACGTCATAGGCGGGAAAACGTGTTAACGAAAATGCAAAATCTGCAATTTAAGAACATAGGTAATAAAAATCTAATAATTACTACGTATCCATGGGAAATTTAAATCGATTTTGAGTACAATTTCATACTGAATACTATCTGCGTTTCCATGTTAAATTCAATATGTTTAAATGGATTTGGATACACAAAGCCTGAGAATAAATAATTCAAGCTTTTATTTTGGTCAACTTGGATTTTTTAGGTTATGAATGTTTTTGAGAAAATAAATTGCGAATTGTGGAAGCGGCAATAGTGGTTTTGCTGTGCATTTTATTACACACGTGATAACAATTTCTGCTAAAAAAGAAAAAATTATGAGCGTGCATCGTGTTACGAGTACAATAGACGATATTATCTTTGGTGTATACAAGACGATTTGAATACGGAGGTGTTTCCATGCAACAAAGTTCGTTCCGGTCCTCTTCTGATCCTATTTTCCAAGAGAAAAGTTTTGTTTTAGTATTTTTCTCTTCTTTAAAAGCAGTTTCAATCAATTTAGGTTTACTAACAATCGTGTTTAAGGTTGGCGGAGGAATGTTTAACTTCTGCACTATATCGACATGTTTTATATTTGGATTGTGATTACATCAAGGATTTTCAGTTTTTCACTGTTGGTTATTTACCTACTACACTTTCTTTTTTTCATTGTAAATGAAAAGTTAAAATACAATCTACGGTTGTTTGGTCATCACTCAACATTAGAAACTATCGTTAGCCTTTACCGCGTTTACCACGCCAAGGTAAAGCATTCTCTATCCCGCCCACACAAATATTCAAATGCATGTATGTGATTGGCTGCCGATTTCCATCCCGTGACCAAGGATTGACCAAAGTAGCAAATGAGGACGTCAAACTATGAACGTGTTAAACGCCTACTTCCACTGTACCGATCAAGGATTGGCCGAAACAGCAAATGAGGACGTCAAACTTCAAACGTAGTAAGCACCGGGAAAACGCACTAAGCAAACATTATTTATTATATTTGGTGATTTGGTACCGGGACTTTTATAATTCAACGTAATACACAGGAAAACGTGTTAATGAGGAACGTGCTAACGAGATTCCACTGTAGTTGGTTTCCACAAAGGATGAGCAAATTTCTCAGATACATCTTGGTTGTCTCTAAATCACATAGGAAGGTGCTGTGTTGGTACCTGATTCCTAGTAAATTTCTGGAATTATTTAGAGACTTCCATCAGTAATAGCCTAAGGGCCAGTTTCACCAACAGATGCTAAATTTTAACACAATGTTAAACTGATTTAACACTGAAGTTAACACAAATTCTGTTTCATCAAACAATGTTAACTTTAACAATGTGTTAAAGTCGGTGTTAAGTTAACATCGCATTACTCCTGTGTTAAGGCGTTTAACAAATGTTAGAAATTGGAAAATGGCTGCCGCAAACCAAACTGTTGATGCAAGTTTGCTACAATTGACATTTTTAATGCCATTTCTAATGAAGAGTAGTCGCACGTCATAAAAATTTGAAACCCTGCAAAAGGAGGAATTTTTAAATCAATATAGACTGTTCAAGGGGTCATGAGCATGGTTTTATGGGAAATACGAGAGGTTAGAATACTACGAATAGAAGCATGCCTCTTTCTCCTAACCTACGAGTGTTAATTAGGTACTTAAGAGTTCATGCTACTAACTTTTTCATTTACTTGGTGGGTGATAATGTTAGTATTTCCAAAGCTACCATTTGTGATTTATCCGGAAGGTTTCCAAAGGAATTGCTTCAAGAAGCAAACAGCATTTTTTTCGGGTCTGCTTGATTAATCAGCGATAACACACTTTCGTCCATTTTAATTTTAACGCAGTGTCCACCACCAGTTTTAAACTGCCTTACATGCTCTTCGCACCTAAGGTTTCTAGTGCTGCACTTCATGCTAGCATAAAATTGCCGTAGTTGCTTACTGGTCTTAAGAGAAGCGCGTTCATTCCAATTAAATTACTCGCAAATTTTTTCCCAGGCTGCAATTTTATCCTTTAATGTAAGACTGTCAGATTTTTCGCAGTTGATAAGATGTCTATACTTATTAACCAGATGTTAATTAACACGTTTCAAATGGTGAAACATTTATTTCAGTGACATTGCGATTCTAACTCAATCGGGAACATCACATGGCAATTGCCGTGAATGTAAATAGTTGTCTACTACTGACACATAAAGCGCAGCGAAACGTAGACAAAAGTGCATTGGAGCACGTTCAGAAGCAGTGTAGTTCGGTCACGACCTTCTCAAAAGCTAGCGTTCGCAGCTGTCTTTGACCTTAACATTATATTAGCTAACAATTTGCTGTAAAAGCTTGATGAAACACAAAAATTTGAACTGTATCTTAAAGTTTGAACACTGTGTTAACAAACAAGATGTTGGAGCATTTTTAACATCTAAAACCGGCTCTAAATGGCTTTGATATAGTACTTTTTTAGGGAGGGCTAGTTAGCAGTATTTCACCGAAACGTGTTCTACAGAACATATCCAGTGAATGATGTTTGTAGGTAAAGACTGGTTTGCAATAGCCTGAGAACAATAACCAAAAGGGAAACAACAAAGCAGCATAGCTGCTTAGCTGGAAAGCAGCTTACAAGATTTGGTTCACAATATCCTGGTAATGAGAATGGGAATGCACATCAATCACAAAGTGGAAAGTCAGTTTTGCACATTTGTATTTAATTTGTTTTTAACCTACCAATGATATTTTCTCGCCTGCTTCCAATTCAGCCAATATAAAAAATTCGAAGGAATAAATGTTATTTAAATGCAGATCCATTACATTTTTGATTCCTCTAGTCATACCAAGCTTTCATTCCTTTATTTATGGCATGCATTATGGTTGTATGTTCTTTGTTAATTTCTGCTGTTTTTGCTGTTCTATATAGTTTTTGCTGTTGTTTTTGAGGCAATAGTCAGCTTTGAGTTGCGTTTAAACAAATGACCCTTGCTCAGTAGATGTGCGTTGTCAAAATCTCAGGTTAGGACACACATATGCCACTAATTTCTTCCAGCTTAAGAGAGCACTAACAGCCGCTTCATGTCATGGCTGGTAGAATAATCTCTACAGTAAAGAGTCTAATATGCACAATATGGATCTAATATGCTATGCCTGAGAACAAGAACAAAAAAATTAAAACTTGGCCAAGTCTTCTTTTCCATTTCTGGGCCCCAAGAAAGATTCCTATCAATTGTGAATGCTCTCGTTAAAATACATGTATTTCAACTTTCACATTCTGGTCACCGTTCTGGGTTGTTGTGAACCAGCTTTTAAGACCTGGCTGATGTTTACCTCCGAGAGACAAGTCAAGTCAAGTCTTATTCATTCAAGCTTACCATTTTTTACTCCGTCCTGCCTGAGATAGTGTGGCATAAATGACTGCAATCATTGTGTGGATTACAGCTGACATATTTGAAGCATAGTGTGATTACATACTTGCATGGGCCATGATATGTGATGGATAATGTGGATAACAACTGCAATAATTATAGTTTATAAATAAAGAAATTAACAACAAATTGAGCAAACAAGTTTTGTTTTATTCAAATGCAAAATTGGGATACAGTTGAATTTAAAATGCAACGATGAAGAAATGAACCAAATGGTGACTTGACTTTTCTGATCTGGTGATAGCTGCCTTATTGATGGATGGAAGAAGCTTACTGTGCTCTGCTACTGACTGAGTTTGGGCTTGCAATTTGGTGCACAGCTTATTGTACGCCGGCGCAAGAGCCACTCCTTTCTCAGCAGTATCATTGGCACACATAGTTTGGCCACAGTTCTTTGGAGTTCACAATATAATGGGTTATCAGACTGAATTTTGAGTCCTCCTTCAGGAAATTGTTGGTAAAGGAAAGAGCTTCTAAATACTTATTGATATTTCTTGGAAAGAAGTTGGGAATCTCTTTCATTAGGATGTTATGGTCAGAAAGAGTGATTCACTTCTGCAGGTCTTCCAAAATAAGTATCTGTAATCCCAATACCATCTTCCTCTTTTCTTCAACCAAGATTGTCATCAAAGAAAGAAAAGCAAGCTGTTTCCTCTGAAAGGTACCAGAAGTGTCCTTTGAGCTTCTTCGGGCACCACAAGAAATTCTGCCTCCAATAGCCCATAAATGTTGCACTAAGAGAAGATTCATTCTTCGGAGCGGATATTTCAAGACACATCATTCTGGTAGAATCCAATTCATTTAGTACAGATTCATCAGTGATTCCAGGATTGAAGTCATCTTTGTTATTTGGCCAGAATGTTTTCAGTTGTTTGAACTTTTTTTTTTTTTAGCTAAGGAAGGACCCATGCATTTAGAAAAGACTTCCTGTACATAATTTCATGAATATGTTGACAACAAGACAAATGCAATATATTAGCACCAAGTATTGCTTTGAGAAGCACACAAACTCTATTCTTTCAGCCAATATTGGAAGCAGTGTTATCAAAACAGAAATTCCTAATATCTTCTCTCAGCTTCCAATGATGACATTGCATATGACCTGTTCTGTTAGGGTGGCAAGTTATAGCACAGCAAGGAGTTAATCAGTACCATCACAGGAAGTAAGAATTGGCAATCTGTCGACCTTCTCATCACCTATTAAATTTACCATTAATTTTCCATCCCAGTGAGTGGTTTATAGGTGTACTTAAACTTTAGAACTCAGCTTTTAATTCTTGTGGTCACTTTTTTCAATACTTCATATGATGGCATTATAAAGATGAACAATTAAGAGTACTCCTGCATATCTTGTCACTGAAATCAGTGATGAACTGTGTATAACAGCCTGCTTGTTAAAGTTTTCTGTCCAGCTCCCTTTGCTCCTCTTTTGTTTGTGTCAGCATGCGATTCAAAACAGGGAGTCAAAACCAGCATGAGGCACCTCAGTGATAAGGAAGGAAAAGGCCTCTTAAGTTGCTGATGTTATACCTTCAGTAGAGATTCTTATTTTAACGTTGGTGGTAATTTCAGGTCCCATAGTTCAATTACAATGATTGCATTGCATTATTTTATTGTGTTTAGTCAAAATGCAGTGAGTCAACCCTAATACATAAATGGGAAGTGTTGCTTTGCCAAAGCAGGAATATGCGTATAATATGCATTCTTTCTTCTTTTTACTTGATATTTTATTACTGTTATGAAGGTATGACTTTTGGATTACTTTACTTGTTAACTTAGCAATGCACATCAAGTTTGTTTGCTCGAGTACTACAGTAATATTCTATAAATTGTTTTCATTTCATCTTATTACTGCATGTAACTTCGCTCCACCCTTTAATGTGTGGCATTGTTGCTCTTCTTCAATAGCAGTCATCTACCTCTCTGTGGTCTAGGGGTACTATGCCAGCCTCTAGTTCCCGAGGTTGCACGTTCAAACCTGGCAGAGGGTGATGGATTTTTTCAGGCGTAAAATCCTTAGCATGGCTTCCTTCGGAAGGGAAGTAAAGCCAGTGGTCCCATGACTTAGATTTACAGCTTGTAAAAGCACCTCAAGCCTGATAAAGAGGCCTCTGAGCAAAATTTCCAATCTTTCACGCCCAATATAGAATGGGACACTAAGAACCATAGCAGTTAAAGAGTGTCCATTAACAAAACTCAGTTTAATTTAATTTTACCGCCGCCATTAAATTTTGTGTCTGCCATAGTGGGTAGAGGAAGTATTGCATTCTACCCAAAAGTTGCATGTTGAGATATTACCAGAAATAAATGTTTTAACGCTTCCAAATAACTCAAAAAACAAAATTTTGGATAAATACCAAACTTGGAATGTAAGATCAGTATCTTCCAAAGATGCAACACAAACATTTTGAAGAAAATCCTGCCATCCTAAACAATGTTTAATGGAAAACTTTTCATAATTTGTTACTTTCTCAAAAATGGCTTGAAACCATTTCAATTAAAATACCATATATTTAAGATATTTGTATGACAAAATATATATTTTGAGTTTCCTGGTAATAGCCTGTAAAGTTCTCTTCATTTGGAAGTAGTTTTGTAGAACTTGAAAACCATAAGATATAGAGAAAAAGTGATTTGTTACATTCACATGACTTTCTCTACCCTCTATCATTTATTAGTGGGTATACAAATTCTTAGGAAAATTTATTTTCCTATCTATTTCATTTTAATTGAGATAAACATTTCCAAAATAGCTGCATAACACATTTTGTTATAGATACAAAGGGAATAGCAATAGTCAAATGGTTTTGAAACCTGAACACCATACACTGGGCTTCAATTTCCATATTCCTTCCATGATATTGTGAGAAACATTGAAAATCACCAAGAAGAATGAAATGTTGAACAATCCAAACCATTAAATACGGATATCTCGGAAATGGCTGATGCTACAAAAGTTATTTGAAATAAATTGTGTATTTTAAAATAAAGAGAGTTGAAGGTTGTTACACCACATCACCAAAATGTTCGTACTTGAATGCGTTTTGGGAGACGGTTTGCTCCCATCTTCAGCATGTTTTCAACATGTCCCGAAACGCGTTCAAGAAAGAACATTTTAGTGATGTAGTGTAACAATCTTCAACACTCTGTATTTTAAATTATGAC
Organism: Deroplatys truncata; assembly: GCA_030765065.1. Lineage (NCBI taxonomy): Eukaryota > Metazoa > Arthropoda > Insecta > Mantodea > Mantidae > Deroplatys > Deroplatys truncata. Next base: position 199,364,331 of record CM060978.1, read on the forward strand.
ACATCACTTCTAAATCTTCAAAATTAATTAATAAATTGTGTATTTTAAAGAGATCTACATTTCTTGAGTAGTATCTTTTTATCTATTGTTTAATGTTTACCAGTTTATACAAGATTATACAAAATTACTTCCAAATGAAGAGGGCTTCAAAGCCTTTTCCCAGAAAATTCAAGTTATACATTCTATTGGGCATGTAAATATCTTTAATATATGGCATTTTATTCAAAAAGCATTAAGAACATTTTTTAGAAAATAAAAAATTTCGTAAAATCTTACATGCAAAAGGTAGTTCAGGATGGGGGGGGGGGGTTGTTGAAAATCTTTGTCGTATCTTTGGAAGGCTCTGAACTTAAATACCAAGTTTGGTGTTTATCCAACTTTTCGTTTTTGAGTTATGCTTTCACAGACATACACATGGACCATTTGCTAAAAATGCTTTTTTTGGATTAAGGTGCCTCTAAACATGAATTTTGGGGTGGAATGCAATGGAATACTAGTATACAGTAGAGAAAGTAAAAATATACTACACAAAAAATGTAGATCTCTTTAAAACACCAGTTTATTTAAAATAATTTTTTTGTGGCATCAGCCATTTTTGAGATATCCAGTGTTATTGCTTTGAAGTTTTCAATGCCTTATTATATTTTTGAAGTACTGCCTACATTCAGTACTTTCTTGAGGTGTCACAGAAGGAAAAGAAGAATTTGAAGGCAATTATATAGCGGCCCAAATATTTGACTATCACTATGTGATTTGTACCTGTAACAAAACTTGTAATGAAACTATTTATGCAAAGGTTTATTTCAATTGACTTGACTTGATGTAGATGGAAGAATAAGCTTTTGCAAGAAGAGTTTATAGAAGCTATATAGAAATAAACAATAGTGGTAGTCATATGAATGTAACATCAGATATCTTTTAAACAGTACACTTTGAATGTTGTTTTTTCTTTAGGAAAGGGGGCTTCAAATAAGCTAATGGCTAACAAGTATATTAACTTCAAAACAGTAAACTGTTTCTCATCCTAGAAAATGTGTGTTAATCAGTATTAAGTGGTATATAATTAAGACCATTTGTAGCAGATGTTTATAATTTAAACAGGAAGTGCATTGACAAATAAGCACTTACATGAATTGTTTACAGAGAAACTAGAAAAATAAATGATGATGGGGAGAAAAATCATATGACTGTTACACAGTCTGATTTTTTGTTTTAATTTTGTGTAGGAAACATCCTACTAACAGAAGGAAATGTATGTGGAGAAATCAAAATCACAGACTTTGGACTGAGCAAGGTCATGGATGAGGAAAACTACAACCCAGACCATGGCATGGACCTTACGTCACAAGGTGCAGGCACCTATTGGTATCTGCCTCCAGAATGCTTTGTTGTGGGCAAGAATCCCCCGAAGATCTCGTCCAAAGTTGATGTTTGGAGTGTGGGTGTCATATTCTACCAGTGTCTCTATGGAAAGAAGGTAAAGCATTCTTTTAGTAATCACTTTAGAAATGATGTTAAAATCCCCTCTAATGAGTAATACATAATGCATATAAAAAAGCATCGTATCAGAACACTACAACTGTGAAAGTCTGTGAAATTTGTTAGGTATGATTACTAGAATTGTCATTTTCTCGCAGTATTTTTAAATGTTTGTAGTGTATACAATAATGTATTTTTAAGGTACATTTTCATAGTAATTTAAGTTTTTCAATAGTATAGTCATTTTCACAGCCGGAATTTGTCTACCTGACATTCAAGATCTATCGAGTTCAAATCTCAGTTGAAGTGAGTTATTTGCATCATGTTGGATGCTATCAGATTTTGGGAAATTCTTGTTGGCATAATTACTCCTTTATTTGGCAGGTATTCAGGTGGATTGAGCTAAGAGATGAAGTGAAAGGAAGGAAGCAAAAGTAATTCTCAGCTGTTTATTTGTACAACATTGTGCCCAATATGAAAACTCAAGTTATATCAACATTAGAAAACTACCTCGCCAAATAAATGCTTGGGTAGTTTGCGGCAGTTGTGAGCTAACGAAAAGTTTAAATTTAATCAAAATTAACAGTAAATTCACTGAAAAGTTCAATGTCACCGTTGGGAGTGGTTCCAATCCCGGTTATGGCATTGAATCTTTTCATCCTTATTCCACCTTTCCAACTTTGTTCTACACACAGCTTGTGTGAAAGACCAATTAAGTAAATGCAATGTAATCGAATTGACATCATTATGTAATAGGGCATTTCTCAGTTGAAAATGATTAATCCAGCTCCAATATCAAAGTTATGTACTATATACATTTTAAAACAAATTTTGCTTAAAAATAAACCAGTTTGAGGCATTCTAATAATATTAGTTCGGTAGTAATCAACAATTTGCATGCATTTTATTTATCTGGTGGTATAAGTTATTTGAAGAGTTTTCCACGAATGTAAATGCTTGATTTAGAAATTGCATAAGGTTATAATTTGGCAAAAGTAAAATGATAAAATGAAGTAACCAGAAGACTTTGGACTTCTTTCCTAAGAATCTTTTATATCAGCAGTATTAACTTCATTTTCTGTGTTTAGAAAACACTAGATGAAGTTACCAGAAGTCTTTGGACCTCTTTCCTAAGAACCTTTTATATTAGCAGTATTAACTTTATTTTCTGTGTTTAGAAAACTAGATTATATGAATCACTGTTACAGCCATTTGGACACAACCAGTCACAAGCTACCATTTTAGAAGAAAATACCATCCTCAAAGCAACGGAGGTCCAGTTTGCAAACAAACCTTCAGTCACCAATGAGGCCAAGGTGAGCAAGCATAGTCTTGTAAAACATATATTTATTCTATATCTTAACGAGTGTAGCTTCATAAATCAAAATCACTGTATAAAGAAAGAAGAATCCTTGGGTAGTGATTACCAAACTTTCTGTCTTCTTTTGACATGCAAGGGAGAAACGTCTTCCTTATAGCTATAGCACATTATTAATAGAGCAGAATCTTTTGTCTCATTGAAAAACAGATAATGCAGAAAAAGCACTTTCTTTGAAACTCTCACAATTGTCCATTAGACATTCCTTTGTGAAGCCGGTAGTTAACCTGATGACAAGTTTGACAATAAGCACTCATTAAAGTAATTTGCGGGGAAAGAGGTCATTGTGCCATAACAAAAAAGTTGTTCATTCTGTAATTTTGATTTTAAAATGGATGTCTAGTATGGGATTACTAGATTGTTCAGGTAAAGAAGGAAAATCACCATAATTTTCATATATACTTCCATAAGGCTTAAAATTTATTTTTAGGGAGGGAAAATAAAATCACATAAGTTTCATAATATATTACTATCATAACATTTCCTCTGTCGTAACTCATTAATACAAAATCTGTTGTTTTCTTAATGATTTAGCGCCTCTCAACATGTTTGCATTAGTTTTCACAAATGTGTTGAAACTAGAACACGTACGAATTGTGCTTTCTGCCTAACCAAAACCTGCTTCTGCTCACTGCATTCTGTTTGCTTTACAGTTGGAGTGTTAAAAATAGTTAAGTGATGTACATCCTTATACAGCTAACAAGATAATATGATGAAATATCATACAAATCTTTAATGCATGTTTTAATTCCACTGAAATATAACTTGATGAAACAAAAACAGAAGTAAACTCTGTAATGTGATGCATGCTCAGCATGCTGACTTCTTAAAACCAGAGAACATATTTCAATTTCCAGCTGGAGTTTGCATTTCTCTTTAAATGGAATTATTTACCTTTACAGAGCCCAGAAATTATGAATACAGGCATGATTTTGTGTATATTCAGTGCTTAAAATTATAATCTGTAACTGTAGGAGTTGTAGATGTTTACTACCTTCACTTACAGGCAGAACTGCTGCATAAGTGTGGCTTTTGTTGATGACATTTGTCACGTGCTAGATGCACATTCAGTGCTTAAAAGTGATAAAATAATAATTGCTAACTGCAGGAGTTGATGTTTACTACCTTCACTTACAGGTAGAACTGTTGCATGAGTGTGGCTTTTGTTGATGACATTTGGGATGTTCTGGATGAATATGTAAAGTCGATCTGGTTGGGGGCGGTGGGTTGTATCGAAGTTCATTAGATGATCTTAATTCTTGAAAATGTAGATCTTTTTCCTGAACTGTTAATTCTAATTTTTTGCCTCTTTTGCAACTTTGCTTCTGGTTCAATTTCATAGTGATGGTTTCAAAATTGGGTAGCGGCTGTTGATTAATCCATTTGTTTACATCTAATATTCCTGAAATGTTCTTTGGTCCTGGTTTCCTAATTTATTTTATTTTTTTCAACTATTTCTGGCTACAGCTCGCACAATGGGGTTTGTATATTCTTTATTTCTTCTTGTCATGTACTTATATTATATCTGATAAGGGTTTCCTGAGCAGGTTTTTTTAATATTGTGTTTATTATGAGTTACCAAGCTTACCAAGTATGCTTAAAGATTAACCTGAATTTTCTGTTTAGTCTTGAGTGAATATAAATTTCCTGTATGCATTATATGATTTAATTGGTTTTAATGTAATGTTTTCTGGGATTTCCTTCTGTTATATTTCACTATTGCCTGCTCTATTGTATCTATCATGAATCCGTTGTGGGTGGCAATGTTCATTATATGCTGGTATTCTTGAACCTTACTCAATGAAATGTTAACTTATCTGTATGCTAAACTGTTGAATATGGAAAATTAGTGTGCCCAGTTCAAGTAAATAATGACGTGAAGGTAATAAATATCTGACTCGACTCTTACATTTATCACTTCATTCTCCTTAACTTCTTTGTTTTAATTAATTAATAAAATATTTATTAAACCTAGTGGAGATTAGTTATGAACATTGTAATTATTTAATAGTTAAAGGTGCCAATATGACAATTGTTTGGCAAACTGGTGATGGGGAAGTTTTTTTCCTGAAACATATTTTTAAAAAATCTGATGTGATACATTCACATGACTTACTCTACCCTCTATCTTTATTAGTTGGTGTACAGTCTATTCTTAGTAAAGCTTATTTTTCTATCTACTACATTTTAATCCAAATAAACTTTTGTAGAAATAGCTACATTACACATTTTGTTATAGATACAAAGTGAAAAGCAATAGTCAAATGTTTAAGAACTGTATGCTGGCTTTAACATTTCATTCCGTTTCCATGCATTAGCAAAAAACAACTGAATGTTGACAGTTAATGCAAAATTCAAACCATTAGTAACAGATTTCTCAGAAATGGCACAAAAAAACTTATTTGAGATAAATTGTGCATTCTAAATAGATCTGCATTTTTTTGTACAGTATGCTTTTGTCCATTGTTTAACATTTATCAGTTATGCAATTTATACAAAATTCCTTCCAAATGAAGAAGACTTCCCATCCTATTCCCAGAAAATAAAATTTTATTTTATTTGTCATCTAAATATATTTCATTTATACTATTTTAATCAAAATCGTTAAGAACCTTTTTTTTTAGAATAAAATATTTCAAAAGTTCATTGTAAAGGGTAATTTGGGGTGGGAGGAATTTTCTTGAAAATCTTTGTGTCGCATCTTTGGACGATATGAACCCATATACCAAGTTTGGTATTTATCCAACTTTCTGTTTTTAAGTTAGGCCACATATGCACACACCCACATTTTCTAAAAATGCATTTTCTGGATCCATGGGGCCTCAAAACATGTATTTCTGGTGAAATCTCCTTATCAAATTTTTGGGTGGAATGCAATACCTTCTCTACCTAATATGCACATAGTAGAGAAAGTAAAAATGCCATAAATGGAGCTAAATGTTTTTATCGTGACTCAAATTTCAAATTTGAATGGCCATATTAATTAAAGGCAGCTCTGCTAATGAAACAATTTAAAAAAAAAAAAGATTTGACTGAATTCTGGAACAATCTTTATATTGTCAGCTGAATCTGCATACCTTGTGGCAACTCTGTTTTTGGTCAGTTTTAGATCTTTATACCACCTGTCGAATAAAAAAAATCACTTAATTATATTTAATCTTTTTTGTTTTGAAACCTTATCAGCATGAAAACCGTTCATTTTATCCAGGTTTTCTTAGTTGCTTGTTCTAGTACCTCTAATTCTCAGACTCAAACAGTGAACAAATTGTGAATTTCTATTAAGGTGAAGAAATATATGCCAGTGGAATCTGAGAACATATATTAAGAATTTTGTGATAAACATTAATCTTGAAAATATAATTTTGGTTTCTCGTTTATAACTATTTAAAAGGGAAGTTAAGTTGTTTGCAGATTAGGTTGAGGTTATTTAGCCTCTGTGCTGTACAGCTCTTTGCTTCATTACATAATGAAGAGAGTTATTCTCTCAATTGTTAGACCGTCCCATGGCTGAATGGTCTTGCTAAGCTCCATGCATAATTGTAAACTACAAAGAGATAGTAGTGAATTGTACAAGCGATAGTATAGGTGCAGCGGGTTATTATAAGATATGCCCCTCCTGCATAATACTTCATTGTTTTGCTGTTTATGTATCAAACATTTCGTCTTGCAATATGGGTCCACTTAACACTAATTTACGGCAAAAACAGATTACTCCTTTTGCTTACCTTACATCTAAATGAGTTAAACATGGATGCTATAGCCAATAATATGTTCTCTACCATGACCTGATCTATGGGTTATGGATAAGGCTTGTTAAGGCTGCAAGATGGGGAGGGCAAAACTTTTAAGTTAGTGAAGGTGGGCAGCATATGCAAAAGCATATTTATTACTTTGGTTTATTTCTGATGAATTTTTGCATGAATCAAACATGTTATATTAATAGGGCAGACTAATGAGTTGCAAACAGGTGGGCTTTCATTTCCGTATGACCTGGACAGAATGTATTTACAAAGAACTAAAGTAACAAACTTCTTCTTTATCCCAGTTTTACACTGCACTAAATGTTAATATTCCATGAAGAAGTAAATCAGAATCAATGTAAAATTAAAAATACTGTAGTAACTTATTCTATGTTTTTTGACAGACTATATTTTGTTATTATACAGCTTTGTTTCATTATCTCTCATGAAGCATAACAAAGGAATTGCATTAAAAAAAATAAATGAAAACCATAAGTTTTAATCATTGAGTGATTTAAGGCATATAGGCTGAAAGCTGTATGACATGAACATTTAAATGGCCAATAGTGAAGGGGTTAATATGCAGTACTATCGTAGAGGCCTTATGGTATATTCCACCTTGTATTTATTGTAAAATTAACTTACCAAGGAAGAGATTCATACATATGTGTGTAGAACATACAATAAAATAGACCCATAACCTTTTTTAAGTCAAATTATTAAATAAATGCAATGTAGCTTCTCCAGCTTAGATAGACATGGATTATTCAATTAGTTGACAAATTAAACACTTTTGGAGCAATATACTTCATTATAATGGTAAATAGCTTTAATAAGTTTACTAAATTTATGTGAACATGTTCAGCTAATAGACTTCATAATCTTTTCAGAGTTTCATTAGGAGCTGTTTGGCATATCGGAAAGAGGATCGCATTGATGTATTCTCATTAGCGAGGCACGAGTACCTGCAGCCGCCCATGCCAAAGCATGGACGACAGGCATCAAATCAGCAGCAAATGCAGGCACAGCAGGCTCAGCAACACATTCAGCAGGCGCAGCAGGCTCAGGCACAGGTTCAGCAGACATCATTCAGCACTGGCATGTTCAGTGGCATGAACGCTAGTAGTTCCTCCTAGTGACAAACAAGGAGGCAGCGGCGTGGCGCTGGCATGGCAGGCTTAGCCAATCCTGGCAACAAGTACTAGGTGCCTGCCTCCCAGCTCATCAACATGCCCCTGCCTTGCATTCACCATGGAGCTCAAGTCCACGATGAATATAAATAATTGCAATTACCTCTCTTTTTCTGTGAAGAAAAAGTCTCTTGGCAGTGTCTCATTTAAAAACAGTGTTGCAAAGCATTGAAAACAAAAATAACTGCTACACTCAAATTTGGAACGAAACTCTGAAACATACATTGCAGAAACATGTAAGTTGATCGTAATCGGTGCTTAATTTCCAAAGTGAAAATGAACAGAACAAATGTGTTGACCGAAGGGCAGCATTCAATGAAGTTCCTTGTTATAGTTGGCAATAGGAAAGTGTGAGGGATTTTCCCTAGTGTATATACATCACCACCATACTATATCAAGACTGTCCGGTGAAACTTTTATTTTTCTTTTGTTTTTGTTTATTTTTTTTAAACCACCAGAAAATGCTCGCAATGAAAGATAGGGAATGTGTTTGTTTTGTTATTAAATATTCCCCTCCCAGTGTGTGTGTGGACGTGGTAATCTTAGAATTCGAAGAAAACTTATAAAAATACGTAGTGTAAAGCTTTAGGAAACAACATACACAAAAGGAGAAGATGGACATCAAGCAAGCGAGCAAATTAAATATACAAAAACTGCCCCTTTAAAAAATAAAAGGAAGATGCGCAGTGTGGAAGTGTTCCATGAATAGTTCCACAAACACACACTGTTTCAGCTCCCAAAATATCTCTCTTTCCCCATCATGCCCACTTGTGCTGAAAATGCTTTCTGCTTCCAATGTTGACCGCATGTGTACAGTCAACACAATTTTTTTTCTGAGATTTATACCACTGTAATTTTGTTGGTTTCCCAGAATATCACTTTTTTTTAATTATATTATCATTATCAAAGATGGACCTACAAGTAATGTAAACTCAGAAGAAAAAAGTAGACGAAACGGAATAGGCAACTCAAATTTAAGTGAAAATATTTAACCATGTCTTATTTCTTCTGTTTTTTGATAGAAAATAATAAGGCTATTGTAAGTTATTTTTAAAAGTGACCTTGCTCGGATGCTTTGTAACATATACTGTTGTTGTTTGCTGTGACTGATGAGAAGTCAAGCCTTGGGCTTGGACATGTACTGTTTATTGGTTCCATTTGCTAGGAGTTGTATGGATGTTTGTATGTAAGTGCGCAGTTGTGTGCATGTGTAGGTGTGTGTGAGCTTAACACGCATGTGTCGAATGCATGCGTGTGCATAAGTGTGAACGTATGCATGTTTGGTCGATGTGTCGCCAAGCGGCAGATGGACAGACTGGTATAGCTGTAAAAAAAAAAAAAGAAACAAAAAATAACATTACAGGAGCTTCAGTGTGTATCGAGAATATACAAGTCTGATCGGTAAAAAAGGAAAAACCTCCTGTCTCCTTGACCAGGTAGATTGTGTCTCTCTTCTACAGTGACTTGGTCAAGTTCTACCTTACCCCTCCATACTACCTAATCTCCCAGCAAAAATAATCATATTAATAATAAAATGCATTATTGAGAAAAGCAGCATAAACATTTTGTGGAGACATAAGTACAAGAATAAACTATACACACAGCATTTTGAATCTTAGTCAATATTCATGCTACAAAAAAATTATTGCTACCTGCTTTTGTTGCTGGAAGGGGAATGTACAGGAAATCATTTGACGAGCTGTGATAACAAACCTCATTCTGCTTACAACAAAACATAGTTCCACATCTCTAAATTAGCAGAAAGTAAATTGCGTTAATTTTACTTCATTTCAAGAATTTGTAAATAATTTACACATCATAGCCAAAATGTACATGGTATAATACAAGAATTTAATTTATATTTCTGTCAGATGTAGCTGTATCTAATAAAATTAGTGGTTACTTGCTCACATTATGCCCATTTGAGTATTATTCAAGATTGTGGAGCTTTGTGAAAATTCTACAGAATTGTGAAACTCCATAGAAGAGGTTAATGAAATGTGAACATAGGTTATCAATGCATATGCTTGCTTAGTAGTGTGAGTGAATGAATTTCAGGGAACTGTTTTCTTTTTCCCTTTCTTTTTTCTTTCGCATTGTTGAACATAGTTACAAGGGATCTGAGATTGGTACCACAGCAGCATCAGCAATCACTGAGCGTAAGAGAAAGTTGCTTGAGAAAATATTTTTAATTTTAATTCCAGAAGAAGCAGAGAGATCTGTTGACTTAATAAAAGAGCTCCAACCAATAGGCTGTTGTCATATGTCTTATTTTCATCCAATGTTAGTCATTCAGTGGAAGTAAATCTCGTTCCAAATAAATTATTTGAAAAATGAATTAAAGTTTTGTTATATAAACAGTTTGTGAAATCCTAATTTATTTTGTAACATTTTCAGATATGCATGTTTAGAATAAGCAGATTTCTTATTCTTCCTGATGCAATAACAATTCACTTTTAGATATTGAATACATATGTGTTGAGTCCCAAGACCATCAGCATGGTTGCAATAACTGCATGTAGGATTTCTAAACCTGCTTTAAAAGAAATTACACACTTCTAGGGGCAGTTTCACCAACCGATGTTAAAAATACTCTAGTTTGTTAACAAGGTGTTCAAAGTTTAACATAAGGTTAAAACTTTTGTATTTCATCAAGCTTTTATAGCAAATTGCTAACTAACATTTTGTTAACAGCAAAGAAAACTGCAAACACTAGCTTTCGAGAAGGCGGTGGCCGAATTATACTGCTTCTGAACATACTCCGATGCACTTTTGTCTAGGTATCACCGTGCTCTCTGTGTCAGTAGCCGACAACTATTTACATTCATGGCAATGGCCATGTGATTTTCCCGGTTGTTTGAGGTTAGAACGATGTAAACTGAAATAAAAGTTTCACCATTTGAAACGTGTTAATTAACATCTGGTTAATAAGTATAGACGTATTGTCAAGTGCGAAAAAGCCGATGGTCTTACATTAAAGGATAAGATTGCAGCCTGAGACAAGATACATGAGTAATTTAATTAGAATTAACACGTTTCTCTTAAGTCCAGTAAGCAACTATGGCAATTTTATGCTAACATAAAATGCTGCACCAGAAACGTTAGGTGCGAAGAGCGTTTAAGACGGTTTAAAACTGGTGGTGGGTGCTGCATTGAAACTAATGTGGACGAAAACGTGTTATCGCTGATTAACCAAGCAGACCCGAAAAAAATAGTTTGCTTCTTGAAGCAATTGCTTTGAAAACTTTCTGGATAAACCCACAAATGGTAGTTTTGGAAATACCAACATTATCACAAGTAAATGAAAAATGTTAGTAGTATAAAATCTAAGTACCTACCTAATTAACACTCGTCTATTGGAAGTATTCTAACCTCTCGTATTTCCCATAAAACCATGCACATGACCCCTTGGAGAGTCTATATTGCTTTAAAAATTCCTCCTTTTGCAGGGTTTCAAATTTATTATGACATACGACTACTCCTCTATTAGGAATGATATTCAAAAATGCCAGTTGTATTAAACTCGTATCAACAGCTTGGTTTATGGCAGCCATTTTCAGTTTCTAACATTTGTTAAACACCTTAACACAGGGATATGGGAATGTTAATTTAACACCGACTTTAACACATTGTTGAAGTTAACATTGATGAAACAGAATTTGTGTTAACTGCAGTGTTAAATCAGTTTAACAGTGTGTTAAAATTTAGCATCTGTTGGTGAAACCTGCCCCTACAGTTTTATTGCTTATGATATGATCATTGTCTGTTATTGGTAACCAAAGAATAAGGTTATTGGGAATTTTTAGGCAACAACGGGTTGGGGGGGAAAGAAAACAATTTCACTTTGTCGTTAAGATTGACATACATTGCCAGCTTTTCAGAATCTCTGTTTTACTTGTACTATCTTTACACATGTGATCAAAACTGAGAAATAAATTCAACAACATGGATACTAATTGTGTTTTGCAGATTATGCAAAAACCAAATTTTTGGGTATTACAGATTTAACCATTAGACAGCCTTTAAGTTTTCATATCAACTGTTACTATAAGATGACAAACGATTAGTAGGGAAAATCACAGAAATTGATCAGCTTTGTTCATTGGAGCCAGTTTGAAAAAGGAGTGGAAGTGATGGCAATTACAGTTGTCATTGCAAATGCATCATCAAATGTTTCAAGTCAAAATGAATAGCAGCAACAAATTGATGTCAGTGTCTTTTTCTCCACTCTATTGGGGTACACTCAAATTTTGCAACTCATGAAAATTGCATGCATTTTAAAAGTTATGAGAGACGTGCTTTTAAGCATGTTTACATTTGTTTTGACACAGTGAGTTCACAAATTTTTGCAATTCTTCTTCTGTAAAGAATTTTCAGCCTTTACTTGAGAAATATAATAACAATTAACTAAAAAGATTATGAAGCTTACATGTTATCCATTTTTTGTTTACTTTTTGCCATGAGTTAATTACGGTGCTTGCCATTGCCAGGGTGATGTTGCAAAGATGTACAGAAACTGAATAAGGGCAGCGTGAACAAAACCAGCTTACCATTGTCAGCGTTGTAACAAATATGAGAATGAAAACTTCTGAATGTTGATGCCCTGAACAAATATACCATATTTCTTATTCTCAGTAGGTTAACAAATAGATAATGCGCTTAACGTGTCAAAAAGCATCAATTTTGAAAACAATAGGACGATGTTTGGTGAATGCTGGTCAGCGACAAAATACCTGTCTGCCCATGTTTCCAGTTCCATCCCAGCAGCAGCAAAGAATTAAAAGAAGACATTCATGAAAGTTATGCCCCATCGGGATATACTGCCATGTGTTTTCTATTGAATGACAAAAATGCATGTTGTAAGCAGAGGTCACAGGTCAGAACAAATATCTAAGTACCCAGGAATTTTTTTTTCTTACCTTAGAATTTTAGCTACAGAATTTTTATCATTATAATCCAAGAAATTACGGGCATTTTCTTCAAAAAGTATCCTGCACAGGGTTGTACAGAAATCAGGGATAATCTAGCTCTACTATAAATTGTCATAAATTCAAAACAGTGTAACTAAGCTTTGGGTTTGTTTCGCTGTTGGTGTTTGTGATAGCTTAGTAATATGGTCTACTATGCAGCTAAGCCGAATAGTGATTATGGCAATATATAGTGGAATCTCATTAGCACGTCCCTCATTAACACATTTTCCCGTTTATTACGTTAAATTATAAAAGTCCCGGTACCAAATCACCAAATGTAATAAATAACGTTTGCTTAGTGTGTTTTTCCGATCCCGCTTACTACGTTTGAAGTTTGACATCCTCATTCGCTGTTTTGGCCAATCCTTGGTCAGTCCAGTGGGAGTAGGCACTTAACACGTTCAAAGTTTGACGTCCTCCATTTGCTACTTTGGTCAATCCTTGGTCACGGGGTGGATACCGGCAGCCAATCACATGCATGTATGTAAATATTTGTGTGACACGATTTATGTGGGCAGGATAGAGAATGGTGTGGCGTGGTAAACGCCAACAATAGTTTCTACTGTTGAGCGTTGACCAAACATAAGTAGATTGTATTTTAACTTTTCATTTGCAATGAAAAAAAGAAAGTGTAGTAAATAACCAACACTGAAAACCTGAAAATCCTTGAAGTATACCGCAATCCAAATATGAAACATGTGGATATAATGCGGAAGTTAAACATTCCTCCGTCAACCTTAAACACGATTGTTAGCAAATCTAAATTGATTGAAACTGCTTTTAAAGAAGGGAAAAATGCTAAAACAAAACTTTCCTCTTGGAAAATAGGATCAGAAAAGGATCGGAACGAAATTTGTTGCATGGAAATACCTACCGTATTCAAATCGTATTGAATACGCCAGAGTTACTATCGTCTGTTGTACTCGTAACATGATGCACGCACATAATTTTGTTTTCTTTTTTTAGCGGAAATTGTTATATGTATAATGAAACACACAGCAAAGCCACAATTGTCGCTTCCATAATTTGCAATTTATTTTCTCAAAAACATTCATAACCTCAAAAATCCAAGTTGACCAACATAAAAGCTTGAATTATTTATTCTCAGGTTTTGAGTATCCAAATCCATTTGAACACATATTGAATTTAACATGGAAACACGGATCGTATTCAGTATAAAATTGTACTTGAAATCTATTTCAACTGCCCATGGAGACATAGTAATTATTAAATTTTATTACATAACTATGTTCTTAAATTGCAGATTTTGTATTTTTGTTAACATGTTTTCCTGCCTATGACTTCCACATCCTTAGGTCCTTGCAAAAACGTACTAACGAGATTCTACTGTATGAAAAAAAGAAAAAAAAAATCCCCAAATTTTATTTTAACTTGAAAGTTTTACTATGCATGCAGAACATAAGACGAATACCACTACAAAATCTGAGCTTAACACATGCTCTTTCTATCTCCACCCCCCCCTCTCTCTCCCTCAATAATTTTTATAGTAATGCAAAATGCTCCTTGTATCAAATGGTTTATTATATTACTGTGCAATCCAAATCTCTTGATGTTTCGTGACAATCGATACAGAGTGACCGTGCAGTTGCCAAACTTCACTTCACTTCCTCAAAACATTGCACATTTGCTATAACTGTCATCACCATGTTCCCTAAAAACTAAAAGAAAACAAGAAGAAACAATAATGGAAATGTAATACATAAATAGAGAAATAAAAACCATACCTTACCATGCATTCTTTGTTATTCAAGTGGCACAGTTAACGGCATATCCTTTTTTGCTTCCCTACACACACGTGAAACAGTTGCATTTAATGAGCACGTCTCAACTGTAAGTTCTGGACATTTGCTGAATTTAAGACTTTTGCGGTTTTCTTCATTGGCATACTTTTTAAAGAAGTTATACACCCAAAGACAACAGCCCTAATCTTACTGCTGTTTCCACTGGTGTTATTGGGCTTACTAAACAGCATTTTCATGAAAGAGCTCACTTAATAAATGTAGGATAAAGCTGTAAGAACTGAGTAGCTACACCGCAGCTGAATTCACATCTGAGTCGCTTAACATTCCATTATGCACGCTCTAAAAAATACACCAACAGTATTTTTACTTGTCAATGTTTTAACCTTGAGCTACCACGTCAATGGTGCAATGAATTCCATTGTTGATGCTTCCTCGAGAATGTGATAATAGTGACTCTTTCCTTAAAGTTCTCATAAAGTTTGCTTATTCTTTATGTAGCTTTTGTTGTTGTTCATTCCAAGTAATGAAGTGTTGAATGCTGTAAAAAGCACAACACACTCCTCTCATGTAACGGATACTTCTTTGGTTCTAGGATTTGGCATTATCCACATTGCAATTAAATTTTACCAGCAGCGAGGTGTACTGTCCATATGAGGTAACGCTGCACAGCTGCTATTTGCTAGTGCCATATTAGTGGACACACCTCAAACGTCAAGAGATTTGGACCGCTTAATAGTCATAAATAAACTCTAAAACCAGTATAAAGAAATTGTGTGGGTGTTGATTAACTTTAAATACTATTCTGGATAAAAATTGTTTTTACATGTGTTGTTGGATATTTTTTTTTTTAACTTTACTACTTGGAGGTATGGAAAACATTTAATTGCAAGTGATATAATTTTTAATTATTATTTTTTTTCTACATAACTTTAAACTTTTTAATGACCCTGCTCTGAAAATTTAAAGTACTCTAGCACCAAAATCACATCACTAGGGACAGGAATATTTAACTTCATTTTATTTTTTAACACATTTTGGTGTTATTTTGTATGGTTTTCATTCAATTATGGCGACATTTTTATGATGCACCATTTTAAAAATTTGATTGTATTGAAAATAGCATCTATCCTGAAGTTTAATTTTAAGTTACTTCATTAAGAAGTTAATTTTAAATACAGATACTTTTTGTATACAAAGTCATGAAAACAAGCACTTCATTTATTTTTATACAAGCAAACTGTATTAGAAATTATGATGCATTTTACTGCATATTAAATTTGCAGTTCTATCAGTCACTCAAATACGGTGCAGTTGTTTTATGGATCATGCATATGCATGCTCTGCACACTGTTTATTACACTGGGAGTTTTTCATTCTGTAACCCCCAAGTACTTATGAGTGATAGTAACATGCACTATAATGAGTATTAACCTTGTTATAAGTGGTGTTTTGGAAGTGGTGTCTATCTGCATGACATTTCCTCTTCAAATGAAATTTCCATTCACCCGCATAAGTTCTTGTGTAATGTTCATAATTTCTGTTTTCATATTGTCCTTAAGTTTGTCTATGGTGTGGGTTTGTTCCTATAACTTTTTTTTTTTTTTTTTAAGGATTCCTCACAAATAGATGCACACATTTTGTAAATTTTTTTCTCCATTACAGCATTTCATTTTCGCTTCTTAAATTTAGCATTCCGTTGTCCTAAACTTATTAACCAGGCATCTAACAGTTTCTCTATTTGGAACTGGAATACCAGGGAATGTCTCCTAAAATTATCTACATGCCTGTCTGTATGATTCGGTTTTTAAGTATGTATCGTACATAAAAATTTGTCATTCAAGCATGAATTTGTTGCCAGGTATTGCAGTGGACTAATAAAAAGACATTAACACACTTAAGCAAATCACATACAACACAGACATCTTGAATAAACTTTCACCTTTGAGATGCACAATGTCAACCCTCTTTACAGCATGAACACAGCAGCGACAGAAAAACAGCTGATAAAGACAACCTTGAAATGCTATGCGCCAGTTGCATTAGAAAAGTACTAAAGCCACTGCAATACAGCCTGCTACACATATAGCCTCACTCCCGCACAGTACTATAAAATGTCTTCTTCATGCACACTTCAACAAATGTTTAACAACTGCACTACTGAGTGGCACTTCAAATCATAGCATGGCCTTGAGTTCCAAATTTTCTTCGCTTAGACTGTCTTTGGTCAGCCATAATCTCACTGTACTGTGAAAATAGTGGTTTACTGTTCATGGAACAAGGAAAATGAAGGTGAGGTTTTATTTATGGATGTTCTTTAACTACAGTGGTTCTTAGTGCCCCATTCTATTTTGGGTGTAAAAGACCAGAAGTTTTGCTCAGAGGCCTCTTATCAGGCTTGAGGTTCTTTTATGTGCCATAAATCTACATTATGAGACCATCAACTCTTCCCTTCCGAAGGAAGCCATGCCAAGGATTTTAATGCCTGAAAAAATCCATCACCCTCTGCTGGTTTGAACTTGGGAACCAGAGCATGGTACCCCTAGACCATGGAGGATGACATGGAACAAGGAATACATACTGCTTGTAGAACTGCGGTGCAAATTGAGGGTGATCTGTCAACCTTTTTGGTTGAAAGTTGCAAGCTGACTGCATCTAGCAGCTGTTTGTAGGTTTTAAAAATGTTGGATGCACTGAGTGATGTATTTTAGAAGCAGCAGTTGACAGTCTTCATAAGACCTTTGTTGACAGCATTTATCAAAATGTTCTTAGGATTAAAAGATTTGTTCAGCATTGTGAACACAAGCTTAGAGGGATCAGATCTTCAAAGCTCTGAGAGTTTATTTTGATGCCATCAAAGAATGCTTAACTTCTGCTTGAAGAAGCTGGTTGCCAACACACTGTAAGAGTTTCCTTGTTTCACCTTCAAAAATACTCTGGCTAATCAGCTTAAATTTTTATTCCACGTTATTTAGTCTCAAATATAAATCATAGGCAGAAGGATACTTAGATCCCTCAAGATGTCCTGTAGGTACTAAGAGATAACAAACACTGCTTCAGCTTAAACAGTGTTGATGTAAGACTTAGAAACTGTTTTTATGTGCCAAATTCCAGTATTCCCGATAGCCTTCACGTAATCGCTTAAGAATTTGACCATGTTCTCCAAATAATCTGCAACATAATCTATGGTCTGAAAACATATATTTCATTGAATGGGAAGAGGAAATAGTTCAAGCTGTTTTTGCTTGTCCTAAGGTTTAATTTGCACAATTAACAAGAATTAATTTCTTCAAATAGCAACAAATATATGCACATAAGTATTAAAAATGGCAAAGCAACAGTGATGTACGATATTCTTTTCTGATGCCACATCGTTTGTGCGTAATCACAGAACAAAGAATAAAACATACAAATTATGTTACCTAAGAAGAGGAGATCACATGGTGTGAAAGTGAATGAAAGGCATGTATATAGGGGAACCTAGATTGAGTTTATAATTTGCAGTAAAGCCATTCCGGGAAATAACCAAGTACTTTTACGTCAGCTGCAGTATTGAATCATCACGTGACAAAGTTCCCACCGCTGTGCTTGCGGGTGTTGGAGCAATAAAATTAAGAGAGAGAGCAACATCCAGGTGTGAGCAGAAATGTGAATGAAGCTTATTGCAAACTGCCTCAGTTACCAAGAACAAAAGGAGATGCATGTGCGACACTGTTCAAGCTGACTTGTTTTCTGCCTGAGCCAATCACTTGTTGCAGGAACACTTGAGCATTGTGGCAATTCAGAAAGTGACACATAGAAGGCTTAATGTTCTAAGCATGTGTTAGAACTTTCCCAGACTAGTGGGAAATGCAACTGAACATTGATTGCAAAGGGAAAACCAACCAGCAGTAGATGAAGTCAAACAATTTTCTATATACTACCATTGTTTGCAGGCAGCTAGGTCAACTTGGATTACATTACAGAATTCAGTGAGAAGAAAATGAATGTGTTCAGCTTGCATGTGTGTACCAGCCTTTGATGATCCAAACCTGTGAGAATAATTGACTCGGTATCTTTCATGCAGGAATCATTAGATTTCTGTGTTATAAAACCAGAACCTCCAAGCCTCTTCAAGTTCATGAACTCAGTCAAATCATTAAGTGAAACTGAAAACCTTTAGAAGAGTTATTAATCATATTTTACAAAATTTGTCGCCAATAATAGTTCAAAATACCTTAGCAACACTTCACTAAATATGCTAACACTGATTCCATGTGTAAAATATCCATTAACAGAAGAAAGAAAGAATAAATTGAATTCATTCTAAAAACGACTGCAGGTATTGTCAATGTTTTTCAAAGAACTGCATAAATAGACCATGGTTACTGCACTTTCTTGTTACATATATTACTATGACATGCACCAAAGTATGTCAGGAGTGCTTGGACGACATGATATCTTCTTGAATTAATATGTGCTACTGCTAAAAGTAAATAATCAATGTGGAATCTCGGAGATTTACAAAACATTCTATCACACAGCATAGCCATAAAATCTCCACATGGATAGATACTGCAAAATGCAAAAAACACATAGGTTTACTAAGACCATTAATTATACTTGAGTTCCACTGGCGGAGAATCCAGATTTGAATCTTCTCGGCTGGTTACCTCTGGCAAATGCGACGTGCACTCGCTCAAGTGTGCATTCATGTAGGGATATATGGTGTCTAAATGGCATCCATTTTGAATTTATTAACAGGATGCAAATCATCTACATTTAACATAATGAGTTTGTGATGACATCATAGAAAACATACTACACTAAGAATGCAACACACACATAATGAACCTTGCCAGCATCCTTTAACACAAAGGTATGCCCATAAAAGAAATGTTTATATTGCATTCTGATTGAGTGAATGGCACTTGGAATCTGTTTTCTCATGTGTCTATGAAGATTTTCAGTGTTGTTTGTTAAATATGGCTTTTAGTTTTAAAGCAAATATACTCCACAATAAACATCAAAACTATATATATGATCATACTATAACTCTCTATCATTACTGTCAGTCAGACGAGTTCAGTATTTAAACTGTGGATGAATGACAATTTATGGTGTATTTAGATATTTTGTCAAGTTTGTGGAAATAATTCATGTGGTCATTTAGTAATTTTGTTCCGTACATCAATATATTAAGCATGTGACATTTTAATCAAATCATCATACACATTTTTAAGAAAATAAAAAAAATTACAAAGTTTTCTATGTGAAGACTAGAATGGGGTATGGGGTGGGTAGATTTGAAATTCATGGCATATCCTTGGAAGATGATGAACTTAAATATCACTTTAGGTATGTAACCTATTTTTGGTTTCACAGACACACACAGATATACTTAAGGATCTTTATATAAAAATGCTTTTTCTTTTTGTTTTTATTTGGTTCAGGGCATCTCAAAACATGTATTTCTGGTGAAATCTCGATATTGAATTTTTTTTTGAATACAATACTTCCTCCTGCATACAAGGTGGACAAAGTAAAAAACGGTTTTGTGACCTGACAAAATTTGCACTGTAATTTAGAATGGACAATTATGTGGACAAAATGGTTTGTTGCATCAGATAAATGTGGTGATTGGAATTGCATCATTTGAAATGTTAATTACTGCTCCCACAAAATGTTAAAAAGGTTCTTTAGGTCTTGCCCTTCTTTTTTCATACCAAGTGCAGTATCTAAGAAAGTAAACAAATTGTATCACTAATTAGACAGGGATAAAGTTTATCTGATATTTAACCTTCTGGAATTAAATTGCAGATCATGCAACATTTCACCAAGTATTTAACTGTTTTGTTCAAAGGCAGTTAGTGTTATATTGCTTGTGAGAATACTGAATGCTTATTTATGCAGTTGCTAAAGAATGCATACATGTAATTAAGAGTGAGATTTTCATGATCAAACCTTAAGTCAAGGTAGGAACTTCTTTAGAAGAAAAGGAATGACGCTTCATAACTGGAGTCGGGAGCAAGCATGAAGACAGGTGAGTGCAGGTAGCGCAGTAGCATTGCTCTGAGCCATGTGACCTGCCAGTGCATAGCGAGTGAGAATGAAAGAAAGAGATAGTGTACTCTTCCTGTCTGCACAGTGGCTTCTCCCACACATTCGTGCTTGCCCCGACTATAATTTTGTTATACAATATGTTTTTCCATACTATGTAGAAATTATATTAATTTGATTGAATATGAGCAATGTTGATAGATGTAACTTCATTACAGTGGAATCTCATCAGTATGTTTTTGCAAGGATATAATAATATGAGTCCAACGATCATCTTTCCTCACAACAAGTAGATTAAAAAATAGTCACTGAAGCATCATTTCACATTTTACATACTATTTACAATTTAGAGACAGGAAAATTTTGATGAATGAAGAAGAACAAAATTATTAAAGGAGGACTTCCTGAAATTAGCTGATGATTTGATAGTGTTTTTGTTCTATACATTTGTTAAATGGCAAAATTAAAAATGTAATGTTTTTCTTTGTAAACTTCAGACGACAATTTTGTTTCCACAGTTTGAAAACTCATATGAAGCTAGTACCCCATATCTTCAGTATCTCTTTCTGCGTAGTTTTTATATGAGGGGCATTCTACAAGTTCTTGGCCTGAATCAGAGATGTTTTGAAGATGGTAAACTTATTATATATAGTTGTTTAGTATTATCCTTTAGAAGGTTGCTGTAAAATTTCAGATGCCTAAGTGTAGTCACTAGTTTGTGACAATCAGCAAATTAGCATTAACACAAAATGCATAAAACTGAACTACAAGCTGTGATGAAGTACTTTGCTTTGAATGGCTTAACCTTAACAATAATACAAAAGGAGTTAGTAATCAAACTATTCTTCTCCTTGCCTTTCCGATGGTTAAAATGTCAACTGCTAAATTTAATTGGCTTTTCATCCATTCAAGATAATGAGCACTCAAGGCGTCCTAGAAGCACTATGGTGGATGAGATTTTAACAAAAAATTCACAATGCTGTACTCAGTGATCGTTGATTGAAGGTAGATATTGCAAAGACCTTGATAGGTCATGTCTCTTACAAGTTTTGAGTATGAGAAATCTTTCCATTTGATGGGTGCTGCATTTGCTAACTATGGATTAAAAATTTATTTGAATTAACATTTCTCAAGTGTGTTTAGACATATTTAAAAGCAATTCAAGTGAGTTTCTCCCATATTTCATTGCAGTAGATGACTATGGAGTCATCTTTATATGCCAGAGATCAAGGAGCAGTCCAAACAGTGGGTGGCAACAGATGAAAGTGCACTAAGAAAAGCAAAACTAGTTCTATGTACAGGAAAAGTCATGGTTATGGTTTTCTGGGATTCTCGTGGTGTGGTGCGGTGCTCAAGACTACCTCCAAAAGGGCAGAACTATCACCAGGGACCACTGCTGGACCAACTGAAGGAAACTATTCAGGCTAAACATCCACATCTTGCATAAAAAAGAGTTCTCTTTCATTCACATTAATTCACCTTCACACATCCGAGATTGTTTCTGTAAAACTGCATGACCTTTGCTTCCAAACGTTTCCATGTTTGCAAGGTTTGGCTCCCACAATTACTTTTGTTCCCAAATTGCTGGGTGGATGAAGATTTACATCAATGATGAGATTAAAACTGAGACACACTTGGAAAGATAGAATCAGATGACTGAAAATTTCAATGCCATAGCCGGGTTCAAATCCTGGCTATGGCATTGAAATTTTCAGTCATCTGATTCTACCTTTCCAACCTTGTCCAACACATGGCTTGTGTGGAAGAATAATTAATTCCATGAGACAGACTTATTTTGCACAGTTGGAGAAATCTTTTTACAGAGAATATTAAAAAGTTGGAACATTGTTGTAAATATATTGATCTACAAGATTAATGTCAAAAAATAAATAAAAAAAATTATTGTAAATGTTGTGTTTTCTTGATCAGGCCAAGAATTGTTAGAACACACTTCATCTGTTATCCTAACAGGGAGTGGAACAGTAGTGAGACATTTGCCTGCAAAGTTTTAAAAGTAGCTCAGTCACTGAATTATTTGTGTGTTGCTACCTGGGAGAATACTTATGTCACATGACTGGCAGCTGTGGGTATAGGAGCACTGGAAATGGAAGTCATCCTTAGTTGCACAAAGAACTTTTTTGGGCACAATGGAAAAGATGGGTGGATGCTTTTAACAAGTACAACTTCTGTTTCCATGCAATTAAACTAAAAGAATCTTGCAGTAGCTTTAGACTTTAGCAGAAACATATTACAGAAAGTTCTTATAATGAGCAATTTTGTGGTATGTTCCTCAGAGCAGCAGATTACTGATGGTTTTATACCTTCAGCTCCTGGTGTACGTGGTTGTGCGTACTGTGGTTATAATAGCAAGTGAAATAGAAGCAAGTTATTAACTCTTAATTACCAGGTAGTCCTGTTTTGTTAATTCTTTTTCTTTTCCTTTGTTTATGCCATTTTATGTTTAGTAGACATGTGACTCATCAACATAGAGGAAACAAAGCTGGCAAAATATGAATGTTACTGAAGTTCTCAAAACATAAAAGTTAGGCTTTAGGGCACTACAAAGGGGTTCAGATTCAGAAACTTTGGTTAGCTGTCACAATGCATTGCACTACAAAGAAGAAACACAGCTAATTGCGTGGTATTTTACAGTTAAAAGACAATTGATTACATTGTATTGCATTAATGTTATTTTTTTTATTTCATTGGTTTAGACAAAAAAAGACTGCGTGCCCTTATCATTGTAAATAGCACATGCACTTCCAAGGTAACTAACAACAAAATCATGCAGGTGAAACATCCTTGATATGAAAAGCTGCAAAAGTATTCCAACAAGTAGCTCAAGAAGTCCTACATAGCTCGCCCCCAAAAAAAGAATAAATCCTACCTTTCTGCTACTATTTGGCAATGCAGTGCATTGTTACATATAGTTATAAGTGTTAGTTTTTATAATTAGTGATAAAAACCTTTTGCATTGTGAAGCTATTTTGTTTGCACAGTAATTTGTTTCAAATTGTTAGAAGCATGAATTTAAATTGCGATAAAACATGAATTTTGTAAATAAATAAAAATTTCAATGAATTTCCAAAATAGCACCACTTTTGAGGATTCAATATAAATTTGCACAATATTTTTTCATATTCAGGAAGTAAATGTTTGGTTAGTAACAAAATAGTTGTTGCAATAACTTCAATTTGTGGCCCAATTCTCAGCACTGGGCCATCAGCATACTTATTGCTAAGTTCATTGATGATTCTGATTGGCTCACCAAGATGGGAATTAGCAAGTCATACCTCACAAGTGTCTGTCTAGTGACCAGGTCATTATTGTTGGAAACTTGGAAGTGTATGTTATTACTGCATTATTGTACACATTTTAAATGCTACCAAAGCATTTGTAAAGGCAAATATACTTGTACCAGTCAAGAAACTTCATCCTGCAATTCGAAATTGGATAAATAATTACATTTAAGGTGGTGTAGGGGATTTACTGATCACAAACTGGATTTAGCAAAAATACATTCCAAAGTTAAGACAGAAAAAGTAAGAGTAAATAAAAGAGGACATGAAAAACAAAGATAAATAAAAATGGTAGTTCTGTATTCAACGTGTTGCTTCGTTCTGCTGTGCCTGAAAGGTTTAATGGAAGAGCTGAATCACATTCAGTGTTGGGCCCACAAAATTAATCTTGTTAGGAAAGGTTTTGAAGAGAAACCCAATGAACTTAACCTTGCAGTTGTGAGAGTGAAAAATGTGTTCCTGAACACTAGGAAATGCAAAACTAGTTACATGTCAATTTTTAAGTCAGAGTATGAGAACTCTGCTGAAAAGCATAAAATATGCCCTTTTCCTTTGCCATTGTGTTCCAGATGGAACTTTTGGTTTAAATCTGCAATGTACAGAGATAGCCAAAAAAACTATGAACCGGCTGCACAGTGTTTTCCTTGTCCACATCCTCGACACTCCTCGCCGTCTGACACTATCATAGAAAGCTGCGGGTGAAACCATACAGCATTTTTAAAACTACTTTTAAAGTCTTTACTTACCAACTTTATGAAAGGAGATGCTGAAACTGGCCATCGCCATCCATACATTTTTGGTACCTCCTTAGGAAACTATCCATCACTCGCCATAGTTCACGTTGAGAAATGCTGGCAATTTCCTGGCGGATATTTTGTTTTAATTCTTCCAGGGCGTGTGGGTTTGTCTTGTACACCTTATGTTTTAAATTACCCCAGAGATAGAAATTGCAGGGAGTTAGGTCGGGAGAGACAAATCTCTACTAATAATTCCGTCCTCAAACACACCTTCAATTGTTCCCATTGAAATATTGGCTGTATGAGCTATCGCAGAGAGTTGTTGAAAAAAAGGCAAAATCAGGCTCCCTGTCTGTTAATTCTCTAAAAAAAGGTGGCAAATTGTATTCATGTATGTACAGACGTCAACTGTTGACAAAAAAAACTGGCCCTATAACTCTTTCCGATAATGCGCACCATACACCAATTTTGTTTTCTCATGAAGGAGTACTTCATGAACAATATTAGGTTTGTCAGAGCTCCAATAACGATTATTTTGTGTAACACATATCCATGAAGGTGGAACCAAGCCTTGTCTATGAAAAATGTTAAATATGGGTCTATTTTGTCATTGTATACACTATTGAGACTTACTCACAAAATGTGCACCTAATTACAGGATCACCTGGTTGAAGAGCATGTGTCACAGTTATTTTATATGGTTTTAACTTCAGCAATTTGGTAGCTCTTTGCGCAGAGCCAGAAGAAAATGCCTGCCTGTTGTAAAAGATGCCTAAGTGATTTTTGGGGGAATTCTCCAAATGACGACCAATGTCTAATGTTTCCTCAGTAAGAACCATATGCCATCTTTTAGATTTCATAGCCTGAACACTTCCTATGGCCTGAAATTTATTGTAAAGTTCATGGATTGTTGTACGGCCTGGAACTTTTACACCTGGAAATCTTTCTGCAAATCATACTTTCACTTGGCGAGCTGACTGAGTTAACACATATGAATCTTAAATAAATACATGCTGTGCAACAGAAAACATATACTGAGCCATAATATATTTTGTGACTAAGTACAGGATAAAATAATAAATAACTCGTAATAACTGAACTACATCACATCACCGTCAACTCAATACTGCACTTCACACTGCAGAGCAAAACCATGTCAATAGTGTGACCTTGTTTATAGCAGCAGCAGTGCGTTATCATGTTTCCACTTGCCCAGTGGAAGAACACCACTCAGCTGGTTCATAGCTTCTTGGCTCTGCCGTTACTTGGCAACCCATATTGAGGATATAGCAGATTTCTTCAAGACCCTGAAGATGGGAATGTGGGGATATACTCCTTCAAAGAAGCAGATGCAGCTAACATCCAGATAATAAAATTGCAAGCTGTTTATGTATCAGCAGTCTGCCACCCAATTATGGAACTGATCACTTGCTTGGAAGGACCATCATATCTCAGCATACATCTACTACACTGGAAAAATCAGTGATGTGGAAATAACACTCAAAATTGTTCAGTGAAGAGGTATTTAGTCAGAGTGTATTAGAAGAAGTTAAATACCTACCACCAAAAGGTAAGAATGGCTGTTGAAACCAAGATAACTTGTGCTTCACAGGTAGCTTTGGTGAAAATTAAACAATTGAAGATGATTGATCCAGGTCAGAAGATTATTCAAGCCATAAGCACCCTATATGATCCAAGAAATGCCTCGAAGCTCATGTTCCTTACAGAACTACTTAAGCTTAAGGAATGAAAAAATTAAATTCGGTTATATTTATGGATGCTCTTTAACTGCTATGGTTCTTAGCATCCCATTCTATTTGGGCATGAAAGACCAGAAAGTTTGCTCAGAGGCTTATCAGACTTGAGGTTCTCTTACATGCCATAAATCTACGAAACAGGACCACCGGTTTTACTTCCCTTCTAAAAGGAAGCCATGCTAAGGATTTTTATGCTCAAAAATATTCATCGTCCTCCGCTGGGTTTGAACCTGCAACCTTGGGAACTAGAGGCAGCATGGTTTAAGGAATGTATACCATTCATGAGGGCACTGGGAAAATAAGATCTGACACCTGCAAATGCAAAGGCACTCACTATGTTATGGTTTGAATAAGGTTATGTCACTCTCAATACTTGGTATGTTAGTAGTAAGTTTTTTTTTTATTTATCTATTTAAAACATTTTTTCTCTTGATTCCAGGTAATTCAAGAAGGAACTGCAAGGTGTGAGAACTGCTAATTGACTGAAATTTATTGATTTTCACATCTGTAGTTGTTTTATTTATTTATTTTTTAAATCTTTATTTATTCCATATCTGACTGAATCTCCTGAATAATGTTGATCTTCAGTTTCCACGTAAAAGATTATAGTTAAAGACGAGAATTCCATGCACTATAAAGTCCTAAAATATTCATGCACTATCGAACTACAATACATACATGATCAAGTGAAAAACACATTAAAATATGAACTATAATTTTTTTTCCCAATTCAGTAATTCACTTCCCTTTTTACACAATTAATAACTAACAACATTCCTAATTTTTTTTTCTGTGAGATTCATGTGCTTATCAGTCAAAATATTTTTGTAGGCAGAAAATGACCTTTCTACATTGCAAGAAGTTATAGGCACAAATTTGAATGAACATATTTGCGACAATGTCATGTCAAGTTCTTCATTCATGCTTTCACCACAAAATACCTTCACTGAACAAAAGAATCCATAGTCTGGGTTCCTGTTTATGGCACTGTCCACTTCTTTGCATCTACTCCCACTTTCCCTTGGGCATAACTGAGGAATCCATGGAATTCCATCAATAATTTACATTGAGTCTATCAGTGGCAGAAACATGTCTTCTAATTTTATTATTGTAGAGGGCAATTTAAAGAAGTTTGTCTTAATGTAAATTAAATCCTGCTGCATAGTTTTGCATTCAAATGCTGCTTGTGCTTTTCTGATACATACAGTATATCTGGAGGGAAACTGTTTAGTGCCTAAAATGAAAGAATTATTTACTTTATAATTAAATATTGAAGTATTCATTTTATTGCAATTAAGTATGTATAAATTTTGTTTCATACCGATTTAATGGCATCAAAGTTGTCAGAGTAAAACTTGCAGCTTCCAACCAAGTACCCTATCTAGTAAGGATGGGCTGAGGGGATAATGGTAACTCAGGTAGACTCTCTTTGTAAGCAGCAATATGTGCAGGGGCTTTTGAAAACACTTGTATAAAACTAAATATCAAAATGACTAATTTATTTTTGCAGCTTTGGGATCATTAAAACTGATATAAACTTCAATTTTACACATACCTTTTTAGTTGAGGATATCAAATTATTGACATTGTCATAATTGGAGCGCATTGCTTCTGCAACATGATGGAGGCCATGAGCAAGACATATAATGTGTTTACAATTGGGTGGAATATTTTAATTGCTTTCCCGGCCTTCAGCGTGAAGGGAGCAGCATAACAGAAAAGGAACTCTGCTTTTATTTAGATTATTTGGCTACAGAATACCTAAAATATAAGAACCATTTTTTCAGAGAATGATTTATAAAAATAGGATCTTAAATGAGAATAAAATAATTAATTAAAATCTTATTCAATTACAATATCAATTAAAATTTATGCAATCCATCATCAAAGAAACTAGCAATTGTGGAGTTATTTGTTTTTTGCAGGACTTTATAGCACATGATGGGGTTGACAGGCCCATGATCAGTTAATTTTCCTACAATTAGGTTAGCAACTTGGCGCCCCATAGGATTAGTTATTATTTGTTTCATCTACAGAACTTTGTATTTTAGTTCAGCATCTTCCAAAAATGTGACAGATAGATTTTCAAGAAAATCCCTCCACTCCAAACTACCCTTTACATGGAAAAATTCTCGAAAATTTTGATTTTCCCATAAATGGCTCTTAATGATTTTGATTAAAATTCCATATGCATAAGATATTTTCATGACAAATGAAATATATATTTTGAAGTTTCTGGGAATAGACTCTGAAGTCCTCTTCATTCTGAATGACTTTTGCGTAATTGTTAAACCATAGGAGATAGACAAAATCTTACTACATAAAAAATGTTGATCTTGTTAAACCACACATTTGTGTCAGATGAACTTTTTGCATCGTTAACCATTTCTAGATATTCCTTGTTATTGTTTGAATATTCAAATATTTATGCTTTTCTCAATGGAAAGCCATTATTGTTTTATTTTTTTCCTTGTGGTCAACATGAAATTTCAAAGTCATTGCATAGCAACACCCTCTTTAAAAACCTGACTTGTTTTCCCTACTGTATCTCACAGAAAATATGTAAATATGTAATGAAAGTTTATCCAGATTCACAAGAAGTAGATAGAGTAATAAGCTTTTGTAAGAATAATGTGTAGAAGAGTTAGTTGAGAAAGTAATGTGAATGCAACACTTTAGAGTTTTGCTCTCTTTTTGCATTGAAACCATTTTGATCAATGCTGTAAATACAGTAAAGGAAATAATTGCTCTCTAGCTGTTTCCAGAAACCTTTCTCTACTTTGTCTGCATCTTTTCCTTCCTTTACGAATGCCTTGGAATGATTTTGTTATCTTCCTGCTTTATAATTTTATGAATATTTTTGAAAGGAGAGACCCAAGAAGAGGATGTGTTAAAATCTATCTTCCAAATAAATCATTTTTGAATTTTCTAAGGCTCAGAACTTCAAATCTTCACTGATTTGGTTTTTTGTTGCTCTTCTTACTTCCACAAAGTTAACAGACTTTTTTTACTCATGTAATTTAACAGTGCAGTTTCCACTTGTTTTCTCCAAGTATATAATTGCCTCACGGATGTCACCAAATGAAATCTGCTGTGAACATTAGACAATGAAAGCTGCTTCTACTCATTGCCTTGTACCAGAAAGATACAGCTTTTTTCTTATATTCATTTCTAATATTCTTATTATCTTTTTTCTCTGGACTGCAGACATACGAGTGTAATCTAGGAAGTATTGACCGTTTGGTTTTAATATATTCAAAAAAGTATTTTATTAAAAAAATAATCATGTCACAAAATTGAAGCTTACTTTATTTCTCCACATAAACACCATTGTTATTCAAACATTTGTCATATCTGTCCGCAAGCTTTAGAATTCCCATGTTGAGTTGGCTCCTGCCAGTCCATTAAGCCAAGATTTTTGGACACAAATTTCACCAAGCAAAGAAAGAAATCTGTAACTCATCTAGAGTTACACATATGTCTTATATGATTATGTATGTGTTCACTTGAGTTTTCAAATCATCTGGGTTGAGTTTTGTCATGCACATATATTGTAATCCATTGTTGATTATTTAACACCACTTTCTCATATTTCTTTCCTTCATTACTGTATCACCATGCACTTCCTTTAGTTGAATGTAAATTTCTGCAGGTTTCAACATCCAAG
Source organism: Deroplatys truncata (assembly GCA_030765065.1). NCBI lineage: Eukaryota > Metazoa > Arthropoda > Insecta > Mantodea > Mantidae > Deroplatys > Deroplatys truncata. The sequence goes on from CM060978.1 coordinate 199,394,347, forward strand.
CATTTAAGAATCCAATGCCTCTCTCCTAGAGTTGGAACTTTGCTCAAAATGAACTGTGTGATACAATCATATAAAGCACATAACAACTTGTTCCATCTGAAACTCACACAACACTGAGAAAAGGTGTCGAAATCGTTCAATCTTAGATAGAAGCCCAACTGCAATCTTTGCAGCAAGATTGTACAAATGGTCAATATTTCCTATATTAACCTCACTATTACCCACAGTGGACTTTATTGGAGACTGGTCGTTATTGTTAGAGTCACTAGAATACAACACCGGGCTAGAATCTGGTTCTGTTGTAGCGCTTGTGTTTGGAGTGTGAATTTTGCATGTGGAAAATGAAGATGAACTATCACTACTGCCACCATCTTCCTCTTCTACATCTAAGAGTTGTTTCTGAAGTAACACCAACACTCGTAGGATTTGTTTCCAAATTAATAACATGCTAGCTAATTGCCATTTCTTCCAAGCTCCTGAAGAAAAGCTGCATTCTTGAAAATGATGTGCAATGCGAACTCTAGCACATTAACAGGGTTCATTTCTGATTCTTTAAAGAAACACAAGGCATTGGAGCCTAGTTTAATATCACATACATCTGTAGCAGGTAGAACCCATAAACAGAGCCTGTGCTATCCTCTTATCTGTTATGCACATACAGACAAAAGACCATCGTCTGTCAAGGTAGTTCAGTCTCTTCTCTACAGTACCTATCATGTTATGTTAGGAAATATTCTCAACTCATTTTAGGGTACTTGCAGTTAAAAACAGCAGCTTATTTTTGGATCATGGAGCTCCTATAGCACATAAATGGCATCTAAAAATTTTTTAAGCATGTTTAGAAATGTATAGTGATTGGTTTCTTATTATCAGTACTGAGAGAACATTTCTCAGAGAACTGATTTCCAATCATTGAGTAAAATGAAGCCCCTGAATGTTTTTTGGGAGATGTAATCAGGTTGACTGGCCAATTTATTAAGCAGTACAACTGGAATTTGTAGAAACTAATATGTAAAATTAGTGAATTATAATTACTAAAGCCACATTTTAAGCATTGCATTCATCAGCATTTCCTTTTTATTGCAAAAGTTGGAACTACAAGGGCTGATCAATAAAGACTGAGACTAATTTTTTTTCACAGATATTTATTACTCCATTTCAATGTTGACATGATCTTTTTCAAAGTAGTCCTCTCCTACTTGAATGCATTTTTATAGCGTCTCTGCCAGTCCTCGGAACACATGGTACAGGCCATTCTTTGTCAGGTCTTTGAGAATTGCCTCACTTTTCTTCCGCACTGCTTCAGTGCTCTCAAATTGAATGCCCCGGAGCATTGCCTTTAGTGATGGGAATAAAAAGAAATCACAGGGACAAGATTGGGGGTATAAGGCAGATGCGGCACACAGGTAATGTTGAATTTAGCCAAAAATTCCTGGACTTGATTTGCAACGTGAGGCCGCACGTTGTTGTGATAAGTTCTGGATGTTTCCTTGCAATGTGCTTCCTCGGTGTAGCCAATACTGACATGTAGTACGCTGCTTAACAGTGGTGTGAGTGGGAACAACAATCACAGCAGCTGTGTTGATGTTGACTTCAGTCATAGCAGAAGCCGAAGCACCAGGCCCACCTTGCTTAGCACAGAGGACTCGCTTTACTTTGAAGTCTTTGAACCACCTAAACACTGTTGCACGAGGTAGTGCATCTTCACCGTATGCTTGCTTCAGCTTTTCCAAAGTTTCAGAGGCTGTATGATTTAAACAAAAACAAAATTTTATTGCTCCTCTTGTGTCACCTTCATTTTGTGGTATGCGAATTTCAACTAGGGTCAACAATATACAGCATTACTACCAACCTACCGATACGAGAGTGCTGCCGCCTATGGACATTATACATGAAACCCCGCTCTTTTCAAATATTCATGGTAGAGACAGGAAACTCTCAAGAAAGCTACAGGAAAAAATCAATCTCAGTCTTTATTGATCAGCCCTCGTATATTGCTAATTTTTAGAATGTGGTCTGACATTGCCATGGTGGGATAAATGAGCATGGGAAGCCTGTTGCTATGGTAACTATGGCTAGTTGCTGGTATTACTAATATTGCACTATCCCGCGAGCATTCATTGAATGCATGCATTCTTCATATTAAGCTCTCGGCTTCAGCTTGCAATTATTATGTTTTGTTTTCATCATATTCTGTTACTCGTCTGTCATGTGCTTTTATGATTTATTTTTTTATTTATGGCATTAAATGTGCACATGTGAAAATATTTTCTCATATACACCTGTCAGGTACCATGTGTTGGACCCATCTACACATTGGCCACTAACCTGCCAGACCCAAGCTCTCAGAATTATCATTATAATGCATCATAGTCTGCTACAATGTTACTGACATTAGAAAAAGCTATACCATGACTTCAAATTTCTCAATTCTAAATGTAATGTAGTCGACTGTGCCCATGTCCATTGACAAGTGGACATTTCAATAATACTAGATTTTTAAATATTTATTTATTTGTTTGTTGCATCCAACATATCATCTACATGATATAGGACAAGTCAAGTTAAAATACAATATAAGCATATGTACAATACAGATATAATAAGAGAATATAAACATGATGTACAATACAAGATATAATAACAAGGGATGTAGTTGCAAACATTGCTACTTATTTCCTAGGCAGTAGGGGTAGGCAGGAAGTAGTATTTCCTAGGCATATTCAGCAACTGAGTAAAATTGCTTTTTTAGCAGAAATTTGTTTACTTTTTTCTTAAATTTATTTGGATTTGAAATATTTGTTAGATATTGAGAAAGACAATTATACAAGACAATAAAACTTTTTTCAAACAATTTGGCTCTGTGGCTGCTAATATGCAGCTTATTTCTATTTCTTGTTTCATAGGAATGAATTTCTGCATTCATTATGGAGTTATTTAAATTGTTTTTCATATAAATTAAAATATGTTTTATATATGTACATAGGAGTGGTAGAATATTTGTTTTTAAATAGCGGTCTACAATTTTCTCCTAATGTGGCATTCATGATGATTCTTATAGCCCTCTTTGTAATTTAAATTCCTTTATACTATTTACAGAATTTCCCCATATTGTTATACCACACAACAGGTGTGAATCGAAGTTTGCAAAATAACAATTTTTGAGCATTTCAAATGTTATCCTGGCCCTTAGCTGGTGAAGAACAAAACACATCTTACTGAGTTTCAGGGACATTTTTTCAATGCGAACTCAGATGTCAATCAACCCATACTCCTAAGAGCTTTGTATTATCTAGATATTCAACTGGAATGTTCCCAATTTTGACCAAAAGATTTAGAAATTTTTTTCCAATTTTTATGCTGAAATTTTAATGCGACTGTTTTAGTTTCATTTATTACTAACTTGTTGGCTCGAAACCAATCTTTTCCTCATGAATAGGTTTGTGTCATTGGCAAAAAAAGCAGCATTAATATTGGACATGTTTCAAAATAATAAGGAAAGATCATTTATATACAAAATAAAAAGAACAGGACCCAAAACAGATCCTTGAGGGACTCCTGAAGCTGAGATTGTTTCTTCAGAGTTAACTTTATTGAATTTTATGTCTGTAAAATCAAGCGCCACATTCGTTTTCTTTTCCTTAAATAAGTTTTGAACCAGTTGTATACAAACCTTCATATTCCACTATTATAAGGTTTATTTAACAGAATTTTGTATAGTATAGTATTTTATTGTGCTAAGAGTTTTACAAATTTGATTGTCTCCTGCATTTTGACCCTGGTCACTTACTCAGTAGACAATCACTACAGTTTATTTACATTTTACAATCTCTTGTCACTAAATTATCTTGCTCTTTTTTTCAGTTTTTATTTTTTTTTCATGTCCCATTTCCACTTTTTTTTTCACTTTTCATTTATTCATTACTTAACCATCACACATTCACTATAGTTTTCCATTCAAAGTAAGATGCACTACCTCTTACTTTTCTCTTTCCACTGTCTAAAGCCATTTATTTTTTACTTTACACAAAAACTGTCCAATGCTTCTAGCGTCCTTGCATATCATTTCAATTAAAAGTGTATTTCTATCCCCCTTCAACCACTTCTTATTAAAAAATTCTTTTCTCCAATTTTCTGTTCCTTGGCACTTAAATACTATGTGTTCAATGTCTTCATTACCACCACATATCGGACATTGGTTCTGAGGAATACCCTGTCTTAGCCCTTTTAGCCTCCATGCTCCGGTTCTTAACCATGCAATAGATTCCCTCTCTTCTTTATTTACTATGTCTATATATTTTTCCCTACCCCACGTATTTTTCATTGGCTTATAATAAACTAATGAGCTCTTTTCGGCAATCTCACTGAACATGATTTGTATTTCTATATCTTCCAGTCTTTTCCTTGCCTTTTTCCAAAAATGTTTTACGTTATTTTCTCTCCTTCTCCATATATCTCCTAACCCATTTTTCTCCAAAATATTCCGTAATTTACTTACCCATCCATTATTCATTAAGCTATTCTCTTGGTATTCAATACATTTCTTGACACATTACTTTTTCCTAGATTTAAAGCTCTGAACCAAAATTTCAAAGCTCTTTCCATTACCTTCCCCTTAGTTTGCACCCTGCCCATCTCTAATTGTGCTACCTGTCTTACAATTGACTTCGGTAGCCCTAGTATTTCTCTACAAAACATCCTGTGCACCACATCTATACATTCCCATCCTCTATCTAATCCCCATATTTCTATACCATACATCATTTTTGCCTCCACAACCATCTCATAAACTTTTTCCAGCCATTTAACATTTATATTAGGTACTTTATATTTGCAGCTTCTAATTGCTGCCATCGCCCCTTTACCTTTTGCCAATGCAAACTTCTTTTGTTTCTCCCATTTATTACCTCCATCTATTTTTACTCCTAAATAGATACAGTCACGCACTACCCTGTAATCTTTATTCTCTCCCTTCCACTTTTCATATTTGCCTAATTTTCCCCCCTTTTTGAAAACCACATTCTGTGTTTTCTCTTGATTCACTTTTAACCTCCATTCTTTACAATATACATCAATTGCTTGTAATGATTGTTTTAAACCACTTACTGTAATAGATCCTACCACTGGGTCATCTGCAAAAAGAAGTCCTGGGATTTGGATGTTGTTAATTACTGGTGCACAATTATTATTCCTTCCAATTTCTAGTAAGACATCATCTATGTATAAATTAAATAAAACTGGACTTAACTTACATCCTTGCCGAAGGCCTTTCTTTTGTGGAATTTCTTTTGTTACACAGCCTGTCTCCACCCTTACACAGAAGGTATTCTCAAAATACAGTGCTTTAAGAATATTCACCAATTGCTGACTTACTTCCTTACACGCTAATTTATGCCACAGAAGTTGTAGCTCAATTCGGTCATAAGCTTTCTCTAAGTCTACAAAAGGCATATACAATTTACCCCTTTTTTCTTTTAAATATTTGTCTGCTAATGTCTTTATAATAAATAAATTATCAATTATTCTCCTTCCCTTGAGAAAGCCCATCTGGAATTCCGAAAGGATATTATATTCTTCAATCCAAAATTGTAGTCTCGCTGCCAAAATGCCTGCAAAAATTTTCCTATATTCGATAATAATGCAATACCTCTGTAATTATTAGGTTTATCGACATTGCCCTTGCCTTTATATATAGGATGGATGATAGCTTCTCTCCATCGTTTAGGTACATAACCCTTTCTAATAATTACATTAAATAAATCTAATAAAATTTTCACTCTCCCTGTTTCATTATACCACTCCTTAAGAAACTCTGTTGGGATGCCATCAGTTCCAGTAGCTTTATTTTTCTTCAGTAACTTAACTTGTTTTATTATTTCCTCACTCCTAATTTCACCATCCAATATCTCTACAAAAGCATTCCTTATTTCCAAAAATTCCGTACTTCCTATACTCCTTCCCCATATAATGTTTTAAAATACTCCATCCATTGTCCTGGCTCAACATTGGGTTTAGTTACACATTTATTATAGGTCGACTTAAGAACCTGCCATACCTTATTAACATTATTTTCATTTAGACATTTTATCAAATTCCTTTCATTGCATTCCCTCCAGTCCTTTTTCTTTTGCTCTAACAATAAATTATGTGAATTCCTCCCTTGCATATAATCATCCCTAGATTTTCTATCACCTAATTCTCTCCACCTAACCAACAGTTGTTTTACTTGTCTTTTTGATACCCTACATTCTTCATCAAACAAGTCCTTATCATATATGTAAACCCTCTTTTTTGTTTTCATTTCCTCTCCCGCCCTTTGCATAACTGTATTAAGGATATCTATTGCATTCTCAATTTGATTATTCTTAACCATGAATGTTACTCCACATAGTCATATCTTTCCATAATTCGAGTCAAGAGTCTGTTTAAATGTGTCACAAAATTCTTCTTTCCATTTATAGCTAATATACTCTTTTTTACAATAGCTTTCCACTCTTATATTGTGTTTTACTCGTGCAGCGTGCATCATAAAATCCACAATCAGTGGATAATGCCCGCTAGTTGAGCTTAAATTTAATACCTTAAAATTACTTAAAATATGTCCTAAATTCAGAGGCCACAACACAAAATCTATTACACTCTGTCCATTATTTCTAACAAAGGTAAATTCTCCTTGGTCATCTTCCCCACATTTTCCATTCAAAATTTCTAAAGCATTCAACTCACAAAAATCAATAAATTTTTCACACTCTTTATCAACAAATTTGCCCTTGCTTTGCCTAAGTTTCTCACTTTTAAACACAATTTCATCACTCATCCAATCATTTCCAACATATGTATCACTTTCCCCAATCCTGATATTAGAGTCTCCCATTAGTATTACCTCTGCAGTTACAAATTTCTCTATGTTGAATGCCTTTAACAGATCTAGGAATAAGCCTATATCCATTTCATTAAGGTTTACAGATTTGTACGCACTTTCTATAAAGTTCATTATTACCAGGTTGGTGGATTTTGCTTTCTGAAATCCATACTGGAGTTTTTTTTAACAATATTGTATTTCTTTAAAAATTTCAATAATATTCTATATAAGACTATTTCAAAGACTTTTTAAAAAACTGACAATATTGCTATTGAACTGATTATTTATTTCTGTTGGATCTCCCTTTTGAAGATTGGTACAACTTTAGTTATTTTAAAATTCTCTGGAAATTAACCATCTTCTGGTGATCTGTTTATTAGGTAGCATAATGGTTTAGTGAAGGATGCTGCACATTTTATAAGAATGAAATTTGTACTCCCATCTAAAGCCTCTGATGTTTAAGATTTTTATTTATGTCTTATAATTCCTGTTCAGAGACTGGATCTAGAAAAAGCGATTTAGCAATTTTCTGGGTTGCAGGGAATTAAAACTTTCGGTTTAGAGAACTTTAACATTTTCTGCAACCTCAGCGAAAAATCTATTAAACGTATTTGCAATTTTTTCTGGATTGCTTACAATACTATTGTTGCATTTCAATTGAATATTTTTTATCTGGTGACAGTTTTTATCACTTTCCATTTTTATTGTTTTCCACATAACTTGTTGCTCCTGGTATTATCTAATTTTTTGGCAGCATTTGTATGTGTTTTTATATAGTCAGGCAAAATTTTTTTGATTTTGTGGAAAAATTATTTTTTTTAACTTTGCTACTTAATAGCGTGTGTTTACAACCATAAATTTTTATTCCTTTGGTTACCCATTTGTTAGTTCTTTTCACTAGCTTTAGTTTAACAATAAAGAAGGCCATATTATAGTAGTATGTATTTAAAGGTGTTTAAAAATTTTACACAGGTCCATTCATACTTGTTTCATGGTATACATCTTCCCAGGCTTCATTACCTATTAGATAGTTACAATAATCAATATTTGGTTGATTCAGTTTTCATACGTGTTTATAGATTGCTCCTCCTGGAGTGGTTTTGGCATATTTCCATTTTATAGTAACAATTTGGGCAAAATGATCAGAAAGGCCTGTTTCAAATCTGCACTATTTAGGAATGGCAGATCTTTGCTTATTGCTATTTGGTCAGTTGTAATTTTTCAGTTATTTGCAACTCTTTTTGATGCATCAACAACTGGATTCAATCCATACATATTTAAAATACATATCAGTTTGGATCTATGGGAATTTTGTACAAGAAGATCTATTTTGAAGTTATCTAGCCATATGACGCTTTTTCTATACTCTTTTATTTTGTTTAAAATAGTATTAAGCTTTTCTATTAGTAAATCAAGATTAATGAATTTGTATGCATGCAGATTGTAATTAACTTTCCCACCTCTACACAGCTAGCTTCAAAATGCTTGTCTGTGTTAAGATGTTCATATTTCATAATGGGTTTGGCATTTATAAAATTGTTTACAAGGATACTGGAGTTAGCGTTGCACTTAAGTTCCTAACTCATTTTATTGTGTCCTTGATGGTTATCAAGGGCAAGGACTAAAGCAAAAGAAAGAAAAACAAAAACTGATTTCAATAGGGAGGGATTTGTCCTCCTATACCTCTGATTGCTATGCCCGAGGTTGTTCAACTTTAATTTCAGTGCAGTCAGTGAGATATTTTCTCCTAAATATATTTTGTTTTGTTTCTTCAACACTTCCTTGGCTCCACCGGAACACAAAGCTTGTTGTTGTAGTTGCCAGTAACATTAAAGTTGACACAAATTATGTAACATATTTATAGGATCAGCACCAAACAGTACTCTGAGTGCTGAATAAGATAAGCTGGTTTTCATTTCCATAAGGTCAGGGAGAAGTAGAACTTCTTACCAACTGATATATTGTATTAGTTTATGAAAAGTTCATTAACAATTGAAACAGCGCAAATGACAGACACCCTGTTAAGTCTGTTAACTCTTTCATCTCAAACTGACTAGCAACCATGGAATCCATGGCTATGGTCATATGATGTATCAGTTTCAATGTCCTTATCACATTGGAATTTGCATGCATTTAAATTGGTAAATAGATTATGCTAAGGTTTGCAGTTCACAACCATTCACCATACATAAAAAAACAAAATTACCGTTTATTACTACATGTATGGCTGTCTGTATTGCGATTTCATTTTTTGTAATATTTTGTTCTTTGAAATCATTTCAGACCTGAGTTTCATGCAGTTGGAAGTTTTTACATTTTTTCACTAAGCTTTCAAATCTTTCCATTGATTTCTCAGAGGAAACTACTCTTTCCTTGCAAACATTGGGAAATATTACAGGAACATCAGCAGGATTCTGTGGATGCTCATACCTAATGTAGCCTGTTAACTGGAGATTTTTTAGTTTTGAATTGGTCTTGGGGAGAGCCATTAAGATTACAATAATAAGTAATACTATTTTTAAAAACGAATAAGATATTCATAATGTTAGCTAAAGCGATATATGTCATTGCAATCTGGTGTAGTCACTTAATATTAGCAGGCATGTATATTTTCTTCAACAACACTTACACTAGCTGTTCTACTAGAGAAATGTATAACTTACTATATTCATATTACATTAATGTGCATTAAAGTACTTTTCTATCTTTTTTAAACAAAGCCAAACTTACTACTACTAATAATTTACTGCTTGTATGCACAGATTTCATCTTTCAATCAAAATTTCTCATTATGGGAAACAATTGAAGAAAATTAAGGTACGTATTCATATTCTGTAACTATTATGGCATCCAACAACAAATTAACATCAATTGTTTGTCTTTCTCCTTTTCCATATTTACTCCCTGGATTTTCAAGATCACATCAAGTATCCATATTTGAGAGTCCCCAGCTCTCCCAAGAATTACACAAGAAACCAGCACGCTGCAGTGCCACTAGTATGATTTTGCAGGGTGTGCACATTGCTGTAGCATAAAGAAATAGGAGATAAGCTCAGCAATGCAAACAGAACTTGCCTGTAAACAACATTTCTGTTACCATTTTCTTTTCTCCTTCTTCCATTTTTACTTTCTCTACTACGTATAGCAAGCAGGGTAAGTATTGTTATACACCAGGGTGAGGCCAAAAGGTTTGCAGCTAAAATATTAAATTTAGTTATCCCAGCATAAACATTGGGGGATGTAACAGCAGAGGCAACCAGAAAGGTACCAAGAACTTGCTGCACAAAACTGAAAGCGGGTGTGGAATATTTATAAATAATTACATTTGAATTCACATTTTGCCCAGGTTTATTATAAACTAGGATGCTCTACATGGTACACTAAAAGGTTACAGACAAAACACTGGGGGAGATGCCCCATGCATACACATGGTAACACGCACTCTTACATACATGCTAACACATAGAAGACTCTCACGTGATTCTGGCTACAAGTGATGCCAAGCCACGCCACCACACAAAGAGGCTATACCCTTGACTGCCTTCACCCCCCAACTAGGAAGATGGAATTGCCATGGCGGACAAGAACTTTACATACAAACACAACAATTAGCTCAACAATATTATACATAGCAATGTGTCCGATGTGACAATACACACATATATGCTACATCTCCCCCTACTCACAACAATGAATTGTTCCCACCAAAAATTAAGAAGAAGCATACAATGGTGAACATACAAAGATTACAAATATAAAGCCCTGATGAATCCCCAGATAGAGAATGATGACTACAATGAAGTAGTCCCAAAGGAACCCCCCAGCTTGTAACTCCTCTTCTGTATGTATACAGTGTATCACAACATACTGTTTGAGAATGGAGCAAAACTGCTTTTTGCAGTAAGTGTTCCCACCACTGGACCACACCCGCGAAGAAACTTAGCACATGGATAACTGTACCACTCGATCACCACAGCACCACAGATGAATTTGCTGGAACACTGTAGAAATAGGTCTGTGACCGACGGGCCCTGCCGGCACAGACAAGCCAAGAGGGAAAACACTCCCATAGACTGCCATGATGAGAGGGTCGAAGATGAAATGCAGCTGGAAACCTGTGTGGGTGCAGCCGGGGAAGTACCACCTTTCTCCTGACGATTTGGGGCTGTCCTCTTCTGTGGAGGGGAAGTGTTTCCTGGGGCTATCAACAGACTGGAACAAGATTTGGGGAAAGCACCAGGGTCACAATATACAAGGAAAAAAATACACAAAATATTCCAAAAACAAAAAGGCAGGGGATACACGAAGCTAATAAAACTTAAATCTAGAGCAAGGCCTTGCAAAAAAATATACATTTATTGGGCGCTCAATTTTTGGATATGACTAACAACTACTCAGGAATACATTTAAAGTAGGGGCACCAATTCAAAATTTAATGACAAAAATTTTCAGTGTTTTAACAAGACAATAAAACTTACAGCTCTTGATGCTTTACAATGACGTATGACGATTGAAATGGTATTAGTGTGAGATTAAATCAAGTAAGAACAAAAACACATTGAGACATTGCTACTAAGAATTTAAAAATAATATCATCCCAGAGAAGAAAAAATTTTGTTAGTTCAATCTACTAGCAAACTACCATTTAGCTACAGACATACAACTACAGGATCAAATATAGGTAGAGGAGCTATCACCAACTATGCTAAGGATCTACTCCCCAAGGAACGCTCTATGCACAGTTCGCAAGCGGCTGGTTCAAACATTTTTTTTTTAGTATTTATTTATTTTTTTTAATTTTTTTGTTTTTGTTTTCACAGATACATATATCCCTCTATATTCTGTCATGGTTGGAGTGTGGACCAAACCCCAGTTAAGAGATTCTAAAAAACACATTCATAAAACAGAAACAACCAAAATGAATAAAATGAAAATAGTTAGAGCTGACCAAAAGAAAGAAATTGTAGGTAAACATTATGACTTATAATGGATTTCACAACCTGCAAATTTTGGAAACATGTACTCATCCAGATAAATATGTAGTGACGGTCATAACATTACTGTTGGACAGAAGGAAGATTCAATGACCATTTCCCTCTTTTCATGCAGGGAACACACAAAGCATCTATATCAATTGTAATCAAACTCAAACAGTGCATCAGACAAACAGACATTACTGTGGACATACAGCAACACAGCAACGAACACGCCTTGCTAAGTATACAACGGCTCCTCAGCAAGAACATGACCAACAAGACAAAAAAACACCACCTTACAATCATACAACACTCAAAAGACCCTCACAAAGCTGGAAAGAATCATATTAAAGAATCTTGGTAAGTACATGTTAATTTATCACTCAAAACAAAATGAAGTGTTACAACAAAATACATAGAGAGCAATTAACAGTTTTTCTTTGAATGGAGCACCTGCTACAAACAAAATCTTGCTGTGTGCCCTGGTTTGCCACACCTAAAACAAATCATGGATTGGCGCCGATCTGGAGGTGGTGAATGTGGTTGCCATTGTCCTCTCTGTGTGGAAGATAATGGTCTGTTCCTCTCAGGATGAGAAGTATTCATTGCATATAACTGTTTAGTCAACTGATCCACCTTTGCAGTTAACTCAGTGACATTAGTAGGAGGAGCTAGAAGAGCAGGCAAAGGTGAATGACCTGTAAGGAAAGGGTTAGTAGTCCCGGCTGGTAGAGCCCAAGGTGGAGGAGCCACAACATGATATGTAGTTTGTACCTGTTTAGCGATGTCTGTGGCAAAATGTCTGAAACTATTGTATAGCTGTATCTTTAAGGTAAAAGGCAAATACTTCACTTTTTGCAAATCTGACCAGTTCTTAGCATAAGCTATTCTTGCAAAAGTATTAAGAAAATCAAAAGGATTGTCTACTGCAGCATTAAAGAAAGTGGGTTCGACAGAAGGTCGACTAGCAGACACAGTACTCTGAACAACTGTTTGTACAAGTGTAATTAAATCATTATTGGTGGCCACAAAGGTTGAAGGCATAGGAGAGTGGTCTTCCACAGGTCTTCTGAGGGTTGTCTGTTATTTCTCTTTGGCATGGTGAAACTGTATAGCACAGTATTAACACAGAAAGGTAGGCAAAAAGAAATAATTAAACCAGACATGCAGTTAAATAGTGGCTGTAATGAAAAGATGAGTGTACATACACAATGCAAAAATATTACTGTATCGGAAACAAAAGTAGGTGTGAGCAAAATGCATAAATATCAATGCTGTAAGAGAGGTTGAGTTTGCATTTATAACATAACGCAACACAGTTAAAAAATAAATTCCCATAGACAATGCCAGAAATTAGCAATAAATCAAATATGCAAGTCAATGGTACACACAGGTGAGAATTAATCACTCAGTATAAAACAGTATAGGTCAGTAACATTCACAGAAGCAGATATAACAATGGCAAAGAATTATAGTATCATATCACAGTGTAATGAAAGCAAAATAATTATATTGCGAAGCCACAAGCAAATAAGCTAAATGAAACTAAATATGACCAACATGAACACAATTTCAGTAGTACAATTGTACACAAAGTAACAAAGCATGCTAAAATGAGTAATGCGATGCTGAAAATTAGTACAAAAAGTTAAATGCACTGTTATGAACCAAATCAAGGTAGCAAGGTAAATAACAAAGAAATTTTCGTAGTATTTAGCATAAACTAGCCATGCCTGTGTTAAAATCATACAAAAATGAATGCTGACAATATCCGAAATGTAAAACAGTAAGTACACTAACTGTAAAGAAAAGAAAATTCAATCTGAGCACTGGTCAGAAATGTTAGGTTATACAACACATTTGTAATGCACTACAGTGACAAATTTGTCATAAGAAAGCAAGCTTCATAACCCTCAATAATTTCACTAGCACAAGTTATTAGCAGAGACATAAGATATAGTAGCAGGGTGGTATAGCCTGCATAAAAATGTCAATATCACAAGGCAATAGTCACATTTAAAAGATTAATGTAGTTGTATCAGACATACAAAATCCAGAAATTTCACAGAAATACTTAAGACACTGCTGACATACCTAACACACATACACACAACTTGGGGGCCAGGAATGGGATAAAAAGGAAGAGAAGAGAGAAAGAAGGAAGGGAAACACCGAGGAGAGAAAGAGAAAGGAGGAGGGAGTGATAATGTAGTGACACCAAAAAAATTACATAATCATCACATAAAAAAAAATCTGATGTGTTACACTCCCATGACTTTCTCTACTCTTGTACAAACTATTTTTACAAATGCTTATTCTCCATATGCTTCATGTTAATTGAGATATCGAAATGTTAGTCTTATTGCTAATTTTCTTATAGATGCAAGGGGAATTGGTAGGCTTTAAGCGATAGCCAAATATTTTAAGAGCTGGTTGCTATGTGGAGTATTTTGTTCTCTTTGCATTACCAGGACAAAAAAAAAAAAATTCTGATGTGTTACACTCACATGACTTTCTCTACTCTTGTACAAACTATTTTTACAAACTCTTACTCTCCATCTATTTCATATTAATCGAGATAAACATTTGCAGAAACGATCTTTTGACATGCAAAGAGAATTACATTTTACACATGGCAACCAGTTCTAAAAATATTTGGCTATCGTTTAAGGCTTACTGTGTTCTCCTTGTTTTTTATTTGCAAGGGCAATATAGAAATACAGTAGCCTTTAAGCATAGACATATCTCTTAATAGCTGGTTGCTATGTGCAGCACCATTCTCTTTGCCACAAATTAATACTCTTTGCATATCCAAGACAAAAAAATGAATAAAGAATTCCCATTTGAGAAAATAAGTATTGAAAAATTTAAGGGAATAACAAGCAATATCTCGAAAATGGTTCACTCAACAAAAAAAATGTATATGACATAAATTGTGTATTTTAATGCGATCTGCATTTTTTGTGTAGTAAAATTTTGTGTATCTCTTATGGTTTACCAGTTATTCAAAAGTCCACAATGAAGAATACTTTTGGAGACATTCCCAGAAAATTCAAGATATACATTTTATTTGTCATAAAAATATCTTAAACATATGATATTTTAATCAAAATCGTTAGAGCCATTTTCTGAAAAAATTAAAATTTTCGAAAAATGTTCCATGTAAAGGGTAATCTGGAGAGGGGGGATTTTCTTGAAAACCTTTGTGTCGCCTCTCTGGAAGATACTGAATCTAAATACCAAGTTTGGTGTTTATTTGACTTCGTTTCTGAGTTATGCTGTTCACAGACACACACACAGACATGTTTCCAAAAATGCTCTTTTTTTGGATTCAGGGGGTCTCAAAACATATATTTCCAGTGAAATCTCGGTATCGAATTTTTGGGTGGAATACAATACTTCCTCTACTTACTATACACAGTAGAGAAAGTAATTATGTCTACTAAATGTGAAACATTTTCAGGGCCAAAATAGGGGGGAAAAAATACAATTTTGCTATGCCAAAGAAATTATCGCCACACCACACTTTGGAATAATTTTGAATTTCTATGTAATGCCAAACATGTTACACCAAACCTTAAAAGGAATTGTATCACATCGCTGTGATCCTACATGAAAACAAAACTCGCTATGCAAATTCAGACAAAGAAATAAACCCTTCACATCACATATAAAAAACTCACCTTAAGCCACAGATATAAATGCCACGTGCACACACACACAAAAAGAAAAAAAAATACACACTCGCTAGCACACGAAAAATCTTCTTCACAGCAATGTAATCAGAAATATTACCCAGCACCAAACCACCAAAAATGTTATACGCCGGGGTGAGGCCAATAGGTTTGCAGCTAAAATATTAAATTTAGTTATCCTGGTATAAACATTGGGGGACGTAGACAGAGGCAACCAGAAAGGTACCAAGAACTTGCTGCACAAAACTGAAAGCGGGCATGGAATATTTATAAATAATTACATTTGAATTCACATTTTGCCCAGGTCTGAGCTTGGTATCAAAGAAAACTGTCCTGACATCTCAAAAACAATAATGCATGGTTGTTCTTGAATTCATGTGCATCTTGAAAGACTCTTTCTTTCAGATTCTGTACAGTTAACACTTTATTATTTCTTCCATATGAAGATCATGTACAGGTCTGTATATGAGGAGCATCGAATAAAAAAAGCGCTAAGTGCATATTAAAAAAGTTTTCAGGAGAGAGGAAAAACTGATATCTCCTTTACCAGTGCTTTTTAAAGGTTCTTCATACCTAACTGTAGTGGAAATGCCACTTTCTTAAATACTATTATCACCAAAATCATTCTTTGTTCTAATACCATATTTATAATTAAAACTATTTTGTAATTAATGCATTTTGAACCAATTATACTGAAAATACTGTCTTAGACATTAAGAAAAAAATTTCAAAAAGTTGTATTTATTGATATTTTAATAAACAATTTCAATTCCACTTCCAAAAGCAGCTTTATAGTTTGCTTTGTGCATTTATTGGAAAAAAAAGTGTCTTTAAATTTCATTTGTCCCTTTTTCTGTAAACCAGCGTCAGTGTTTCTTTCAACAAATGCAATTGTATTTCTGTATTTAAATAATGCCTATTTCTTCCTCCAGACAGTCAAATTCTTCATTTTGGTTTTTGCTGCAGAATGCAGACTCTTCGTCCACAACCTTCACATAAAACTGCATTCAGTCTCACATCTTCATTCCCTTTGAACCTCTTCTGTAAGAGCGCCAACATCCTGCTTATTTGCTACATTGATTCTGCTTTGGAGTGTTAAACCCTGGACCTGTGGTATACACTCAAACACAACTCCCTGTTTCAGTAGAGATATGAATGGTTTAGAGGAATGGCAAAAAGTTCACTAGGTTTTGGATCTTTATGGCTTCATATGAAGGATAATGCAAGGAAAAGAGAAATTAATGCATTTCACTATTTTTTAAAAACTAGCATGAAAGAAAATACAACACAGAATGTCATCTCAGTACCTTTTGCGGCCATTCCACAGCATTTATTTGTATGAGAGTAATACAAAAAATATGTTTTAACCACATAACACAAGCTGCTTACCTCAGATTTACTTCTTTGCTTCTCATCATTTCCTGTATTTTCATTTTCTCTCCGGTACCTCTACTGTTGCCTGCAACAATAGTACTTCCTTTTCCATGCTGTAACACTTTAGCAAATCTACAGGATGGGGCATAAACACCTGACATTTTTGAAGTAGTCTAAACCTGGGCGCTTGGTCAAAGCTACATTCTACTGATGTTGGAAGATACACAATTGCAAGGAATTTCAGATGACCTGGTTCACTTGTGAAAAATAATGTCCTTGAGATGTCTATACTGATTTTGCATGCACTATTCCATCCTAGTGGGAAGTGAATGCATTACTCACTGTAGTATGTTCTGTGGGATCTCCTGTATTGTCAAAGTGAATGCACTGCTTTAGTCTAAGATGGCTGTACTATTAGTACTTCCTTGACACAGCTCCCTATCTCAGACCTTCAAGTAAGAAGATTCATTTTCATTCGTTTATTCATTCGTTTAGCATGATGTAATATTGCTAAGAAGACCCAGGGAAGCAGTAGCTGATATTGTTTGGCAGCCACACATGTACTTCTAGTTTCACAGAACATAAATACAGTAGTCAAAGGCATATATATATATATACCGGTTGAGTCTTCTCAGCCTGTGGATTGAGACGTTGTGCAGTCCTGGCGTTGTATTAGGCCATGCTGTAAACACTGTCCACTACATTGCATCATATCAACTTTGGCCGAAATGACTGCTTTGCATCGTTGTACGTGCAGTCACTTGCACTGGTAGTGTCCTGGGTTCAAATACTGCCACTTGAAGGTACTTTGTATGTTTAGTGGATTTAACAAGAATTGATAGTTTGTCATGGAAGTGTCATTTCACTCAATTAGTTTAATTATGTGAATTTCATTAAAACACAAATTGTTACTTGTTAGAATATGTTTTAATGAACATCATAAATAAATGCATATAACATTGTAATTATAACTTACAAACATAAGGCATCATTAAATAATATTTTACTATTTAAAGCTATTCTTTCATACAAAAGAAAGCCAATAAATTGTTCTGAGAGTTTACAAAATGCAGTACGTACATACAAACTAGATAACATTTGCAAGCCCATATTGTGATCATTGTGAACCTCTCTGATTCCCAAAGTAGTGCATTTAACAGTGACTATGACATCATGCCGGATCATCACACAGATAAACCTTTACAATTTACCCATTTCCTCCATGTGGTTGTAATAGGTGTTCGAACTGGCGGATACGGATGCAAAATCTCAGTTTAATTATCATCGCCAGCCTAACTCGGCACAACATGGCTGGTGTAATGTCACGGCAACTTAAGATGATGCATTCCTGAGCTGTTGAGAGGTCATTGGCTGCTCTTGGTACACGATATATCTTTAAGATAAGCCCATAAGAAGAAATCTAATGGGGATAGATTTGGTGAGCTTGCTGGCCCCCTATTGGTCCATGCTGTCCGATCCATTGCTCAGGGTAGGTGGCATAGGGGCAAGCCATTACATGACGGACCGAATGAGCTGGCGCCCCATCATGTTGGTACCACATGATTTTGCAATGGTACTTCATCCAGTAGAGTAGGCAGCTGGTGTTGTAAGAGGTGGATATAGCGATTCCCAGTGAGTTGGCCATCATAAAAATACGAGCCTATTAGATGATCACCGAATATACCAGCCCAAACGTTGAAACCTTATCGGACTTGTAAAGCTGCCTCTCTGCTTCATGTTGATTGAGTTAAACGTTTGCAGAAATAGTCGCATTACACATTTCGTTGTAGCTACAACTTGGATACAGGAAACCAAAGCAACAGTCAAAATTGTTTAAAACAGGGTTGATATATGTGGCCTTGAAATTTCCTTCTCTGTCCATGACATCATGAGAAACAACTGAATGATGACCATTACAAAACAGACAAATAATTGAAAACAACAAACCAATAACAACAGATATTTTGGAAATGGCTGATGGCACAGAAAGGTTATTTTAATAAATTGTGAGTTTTTAAGCTGTCTACATTTTCTATTCAGGAAGTTCTTGTCTATATCTTAAAGCTTACCAGTAATACAAAATTATACAAAATTCTTTCTGAATAAAAAGGACATAATAGACTATTCCCATAAAATTCAAGATATGCATTTTATTTGTCATGTACTTAAATATAAGGTAGGTATTTTAATTAAAATCAGTACGGCTGTTTTTGAGAAAAAAGAATAATGAACATTTTTCCAGGCAAAGAATACCTGTAGTGGAGAATTTTCTTTAGCTTTGTGTAGCATTGCATAGATTGGGAGTGTTGTTGCCTATGGTCTTTTCACCCATAAGTTGTTTGCCCAAGCTCTTAGTTTGCTCATTATACTTTCTAATATTTAAGAACATGATTTCTAAGCCCATGAATGTTTGGAGCTTGAAATGTTTTGCCCATTAATTTATTTTTCCAATAGTAACAATGTATATGTGGTAGGCTTTTGCTGAAACCCGCCATTTTACAAAGATCCTAGGCAGATTATCAAATGACACCATCTGACGGTGCCTCTAAAAACTAGTACATAGATAGAGAGTGGTTAGGTTAGATTAGGTTTGTTAAGTTAAGTTAGATTAAATTAAATTAGAGTTACACAATATGTCTAACATGCTCTGTCATTTCATGAAGAACTGCTGCAACTTTTCTGCATATACCAGTTTTTCATGATCTGCCTAGGATCTTCATAAAATTATGGGTTTTCAGCAAAAGCCTGTGGCATATATACTTTTATTGTACCACGAGAATTTTAGATGTTTATAAACAAAATTCAGCCCGAATCATCACTCTCTATAGGCTCCTGAAAGTCTTCACTGTTCAGCTTCAGTTTGTAAGATATTGCCTTTAGATACTATGGGATGTTATCGTCATTCTTATAATCTTCATACTTGGAGTCAATTTGATTTTGGTTTAAGAGACATATTTTATTGCAACTGGAAATCACATGTGCTCAGGATGCCTGCAACACAAATTCCTAGGCAAATATTAAATTACCGACCACAAGGAAGAAGATCCTTGGGCCGTCCGATGAAGAGCTGGAATGAGACCGTAACAGCCATTAGGCCTAATACTACTTTCCAAGGTTACAAGTTCAAACCTGGCAGAGGACGATGGATTTTTTTCAGATGTAAAATCATTAGCATGGCTTCCTTGGGAAAGGAAGTAAAGCTGGTGGCTCTATGTCATAGATTTACGACACGTAAAAGAAACCTAAGCCTGATAAAGAGGCCTCTGAGCAAAACCTCTGGTCTTTCATGCCCAATAGTATAGTATAGTATTTATTGTGCTAAGAGTTTTACAAATTTGATTGTCTACTGCACTTTGACCCTGGTCACTCATTCAGTAGACAATCACTACAGTTTATTTACATTTTACAATTTCTTGTCAATAAATTATCTAGCTCTTTTTTTTCAGTTTTTTTTTCATGTCCCATTTCCACTTGTTTTTCACTTTTCATTTAATGATTACTTAACCATCACACATTCACTATAGTTTTCCATTCAAAGTAAGATGCACTACCTCTTACTTTTCTCTTTCCACTGTCCAAAGCCATTTATTTTTTACTTTACACAAAAACTGTCCAATGCTTCTAGCATCCTTACATATCATTTCAATCATAAGTGTATTTCCATCCCCCCTTCAACCACTTCTTATTAAAAAATTCTTTTCTCCAATTTTCTGTTCCTTGGCACTTAAATACTATGTGTTCAATGTCTTCATTACCACCACATATCGGACAATGGTTCTGAGGAATACCCTGTCTTAGCCCTTTTAGCCTCCATGCTCCAGTTGTTAACCATGCAATAGATTCTCTCTCTTCTTTATTTACTATGACTATATATTTTTCCCTACCCCATGTATTTTTCATTGGCCTATAATAAACTAATGAGCTCTTTTTGGCAATCTCAGTGAACATGATTTGTATTTCTATATCTTCCAGTCTTTTCCTCGCCTTTTTCCAAAAATTTTTCACGTTATTTTCTCTCCTTCTCCATATATCTCCTAACCCATTTTTCTCCAAAATGTTCCGTAATTTGCTTACCCATCCATCATTCATTAAGCTATTCTCTTGGTATTCAATACATTGTCTTAACACATTACTTTTTCCTAGATTTAAAGTTCTGAACCAAAATTTCAAAGCTCTTTCCATTATCTTCCCCTTAGTTGGCACCCTGCCCATCTCTAATTGTGCTACCTGTCTTACAATTGCCTTCAGTAACCCTAGTATTTCTATACAAAACATCCTGTGCATCACATCTATACTTTCCCATCCTCAATCTAATCCCCATATTTCTATACCATACATCATTTTTGCCTCCACAACCATCTCATAAACTTTTTCCAGCCATTTAACATTTATATTAGGTACTTTATATTTGCAGCTTCTAATTGCTGCCATCGCCCCTTTACCTTTTGCCAATGCAAACTTCTCTTGTTTCTCCCATTTATTACCTCCATCTATTTTTACTCCTAAATAGATACAGTTACGCACTACCCTGTAATCTTTATTCTCTCCCTTCCACTTTTCATATTTGCTTAATTTTCCCCCCTTTTTGAAAACCACAATCTGTGTTTTCTCTTGATTCACTTTTAACCTCCATTCTTTACAATATACATCAATTGCTTGTAATGATTGTTTTAAACCACTTACTGTAATAGATCCTACCACTAGGTCATCTGCAAAAAGAAGTCCTGGGATTTGGATGTTGTTAATTACTGGTGCACAGTTATTATTCCTTCCAATTTCTAGTAAGACATAATCTATGTATAAATTAAATAAAACTGGGCTTAACTTACATCCTTGCCTAAGGCCTTTCTTTTGTGGAATTTCTTTTGTTACACAGCCTGTCTCCACCCTTACACAGAAGGTATTCTCAAAATACAGTGCTTTAAGAATATTCACCAATTGCTGACTTACTTCCTTACACGCTAATTTATGCCACAGAAGTTGTAGCTCAATTCGGTCATAAGCTTTCTCTAAGTCTACAAAAGGCATATACAATTTACCGCTTTTTTCTTTTAAATATTTGTCTGCTAATGTCTTTATAATAAATAAATTATCAATTGTTCTCCTTCCCTTGCGAAAGCCCATCTGGAATTCCAAAAGGATATTATATTCTTCAACCCAAAATTGTAGTCTCACTGCCAAAATGCCTGCAAAAATTTTCCTATATTCGATAATAATGCAATACCTCTGTAATTATTAGGTTTATCAACATTGCCCTTGCCTTTATATATAGGATGGATGATAGCTTCCCTCCATCGTTTAGGTACATAACCCTTTCTAATAATTACATTAAATAAATCTAATAAAATTTTCACTCTTCCTGTTTCATTACACCACTCCTTAAGAAACTCTGTTGGGATGCCATCAATTCCAGTAGCTTTATTTTTCTTCAGTAACTTAACTTGTTTTATTATTTCCTCACTCCTAATTTCACCATCCAATATCTCTACAAAAACATTCCTTATTTCCAAAAATCCTGTACTTCCTATACTCCTTTCCTCCCTATATAATGTTTTAAAATACTCCATCCATTGTCCTGGCTCAACATTGGGTTTAGTTACACATTTATTATAGGTCGACTTAAGAACCTGCCATACCTTATTAACATTATTTTCATTTAGACATTTTATCAAATTCCTTTCATTGCATTCTCTCCAGTCCTTTTTCTTGTGCTCTAACAATAAATTATGTGAGTTCCTCCCTTGCATATAATTGTCCCTAGATTTTCTATCACCTAATTCCCTCCACCTAACCAACAGTTGTTTTACTTGTCTTTTTGATACCCTACATTCTTCATCAAACCAGTCCATATCATTTATGTAAACCCTCTATTTTGTTTTCATTTCCTCTCCCGCCCTTTGCATAACTGTATTAAGGATATCTATTGCATTTTCAATTTGATTATTCTTAACCATGAATGCCCAATAGAATGGGATGCTAAGAACCATAGTAGTTAAAAAGCATCTATAAATAAATCTCTGTTTATTTAAGCCTAATATGCGGTAAAAAGAAAAAGAAGAAGAAGAAGGCAGTTTTGATTAATAGTCTTCCTAATATTTATATGCCCTCTTTTGAGCTGGAGAATAGTTGCTTGATTTTCATCTTCAGTTTCTGTATGTGATCTAAGAATTTCCTCAACGATACATGGTGAGTGGCAATTAATTTGTTGAGCATTGAATGCCAACGTTTAACAAAAACAACAACAACAACGACATAATCATGGTAATAATAATAATAATAATAATAATAATAATAATAATAATAATTTTTATCCATAATAACACTTACATGTTGTCGGATATATACATTTATTTATATTATAATTCATCCAGCCTATACAAACATTCTTGTATTAGATATTTGTTTAGTTCATTTTTAAATAGTTTCCCTTTTTATGTTTTTACTGAAATCAGTAAATTATTCTTACACTGCTGGCAAAAGTACATGCTCCAGAAAGTACACATTCCAGACATCAGGAGGGAATTGTAACAGCACATTTCAACTGCGCCCTCGATTATATTGAACACCTGATAGAAGACCACCTCATTGTCTACCAACAGTATGAAAGGTAGTGCGGGGAGCATTTGTACTGAATGTTTTATGTCTTGATACTCCATGTATGGGATCTTAGGGTTTCACTTTGTCACATACCTCCAAATACTCTGCATATAAAGAAATAGACATCTGGTATGCAGGCTACTGGGAATACTTGTCTCACTGCATTCATGAAGGCAAGTTCAAAGTCAGTGAGTACAACTGGTGATCTGCATTCTCTATGGATTCTTGCTATTGCAGCAGCCACTAATTGGTTTAGAATAGTTTGTATGCTTTTTTTCATTTCACTTGACAGTAAGGGCATATGCTTGTGGGAACATGTGTTCTTGTATGAACCATGGTTTGTGTCCAACTGTCCAAATTATAGAGGGGCAATTCCAAACTTACTGTCACAGAAGATAATACTGCTTCTTGTAATGTTCCATAAAGCATTATCTATACAGAATAAAAGTGTACAGTTTACATCTTCTACCCCAGAATTGAATAGTAAAAACTTTGCCTTGTATTGTTGTATCATCTGGGGGCATAACTGTAATGTCTATAAGGGTCCAAGGCAGTAGTAGATAGTTTTTATTTTGATGCTGGTTAATAGCTCTAATAACCAATTTCTTTTCAGACAATACCATTATAACTTTGTTTTCTGCTACATTTGCTATTGCAGCTTATATTGTTTTGTTTTATTGTGCTAAGAGATTTACAATTTGATTGTCTACTGAACCTTGACCCTGGCCACTCATTCTGTAGACAGTCACTACAGTTTATCTACATTTTACAATTTCCCGTCAGTAAATTATCTTGCTTCAGTTTATCGTGTCCCATTTCCACTTGTTTTTCAATTGTCACTTATTGATTACTTTAATCACACATTCACCATAGTTTTCCATTCAAAGTAAGATACACTACCTCTTACTTTTGTCTATCCACTGTCCAAAGCCATTTAATTTTGACTTTACACAAAAACTGTCCAATGCTCCTAGCGTCCTTGCACATCATTTCGATTATAAGTGTACTTCTATCCCCCTTCAACCACTTCTTTTTAATAAATTCTCTTCTCCAATTTTCTGTTCCTTGGCACTTAAATACTATGTGTTCAATGTCTTCATTACCACCACATATTGGACATTGGTTTTGAGGAATACCCTGTCTTAACCCTCTTAGCCTCCATGCTCCGGTTCTTACCCATGCAATTGATTCTCTCTCTTCTTTATTTACTATGTCTATATATTTTTCCCTACCCCATATATTTTTCATTGGCCTATACCAAACCAATGAGCTCTTTTCAGCAATCTCACTGAACATGTTTTGTATTTCTATATCTTCCAGTCTTTTCCTGGCCTTTTTACAAAAAAATTTCACGTTATTTTCTCTCCTTCTCCACATGTCTCCTAACCCATTTTTCTCCAAAATGTTCCGTAAATTACTTACCCATCCTTCATTCATTAAACTATTCTCTTGGTATTCAATACATTGTCTTAACACATTATTTTTTCCTATATTTAAAGTTCTGAACCAAAATTTCAAAGCTCTATCCATTATCTTCCCCTTAGTTGGCACCCTGCCCATCTCTAATTGTGCTACCTGTCTTACAATTGCCTTCAGTAACCCTAGTATTTCTATACAAAACATCCTGTGCACCTCATCTATACTTTCCCATCCTCTATCTAATCCCCATATTTCTACACCATACATCATTTTTGCCTCCACAACCATCTCATAAACTTTTTCCAGCCATTTAACATTTATATTATAGGTACTCTATATTAGCAGCTTCTGATTGCTGCCATCGCCCCTTTACCTTTTGCCAATGCAAACTTCTTTGTTTCTCCTGTTTATTACCTCCATCTATTTTTACTCCTAAATAAATACAGTCACGCACCACCCTGTAATCTTTATTCTCTCCCTTCCACTTTTCATATTTGCTTAATTTCCCCCCCCCCTTTTGAATACCACAATTTGTGTTTTCTCTTGATTTAGTTTTAACCTCCATTCTTTACAATATACATCAATTGCTTGTAATGATTGTTTTAAACCACTTACTGTAATAGATCCTACCACTAGATCATCTATTGCAGCTATATATACACACAAAATGTTTCATGGGCAAAAAAATCTAATGGGTGTAAATACTCTATGCGAAAAATGTTATGAGCAAAAAATCCAATGGGTGAAATTTCATGGCAAAAAGACTTGAAAGGGTTGCATAAGCTACTAAACTCAAATATCAAGTATTCATCTGACATTTCAATTTTGAGTTATGTTGTACACACATACACACACATGGGCCTTTTTCCAACTTTGCTTTCTTTTGGACTCAGGGAGTCTCAAAACATATTTCTGGTAAAATCTTGATATCAAGTTTTTGGGTAAAATACATTACTTCCTCTTACCTACTATAGCTAGGTGGCAAAGAAATCAATTGACTTGGCTTCTTTTATCATATAAGCTGTAAATTTGAAGCAGAAGATGAATTGACACCTTTGGATACCATTTTGTTATTTGATATGTCATTTGATTGAAGAAAAAATATTGCAATGAAAGGATACTGGGATTGAAAAATGCCTGCTATTACATATACTGTAGGTTGAAAGACTTAGGTTACACCATAGTGTAAATTCCAGTGTAGAATATTTGTTTTTCTGTTCTGTATTTCACGGAGGAATTAAATAAATAAAAATAAAATTGCAATACCTTATGAAAGAATCAAACCTGAGAACAAGTTGGCGAATTCTAACACGTATAAAAATAATGTTTGTTAGGTATGAACCAAAGCAAGTGAGCATTCAAAGGGATTTTTCTCTAAAATGTGGAGTTGGCAGATTCAAAACATCAATTGTGATTTTAATATCTGACCTTTCTTTGGAGTTTCCATACTGGACAGATATGAATATGAATGTAGGATTAGTGAATGATTTGTCAACAAACATTTAATGAATGAAAGCGTTTGCTTATTGTGAAATTCGTCGTCATGATACATTTGACAACTGAGAAGAGGAATTCCTCGACAAGAGGAATGTTTATAATAAATATTTTGAATATTTGTGAAATCTGCCAGTACTATGGGTATAACAATTGAAACATTTGACAAAAATAAATGAAAATAATGAAGTATGAAACAGGCATTTGGTTTGTACTATTTACTCCTGGGCATTTTTTATGATCCATTCTTCATAAATTGAATTTTCTAATAATATTTTTTCCTAATCCACTTTAGGAAACCATTCTTCCTAATACTCTTGTACTATTTGTTTCAATAACATAGTAGTGGGGCAGCCAAGAATTGTTTGTAAAAAATTAGCTGCTGGGGTTGGGTTCTGAAGGAGTAGGGGAAATGCAGTAATGCAACATATAATTAAAGTAATACAAGTTCAAATAAACACTGACCATAAAGCTAACTCTGATTAAATCTAGAAATGGCAGGATCCGATGGTTTTGCTATGTCTCACTAAGGCCTGATAGCCTCTGCTAGAAATTGCTTCCAGTATTATTGTATTAATGAAATGTTGTGTATTGATGATGGATCCTTGTGCGGAGAATCTTCCTCCTGACTAAAATAAATGTAATTAAAAAGACTGTTGACAAACTGTCTGTTGGCATACTGCTGTTGACAAAGTGTCCTGGAAGCACAAATACAGAAATTTTGTGATTTTATTTCAACTACAAAACAACTATTTTAAATACTGGATTCTGTAACATCTATTTGTAAAGATGTGTACAATTTATTTATAATGTTTTTCATACTCTATTGAGTGCAGGAATATATTTGACATTAGCATAATGATGAATAGCAATTTGAGGTTAGAGTTCTAGCTGTCTCATTCAGAGACCCATATCTAATTTCTATCTCTGTTGTTCCACATTTCAAATAAGTACCTGTTTAGACTATAATATACAGTGCAATCTTTAATTTAATATCAAAGTTATTTTTTATATTACTACATCCTATTACAGATTTGTGTTTTAAAAAATATAAAACATATTTAAAACTGGACCCATTCATAAGGATTATTATCTACAAAGATACCCTTAAATCATTTGACACTTCTGCATATATAAGGTATTCCACTGGGGGTGGGGGGTTACATCATGCTTGTGTCCGCATATTTGTGTATTTATTTTAAATGGTAACCTGTTGAGGTTTAATTTCTTTATAGCCTAGATATTTAGATTTATATACATTATATATATATCTGTGATGTTACATTCATATGAATTTCCCTACCCACTATGTTTATTTTTATACAGATATGTTTATTTTATATACAGATGGATACACGCAGGGCCGTGTTTAGAGAGGGGGTTTCTAGAGTTCAAACCCTCCCTGAAACTTCTGACAGTTTTATTTATTTAAATTCATAGCAAACCAATATGGGAAAATGTCGTTAGATAGCAGTAAGTCTATTGCTAGTAGCATGTTTACAAGAAAAAGGGAAACTTAATATCGTCGCCTTACATAGGTAAGGTGACCATACATTCCAGTTTTCGAAGCAGTCTCCATGTTTTGTGCTGTAAGGTGGAACATCCTCATTCTGGTGAGTTTTTCTTGTCTATATAATGTCTCCAAGCAATTTTCTTATCCATGTAATGTCTATATACTACGGAGTAGGTACATGGTAACTGTGTGGGGTACTGTTAAGTTTAGATCTATTTGTGGAAAACCCTCTCCGAAATTTTTTTCTGGGTACGGGCATGGATACAAAAGGATAGAGGAAACCGAATTGATAGATATTTTAAAGCTATTTGGATATGTTGACCATGAAACTCCATTCTATTTGCATGACATTATGAGAAACAACTGAATGGTGACAGCACTTTAAGAAAATGACAAAGTGCTGAAAAATTTAGACCAATAATAACTAATATCTTAGAAATTATTATTACCACAGAAAAGGTTATTTGAAATAAATTGTGGGTCTTAAAGATGTCTACATGTTTGCCTATTTCATATGATTTACCCATAATACAAAATTACATAAAATTCCTTCCAAATGAAGATGATTTCACAGGATATTCCCAGAAAATTCAAGATATATATTTTATTTGTCATATAAATATTTTAAAGATGTGATATTTCAATCAAAATCATTGGTGCCTTTTTGAGAAAATAAAATATATGGAAAAAATTTCCATTTAAAGGGTAGTTTGGGTTAGGGGAATTTTCTTGCAAATCTTTATGCCGCATCTTTGGAAGATACTGAACTTAATACACATTTGGTATTTATCAGACATTTTGTTTTAGAGCTATGCTGTTCACAGACACACACACACACACACACACACACACACACACACACACACACACACACACGCACGCACGCACACACATGCATATGGACCCTTTTCTAAATATGCTATTTTTTTTGGTTTCAGGGTGCCTCAAAAAGATCTATATTTTTTGTGCAGTAGATTAGATTAGATATTTGGTAGGGAAATGAACAAGAGGAACTTACCCCTATCTGTCTGCACCAAAACCTTAGGTTTATTGAACAGCTTCCTCCCTTTTTTTTTTCTAATCACTTCCCTAAACTCTAATAAGTCTCAGAAGTCCATAGATTAGGCTTTTATTGGATACTATCTCATTTGGAACAACATTCCAAATTGGTTGTATGTATTCACTTCTTGTGCTTCACACTGGAATATTAAGTGCGAGGTCATTTCCTCCTCTACACCACACATCCTGCATTTTGGGTTTTATGAGAGCCCCATGAGGTGTTTTTTAAAATTACCATGACCAGTCATCAGTCCCACCATGAGCCTCACTTGCTTCCTACCTAATTTAAGAGCTGCAATGCTCCTTCTAAGATATAGCTGTAACATCTTTAGCTTTCCATGTCTTTGTTTCTGGATATGTTTACAGTATTCTATTTGCTGTATTTGAATCCAGTCTAATAGATTTTTCTTTGCAATTAATTTGGTAATATGCAAGACAGTTTCTGGATCTGCACTCCCATTTTAGCCAGCCTGTCTGCAGTTTCATTTACATTACCCCAGTGAGGTCAGGGACCATGCTAGAGTAAGCCTATTGCATTCCCCTAGCCTTTCCAGGGCTTCTTAACATTCCTCATTTTGTGTAGCAAGTTGTTCATCTCTTATGGTTTACCAGGTATACAAAACTATACAAAATTCTTTCCAAATGAAGAGGACTTCAAGGCTGTTCCCAGAAAATTCAAGGGATACATTTTATTTATCATGTAAGTGTGTTAAATATATGGTATTTTAATCAAAGTCATTAGAGCTATTTTTAAGAAAATAAAAAATTTTGAACAATTTTTCATGTATCGGGTAGTTTAGGGTAGAGAGATCTTCTTAAAAATCTTCATGTCAGGTGTTTGGAAGGTACTGAACTTAAATACCAAGTTTGGTTTATCCAACATTTCGTATTTGAAATGTTCACAGATAAAAAACACACACACACACACATGCACGCACGCACGCACGCACGCACACACACACACACACACACACACACACACACACACACACAGTTTTTTAAAAATGCCTTTTTCTGGTTTCAGAGGATCTCAAAACATGTATTTATGTGACATCTCAATATCAGATTTTTGAATGGAATGCAATACAACCTCCATCTACTAGGTACATTGTAGAGAAAGAAATAAAAAAAAATTAATTATAGTATAAACAAACCTGTTCGCTTTCATGAGATCCTTTGTCTGTTCTATGATGAGCTGTTAAGGCTGGTAGGGATGAGGCTGTAACCTGTATCTCTTCTATGCGTACAGATTGTGATTTTTGAATAATAAACTGTTCCAGTATTGTACCTGCACACTTAAAACTCCTGAATTTGGGAATAATTATTTCAATGAATATAAACTGCTTCCAAAGCACTGATTTCACCTAATTGTTTGTTTCAAATTAGACTTCTTTAAAACTATGTAGAATAATTAAAAATGATTGGGGAGGGAGAAATATGTGGATTGTTATGATAAATTTGGTAGGGAAGGATTTGAGAGTTCTTTAAGGGTTTGAGAAGAGATAATGGGAAAGATTGCATTATGTGTGGGGGAGCTAGAAGGAATATTTCATTGTTTATTAGAATGTGATGGGGTATAGAGATGGAGGGAGGGTATATGGTAAATAAAATGGGACAAATTAGAGAAAGAAATTATAGTGCATAAAATGTTAACTGATATGGGAAAAAACAGGAATAAAATGATGGGAGAATATTTAGGAAAAGTAAGGGTAAAATGGATTGGAGTAGTTAAGAAAGATGAGAGAATTGAGATATAGATTAATAAAATAGTTAAATAGTGGAATGTAAATAGTTGGGGGCTTCATTATACGAGGGCGGATTGATAAGTCAGTGACTTTTTAAAGAAAATCAATTTCACTTTTCAACATAGTCTCCTTTCAATTCAATACATGTTTTCCAAGTTTCTCCAATTTTTTTTAACCCTTCCAAACAATATGATTCTTTGAAATCTGCAAAATATGAGGTTGTTTCTGCCATGATGTGTTCACTGGATGTGAATTTCTTCCCAGCGAGCCAATTTTTCAGGTTTGTGAAGAGGAAGAAGTAGCTCGGAGTCAAATCTGGAGAATATGGGGGTGAGGTATCAGTTCATAGCCCAATTCTATAAATTTTGCAATGGCAATGGTTGACTTGTGTGCGGGTGTATTATTCTGGTGAAAGAGAACCTTTTTCTTCACCAAATGGGATCGTTTTTATACAATTCCTTGTGAAACTGAGCCAGCATTGCAGCATAATATGAACCTGTGATTATTTTACCCTTTCATTGAAGTAGATGTCTATTACCCCTTGTGAATCCCAAAAGACAGCTTAGCCATGATTTTCCTGCCGACGGAATGGTTTCTGCTTTCTTTGGAGCAGGTTTCAGGTTGTTTGGTTTCAGGTTGATAGTAATGGATCCAAGTTTCATCAACCGTGATATAACACTGCAAAAAACTCATTTGGGTTGCACTGGAACATGTTCAAACATCCCTGTAAAATGGTCACATGATTCTGCTTGTTTTCAACTGTGAGCAGTCGCAGCACCCATCTTGCTGACAGCTTTCTCATACCCAAAAGTTTGTGCAGAATGTTATACACCCATTCACTCGAGATGTTTACGGTCTTGGCTATCTCACAGATTTTCACTCGGCAGTCTTCCAACAGAATATTGTGAACTTTGTTCACCATTTCTTCTGTTGTGACCTCAACCGGCCATCCTGTGCGCATGACATCTCTTATGCTCAAACGGCACATCAAAATTCTGTGAATCATGCCATGTGATGGAGCAGAAACCCCATAATACTTGTTCAGCTTTACTTTCATTTCCTTCACCGTCTTACCACGCAAAAAGTAGTGCTTTATCAGAACACGAAATTCACTTTTCTCCATTTTCTACAAAGCAACACACTTTTGCTTATTTTAGACACTCTCAACAATGTTCTAAGAAACAAATGACGACGAATTTCTGTGATTATACCCAAAATAGATGTAAGACTTCAGTGCAAGCTAGAAACCTGAGATTAAAATGCTATCTCTCATCAAAGTCTTGGCTTATCATTCCACCCTCGTACAGATAATCCTGGAGTTGTGTGTAAGGAAGTTTCATATAGCTGGATGTTACTCTTATTTTTTTTACCAATTTGGGCTTAGCACTTTAGTTATTACAATGTAAAAATTGCTTCTTCTGTTTGTGTTTGTATATTATGAAATGTATTAAGGGTGACAATAAATATTTGTTGTGCTTCAAGGAATACAGCATATACCTTGCAGTCATTCCTGGGCATTAGGAAAATGCCAGTTACCACTTTGGACAGCCCATAATTGTTTAGTAATACAGAAGAGCATTGATTTTCTGAAACAATTGGAAATAGTGGTTCAGATAACTGATAATTTACAAAAACAAATTGTACCAGGTGTTATAGAAGCAATATAAAAGAAACACTGATATTAAACACAAAACTATACATATATATTTTATATCACACATCTTAAATAACACAGAGAATTCACTAGCCTATTTTGACAAGTTCAAAATTACCATTAAAGTAGGCATACAGTTTAGAAAAAGAAGTCCTTTTTTTTTTCTTTCTTTTTTCTTTCTTTCTTTTTGCTGCTAAATCTCTCAACATTTTAAAGATAGCAATTAGACAGCATCACATTCTTCTTCTTGTTCCAATTACTTCATAGCTGTTACAAGGCAGTGAAAATTTTCCACTCTGGATGGTCCTTTTTCAGCATGATTGTCATTGCTAGGGTCTTGGTCGTTGTTGACACTGGCAATGATTTCATCATCCATCATTACTTGATAACCAGGGTCATCTACATCATATTCAAGCCAGTCTTGAATGGTTTTTTTTGTCACATTCTTCAAATCCAGAAGATTCTTTAATCAACCCAGCCAATCCTGATACAAAGATTTCGTTTATTTATACAAGGGAAAAGTTAACATTCATCTTTTTAAACTGTTCCCTGCAACTTTCTCTTTTTTAAGTGCCAACCATGATTCTTAGTGCTTTTTTTTGCATGTGTGTTTTGAACATCAGATTGGCTGTTTAGTATCAGGTGCAGTGATATTACTCGTCTGATGGAAAGAGTTTATTCCAAGCTTTTGCTAGTATAGTGTCCTTGACAGTAGCCCAAGCTTCTGCTGCCATGTACACAGCATCCTTCAGTTTGTTTGTTACTGAATTGTTTTCCCTTGGTCAGAACTACATAGTGCTTGTGCAAATTTGAATTTGATGACTGGAACACTTTCGGTTAATCAATGTTTCAGTTTATCAGTTTTCGGATAATCAATACTCTACTGTATTTTTATTTCCCCTCAGGTTTTGCATATTTGTCTCATTGGGTTTTCCAACAAGAGCCTAACAATTCACTATTGTGTCTTCAATACTGCTTTATGGTCATTCAGGGTTATTTTGGAGGCCAAGCTACACTTTTCATTGTGACACACTTCTAGCAAGAATCAATCAGAAAACTGTAAATAAATTTTAATATTTATTGTATTGGTTGACCTGTGTCAACCAATACAGCAAGTCTATATCATGAGATTCCCTGCCTTAGATATGATTACCAAAATGTAGGTTTTTACCACACATGAATGGATGAATGCAACAGGACTCGATATCTCTATTCATTTTTGCTGCCCTTATTTGCAAAAACATCTTGCTGGTCTTGGTGGGAAGTGCTCTAGTCCTAACCCCTTCCCATTGGAAGCCCTTGGTGCTTTTTATTATTTTCTGTGGATACAGAATCAAGATTTAATAGGATAGTATGTTACTTTCATTCTGCCAGAACTTAAATCTTAAGATTTAAGTTTATTTTCACAGCGGTCTGAAAATAAGATTCATTTATGTTTCCATATTATCAAGGTACATGAATTGAGAATGCAGTGATCTGATTAGATACTTGTTGTAAGCAACAATCATGATTTACATTTTCAACAACCATAGAAGCTACTCTAAAGTAACCAAGTACAATGGGCAGGGTGGCAACTAAGGTGAAGATAATGGAAAGAGCTTTGAAATTTTGGTTCAGAACTTTAAATCTAGGAAAAAGTGATGTGTTAAGACAATGTATTGAATACCAAGAGAATAGCTTAATGAATGATGGATGGGTAAGTAAATTACGGAACATTTTGGAGAAAAATGGGTTAGGAGATATATGGAGAAGGAGAGAAAATAACGTGAAAAATTTTTGGAAAAAGGCGAGGAAAAAACTGGAAGATATAGAAATACAAATCATGTTCAGTGAGATTACCGAAAAGAGCTCATTAGTTTATTATAGGCCAATGAAAAATACATGGGGTAGGGAAAAATATATAGACATAGTAAATAAAGAAGAGAGAGAATCTATTGCATGGGTAAGAACTGGAGCATGGAGGCTAAAAGGGCTAAGACAGGGTATTCCTCAGAACCAATATTCGATATGTGGTGGTAATGAAGACATTGAACACATAGTATTTATGTGCCAAGGAACAGAAAATTGGAGAAAAGAATTTTTTAATAAGAAGTGGTTGAAGGGGGATAGAAATACACTTATAATTGAAATGATATGTAAGGATGCTAGAAGCATTGGACAGTTTTTGTGTAAAGTAAAAAATAAATGGCTTTGGACAGTGGAAAGAGAAAAGTAAGAGGTAGTGCATCTTACTTTGAATGGAAAACTATAGTGAATGTGTGATGGTTAAGTAATCAATAAATGAAAAGTGAAAAACAAGTGGAAATGGGACATGATAAAAAAAAACTGAAAAAAAAGAGCAAGATAATTTATTGACAAGAAACTGTAAAATGTAAATAAACTGTAGTGATTGTCTACTGAATGAGTGACCAGGGTCAAAGTGCAGTAGACAATAAAATTTGTAAAACTCTTAGCACAATAAAATACAATACAATACAACACAAAATACAATAAGAATGCGGCAAGGATCATGCAGATGGCAACTATGTACCAATGAATGAGCATTTGAACTTCTGAGCTTCTAAGCTCTTGATTTTGTATAAGCTCATTCTGGTCATTGTAATCAGATAGCATAGACAGTAAGGTAAACTCATTTGTTTGGTGAATTAGTGTGTAGTTTGGTTCTTTCAGACTCTTGATGACCAGAATGTTCGAGCAGAAAGCTTTGAGTGTGTGTAGTCTCAGAACTAATGAGAAAGATGCATCTCTTATAAATGAGTTTGAGTGAAACTGCACCTCATTTTTTGCAGCTTTAGCCTCTGGAGCCCTAAAGAAGCTCATGCTTAAGTTTTATATTAGAAATAGGATAGGATTTTAAAAAAAAGTCTTACTTTCAAAATAAATGCACTTTATTGACATTTGATTGAATCAAACTTAAATGATACAGCACATGGCAGTAAAAGTGATATAACAAGCATGTTCATATTAATCACTTTCATCCTTATACTTTGGTTCCCAGTAGCTGATAGTTTCAGAACTAGAATGCTCAATTTTTGGCTATAAATTAAATTCCTCTAAAAGATTATATACATACTTTGTACAGCTTCATGCTAATGAAAAATATTAAGTCTGAGATAAATATCTTCACCAGAATTTCATTGCAAGAAATATTTAAAAATCTAATATTCAAAAACTTTCTATGATACATTGTTAAATATTTCTCTTTACAATATTAATGGAATATACACAGCTTAAATGTCTGCCTAACTGACAGTTCCATTGTACAACGTTTTAACTTGAATTATTGTCAGCAGGGGCCAGGTATTTCAATTAAAATTCTAGAATATTTCCTTAAGTAACCAGACATTTCATTTCCTGAGCAGAATAGAGTATTCAACTTGTAAGACATACCTATTTATAGAAACCTTCATCACTGCTAAATTAAGAACATGAAATGTACTGGGTTTTGTCTCAAATTCTACCTTAAGCCCAGGTTACATTTTTTCTGTCATCCTTAGTCAACTATAAATTTATGCCACCATAGCAAGAGATCCAGGATTCCACAGGTAAATCTAGAACATTAAAAGAGAGAAAAGAAAAATGTTACCATCCCCTTTAGCATGTTTGTCAAAGTAAGAGGGCATGCACATGATAGACAGTCAGTCACCTACTACTCTGTTGGCCGTAATAAGCACCATGTCTTATAATATATGTAGGCACAAATTATGAAACAGAATGACAAAAAAGATACAGCAGGCACTATTTTTCTACTGACATGGCCTGACTCGATTGTTGCTACAGAGAAGGGAACTTATGCATTTTAAAGCCCTTGAGCACATAGCCAGTAGTGCTAGTTTCGTAGACAATTAGCATTTGTGTTGAATGGACACAGTCAATACAGCAATGGATACTGATACAGAGAGGATCATTGTCAAAATTCAAAAACACCGCTCATATATAATACTTCTGCATAGAATATTACAACAGAAATGTTAAGAAGAAATTATGGGAAGAAGTATATGTAGAACTGTTCATAACTGGAATGGTTTTGAATTGAAGGATAACAAAATGAGGTAAGTAAATTTTGTTTATTTGTTTTGTTTATGCTTTATCATATTGCCAATTAATTGGTCCTTGTGGTGATGTGAAATAATTTGCAAAACACTTTTGTGCTGGCATTCCATACTTCAATAGTAGCTAGTCTGAATAATATAAAATATCTTTATGTATAACTGTAAGTATTAATGCATGTAAAATGCATATACTGAAAGTAGCAAATGTCAATAGTAGCTAGTCAGTATAATATAATATATATAACTATTTGTATTAATGCACTTAAAATGTATACATAAACAGTTTTTATATTTTGTTCTGACGAAGCCCTGTAAACTTTTGCAAATGGTGAATAAAATCTAAATTTGAAAAAAAAAAAAAAAATCTGCCTCGTAGTAATATGGTTTAAAACGGTGGCCCTTATCATCAAAGTGGATGCCATCTTTATTTCTTACAAATTATGTATAATGTATGTTGCTTTAATTATCTGAATAGAATGATTCAAACTAATAGCTAAGCTTCTGTAGAATGTTTTCTGTACGCTGGTTAAAATTCCAAAAGTATATTCCACCATACTTAAGCAATAGTTAAACATTTGTTTCTTAGTATCCAAAAACTGAGTTAGCATGAGGTCTAATCTAATTGTCTAAGGTCTTATTGAGCTGTAAATGCCTTGTCTCCTTCAAATACAAATAGGCTAAAATGCTCATCACCATGTTGGAACTGTTTGGTATATTCAAGCAATTTTCATCTGAGCTTCTTCAGAGAGATGAGCTTTGAAATCATTGGAATCACTGAATTAACGATATGCTCCTACATCAACATATGTGAGACAGAATCCAAGTTTACTATTAAGGAGAAATACTGTTTGTAATTGAAGTAATCTGAATCTTATTTAAATGACATTTGTATATCCATGTTTTTTCATCAGTGTAACTGCTCTGTTGGAATTGGTATATGAAGTCCTTTAAGCATTCCTAAACAGCTTTGCAAACTCCACTATAGATGCACCAAGCAAATACTAGAGAGAGAGAGATTCTTTTTTCAGCTAATAAAGTGCAAAAAAGATGTGGTTCCCTACATGACTGCTTTAGATGAGAATTGGATTTGCAGAAGAAAGCTCTTTCAAAAGAGCTGCAAAGAAAGGCAAAATCTGTCTACTTTGACCGGCTGTTGTTTGTCACCTAATTCATAAGCATCGTGCACAAATCATTGTTACCAGAGGATAGCTAGGAGCAGAGTATAGAAGGTTTACAAGTAACAGCACCAGATCTTGAAAGTAGTGTTTCTAAAAAATGCAGGAAAAAAATCAGAAACTGCAATGAAGGAATGTTGAAAGTACTTAAGGAAGGGAATAATTGTCAAGCCTCGAAAAGCATAATTGATGAAAATGATCATTTCTGCTCTCACTTATCCCTCCATTCATAAAACTTACAATCACAAGTAGAAATTGTTGCTGAGAGTAGACTTAAAGTAGGTATAATTGTTAGATTTGGGCAGTCTCAATGGCTTTTCCACTATGGGGTTTTCCACTTATTATATTTGTGGGCTGGAAAGTTTTATACCTACACAATCCAATAAGCAGTATACAGCAGCATTTAACGCTATTCAAAATTATTCAACAGGTTTTTGGGACCAACAACATAGACAGTCATCCCAAATAATGGTTCCACCAACTCTTCTTCTGTGATGTCACCTGACACAATAAATTGACCAGTATCTGTCTACTCACAAAGATCAGTTCACAGTTGCTTGAGCTAAGAAACATTGCTGAAAATTCAGCTAACACTGAAATATGTGCTCCATATCTATACGCATTAAAGGGATGCAAGAAAACAATAATGAAGAGTGGAAATTTGAAAGATGCTGAGTTCACAAATTGTTAACATTGAGTTGTTGTTGTAGAAAGCTATAGAGCCAACATCCAAGGAAAGATGCTAAGTTCATTAGAACATTTAAATAATACCTGTTGTTAATATGTAAAACAGTATTTGTGTTTCCAGGTGATTAGTTCTACGTAATATAATACTTTTTCTAAACTTCGCCAAACTTATATATTTAACTTTTTTCATGTTTTCACTA
Source organism: Deroplatys truncata (assembly GCA_030765065.1). Lineage (NCBI taxonomy): Eukaryota > Metazoa > Arthropoda > Insecta > Mantodea > Mantidae > Deroplatys > Deroplatys truncata. The sequence continues at coordinate 199,432,849 of CM060978.1, forward strand.
ATCAGTTTATTCTTTCCTTAATGAAACTGGTAATCTCTCTTCCAGTGACACACATTTCCTTGTTACAGCATCTTCACAGGCTATTTTTGTGTTTAATATGCACAACAGCTCATCAAACAAGGTTTTAAATATATGATACTAACTGAAACATTTTTTTTGTAGAATACTTGCACAAATCTTTGTATAATGTAATAAATTGTACATTAAGTAAATGGCAGACAATTGGATAGAGTCACAAATTTTTTCTCTCACTTTTTGTGGTTGTGGTATGCATCGTAATTATTGTACACCCATCTTCTGCACAGTCGCCTACAAATTGAATATTATGTGCGCATTGAATGTTCATCCACAAGAGTTTGGTATGTGTGCATTTGTTCTACATTTCCGCTGGCCACTGACTGTCTTTCGTGTGTGTGCTACCTAAACAGATATTGTTTACTTCATCATTCTCTTACATTTGTTTATGTAACTTAGTTGAATCAAATTAACACTTAAGAGACTCTGCTTACATTGCAAGTTTAAAAGTCTGAATAATGCAGGATGTTTCACTTATAAATTAACATTTCTAGAAGTTGGGTATGTAACATGGAATATAATAGATTTGCTCCAACAATTTTCTGATTGTTTCATGTATAGATTCATGTATTGCCTAAATATTGATACACACAGTATTCCAATGGAAGCATCAGGCTGCTACCCCTTCCAATCAGAATTCTTGCCTTCTAATCCTCTTGGAAGTATATGATGACAGTATGTGCGCTTCAGCAACTACCATTTAGTTACATGAACATTTAAAACTTCCTCATTTTATTCTTGACACTTGATTAACCTGATTTCAGTATACCGCTAGACAAAAATTATGTAGCAAAGATTATTAAAATTAATTACCACAGGAGTGACATCAACAGTCAATAAGGAACAAATGATGGGCGCAAGTAGCTCTAAAAACATGTTTTCCTTTTTTAAATAGTAAGTGATGTAAGTGTCACAAAACTAACTAAGTAACTAATATAAATGAGCAAAGTTTATCTTTACTAATTTTATAAAGAAAGAGAATTATTTCTATGATAATAGAAATAATTAATAGGGTAAATTAGAAACTATTCATCCAACTTTAATGATTCTGTCCGTAATGAATGAGTTATTTACCTTTCCATTTTCATACATAGTTTTCAGAACTTTGGAAATGAGGCAGTGAAGCTCAATAGGGCAGAAGATATCATTCTGCCCAATCCTATTTCTTGATGAAGGTTTTATGACTCCCTTCTATGAATGCAGTGTGGACTTTGTGAAAGTATATAATATAGCAAATATGTCACCTAAAAAACAAAGCTTCACTTTTATTTTATTGTGAGTATTCTTTATTTTTAAGGAGAACCAATTTCTAATCAATGATATATTTTTTATGACAAATGAGATCCTAATGAATCCCTAAAGCTATGCTCCATTACCAACCCCATGGGGAGATATCTCTGGGATATCCCAAGAAAAGTTGGAAAGAAAATTCTTGTTTTATAACTTCATAACAGGCCATATGGCCTAATACTTGTTTGGACTTGTTTGATAATGACATTTGGGTGTTATTTCTATCAATATTTACTTGGTTTTCCTTCAAAACCAGTATAAAGATAGCACATCTGCACGTTCACCTGCATATTGTGGGTGCTCAAACCAGAAATAGACTGTGACAGTCACAAGGAATTAGACAATAAAGCTCCTTAGAAAGGCACAGGAAAAATGATGAGCAATATAAGTAACTGCATAATTTTAGTCACACTTTTAATTTATTTTCATAGTTGTAGTACCTACTTATTTGCATAGTAGGAAAATTCTTCAAAAATAGTCAGATACCTTACAGTATACTTCCATGAGTTATATTGTTCTGCCAATGCATAGGATCCTTCATAATTTCTTTTGCAAGTAAAATAATTACTTTTATATTATACTCTTTGGGCCACTTATTCTTGTTGCTGACCATATCCACGTCTGGTGAAGAAAGGAACCAGAGTGTATGAGGACGATACTGAAAATTTTTAGAATGCCATGTTTCTAGAAACGAATTAAATTTGTTTATATTTGACAGCTTCTTTCTAATGTTTTGAAACCTGGACTTGAGTTTATTGGTTGGTGAAACTTTCAAGATAAGGTTATGACTTATGGCATGCTGGTTTTCTATATGTATCAGGAAACCTAATGGGTTCTGCATATTTTATTTCATGATCTTTAGCTCCTGGAATGAAAACTAGGATTGTCTAACATAGGTACCAATATAGAAATAGCCCCTTTTACATGCAGGTTTGAGTACATGTTAAACAGTAAACATTAACATTCAAGCAAAAATAGTGGCTTAAATATACTCCTTGCATTTTTAATACATTTACTTCTTGTTCACTGAAATCAGTTGCATTTATATATTAAACATGTTAAAAGATTTAATGTAAACATAAGTAATATGTAGGATGTATTGAAATGGGAAAATGCAATTAGCCATTGGAAGAAATTATACAACCTATTTGACATTCCTAATCTGACATTTAAAGTCGAATCTTAGAAATTATGCTTTAGTTATTATGCTATTAAAGATATACCAATAGAGAAAAATATAGCGATTCGTTTAACTCCAAAAGGGCTTGTGATACCAAATTTTAATTTTCCTGCTGCTGGAGTATAAGGTTTGCTGTGATAGAAGTAAGATTTATAAGATTATCAGTTATATTCTTCTTAGTTTACTCCTTTCAACATGTTTTATTGCTTTTTAGTATTCAAAATATGTTGTTGTTTCTAAATTTGAGGATGATGGAATGAGCAGACCTATGGCTTTTACATGGACATTCAAAATATAAATCTGAACATAATTTTCTTGATATTTTTTATTTTGGCTGTTTCTTTTGAATCCATAGTCATAATAATTTGTTCTTTCAATTCTTTTTTAGTTTTTCTTTTAATTTCAAATCAACAAATCACCTACAGCATTCATTAATACTTAGTTTCAGTTAATTGAAAAAATATGCTGATTCTCCCTACAAAATACATCAGTATATGCTTAATCCGACGTAACCCAATACTTTCCAAATGTATTAATATCTTGAAATGTTTTATTGAATGCCAGTACTCTGAAAAGAAAAGTCTTGGAAAGCTGTTAAATAACTATAAGTTGGTAAACAAAATGTTTGTAGTGGCATGAAGGGGGAAACATGTTTGTGATGTCACATTTCTACCTCTTCACCTTCTCTGGTCATATTACTATGACTTTAAGGTGTTGATTTGTGCGTGTAATTTTTATGGGCATTGTACTTAGGCTTTTGACTGGAATCACAAGTTTCTTGGAACACATGATTGCAGTAATGGGCATTGTCACAGATGAGTTCATTTTCAGCCAGATTCCTGTAATGGATACACTTAAACTATCAGAAGTAGTTGGAACGAATCTAAAAAAATATTCCTTTTTTCTTTCTTAATGAAAGGTTAATTTTCAAAGTGATGCAGTTTACACCATCTAATTTGTGTCTCAACTCAATATCTATATTTGCTGTTATTTATTCATACACAATTTTTCAAAAGGGAAACACACAACCAGTTAGATTCAGTTGTTTCACATTGTTATACATTTCCTATCTCTCTCTTTCATATATGAGGGACATTCAAATGAAACCCGGTCAGTGCATCTAACTTTGCATTACACGTAGGGTGGCACCACGTAACTGCGTTTATGGTGGCACCATCTATTGGTAGAGTGACTGCAGCATGCGCAACGTTTGACGTTGCATAGCGACAGTGTGGTTTCACGCTGAAGAGAAGGTGGTCACACGAGTTATCGTCCACTACTGAACATGAAGGCGAGTAAGCAAGAACAACGAGGGGTGATTCGATTTTTAGCGGTGGAGGGAGTTGGAGGCCGTGAAATGTATCGACGGATGAAGGCTGTATACAGTGAGTGCAGTCTGTGTCGTTCAAGTGTGGTGGAATGGCGCAAAAGATTCCTTGAGGGGCACGATTTACTGGAAGACGATGCTCGTCCTGGACAGGCTCATCATGTCATCACACCTGAAATGATTGTGGAAGTGAATGCTTTGGTCTTGGGCAACCGCAGAATCACCATGGACGAGATCCATCGGTTACTGGGTATTAGTGTGGGTACCATTCACACCATAATGCATCAACACTTGAAATTTTGAAAAGTTTGTGCGCAGTGGCTTCCCCACCAACTGACCGCCGAACAGCGCAATACTCGAATGACACTGTCTTGAGTCATTTGCAACGTTATCATTAGGAGGAATACGGCTTTCTGTCACATATTGTCACTGGTGACGAAACATGGTGTCACCATTAAGAACCGGAAAGCAAGCGTCAGAGCAAGCAGTGGAAACATGCGACTTCACCACATCCAAAGAAACCAAAGGGCGTGCACACCAGTTCTGGTAAGGTCATGATGTCCTTCTTTTTTGACCACAAGGGCCCACTGCTTGTTGAGTTCCTGGAACGGGGAACCACCATCAATGCCCAGCGTTATCAAGCCACTTTACAGAACCTTAGACGAGCCATCAAGTCGAAACGCCCAGGCATGTTATTCATTTGTGTTATTCTCCTGCATGATAATGGCCGCCCACACACTGCTAATGCGGTGAAGATGACATTGCAGCAATTTTGATGGAAAATGCTGGAACATCCACCGTGCAGTCCACACCTTTCACCGTGTGACTTTCATGTTTATGGATCTGTAAAACAAGCTATTTGAGGACATCGATTCACAACGGATGATGAATTGTGTAAATGGGTCCAGGCCTGAATCCAACAGCAGCCTACTAGCTTTTCCAATGATGGAATCGACCGGCTAGTGTTGCAATGGGATAAATGTACCAACAGTTTTGGCGACTATTTTTGAGTTAATAAAATTGTTACTGTTACTTTACACAAGTGACCAGTTTCATTTGAATGACCCTTATATTTTTTATCTGTACTACCTCCTCTTCCATTAACACCTCCTCATTTTCATGTTGGCACATATTTCATTTTGCTAGCTATTTTTTCCTCTTTTATTGAACTATTTATTCAATTTTCATTCCTTTTCCTTTTCCCCACATCTACCACATTATTTTGACTGGGGAAAAAGGATAATCTAGTGCTCTCAGTTGTTTTTCCATTTGCTATTACTAAACCATAATACAATATGCTTCATTCAATAATAATAGCTGCAACTAAAACTTTAATGTTGTTTTGACCTATAAATTTTTATTAGAAATACAATAAATTACACTGCCTCAAAGCGTATATACTGGTTTTAAACTAACATATCCATGAAATGAGCAAACCTGTACCTGAGAGGCAAAAGGCACATGCACCATTTTACAGCAGCAGGGAATAGGCCAGACAGGTATTTCATTTCTTAAATGGGATACAATATCGGGTACTGAAGTTGTGAAGGTGCATTCCTACCTCAACTCCTTCAGTCAGCAGAAATAGCTAAGTTGAAGATGACCAGTGATGGATGCAGTGCTAGTGTGTAGTTGTCAGGCAAAGATAATTAAAAACAGTAGAAGTTGTATAGCTGCTAATCTTCATTGTACCCATTAACCACCATGGACAAAGAGACATGTGAATGTTTATTAGAGAAAAGGAAAGGGGTACCTGAATGGGAATAATTTTTACACATTCACCACTCACTGCCTAGTTATGTGGTCTCGTATTAAATTCTATCTGAAGATATATATATACAATTTGAAGCTATACATGAAATTACACATTAATCTTGAAAGTCCCATCTAAGAGTAGCATACCAGACAAATTTTTGCTATAAACTTACAATGTGTATATGCAGACAGTAACAGCAATATTGCCTTTATTTCTGGTGTCTTTGATTTCAATAACTACAAAATTACTAAAACAGCACTTGCCCTTTTGCTTCTTAAGTTCAGTTGCATTTATCTAATAAGAGCTCATTTCATAACAAGTCAGGTAAAAACACGATTTCAAAAATGAATAAAAATTTTGTTCATTATAACAATTTCATAATCAGGATGTAACACATTAAGGATATACAATGCTATGATAACCTTCTTCAATATAAAATCTCATCACACTGTAAAACACTATAAATCTTCTAAGGAACATTATGATAGATGCTGTGCATTGCAGTTCAGCATGTAGGTACAATCCCATTCATTAGTATTCCTGATCAAACTTAACTCAACTTGAATTTGTATTGTCTGACAAAGACTTCTGTTAGAAACCAATATAAAAAGGTTTGGAATGATCTATCTCCAACTATATGACCTAATGAATTTTAAAAAATATGTGTAGTTATGGTGAAGCTAATTTGTGTACACAAAAATCAGGTCTTGCTACAAATCTAACAGCAAATGAGCACCAGTTTTGGGAAACTCAACACCAACGAAGTTGTCAAAATTAATCGTCTATGCATAAATGTGTTTTCAAATGGGACAGACACTTTGCTATAATAGGTATTTACCAAAATTTATTTGTAACACTTTTTTCTTGACTTTAAGAATGAACAATTTTGCAAAACTCAGTATCTATGAAATAAGTTTTATCAGCATTCAAGTTATAACATGCTTGTTCATTTCTTATAAATGTCTAAGTTGGTTTCACATTTTTAAACACATTTTTGCCCCTGATGAACTACATTGTTTTTAAAACCAGCACATTATGTTGTCAAACAAAATATATATGAATAAGCTTACCAGTAAATACTTACTATTGTTATTTTACTCTAGCCATGTGTAAGTAGTGAGTTGAAAAGTTGAATCAGACTTGAAACATTTGGCACTATGGCTAGGATTCTAACCACGGATCTTCAGCTCTCCATAAAAAGCATCAGCATGGAGAGAGGAAGACCTGTGTTTAACAACCAGTCCATGGCATTGCATCTTTAACTAATTCAACTTTCCAGCTTTCCCAGTAATTCCTAGCGTGATGATTCATTAATAACCATGTTGATGACTTTAACTGTTATAAATAACAGCTCAGGTAAATAGTAAGGCCATGCACCCACATGCAATTTTCAATTGTACAAGCAATCAGTTGCATGTATAACAACAGTGTGGGCCTTATGGGAGTATGTCAAAAACAATTATTCAGTTAGCTATTAAAAGGTTTGGATACACCACAAATTAAATGCAATTGTTTCGTTGTACAACTGCAATTTCACACCGCATTTTTAAGTTTGTCTGCACCCATTGGTTGGCTGATCCATCTTGCACATGTCGTATTTCCAGAGTAAGAACAGATAGGTACATAATTACGTAAATTTATTGATTCCCTACAATATATAACCGAGGGCATCAGTACAATGTAGTGCTGAACTAAATTTGATCATTTTGTAGATGAGCAACATGAAGAATTTAAAATATTTCCATAAAAGAAGCACATCCCCTCTTCTATTTAATTTCAACATTAAAGAACTTCATTATCTGAACTTTATAAGTATATGAGTAGCATTTTTTCAAAAGTTGATAAATGCAAAAAATTACATTTTTTCATGAAATATATTTCTTAAATATCATACTAAAATACTTATTAAATGAACAAAATAATTTAACATTTACACTATGTTTTTTTAAGCACAAATTTGATTATGTGTTTGACACTTCTAAAATTTCAGGTTCGATTCCAGGGACCTGCATGCGGGATTGATGGCGGATGAAGTGGCGTCTGGGTGGGTTTTCTCCAGGTTCTCTGGTTTCCCCCACCATTCTTTCCACCAACTAGTCCATCATCACCTTTCCTTTCATCCATTTCACCTTCATTTCGTATCATCTTCTTGATCCCCCATTCCGAGTTCTTCATTCTCTGATTCAATGTTCATCTGCCCCTGACCCAGGCATGGTTGTAAGTCCTAGGGGGTGTAAGCCCTACATATGAGGAGGGTAAGCCAACTAAGTAAGTAGGTAATATCATAACAGAGGGATAAAACTTCCAAGGTTTTCAAAAGTCAATAAGTGCAGAGATGAAAGGTAAAAGTTTTGTTAATACCTATATCCATATCTCTTTTTTTGTTTTCTTTTCCTCTATCCTTTTTAACACATAAGGTAAAGAAAGCATCTTTATTGTCCATGTCACACAATTATTTAGTAAAACGTTTATCCATAACAGTTTGATAAACACAATGAAAAATAATAACATAATATTATCAAAATATAGACTCCAATAATACAAAACTGGAAATCTAATGGTGACTTTGTACAATGTCCTTATAAAACTCTTCTGCTGCTTCTGGTACTTCAAAATGCTCCATGAGTTTTAAGGCATCCTTTTTTATTCTTGCTGACCACATTCTGTTTTTGCAAAGTAGCTGCTGTCTGTGTTTCCTGGTTGCAGTTTCTGAACATCAGTATCTCAGCCTCAACAGGACCTCTAATGTAAGTATCTGATACTGACAAGTTCTTTTTAGACTTTTTATAAACCAACACCCGAAAGGCATCTTAAATCACAAGATATTTAATGCACTAGACTTGAGAACTTTTGCTTTCCAATCTTATTAATTAGTAGCTTAATGTTGCAATGTTGCAACACTTCAATGTATTCAGTTGCGACAGAATTTTCCTTTTTGCAGCAGACTTTTTCCATTCTATCGAACACTTTAATCTGAATAATCTGAAGGCATGTAGCTATGCTGCAAATTGGGAACCAAAAGATTTGTTTATTAAATGTTCTGCTTTATTCCGCAAAAGCCATTATCATGATATCATTATGGCACTTTTATTTTGACTTCCACAGAAGTCGAAAAATAAATTAATTTTAGTTTGGCCATTTTCTGGCCGAGGTGTTTCAAGGTTTCTAAGAAAAGTTTGTACTCCATATACAACTTTAATGCATCCTTTTGGTCCTTTCATTTCTAGTCAAGTATAAAAACCCAGTGCTTTCCATTGATTGTTCTTGTGAATGATGCACAAATTGTAGAGTCAAACAGATTAAACTTATAGTTAAGGCTTTCATTTACAGTGAAATTATATATAATGCAAGTTGATGTCTTGAATAGAACACTTCACACACAGAGAACTTTGATATTGGCTGATTCTGTTGTATATTGGGCACTAGTACAGTATGTGAGTGGAGCATAATGCAGCATAACTGCTTACAAAAATAAGATATTTTGATATATATCCAGAGGTCAATAAGGAATGGGGGTTTGTTTTATGCAGGAGTTGTTGCTGGAACAAAGTCATGTTGTCTACCCACCCTCCCGTTTCAGTGACCATTCTTATATAGTGGCTACTGGTGACATTTTGTGATGAAGAGTTTCCAACCGAAGAAAACAAAATGTTGCTAAAGGAATTTCACCATAAAAGGTTCATTGGGGTTTAGCCTCACAAATCCTATGGCTATGTACTGTTCTTACTCCTCTACTTAAAAAAAGATCCCTTGGCTATGTTTTGCAGCTTAGGGCCCTTAATGTTGGCAGCAGGACAACACAAGCATTGCTTCCATAATGTCTCAAGTGGTATGCATATGATGAAAGTTGTGTCACATGTTAATATGGAATAAAACTGACAAAATATAATTAAATATGTAAAGTACAACAACCAGTAGTGTTCCTTATATTTAATAATGTTTTGAAAGTAGTAAAGATAATGTAGATGTATAGTGAGTATGGCTCCTACACATATACTCTAAATTATCCGTATATTGAAGCAGACTTTAACTATGTTTTTATTTTCCTCCTTCAATATTGAATAGAATCTGTTCATACAAGGTTTGTGCTACCTATGGTTCTTCAATGATTTTTTTTTCCCCCAATTCTTTTTCCTTTTTTATTTTCAAGAGACCAATCTTTCACGTATCTGCACGAGAGTTTTAAATGACAGATTAAAGGAGTGATAGAAAATACATTTGTACTTTGGCAAAGAGGCAGTAGAAAGGCCAAAATGTTCCTTTTCACAGAACTTCTGCCACATTATCTTTATATTCAGCTCAGGTGGTACATCACCTCTTTTGGACTTATTTCTTGAATAGTGACTCTCTCTGCATCCATACATTTTGATGTCATTCTTAATAGCTTCTGTAACTTGAGCTTTAGCACTGCACTGGTCTCCTCCTTGGTTTTCAACTGGTAACTTTTCTGTTGAATAATACCTAATGGCTATTATTGAATTTTAGTGATGTGGTTTTAAATGTACCTGGTTTAGTAATAACTTATCCTGGTCAGTTTTGTTTGAACTGTTTACATGATGATGAGAAGCTGTGATATCTTCATAAGCGAGGTCAGCTTTCCCTCCTAGGGCTTTTGGATTCACTGGTATGTTTGGTAGTCCATGTGAATGGATAGTAGTGGGATTTTCTCATTCTCTCTGGACTTCTTAGATGCTTTTACTCTTGACCTGGACTTCCTACCACATGTATGCCATGTTCTGAATCGCTTGTATGATAATAGATCACTCTTTTACAGCAGTCCTATAAAGCTGGCCAAACTGAGCAATAACACAGGTCAACAGCGATTTTGCTGTTTTAGATATTCAGGCCTTTTTATAGTAATTTCCATGTCCTGATTCCAAATATGAAGTCCATATTGTCCTATCACATACCATTTCTTTTAAAATTCATATCTTCCATTTTTATTTATTTGTGTATCTTTTATGTGATCATGAACAATTACACTACTACAAAACACTATTGGAATAAAGCTACTATAGTTGACTATTTTATGGCAGGTGGCAGCACATTCTAAGCTGCTTACACCATTTTGTATTGAGAATTCATCTGTTACAGGCTTAATAAATGTTGTATAATGCAAGAAATTAGCATTAAATAATACCATTTTGTTATCATTATCATATGTAACCCAGTACAGCATAATGGAAAGAAGGTGTTGTGTAAATAATCTAAATTCATTTTGTTATGTTTGTGGTAGTTTTATTGTGAAGAAGCAGAAAAATAAAACATAACCTGATTTGTAAGAAAAGCATACAAAGCTTACTTCAGAATTGAAATAGGAGATCAATCCACGTCTTGGGCTCCTCATAATGTGTGCAGTGTTTGTGTTGAAGACTTATGAAATTGGACAAAGGGCAAGAAACAATCACTGCATTTTGGAATACCAATGGTGTGGCATGAACCTCACTATCACAGTACTGACTGTTACTTTTGTACATGCAATGTGAAGGATTTTAATGCTAGAACAAAACAGGAATTGTATACTCAAACTTGCCATTTCTATGAGACCAGTGACCCATGACCCTGGTATTCCTACACCTAAGCCACCTACAGAAAAGTAGTGAAGTTATTTCAGATACAACAGTAACAGTGATTCACCATCATCACTTGTGTCTGAGGAGTTCATTCCTGAAAATCAAATGCGCCACAACCATTATAACAAGCCAAGATAAATGATATTGTAAGGGATTTAAATCTTACCAAGGATGCAGCTGAGGTGTTAGGTTCCAGACTACAGGAAAACAATTTACTTGCAGCTGATACATGAGTAACTTTCTACAGGAACAGATAACAGGATTTCTTGCAATACTTCAACAAACAAGAAAATCTAGTTTACTGTAATAACATTCCAGACTTAATAAAGAAACTGGGTTGTGTTACATATGATCCACATGAATGGATATTGATTCTAGTAAACGAAGCTTTAAGGGTGTGCTACTTCACATGGGAATGTTCTTTCTTCAGTTCTAATAGCACACTCAGTACAGCTGAAGGGGAATTATGAAAGTTTGAAGTATGTTTTGCAGAGAATTAAATATGTTGAACATCAGTGGTTGATGTGTGGAGATTTGGAAGTAATCTGTGTGATATTAGGCCAACAATAGGGATTCACAAAATTTCCTTGTTATTTATGCGAGTGGGATAGTAGGACAAGAGGCAAACATTGGAAACAAAGGCGATAGCCCAAAAGAGAAAGTTAACACCAGGTAGTAAGAACATAATAAGAGGTAGCCTAGTGGATCCTAAGAAAATTCTTTTACCACCTCTTCATATAAAACTTGGTGTAATGAAGCATATTGTAAGAGCACTTGATCAAGAAGATGATTGTTTAAATATCTCAGTGTCAAATTTTTCGCTCCTTCTAAAGCAAAAATAAAAGAAGGAATCTTTGTGGGTCCGCAAATCAGAGCTCTATTTAAAAACAGGCAATTTGAAGCTACTATGACTTCTGAAAAGAAAAATGCTTGGAATGCATTTAAAGAATCTTTGTGGGTCCGCAAATTAGAGCTCTATTTAAAGACAGACAATTTGAAGCTACTATGACTTCTGAAAAGAAAAATGCTTGGAATGCATTTAAAGAAGTTATAGACAACTTTGTAGGAAACAATAAACATCCTGACTATGTTAAAATTGTGAACAACACGCTACAGAAGTTCAGAACCTTAGGATGCAACATGAGTCTCAAATTACACTTTCTGTTTTCATATTTGGGCGTCATTCCTGACAACCTGGGGGCAGTCAGTGAGGAACAAGGGGAGAGGGTGCATCAGGATATTCGACAAATGGAGATGAGATACCAAGAATAATGGAATTCTTCAATGATTGCAGATTACTGCTGGATGCTGTGTAGGGATTCCACGGAAACACACAAGAGAAAACCTAAGAGACAAACATTGATACCAAACGAACAAGATTTTATTGACCTGTTATTTATAAATTGAATTTAAATGTGATATTTGGCAATAAAAACCCTCACAAATTCATTTGTAGCTTTTATACAACTCATGAGTATATACATTTTTCAAGAAAATATATGAATACTTCATATTTGATTTGTAAAAAAACCTGATGTGATGGAGAAAAATAGAAGTCATTTTTGAAATCAGCAGTATTGTAATATTAAGAATCACCTTTCAAATGTAAAACAGCTCACAATTTTTTTTTTTTAATTAATTAGGAGTTAATGTTCTGTGAATCATTAATTTGTATTGCTGGTTCTGGCATGAAGTGCTTGCTAATTATTCTTTTTCCATGATGTTATTCTCGCTCAGATGTAAAATACGGTTTGCATTGATTGACTTTTGCTCTAACTTGTTGAAAGCATAATTATTGAGTTTTGAAAAGACTCACTGTTTTCATCATCCTATAACCACAGCACATATGCATTCTGACTACATCATTTCAAAAAGTCATACATGACAATGAGGATGAAATGTAACTACAAAAATCTGAATTTTAAAAATATGAGCTTTTAGACTTTTGAAAAAATATTTCTCACATATCCGTAGTAGTGAAGTAGTTTTTAGTTTAATATGTACTTATTTTTAAAAACAGTAATTTTATATACAATTTAACAAAACAATCACAATTTATGAGACCATTTTTCTAATTATAAAAATAAAACTTTTAGGGAAGCTACATTCACAGTAATTTGAGCTTTTAGGCTTCAGAATAGGTGCACCTCATGTATTCATAGTTATGAAGTAATTTTAGTTTAATATATATTTATTTTTAAAAACAATAATTTTGTTATGACAGCAAAAAATCACAAGTTATGAGACCATTTTTCTACTTATAAAAATAAAACTTTTAAGGAAGCTACAGAAGTTATTTTCACAGTAATATATGTTGAAATTTTAATTTTTACAAAAATAAGGCTTTGCACATTATTGCACTCATCCCCGCAGTTATATAAACTATGCATTGCAATATTTTATATTGCTATAAAAAGGTAAGATACTGTTATATTGTCTTATTAAAGAACACAATTGTTACAATTAATGGTATTGTTGTGCTATTTCAGACAGCACAGAACACAACATATGGCTGCATTACTTATTGTTTAATAAAGGCATGCCATTATTATAGGTAGTTATATTAAAAATATAACCATTACTAATAATGTCATAAGCTACTCTATCCAATTCCATTCTGTATCTGTTTGTACATGTGACCTTCCAGTATGATACACTTTAGTTGCATAGTAGTCACATATTAGCAGTTGGCCTACTTAATGATCATGCAAGCAACAATTTGCATGTGGGGCCCAAGGCCTAATATTTTATTTAGTCTTGTCATGATTGTTAAAATCTGTCATAAACATCAGACATTATATAAAATTAAAAGCTTTTTAATTCACTTCAGCTATAATTGCAATAATTATTATACCTATAAGTATGGGATGTCTGAAGTTTGTTACAATGATAATACCTATTATTACATTTTATGATAGTATGGGATGTGTGCATTTTTAAATGTTTGCTCTTCTTATTCAACTAAATTGGAATAAAGACAACATATTTCTCATTAACAGGGTTGGGATTCTTAGGAATAATTTTCATACAGAATTACAAAAAGGAAGCAAAAAGTTTGTTACAAGTAAAATAAAACAAAAAAAGGAACAAAAGGTGATATTTTGCAATAGTATTTTGACAAATGCTCGGTCTTAGTTTATTGAAAACAGTTATTTCCATACAATTGTCTCTGTAAACAGTAGTTACATACAATTTACCAGTATCATTTAGTACAGGAAGGCAAAAAAGAGGGCAATGTTAAGTATTTCCAAGTTTGTAAAAATTAGTTTTTGTCTTTTCTGGAATAAGATATCTTTAAAAACGCTGAATATTTTCCTATACCCACCTAAACCAGTGGGACAAACTTTGTATGTATTCACTCAGCATGGCAACTCTGTTAATGTGGCAAATTCTCGAACATGTCAGTTGGATTTACAAAAGCATACATTGCTTAACCTTGTCAAAATTCTCACACAGAAAAGCAGCATACACAGTCCATGAATCTAAGCGAGTAATAAGTGCAAACTTTGGAAGAGGCAGGCCTGTGAATTCTCTCCGGGCTCCAGTGTGACATCAGACTTTCAGTAGAATTTTCTTTGGGGCAAAGATAAGTTTATATTCATCCCAAATGGACTCACAAACCCTGTGAATGACATGGGGCAAGCAGGATGCATATTTTAACTTAGGAAACAAAGATTTAAAATGCTTAGCTGCCAAAACCATGTATTAGGCAGAAACAATCAACACAACTTTTTGGAACTGAATGCTATCAGGACATAGCTTTTGGCAGAAGTCTGTAAATGATTACAATACTATACCAGCATTGCTTTTCTCCAGCTCATACATCTTTGATAACATGGGTTTAGCTTTCTTACCTGCTAAGGCAAAACCAAAACACTCAAGACAGTTGCTTGATTGATCAAGACAAGATTCATTAAATCTGTGGTTTCATCCAAAATTATTCCTACATTGGAACGAGACATTTTCTCCTTAGTATGAGTTCTTTATGCACAGATCAATATAATTCTTCATTAAGTACTCACAATGAGACTGGTATCTCTGCATATTTTTCAAGAAATTATTTGATTGTAGGATGGTTCACCTGCTTGTGTAAAAGCTGCACAGAAGTCAATGTTGAATTCCTTTAGATTTTGGCTCTTCAAAGAACACTGCTTAACCTATCATTGGTTGACATGTGAATGCTGCACTTTTTTGATTTTGAAAGTTGGTTATCTTGTCTAGGTACCTTTAAAACAAAACTTTGGAGATTTTGTGTACCTTTCAAAGCATAGTAATGGAGCAAATTGATGTATACCAAAGAGCTTTATGGAGTTTCAGTTCTCTACAAATGAAAAAATAATTAACACATGTACTGAAGTGAGCGCAGCGCTCACATGTCAGCTATTGGTGGTATATTATTGTGTTATTCTTTATGGGGTTCAGAGGTAAGAATACATATTATTAACAGATGTTTTATTTTGTCGGGTCACATCTTGCCAGCCTTTGCAAGTAAGCATTTAAAGATGGAACACCAAGAACAGCAAATACTGAAACGGCTTGAGGAGACTGAAAATGAATCTCTCTCTCATCATTTGAATTTTCTGATGAGGATAGCGCAACTAGAATGGTGCAAAACACAGGTGCTGGTGAGGAAAAGCATATATAGTGAGCATGGTACAGTGCCAGAAGTCTCTGCAGATGGACCAGATTATAAAGTTGCTGAAAGTACCTCACCACAATTGTAGACAGAGATAGTGTTACTATGTATGTGGAATGTCCATCCACCACCATCTGACAATTGCACCAAGAAGAGGAATATTGTTATTCATCCCCCAGGTGTAAAACAAGCAGCTCAGTATGCAACAACAGAAGTGGAATGTTGGTAGCTATTTTTCCTATATAGTGTTTTGAAAAAAATAGTGGAATTCACTAATGTGAGGCTTGCAAAAATTCAAGAAATGTACTCAAGAGAAAGTGATGCACCCAATACTACTTTAGAAGAAATGAAGGCTATGTCAGGATTTCTTTACCTGGCAGGCATGTTGAAATCATCCAATCAAAATGTCACTGACCTTTGTGTGGTACAGCTGCAGAACACTTTCATTTGACCATGAAATGCAACAGGTTTTTGCTAATTCTTAGTGCATTTTGTTTTGATGATGTTAAAACAGTGCTTGCACGAAAAGCTGTGGACAGTCTTGCTCCAATAAGAGAGATGTTTGAGGAATTTGTATCAAGGATCCAGGAACATTACTACTTTGAGGGGTATTTTACAATTGATGAAATGCTGGAATCTTTCCGAGGGAGGTGTAAATTTAGGCAGTAGATTCCTAGAAAACCATGCAAATACAGAATCAACATATTTTCCTTGGTAGACACTCACATGTTTTATACAGCAAAAATGGAAATATATCCTGGTAGGCAGCCTGAAGGATGTTCCTTTGCTATAGACATGAGACCAAGTGCTGTTGTGAAAAGTATGATCCAGCCCATTGAGGGCATGAACACAATGTATCTATGGACAATTGGTTCAGTTCTGTGGACTTGATGAATGAACTGGTTTATGAGAAAAATCTAACACTTGTAGGAACAATTGGGAAAAACAAAAAGTAAATTCATGCTGTCATAGTAAAGACCTGAAACAGACCAGTAAACAGTAGTTTGTTTGCTTTTGGAACAGGGAACTCTTGTATCTTACATCCCAAAAAAGTACAAAAATATCCTTGTTATTTCATCAATGCACTTCAGGGATGATCTTCATTCCTCTAGGTGATACTTGTAAGCCTGAAATGATCACATTCTACAATATGACAAAAGATGGAGTAGATGCTGTTAATGAACCAAAATCAAAATATTCTGTTGCAAGGGTTTGTTTTCGCTAGCCACTACATATCTTTTTTTACCTTTTGGATGTCACTGGAATACATGCAGAAGTTATTTACCTCTCAAAGACTGGTGTAGACATACCTTGAAGAATGTTCCTAAAGAATCTTGCTCTTGCTCTCACAAAACCACAAAGTTCAGTTCAAGTTTGCTCTCACAAAACTACACAGGATTTTAAGAGCTTCAACTCATGGCCTCTGATCAGAACTTCAAGTATATCTAGCAGAAATTGAAAATAAAGAAAGTTGGAACATCTAATATGCCCAGTACCAGTACAAGAAGAGAGAAATGTGCCTTCTGCTCTAAAAGAAAAAATTGCAAAACAATGGTAAGATGAGCTGAATATCATTTATCCATCTGTGGAGAGCACACGGGTATAATTATTGTAAGAGATGTCATAGAAACAAAGACAATTCTGAAGACTCTAATTAACTACTGCACTTCTCAAAACCATTCAGTGAAAACTTTCAGTTAAAAAAAAAGAAACAAACAAACAAACAAAGAAACAAAAGTGTGAACTAGTGAATAAATTATCTTATGATTAAGATCATACTATGGATAATCTAGGAGATAAAAACAAACCTAATAGGAAATTTAGTGCACCTACTTTATGGAAAATTGTCTAATTAAGATTTTGTGTGTTTTACATACTTTATGTATGTATATTATTATGTTTAGCAGTAACAATAGACCTTTGAGCTGCATCTATATTTAGTACATTATGTTCTTTGAAATGTGCATTACTAGAGTAGGTATAGTTACCTATGTGAAGAAATGCAAAATGTGTGTCATAAGATCTTATAATGTTTTGTTTCCAACAGTATTTTACTGCAAGTAAACAAAGTGAGTTAAATATTAATAAAATGAACTATAATTTTACTTATTTGAAGTGAAAAGTTATGTACTGTTCTCTTTAGTTATATACTGGTTACATGATGCAATCAAGGAAATCCTGAAAAATAGGTTTGAATAAAGAGGACGTTCAAATTTACTAAGGTTACCGTCAAATAGCATACCAAAACCTTGCTCAGCACTGTGCAGCCACTCGCTCACATATCAACCAATGCTGGGTTAAAGATCTTGGATATGTATAACCTCTGACGTGCATTCAAGTAATATTGGTAGTACTGTTTAAAGGCAATTAGTTTTTCTTTTTGTTCTGCATTGTTCCTACAGGTTGCCATACCAATGTAACAGATTCTCTTTTATTTCACAATAAAATTATCATATATTGCTGTAATCCCACTGTTTTAATGCACCGAGAGTCGTAGAAAGCTACTTTGAGCTAAAAATTTTGTGTTCTAGAATCAGAAACAATGATTCAAGAAAAAGAAGTGTTTGAGAATAAAGAACAAGAATATCAAACAAGTGTTACAGTCATCTGCGATTATTGACATTATCCTCATGAATAATGCTAGCAGTAATGCTGATGAACCAGATGAAGATGAAGATGCAGATGTAATAGATTCTCTTTCACTTCACAATAAAATTATTGTATATTGCTATAATCCACTGTTTTAATGCACCTTCTAACAAAAGACATTTTTCATAATGAAGGCATTTTGATAAGAGGCTGTTAGGACATTCTTTCTTTAAGATTATTTTGATGTTTTGAGCTAGAAATATTTTGATGTGGTCATGCTGGTGTTTTTCATCTTAATGTGATTCCTGAATTACAGTATGACACTTCCATCAGTTTTAATGAAATCCTACTTGAATTCATGAGCCCAGGAGGAAAAATGGATTTGAAAACCTTTGGCATGATGTGCATTCTCACAAGTTTACATTCCTAACAAGAAAGTACTGGTTCCAGTAGACACAGAATGCAAGGAATAAATAATAGAATTGCATTTTCCATGTCAGGTTTTTATGTAACAGTAGCAGCAGACTTTTACATTGTTAGGTAACAGAGATATTGTGTGGTACTTGTATTACTGTTAAGTAACAAAGATTATGTGTAGAAATATTTGTATATTTTGGTTTTTAGTGTGTGAATGAATACTTTTATTTCAGCTTAAATATAAAGCAATAGACTTCAGCATTCAGGCATGGTTTAGAGGGAGCCCTTTTCCCTTGTAGTCCTCTATCACACTTATTTTGAAACACAGAAGTATCAATTTGCAGACATTTTTGGGGATGGATGCTAATTAAAAACTTATGTATATAATTGCCTATTTCAGTTATCTGTATTAATAATCTAGCATATTTGTGCAACAGTTTAGGATTTGCAAAGCTGAATGATAATTTTTTTTTCAATCTGCTCATGTCTTCCATTGTTGCAGGTGCACTATTTGTCTTGCCTTTGGTCCTGTATTTTTCTTTTATTTTCCTGGTTATTGGATACATAATAGAAGTTCTAAAGTAAATTAAATTATGAAAGTAGTAAAATGACTTAAAGGGAAGAGAATGGGATAAAAGAAACAGAAAAAGGACAGGAAACAGGGGAGAAAGGGATTAGGTGCAGAGTGTGCAGAAAAAGGTTAAAGGTCCCAAATAGGGGGGAAAAAGGTAGTTTAAAATTACCTCAATTTTCAACTGGAGGCAACATTAGATGTATTGGTTTCTCTCATAAAGCTCTAATTTGCTCCCCCTCAAAAAAAGAAAAGTAAAAAAAACAAAAAGCACATTTATCCTAACTTTGTTCATTTCACATCAGTGTTACAAAGGTAAAGGATGCAAGACACTCATTTTAGAGCTTTTGATAGATATCTAGAAGAAGCTCAGCAAATGTATTCTTGAGATATGAGTCTATAAAAAGCACATTTATTAAAGAAGAACCAGCAGATATTATAAGACTGTCTTATTTAAATCAGTGACAACAATGAAACAGACTATCTTCATTAATTGGTTCATTAAAGTTTTGTTCAGTATTCAAGTTTCAATAGGTTCAAATGTTTGAATGGTGTTGTATAGGTGTGTAAAAGAGAAGCTGTGTTGTTATCCGTATGCTCAAAGGATGAAAAGCATCTTTCATTTTGGCCTAGTTAGTATGTTATTTAAGCTGGCTCTACCAGGGGCAAGTCTATGAACTTATGAAT
The DNA here is from genome assembly GCA_030765065.1 of Deroplatys truncata. NCBI lineage: Eukaryota > Metazoa > Arthropoda > Insecta > Mantodea > Mantidae > Deroplatys > Deroplatys truncata. Next base: position 199,452,950 of record CM060978.1, read on the forward strand.
TGGGATGCTGAACTATATTTTCCCATACTAAAATATTACTGGAAACAAAATGTAGCAAGTAAATGAAGCCTCCAATGAAGAAAAGACAAGGGGAACACCATCTTATACATTTTTCTTTTTCTTCTCCCTTCTTATTTTAAACTCAGACATGATTGTTTACCATAAGTTTCAATGCTAAGCTTCCACACATATACATTATTTTGGCTTTAAGGAACTTAAGCAACATTAGTTTCAGATAAAAAGTGATGCTTTAACTTCAATCTTCTCCAGAAGGATAAACTTATTCTACACTTCTAGAGTTTGCAATCACTCATGTTTGCACCAAGTTACCATAAACTGCCACACTGAAGAAATGCATGGGTATCTAATGGTTATTTAGATATGTTCTAAAACTGCATACCAGCCCCTTCATATTTTACATGCCACATCAAAAGGATTCTGCTTGTGCTAACATATTGAGTAAATAACAAATATTCTCAGATAGAAATAAGGTGAAGATGCTATTAAATTAGTTGGAAATTTTCTATTATGCTAAATATCTAAGTTTTGAACAGATATCTGCCACTTAAAAAAGTAAAGGATCCATTTGACCATTGCAGTACTAAGGGTGTGGGCCAAGGCTGGGAAAAACTTTCTTTTCTCACCTGCTCTGCAGGTTCATACGGCCCTCTTGCAGGCTCATGAGCTATTCCAAAATCTAGCAAAATTTACATCTTTGTTCTGATTTAACACCCTCACCCATCCAAATGCACTTACTCGGAACTGTCTAATGTAACAGAGCCATTATGCTCAGTTTAAAAGTGACAAAAAAGGATGCTTCACATAATAAGGTCACTCACATGACATAATTTTTGACAAGAAGATATAAATAACTAAATAAAAAAATAGTAAGATAGAGAAATAATTGCAATAAATAATTTCCTATATTAAATCAATGTACAAACATAGTCAAGTTATTAGACTAAACAGTCTTATTTGTCTAATTCTTGAAAATAGGTATACTGTTGTAACATTAATTAGTTATTATAGTTAAAACCATATTAAATATGGGAAAATATTACTAATTTTTAGTGCATAGCAAGCATTGGTTTTAGCGTGATACAAACTTTTAAGTTTTAGTATATTTTGGATAACTATTTTCTTAAAATTGCTAAGCTGCACTATATCTTTGCTAAATGCTTGCTGATGTTTCTATGATGGCAATGTTTAATGAAATGTCCATTTTTAGGAATTTCTTGATATAATAACCTAGTTACATTAGTGTAATTATCGGTTGCCTGGCCCATTAAGTTTTCAATGAAAGACTCACAAAAATTTTGAAAATCATCCCCATATATTATAGGCCTTCAATAGTCAGTTATTTTATTATTTATACTGCATTCAGGTTACCCAAAGTGATCAAGAATGAATGTATAAACACCTAAATGCATCAACAATAAATATTTCATTTTAAAATGCACTATGTAATGAAGATGCAATAATTTACCAGGTTCAGTCTAATAATTTCACCACCTCTGTATAATGTAATAAGCTTGAGTTGAAAAATTTTCCTGAAGAAAAAGGTAATTAGCAAGCAAAATCATTAGTAACACTGTGAGGAGCAAATGCATTAGCTTAAAGGTTCTTGGAAGGAGTTTAGAGTTAAGTTCAGAGTTACATTATGTTACTAGAGTTACGTTTGAACAGTCACATAGGCAAAAATTCTGAAAAGGAGAAGAGAAAGGTATTCTGAGAGTTTAGTCAGGCTTCCATAGCAACAAAGTAACAGATGTACTCGTAGGATTTTTGATTATTGGCCAGCACAAGAAGGAACATTGGTGAGGTAGTTCCAAAGTAAGTGGAGCTTGAGTTAACATAAGGGCATGCGATTCTTATCAGAGAGGCATTCATTCATGCACACATTCACTCCTACATATATTCGTCATTCTGCATACTTGTGACGATTCATGTGTTATTTTAAGCACTCAGTGACGTGCTTGTGTGAGTAAGATTTAGCAGCCATTGCAAGAGTTTTGCCAGTAAGCATTTTTGCGACTCACTACGTTTATAGTTTCTTTATTGCAGAAACAGTTATTTCAAACTGTAAAATTGATACTGCAGAAGTTAGCAGGAATAATAGTTCAATTTTTATAGTTTCGAGTGCTACGATTCATAATCAGTTGCATTCCTTATTTTCAAATAGCTGCCAACTCACTTCAATAGCTCACGTGTTAGATCAAGTTAAACTTTTTCAGTCAATTTAAACTTTAATATATATATATAAATTTTAAAAATATAATCCTTTAAAATATACTCATGCATACTTTGAGAAAGTACTTATAGCTCTACCACTGGAGCAGCTGGCGCACAAGACAACATCAGAAGCAGGTAACGTATACTGCTTCAAAATTGTCGCACCATAGTGTGGCTTTAAAAATTCACATAACATAGTACCTACATTATCAAAATGGCACACCATCACAGGACTTCAAAGTGAGCATCATCAGAAGCTGAAGAGGCCATACTGGAAATCAAACCCAGTGATTGACAGCACGGTAAAGAAGGAAGATAATACAGAACAATGGTAGCTCAGCCTATACAGATACACGGCGAGCAGAAAGAAGAAAGAAGAGTAGAAGACATCAGTAGACAATAGTGAATGCATCAGCTAATCAAGTACTGAGTGTAAATTTATTTATTTCAATGTCATTCATGTAGATGTGATTAACAAGTGGAAAAATGTTAGGTGAAAAGAATTCAGTGGAAATAATGGAAGTTGAAGAAGGAAAAAGTAATAGTAGGCATGAAATTGTACAAAATAGAGAATAGTAATAGAAGAAAATTGTCAAAATATGCAGGATAGCTCAGAAACAGGCAGAAAGAGTAAATTAATTCAGGAATGGGAGGAAGTGATTTAATCGCAATGATGGAAATGTTAAAAAGTAAGAGGAAGGAGAGTCAGAAAAGCCAACAGAGATTAGAGGAAAAGATAGGAGATAAATTAGAATGTAATCTATAAGAGCTAGCAAATAAATTAGAAGAAAAGATGGAGAGTACTTGACAGGAATTAGGAAGAAACTATAGAATCGACAGCTTGTATTGGAAACATTCAGGGTGAAATTAGAGGGGAAATAAACAATGTTTGGATTGAGATCAAAGAGAGCAGATTAGAGAAGGAATAGAAAATGTTACAAAAGAAATTAGTCAAGAAATAGAAAAATCTGAAAAGAAAACTTGTAAACAAGTCAGCGAGAAGTCAAGAGATTTATTAGGAAATTGAGGGAGGAAGTAGCAAAGAAATTTAAAACAGAAAGGAAATAACAAACAAAGAAATGCAACAGGCTAGGGAAATAGCAAACAAAGAAATACAACAGGTTAGGAAAGTAGTTAGAAAAGAATTAGAAAATAAAATAGAAAAGTGACAACAGAAAATAGAAAAAGATCTAGGAGAGCAGATAGAAAAGGGATAATTGGAGGTAGAAAATAGTCAACAAGAATTAGAAAAGAAATTAGGGGAAGAGGTAGGAAAGAAGTTAGAAAATACTCAACAGAGGTTAGGAAATAGTCAGCTAGAGCTAGGAAAGAAATTAGAAAATATTTAACAGAGGTGAGAAAATAGTCAACAGGAGCTAGAAAGGGGTCAACAGGGATTAGGAAAGAAGCTAGAAAATCAACAGCATGCATTAGAAACATTCAAGGATGAAATTATAGGGGAAATAAGCAATGTTAGAAGGAACTCAAAGAAAATAACACAAAGGGAAGAAATGAGAAAGAAAGTTCACATTTCTTCAGACAAGGGCAGTCTCATAGAAAAAGAAACATATAAGTTCAGCTAAGTGAGGCAGATAGAGCTAGAATTCTTTTGAAAGAGCTAAGACAAAGGTAGAAAAACGTGGGTCCAAAAGGAAAGAAAGAAAGCATAAGTGGGAACCTGCAATAGGTAACAAGTAGTACAAAATTGTAAAAATTGGTCTTAAGCAGAACATAGTGAAAGTAAAGTGCAGTGAACTTAAAATTAGAATCAGCGCTTCGACCAAACTGTGCAAACAAAGGCAAACTGAAAACTAAATACAAAGAAAACAGACTCTTGAAATTTATGTAAATTCAAGAGAAATTAACAATGTAAAGAAAAATAGTTAAGTAAATCTAGTAGGTATAAGGAGTATTGTATTTATGTACCCTAGGGTTATTAACTGGGCGGTGCCATGACCGAGTGTTTAGACTGCTCGCCTCTCACCGAGGTGACCTGGGTTCAATCCCAGGGACCCACATGTGGGATTTGTGGTGGACAAAGTGGCGTCTGGGCGGGTTTTCTCTGGGTTCTCCGGTTTCCCCCGCCATTTATTCCACCAACTGTTCCATCATCGCCTTTCCTTTCATCCATTTCACCATCATTTCATTTCATCTACTTCCTTCCTCCCATACCAGGCATCGGGCTGATCACCCATCCTGATATTCTGTCTGTTCCATGAGTGTCTGCTCCTCAATGGGCCTCTGGCCCCAGGCACCTGCCTGTAAGTCCTGGGGGTGTGAGACCTACATACGAGGAGGTTAAACAGAGAAAGAAGGAGAAGAAGAAAAGGGTTATTAACTGTCAATGAAATATTTGTATGTAATCATAAGTGCATAGACGAAGAAATTTATAAAATGTATCAAAATTGAAAGAGTTACTGACAGAATATCAAGTTAAAAATTCATTCAGTCAAATCTGTACAGTCTTTTATTATTGAGAATAATAAACAAATGCAGCAAATTGATACTTCAGTTATGACAGGAAAATATAAATAATTAAATAAAAATAATAGTAAGGTAGAGAAATAATTGCACTAACTAATTTCTATATATTAATCAAATTTATAATGTAATAAACTTGAGTTGAAAGATTTGTCCAAAGAAAAAGGTGATTAGCGATCAAAATTATTAGTAACAGTGTGAGGAACAAAAGCATTAGCTTAAGGATTCTCAGAAGGCAGTTTAGAGTTAAGTTCAGTACATTTGAAAAGTCACATAGGCAGAAATTCTGAAAAAGAGAAATGAAAGTTATTTCTGAGAGTTTAGCCAGCCCTCCACAGCAACAAGATAACAGACACATACATAGGATTTTTAAGTATTGGCCAGCGCAAGAAGGGACATTGGTGGGGTAGTTCTAAAGTAAGTGGAGCTTGAGCTAACATAAAGGCCTGCAATTCTAATCAGAGATACATTCGTTCGTGCACACATTCATAGGTGCATACCTTTCAAGCAACATTCATTTGTGCACACATTCATTCATGTATACATTTGTTCATGCACACATTCGTGCATACATTTATCACTTTGGATACTTGTGATGACTTCTGTGTTATTTTAAGCACTCAGTGACATGCTTGTGCTATGATTCTAATCAGCTTCATTCTTTATGTTCAAATGGTCAGCAACTCGCTTCAATAGCTCAAATATTAGATCATGTTTACATTAGAAGTTTACTTCTCAATTAATTTAACTGTTTCATCCTTGTAAATATACTCGTAGATATCCTGAGAAAGTACTCATAGCTCTTCCAATGGAGCAGCTGGTGCACGAGACAACAAAATGAGCTACAAGATAATGATAATATCAGAAGCAGGTAAAGTATACTGCTTCAAAATTGTTGCACCATAGTGCGCCTTTAAAAACTCAGATAATGAAGTTCGTTATCAAGACTCAGCAAACTAACAAGAAAACAATGGGGTGTATAAAAATGGAATAAAATGCTCCTAAGAGTTATCGTGCTAAGAGTTTTACAAATAAGAAAGTATTGTTTTTGATTGCCTTTAAAAGTAGGGTAGCTGCAACTGTGTTGCCCGTATAGACAATCCCTTCTACTATGGATTAATCAAATTACTGTTATATTTGGCACATTCAGAGCAAGTGTGCACTTGTGGTTAACAGACTTTTATGATACATTGCCTTATAAATCCACTGATTGTAACTTCAGAAAAATATGCTCAGCTCAATGTGATATGGAAAATTTTGTTCTTTTCTTATTACACCTGCTTATTCATTTTTATTTTGTTTTTAAGTCTTATTTTACTGTGAGGTAAGCCTTGAGGTTATGATGTAAAATATTAGCACAAGTACTGAAGGGAAAAATGACATGGTATTGCAATGAACACAAAAACTTTCCTTATGTTAGTTTGCTCTATGTCATTCCATGCTAATGCAACAATTTTTGTCTTAGTAAAGTCTTTGAATGAAAGCACAACTAAAATTAAGTAGGCATTGCCCACATCTTTTGGTACAATTTTTTATATCATTATAGTTGTTCAAGACTTTTTTCTGGCTTTCATTTATAAATTTTAGTTATAACTTAAAGTTTTGATAAAACATTGCCAGTTTAGATAACTTCTCCCAATTGGTTCATAAAGGTAACGTTTTGGAAGAAAACGTTCATTATTAAAATCAATTTTATTTTTAACACAAAACTAAGGGAAGTGCTGTTAAGTCATTGCACACCGTTTAAGCAGTATTTTTATAAAACTTTAATAATAAACATAATAGCAAATATTCAATAGACATACCTACTAAAACTTCTGTTTTTGTAGATGTTCAGTAAGTACTGCAAAAATGGCCCTCAAATGCTGTCTAGTAAGATGTGAAGACTATACGATACTGGATTGGATGTTTTCAAAATCATGGGGAAATTGTCACATAAAGTGCAGTAGGTTCACTATCATATTATAATATTCTTCTGTTACCAAATGAAAGTGTATGAATAACTCAAAATGAAATAATGAAATGAAGATGTCATACTAATGGTATTTTATTTTAAAGTTAGTATTAGAAGAGAATCTTTCTAACCTGCCATGTTATTCGTCCATCAGAAAGTGATACAAATTTCTTTCAGGAATACAGATGAACAGTTCTGTACAGGAAAATAAAATGACTCTAAGTAGGTTTCGAACTCTTCCAATGTTTGTGTGACTTCTTCCATTTGTTGCTGCTACTGCTGTAATTACTTCCACTAGTAGCTCCCATAATGCTAAATTTCATAACAATAACAATCACCACAATCACAACAATGACCACGATAATGAAACAGAGAAGTGAGTAGGATGAGTCCTTCTTTTTGTCATTCTCTGCATTTCTTGCTGCGATTTGATTTGCTAGGGAAGGCGATCGTTTTGGTCTAGGAGGAAAAATTGATGTGGGATCACCTGAAACAACAGCTGGTTCTGGCAGTAAGCCCTCTTCTGGCACAGGAGGCACCACCCAGCCAATATCATCTGGAGGAAGTGGGCTTACTGGAGCTGGTGGGGGAGGTGGCACTGGCAATAGCTCTTGTTGCAGTCCTACTGTAGGCAGAACAGGATCTGCCAAGGGAATGCTCTCTCTCACTGGTGGGAAAAATGGTGGAGGAACAAGCACTTCAGTAGATGACTGATGTGGTAGTGGGGATCGTACTTCTCGAGGCAAGGTGAGTTCATCCACAGTCTCTGGATGTCTCAGAGTCAGAGCTGGGGATGTTGGGTAGAATCTCTCATCTCTGGATAGTCTACGTTGCATGTTTTATGTTTCTGTAAAAATAAAACACACGTATCATAACCTAATTTTTTACTTTCACTAGTCATGTTTATTGTAGCATGAAAGACTGTGATCAGTTTTAATATTGCTTGGAATGATATATTTGCAGCTTTTGTGTTATTTTCATCTCCATATTCTGTGGAGCAACAACAATGATGGCTGTTTTCTATTCCATGGCATTCTTGTAAAACGTCAAAGCACTTTTGTATGTTCTTTTATGACTTGAATATGTTCATATTCTAATATTCAGGATTTGAAAATCCTTTTTAGCTAGAAATATTTTGAACTATTCTGCCAGCCATTTTAGTCACTTAGGGATTGACATTAGAAGCTATATTACAGCCTGTGTCTGTCAGGAAGACCTGAGATTTTCAGTAGTGAAAGAATCATCAGAATTGGTTGACTTGTTTCTGAGATTAACACACACACACACATGCATGTATGTGCACACAGAGACACACACACGCTCTCTCTCTCTCTCTCCTTATAACATTAATACAGATTAAATGAATCAAGTACATTATTGTTAGTTGTGCCAAGTACTATCAGTGATTTCCATTGACATTTGTTGTACTATCACTGCACTAATTAGACTGATATGCAATACGGCTTTGATTCTAGAGCCAATTAACTTACATATCTTGGGTAACTGCAGTTTATTTTACTTCAATAAAATTCTTTTAGTCAATTGTTAGAGCTGACAATTGAAAAATCAAACAATAAAAACAGATACCCTCAAAATGGTTGATGCCACAAAAAGGTTATTTGAAACAAATTGTATGTTTAAACATATCTACATCTTTTGTGTAGTAAGTCTATCTCTTATGGTTTACCAGTTATACAAAATTATACAAAATTCCTTCCGAATGAAAAGGACTTCAGGGGCTATTCCCAGAAATTCAAGATATACCTACTGATATTTTTTGAGAAAACATCATACTATATATTCCACAGATAATTCAATGCAACTCTGAAAACAATACATATACACCATCTCTTAAAGTGTACATATATTTTTTTTGATGGAACCTTTCTGTGTGTGTGTGTGTGTGTGTGCGTGTGCATGTGCGTGCGTTGGTTGTTTTAACCTTCTCCACTATGTACAGTACTTAATTTTATTACTTAACATAATATTATGTTACTTGAATGAATATGTACAAGCATAAATAATTTTCATATGTGTCTTCACTTTAATATGGTTCAGCAAAGAAGACAAAATTTATTTGAAATTCACAGAATAAAGCTAAAGTATCTGTCTAAAAAGGTAACCTGGTGCAGCCAGTCTACAAAAAGAGTTTCCATTGGCAATCTGGGCTGAAACATACTGCCAGTGATACCTGAAGTTTACAGGGAAAACAATTAAATTTCATCAGTGTTAATTTATCAATTAAATTTCACTTTATAGCACACTGAGGTAGCTCAGTGGTTTCATTCATGGCTCTTGTCTGGGTTCAATTTCTGGCTCTGGGGTGGCGATTTTACGTTGGACCTATGGCCCTTCACCTCTGACTAACTCATATGAAATATCCTCAAAGCCCACCATGTTTCGGAGTCAACAGTAAAAGCTATACTTAAAAAACTCACCCCAGGTGTATATATATATATATATAATTATTATCATTTATATGTTGATATGTTGGATGGAATTGAAGTTGTTATTATGCATAATTGTATGTGTGTGGGAGAGAGAGAGAGATGGACAGAGATATGTGTGTGTGTGTGTGTGTGTACTAAAAATTTTACATGTCCTATATCAATATAATTTGATTCAATGGTTAAATAAATAAATAAATTGTCATCCAAATTACCACTCTATCCTCAGAGATAACAGACACTGCCCACTAGGCGCCTCCACCAAATAAATGGGCCCAACCAACTGATGCTTGATGGAACAAGATTTCTTTGAAGGTCATTGACCATATGGAGAGCATTGAAACAAGTCACTTTATGGCTTTTTATAGATATGCATTATTTGATTTTGATTACTTTTTCCTTGTACTCGTACAGAGCAGATTTTTAATGGACTACAATTTTTTTTCCTATGCTTATTAGAATTGTGGTGCTAAATATCCTACAGTAGCATAGCATCACTGAATTTCACCTTAACTGAACTTTGAACTCTTCAACTGCATAGAAGTATAAGCAAAGACCTTGCCAGTTTCTTTTTCACCAGCTTTAAAATATGCTTGTTTATCATGCAAGCAATTTTTGCTAAAAATAGATATATTATACAATACTAAACATCACCTGCCTAACAGAAGCAAATTGATTGGCAGCTTGGCAGGTGTTCATTCCATCTTCAGTTATGCTTCAGGTAGTGGATTACATCATGCCAGAACAGTAAAGGGTGATACAGTGATGACAGGAAGGAACTAACTACTCAGATGAAGCATGCCCAGATGTCCATTTGTCCGCTGTAGTTTCCACATCTGAGCTTCAAATTTCAGTCACCTATAGAACACAGACATTCTAGGCAATGAAAGCATATAATTTACATTACAGTTTTCTTTACTAGGTTACACAAATGGGGTGCTGGATCTAGAATATCTCAGTAGCTGACAGCTTTATGACAATATACAACCCATTACCACCTCTGAAAATATTTACATATCACAATTTCAGCCTTTTTATCAAAGGTTTTGAACTCACAAAAGTTGCATGTTATTGCTAGTGTTAGGGTTCATACAAAATTGAGTCAGCTGTTGTTGAAGGCAACTAAGTGCACTTCTCAGCATTTTGAAATAATATCAGAAATCCATTTTGTGAAAACCTGCATTCAATTAAAGCAATGATCTGTTGTGAATCTAACATTTGTGAGTGTATTAACATGCTTTGATAAAATGTGTTGATATGAAAGCCAAAATATTTTAGCAGGTGTCAAATATTTTTTTATTTACTGGATAACTATTATATATTTTTAAAATACCCTCCTTTAACATATTCATGTTTTTGTATCTTATCAAACCTATGTAAATAGAAAGAGTATCAACAAGGTCTTCACAAACTGAAAAAAAAAAATTAGAGCTCAACTTAGTTGGGATTGTAAAGCTACCATATTGGATCTTTAAAAAAAGGTACCCTAGAGGCAATAGTTATGAACATGCTTTGGTCATTATTGTTGTTCTTGTTGGTTACATTGATATAAAACTATTTTTGTGCAAGGTTTAATCTTTGCTATACACACTTTAGGTATTTATTTACATCTATAACAAAAGGAAAACACTCGAGTTTTATGGGTATTACTTTAAGACAAAATGGTTTTGCAGATATTAAGGAAGGTGCTACTAACAGATAATAAGAACAGTTTATTAAAAACATGTGAAAATAAATATTTTCAGTTCATAGTCACCTTTTGTTGTACTTTTTGATTTCGCAGTTAGATCACATTTTCTTCAGTAGGTGATAACTGTTTTTCAGGTATGAATGAAAATCTTTGCAAGAAATGTGTCTGAAATTATACTGGACAAGTGGTATGCTTTTGATGGACTCCACAGACAAACTGTTTCTTTTTTTGGACCACAGACTTTGCAGTAACGAAAATACTTGTTCCACAATTGCATTGTGGGAGGGTATTGCAAAGAAATATTGCAGTTCACAACAACAGTCAATATGTATTGATATTTTGTCCACTTCCAGTGTATGTGTAAATGTTTGAAGTCCCCATTTTCTTGCACTAGCCCCATGAATTTCCTGAGATATCAGGCCTGATAAAAGCATTTAACATCATCTATGGACTCACATTTTTCAGCTAGAATCATGACAGTTCATGCCATTCCATTTAGGTATTTCACAGATCCATAAGGAACAAGAAAGCTCTTTCATGGGAGGGATCCACTAGCTGAGGTATTCTACACAACCATTCAAAGCGATACATCTGCCTACCGGAATTTTACAGATCTTCTTAGATAATGTCAGCACTGGAATGTGTGGAGAAAATTATATAATATACTTATAAGAAGATAAAGAAAGAAAAAGCAGAATTTTTGTACATTTTTAAAAATTTTAAAAATCCATCAGACATAAAATTCGGACCCTGAAAAGAGGAAAATGTTCAGGATGTTCTGCTCATAAAATTCACACTACTGTTCAGATGGCTGCTGATGTACTTCCTATTGATATTGAGTGCATTATTTCTAAACTATATTTTTATTTCTATGTATATACTGTAATGCTTGAAAGTCCTAAAGTGTTTTGTGAAAATGTATACCAGGAATACAAACAAGTTTTAGGATATAGCAAAAGACTCTTGCTTTACTCCCTGTGGTTAAACCTCAAAATAAATGCCAATTTCTTATCAAATTCATTCTTTGAAAATGTGTTTTCATAAGCAAGGCTGTAGATTCCTCACAAGAAAGCATCAACTTTTCACTCTGCAATTAAAAGCATAGAGGGTTAAACAATTTAAAGTTTTTGAGATCATTTCTGTGTTAAGTTATTTAAATGCTAAATTAGTTTCCAAGTTTGAAAACTGCTTCAGCGATCAGCTGTCATATCAGTTCTTGTAAATTAGAGAAGCAGGGTTTGTCATCAGAGATTGCAAAATTTAAACAGTGTCTCCATACACTTTCTCAAATTGCAGTTGCATATTTAAATAAAAGGAATACTCCAATGGAAGAATATAGGGTATACAGTGGAGCAGGACACCTTGCACTATGTAATGTATGTGAGATCTATTGTGGCTACCACCTGAGGAAGGAATGAAGTGATGGAACCACAGGAGGCTACAGGGCACTGAGATGCAGAGAAGTCCCTAACAGTTCCCAGCTTGAAGTCCCATTCCACTACTGGAGCTCTCAGAAAGGGCAATGAAGACTTGTTCAATCAAGCAACATTCTAATGCCCTCGGGGAATACTCCTTCCTTGCAGACAGCATCTGCACCATCTGCCTGGCAGTGCCTCACACTACAAAACCTAGAAGTACACATAAACCATGAGAATAAAATGGAATGAAAGGGAGTGATGGAAAGGAAATTGCTGTAAATGAGAAACCACTCCAGTATTCGCCTACTGACCAGGGAAAATCACAAAAAAACCCAAGGTCAGAGTGAGCAGATGATGAGAATCAAACCCTGGATCTCCCAAATGTGAACCACACACATTACTGCAGAGCTATCTTGCTCAGTAGTGGAAGGGTATACAAAAGACTGAAGATTTCATTCGCAAATGGCTGAATTATCTAATAGGCAATAGGAGTCTGTATATGAGTATATGTGTATTAAACAATACATAACACTGAACATATTGGAAAAACTGAAGCTGGAAGTAGCACCACCTAGTGACTGTTGGGTAGAAATGATTTCGCATTTTAATGTGATCTTATTCCAATTTTCTTCAAATATTGGATTTTCTTCTTTTGTTTCTTATACCCCCATAACTTTGTCACTTTTCCCCACACTATTAATATGTCTTCAGTTACAGGAAACCATACTGAACAGGAACTTCAAAACAACAGTTTGCCCCTGCCACTGCGCCAGCCCACAAAGGAACCACCTATAAGCCATCCACCACAACAGCAACATTGCAGCAGCATCATGGTAACCAAAGGTAAAATCCTGCCACACCTCTCACTTCGATCACCTGCATGTTGTTAACACCTGTGCCATCCCATTTAGTTTTTAAGCTGTAGCTCTTTAACGCATCCCTAGCATTGCCACCCTAACCTAACCAGTACTAACCACCGAGCGCCAGCCAGGGCATGCCATGGTTTGCGCTGGTAAACCCCACCTGGCACGCTTGCATGCACTGCATGCTTGCATGAGTAGTTTAACTTTACTAACCGGGGTGCTTCAACGGAACCCGATCATATAACACACTTCTTCCTACATGCACTAGCACGTCACTACTAACAAAAGCAACCCCCCCTAGTTGCATGTTAGATACTAACAGCATGGGGAGACGATGTAGCCTCTGAGAATGATCGTCACCGGGGGCGGCGGGGGTGCGGCCGCCCTTATTTTAGAAAAAAGTTAAAAAAAAAAGGAAATGCCCTCACTAAATGAGTGTTTTCTTACATGGATAGCACCCCCCCTAGTTGCAGTTAGATACTAACAGCATGGGGAGACGATGTAGTCTCTGAGGATGATCGTCACCGGGGTGGGGCCGCCCCTACTTTATAAAAAAGTTAAAAAAAAAAAAAAAAAATGGAAATGCCCTCACTAAATGAGTGTTTTCTTATATGGATAGTTTGTAGACAAAAGAAAAGGGTTCTCTTTCAATATAAACTTTGAAGGCCATCAGAAAATGAAAATGGGGACAATGAGTCTTCAAAACATGTCCTGCCGATAATTTGTAAGTGGAGTAATATGATTGCTTAATGTCAATTCATTTTCCATCATTTGAAGGTTATGTTGATTAATCAGGTAAACTTTAATCACACTTGTGTAAACATTTACAAAATGCTGAGTGATAAAAAAGATTTGTTAAAGAAAATCTATTCATTCAGCAAAATATCAAAGAATGCTGTACTAATAATTTGAAAGAATTATTTTATTGGAGTGAATCAAATATTTCTACATCATGTAAGTTACACAGTATTTATTAATTTTAGTTTCCAAATGTAAGTATTTATGACAAACAATTTTTAGTGTTCTCTTGTTTTAAAAATATGACCACCTTAGTCTTGTGTGCAAGAAGTTGCACAAATTAGTTTAGGTGCTCGTAAATACTATGGATGTGGTAACGCTTTTCTCTTTGCTTTGTCTGGAGAGTGAAATATTCAGGCAGCCTTTGATTTTATGTGCTGCAACTTTCATGCAATGGTAACGTTGAAAGATATTCTTTAATATACTATCCCAAAATAGTTTGTGATGTGTATCCAGAATCACTCAAGTAAGATGACCCAGCTTAGTGAAGAAAACTGCCAGAATCTATTTTCCTGAACTGCAACTCTTGAGAACTTTCATTGGTGGCTGTTCTGAATGAAATCCCCATACTGAAGGATACCTCTTTACTTCAAGATTACAATCATATTCACATGTTCATCACCAATCACAATCTAAATATCTCTGGACCTCCCTCTATTAAAATTCCCCACATTACACTGCACTTTTGCATATATTGAGAAGTTAGAAGCCCCCCCCCCAAAAAAAATATATATCCTGCAAAAGATCCTTGGAGTAATCACAGAAAATGGCAAGTATACAAGATGGCACAACAATGAACTCTGTCAGCCAGTGGAAAGAATTTCAGGCACCATTCAGAAAAGGAGAATTAGTTTCTACAGCCAAATGAACTCACAGAGGCCGACCAACTGTATATTTTCATATTTTGTAAACAAGAAAACCAAGGTTCATTGAGGCTGAAAGAGACCTCCTTGAAGTAGGGATTGCACATGAAGACTTCCAGGAACGTGTTATATTATAACATTATATGTATTCACATAGTATTATATGTGAATGTTGTTCATATGGATCACAGCGTACATTTGTGACAAATATTTAGTTACTATGATGGGCACAAAAATTCATACCTCCTGTATCATAGTCATTGGCGAAGCAGTGGCGGTTATAACATTGTTTGTGAAGGTTTGTTCCTCTTCTGAATGAATTTTATCTTGCCATGAAATATATAAAAGACTAATTACATTAATTAAATTTATTCATCCTTTCAGTCACGCAGTACTATATACTATACTGATGCAGGGTAGGTACATCAAGATAATAAACATGTTTAGTAAAATTTATCAGTAATATACACAAAGTGTGACATTATTTATTAATTTTTTTTTGTTTGTTTGCTTGAAATTTAACATCCTTTAACCTTGTACATTATATGACAAATCAATGAATAATGAAATGGGTGAAATTATGTTCAAATGAGTCTGGGGTCTTTAGAGCTTAGAATTACCCAACATTCATCTTTAAAGATAAGGGTAAACCCCAGGAAAACCTTATCTGGGTAACTCACCCTAACTGAGATTTGAACTTGGGACCTCTTGAACGTGAGACAGACACACTACCAATAAACCACAAACTATAAACATTAATGTAGCCAATTTATATGTGCTATTTAGTTAATCATTTCTAATTTAAATGAGATGATAGAATATACAAAGTAAACATAATTATATTGTAATCAATATAAAACTTACAAACTACACAAATTTATGTTTATTAAATTTTAAATACTTCTTAACTGAGTAAAAGCTGTGCACTTTCAATAAAGCCTTCACTCTTAATTTAAATACATTATACTTTTCTGTAGCTTTTATTGAATTTTGAAGGAAATGTTATATGCTAAAATGCTGAACTCCTTTCTTTTCAAAAACTAGTTTTAGTGGAAATTAAGTCCATATTATTGGTATTTCTAGTAAAACGTGTGTGCATACCTTCATTTGTTTGGAAGTGATGTCCATTTTTTCTCACACATAGTGCTAATTTTAATATATAATAACTTGCCAGCAGAGGAATATCCAACTTTTTGAATAATGCCTTACATAAGCATAACTTCCTTTCACCACACATTACTCAAATAGCTTGTTTCTGGATAATAAATATTGTCTTAACTTCTGGTGAATTACCCCAAAATACCATATTTTACCATGGCATGCATTTGAGCAAAATAAGCTATTTTAACTACTGCCAAGACTCGCATTTTGAACTAACATTCTCAAGGCATACATGTTTTTATTTAACTTGTTTGAAAGATATATCACATGATTTTGCACTTTTAGATTGTGCTGTATCCATAAGCCAAGGAAGCTTGTTTCTGTTTAGTATGTTACTGCTTAGTCTGCTAACTTTACTACGAGTTATATTCATTTATGTTTTTCATAATATGAAAATTAATACAAAGAGTTTTTTCAGTGTTTAGTACCACAATGTTACTTTTTCCATTGAGTATAATTTCTGAGAATCAGAAATTATATTGAATAACTTGGAATAACAAAAATCATCAGATTAGATATGCCAACAGAAACACTGTCTGAAATAGACCTTAATCAGGAATACAAAGAAAGAAAAAATGGAAATAAAAGAGTCAAAGGAACTAGCCTCAAAAAAGTTGGAAGGACAAATTCATATAAAACACCAGTAAATGAGTTCGCTGAAGTAGCATCAAAAAGGATGGAAGGGCCAATCATTTAAAATCAAATACCACAAACGACCTGTTGGACTAATCCTCCAAGTAGAATATAATGAGGGATTTTTGCTTTGACATTCCAACTCTTCAGAACTAGGTTTTATTATGGTAGCACATTCGTCAGCAGGTGATAGACATGAGAACATTCCCCCTCAGTAACTGACTGTGACCCTATAACCCAACCATTATTGGATATTACATTCTCTTAAAAATGAATACAAATTTAAATAATGGGAATTCAGTGCATAACCAGCTATCCAAAAATCTGTGATCGTCCTGAATGCATTATTATATTGCCCATGTATATTTTTGGTTTATTACTTGCTGGCTTCCCAACATTAAACGTGTGACTTTTTAAACCTCTAATGGCTATTTAATTAATTTCATTTTATTCCTTGTGTATTCTTTATGAAATTATTGCACAATGATCTAGAAGGTTTACATAATGAAACAACCCCATTATCTCTTATTACTGTAATCTCATACAGCTTCTTGCTATTCATAATAATGGATGATAAAAAAAAAAAAAAACATATATATGCATGGAAATGGATGTTGTACTTCTAGTTTTCTTAGCCTTTCTCTGATAATCTTGCAAGCTATGGAAATGTTATTAGAATTGTCAAGTAAATTTTACTTTCTCTGCCATCTACTTAAACTAGGCATGAATATTCTACTCCATCAAAAAATTCAATGTCAAGAGTTCATGGAAATGCATGTTTTGAGACCCCTAAATTTAAAAAAAAGCATTTTTAAAAGCAGGTTTGTGTGTGTGTGTGTGCGTGTGCGTGTGCGTGTGCGTGCGTGTGGGCGTGTGTGCGTGTGTGTGTGTGTGCGTGTGTGTGCGCGCGCAACTCTAAAACCAAATCCCAAACTTGGTATTTAAGTACAGTATGTTCCGAAAATGCGACACAAAGATTTTCAAGAAAATTCTCCCTCCTGCACATAAACTAGCTTTTACATGCAAAATTTTCCATATTTATTATTTTCTCAAAAAATGGCACTAATTTTGATTAAAGTACTTGCCATATATTTTGCATATTTAAATGACAAATAAAATATATATCTTAAATTTTCTGAGAATATTGTACAATTTTGTATAATGGGTAAACTATAAGAGATAGATAAAAACATACTATACAAAAAAAATTTAGATCTCTTTAAAACAAACAATTTATTTTAAATAACCTTCCTGAGGTCTCAACCATTTCCAAGATGTTTGTTATTATTGGTTTAAATCTTTCAATGCCTTTGTAATTTTTTAATATGCTGTCACTATTCAGTGGTTTCTCGCGATGCCATGGAAATACTAGGGAGTATTAAGGCCAGAATATTATGTCCCACTTTTAAATATCTGACTATAATTCGGTTTCTTCAACCAACGTGTAGTTAACTTACTTCTACAAAGTTTTATCTAGTTAACATGAAGTACGGGGCATGTTTTTAAAGTAAGTGCCAATAATTTTATAAAAAATTAAAGAAAATTATTTTCCGAATACTTTATTATCATTCCTTACCTTACACCTTACACTACCTCTTACATAGTCACACCGTTATTCATGCACTTGTAGCGGGAAACTAGTTTTTGTATGCGTTCATCAAAGAATGATGCCGCCTGTGATGAAAGCCAAGTCTGCACTTCTTGTTTCACAACCTCATCGTCGTTTAAGTGTTTTCCACCAAGGAATTTCTTCAGATGAAGAAACGGATGAAAATAGCTTGATGCTAAATCTGGACTGTTGTGAAACAAGAAGTGCAGACTTGGCTTTCATCACTGGCAGCATCATTCATTGGCAAAGGCAAACAAAAACTGGTTTCCTGTTGCAAGTACCTGAATAACGGCGGTGACTATATGAGTTAGGTAATGAGTGATAATAAAGTATATATTTGGAAACGGCAAACTTCTATTAGGAGGAGCCACTAAAATTTATTCTATACCAGAGTGAGAGTTTAAATGATTGTGAAAACTGTATGGAAAAAAGTTTAAGGCACATACAATGGAATAAAACGTTAGTTAACCAAAATGTTCAGAAATTCTGATTTTATGCATAATGGACCCTACTTTAAGGGGACAACGTACTCTGAAATGGTCAAGAATCACATTTTTTGTTTTAGGCACTAATAAAATTGCTACTATTTCCAGTTTCAGAAGTTATATACATTTTGGGGGTTAAGAGATTTTTAAGGCATTTAAAAACCATTTAAATGCTAGTCTGCATTTCTTTAAAGCTGTCATGCAATGCCCCTTTATAGAACATTTTTGTATCTCTCATCAATGAACGACTATATCATGCTCAGCGAGCAGTTCAGCAATTAACAAAAGAGTCCAGGACCAAGAGAAGGTAATAATCCAGGAATGAAGGTGCAGATGATTATGACTCTGAAATGTACTGAAGTGCGTCAGAATTTTAATGTTCAAACTTTAAATTTAGTTTTCTCAAAACAACATTTTTTTAATACTTATGTACCTTTTTCTCAGAAAGTATACGAGGTGGAGAGCTGAAATTTTCAGTACATATATACAACACATAGTTAAACTTTCTGAACCACAATCATAATTTTGTAATGTGTATTAATGATTTAAGGAAGCAACAACATTGCAAATTTTCCACATTTTTATTTTTTTGATTTTGAAATAATTTTTTTTTCAATTTCTAGTGAACTGATATACATAACTGAATAGTTGAGGTTCAGAAAATAGCTCATTATACTAAGAACAAGCATGCAAAAGTGTGATTCTGTATTGCAAGTAGTATCAGAGAAAAGGTACATGAATTCACATGTTTTAAGAGTAAATTTTGTTATTTTTCTGCTGAACGAAATAATTTTTACGGACTCAACTACATAAGATATCAATGCAAACAACCACTTGAAATAATTGTCATTATTTATAGAATAATTAATAAAAATTTCAGGAAAAACCATTGAGAACTTTAAGAGCAGTGTAATTTAACACACTTAAGGTGTAATTTCCATGTGTTCAGACTACCTGTCCCCTTAAAAACCTTCCTCATATACAAAATCAGTCAATTGAACACTTACAGACAATCGAAAATCACTGTCAGCCGAGTCAATCAAGCAAAGTTTTACTTTCTCCTCCACAACTGTGGTAGGCAGAAGAACTGTTTTCTACCCAAACATTTTATATTGAAACTTCACCTGAAATACACGTTTCGAGGTCTGCTGGAAACCCCCCAAAATAATTTTATGAGAAGGTCAGTGTGTCAGTCTGAGCGTCTCTATGAACAGCACAACTAAAACGCGAAAAACCAAAGAAAAGCATAGTTTTGTGTTTACATTCTTTGTTCCAAACATGAATAAACTACCATATTACACTTGTACAGTGTCCAAAAGCGATACCGATGGGCTTCATAGGAGCCAAAACGTGTTTGGACATTAATATTGATTTTATAAAGGGCCCTCCATTGTCACATCACAGAGGCAGAGAAGGAGTCAAGTGACGTATGTCAACACGGAGGGAGGTTAATGTACACAAGATTCTCGCTGCTAATGTGGGGGTCCTCATCCCTTCCAATGAAATATATATGTCATGCCGAGACGAGCTCTATGTGGTATTTAGCAGCACGCTTTGCTGGGTGTTCCAAAAGAAGTTTGTATTTGAATGATTTGCATTGATTCTTTATTACCGTGTCTCAATTTCTTACTTTAAAAACATTGCAAGATCGTAAAGGCATCCATGTTGTTACATTTCAGGCGGCTTCATTTTGTGGCAGAGGTAATGCAGCAGTAATGCTATGAATATTTTGGGAATTAAGCCTCAGTGTTGAAGTGGCTGTTCATTTAATTATCCCTAATTTTATACCGATTATAAATGTTCCTCAAACTTCATAAAATTTCAACCCCGTACGTGCGGCAAATCATCTAAAAATTGTAACTATCTAAGAGATTCTTGATATAAACTATGCTTAATTTTGCACCGGTTTCAGCTAAATCGGCAAGGCGTTGTGATGCTATTTAAAACTGTAGGTATATATAAAACCTTAACTCCATACATGCAGTGGTTCGCCTAAAAGCGTGAAGTTTTGGGAGGTTTACCACATAAATTACCCTAATTTTTTAATAAGAATAAGAATAATTATAATAATAATAATTTATTGTACTTAGATTACATCTTCAATTCTTTACAAAGTCGTGTCCAATGCTTAAACTATTTTACTTAGCCTAATGTACATATTAGGTTTGAGTACCCCATAACCGCTACATCCGCTTAGCCCCTGGTGTTACTCCGTGTATTCCTTTCCGATTTGAACCAATTTTAAAATTTTGTCAACGAATTTTGTTCAACGCCTTTTATATACAATATATATATATATATATATATAATTTTGACTCCGTACATTCAACGTATGAGGTCTTTTATGCGTACATACTGACAGACAAAGCAACACTAATATGTGCTCTGTAGTAGTGAACTCATTTAGTAATAAAGGTGTTCAGAATTGAACAGTCCAAAGCACGTATGTTAAAACAGTTACAAGGTTTGGTATCAGTTTAAAAACAAAAACTCAATAACCATAGTCACTAATTATGATGAAGGTCCAATGCAGGTGGCAAGACCTTGTTGGAGTTTTCAGTTCTAAAAGGTATAACGTTTTTATTTTTTTGAAGAACCAAAATAAATGAGCTGGTCTGAATAATTGGGAATTTAAAAGCATAATATTGGCTAGAGATTCTGCGAAAAATGGAGGAAAAACTACACGTCCTATTTCGATTCCGATGTGAAATTTGACCGCGAAACCATGCAAGTATGTTTTTCCATGTTTTGTTTTATTTTCGAGTTTTGGTTTGGAATATCAACACTAACTCTTAGAATCCAGGCCAAAAATTAGATTTTGATTTATTATTTATAAAAGTTTCTGACTTAAAAATATTTCTGATGTGTTACATTCGCATGACTTTCTCTACCCATTCTTCAACAAACTGTTTTTACAAAAGTTTATTCTTCTGTCCACTTCATATTAATCGAGATAAACAATTTAAGAAATTCATATTTCCTTATAGGTACAATGGGAATAGGGGAATACAGTAGGCTTAAGGACACTCAAATCTTTTAAGAGCTGGTCGCTATGCGATGGCTTTGAAATTCCGTTCTCTTTGCATGACCAGGAAGGGGGGACCAATAACGACTTTTTATTTGGAAAAGTATAAACATTTAAAAATTCAAATCAATAATAAGGAATGTATAGGAAATGGTTAACTCAAAACAAATTATTTGACATAAATTGTGTGCTTTAACAAAGTTTTATGTAGTAAAACTTTGCCCATCTCTTGCAGTTTACAGTTATGCAAAAGTCATTCAGAATGAAGAGGATCTTGAGGTTATTCCCAGAAAATTTAAGATATGCATTTCATTTGTCATGAAAATATCTTGAACATATGATATTTATTTAAAATCGTTAGAGGTATTCTTGAGAAGATACAAATTTTCGCAAAAACTGTCAGTATAAAAGGTGCTTTGGGGTGGGAGATTTTCTTAAAAATCTCCATGTCGCATCCTTGGTATGTTGAACTTAAATACCAATGTTGTTATTTAACCGACTTTTCATTTTTGAGCTATGTTGTTCACATATATTTCCGGTGAAATCTCGACATCGAATTTTTGGGTGGAATACAATACTTCCTCTACTTACTAAGTACGTAGTAGAGAAAGTAAAATACCACAATAGAAATCAGATAAGAGACACATCTTTAATGTAAATGAACGCAGAATAGAAAATATACAGTAGAAGGTCTACCAAAAGTGATAGCTATATACAAACTATTATACTATTGGACCAAATGAAAGATATAAAGCTCAGGAATTCTTTGAAGTCCAAACGTGATATTGCCCAATCTATGGAGATGAGGACGAGGATAATAATGATAATTCAGGTTCGCTACTCAGAGATCTCGTTTAAATCTGTGCTTGGTTTTGATTGGGATAGAGTAGTAAAGACAGTTTAATTTAATAAATTTATATTGAAGCAAAATACACGTTGCAGTGTTCTTTTCACTAACGACGAAAAGCTATTCATTCTGCATGTAATACCAAAGATTATGTTTGAGCTGATTTTTTAAAACTTGATTCACAAATCACTAGATATTTCAATTCTAAACCAAGTCCTTCATGTGGGAAAATAAATGGCAAGCACTTTAAAGCTCCCATGACCTAAAAGCATCATAACTACAAGCTGTGCAACGCTGAACCAAGAGAAAGAATTGAAATTTGTGGACGAATGTTGAAACTTATAGGTATACATTACACATAACTAGAAGTGGTGATTTTTAGCGTTTTGAAATCAGAAATTTTGCATTTTGATTTGTGAATTTAGTATTTTATAGTGTTTATGAATTTAAAATTTAGGATTTTGAAGGAAAAGCATATAATTTGAGTTAATTATGATAAAGACGTTATGTTTTTTTAAAATAAGTAACATTAATAGTGAGATAAAAATGCACACATTGAATTTTAAATTTATCTTAAACTCAAACAGGCTAAAGCAACACAGAGAAAAAAACTTATGTGTTACATTTTCATGACTTTCTCTACCCCGTATCGTTTATTAATGGGTATAAAAGGTATTTTTACGAAAGCTTATTATTTCTATCCACTTTATTTTAATCGGGACAAACCTTCGCAGAATTAACTACACTACACGTTTCGGTATAAATGCAAACGGAATAGCGATATCAAATGTTTAAGAACTAGACGCTATAAGCTGGCCTTAAAATTCCATACTCTTTGCATGCAACCGCGAGAAACAACTGAACGTCGGCGTCGACAGGACTTTCAAAGAATGACAAAGAATTGAACAATCCAAACCATTAATAACGGATATCTCAACGGAAATGGTTGGTGCCACAAAAAATTGAAATAAATTGTGTATTTCAAATAGATCTACATTTTATGTGTTGTGCAATTTCGTCTATAGCTTAACATTTACCAGTTATACAAGATTCCTTCTGAATAAAGAAGGCTTCACAGGCTATTTCCAGAAAATTCAAGATTCAAACATCTTTAATATATGTTTTTTTTTTAAATATAGAGTCAACTGAAAAATTCAACGCCACAGCCGGGATTTGAACACGGTTCTCCCGCTCTCAGTGCGGTTGCTTAACCATTGAGCTACTGTGACAACATGCCGTTGGCACATTGAATTCCCCAATCAAGTTGTTTCCCAGATAGACCACTAAGCATCTCACTCGAGATGACAATCTTAGGGGCGACCTGCTATCGCAAGTACTTCAGTGCTGAGTAAATGTTTTTTTTAAGGTTTTACTTTTTTATTATTATTATAATATAAATTAATTATACTTTCAATAGACCTTAGGTGGTCTTGGCAAGTTTTTAATATAGGCTATATATTATATTCAGTTGGCTCTATATTAAAAACTTGCCAAGACCAGGCTAAGGTCTATTAAAAGTATAATTCATTTGTATAATAATAATAATTAATAATAATATGGTATTTTAATCAAAATCGTTAGAGGCATTTTTGAGAGAATCAAATATTTTGAAAAATGTTCCATTTAAAGGTTAGTTGGTGGGGGGACATTGTTGAAAATCTTCGTGTCGCATCTTTGGAAGATACTGAACTTGAATACCAAGTTTGGTATTTATCCACTTTTCGTTTTTGAGTTATGATGTTCATACACACACACGTGGACCTTTTACTAAAAATACTTTTTATGGATTCATGGACCTCAAAACATGTATTTGCGGTGTGATGCCGGTCGGTGTTTTGGTTAGAATATAATACCTTCTCTACCTATTATGTATGTGCGTAGTAAAAATAGGAAAAATTGATACAGGCTACGGTATAACATAGAAAAAGAAAATTTATACTGATGCAAATCCAGAATAATAAAAAGGAAATGCACAAAATGAATTTAAGTCATGCAAGTTCATCAATAAGTAGCACTGTTGAATGAAATAACATTTTGTTTTCGTGTGCTCCTGTCACTTATAATTAAACTGTGATTATTGAAATACACATCAGCAGCTATGCAGAACTGCTTGGGTAAACTCTGGGTATTTGAGCTTAACGGGATTCTGTATAATTTCTAACAGCTAGGAATGAGAATATTCATATCCCACACCAAAACTACCCGCTTTAACAACCCGTAAAATACCATCTTTCTTTTACTAGCATTTAATCTTTCACATCTTTTGACCATACTCGGCCAGCAGTGTCAGGATTAAAAAACAGCAACTGCACAACTTTTGTTGCATTTACAGCAACTTCAGTAAATATGTTTTATTTTTTTCCGTTTTGATCTTAACATTTTCTTTTGAAAAAGAGTCCATGAATTGCAACATATATGTGGACAACCATCCTACAGCACCGTGCTAAAGTTAGCAACTCATCCCACAACTTATGTGCAAAAATGTAAAAAGAGTCCTCCAACTGGATAAACAATTTTCTGTGACAGAGACCTGAAGAGCCTGACACTATACAAAGAACAATTACATTGTCATTAACTCATTAAGATCACAGCTGTGGTTGTTTTCCCTGTGTCCACAAACTCAGAATTCAAACGGACTTAATTAATTTTAAATGTCATAATGGAATGAGTAAAATGTATTAATTATGCTAATTATACAATGTGAAAAGGGAAACTGTTTCCCTTTTCACATTGCCATTCCGCCTTACAGAACGGATGGCAAAACGCGTATAAACATTCCAAGAGTGTACAAACTCCTCAGTTGAAATTCATAGAAGAAAGAAAGAAACTATTTTATTTGAAAAATTGTGTATTACGCATTTATATCGCATTTTAGTGTAATTTTCACATTTTGAGAATTCCGTATTTTATAGCACTTTCGAAACAGATTAAGAAATCTTATGTGTTACACTCTCATGACTTTCTCTACTCTTGTACAAACTATTTTTACAAATGCTTATTCTCCATATGCTTCATGTTAATCGAGATATCGAGATGTTAATCTTATTGCTAACTTTCTTGTAGATGCAAGGGGAATTGGTAGGCTTTAAGCGATAGTCAAATATTTTAAGAGCTGGTTGCCATGTGAGTATTCCATTCTCTTTGCATTACCAGGACAAAAAAATGAATAACGAATTCCCATTTGAGAAAAAGTATAAGTATTGGAAAATTTAAGGGAATAACAAACAGTATCTCGAAAATGGTCTACTCAATATAAAAAAATGTGTATGACATAAATTGTGTATTTTAATACGATCTACATTTTGTGTACTGTAAAATTTTGTCTATCTCTTATGGTTTATCAGTTATGCAAAAGTCGTTCACAATGAAGAATATTTTTGGAGACATTCCCAGAAAATTCGAGATATACACTTCATTTGTTATAAAAATATCTTAAACATGTGATATTTTAATCAAAATCGTTAGAGCTGTGTTTGAGAAAATTAAAATTTTCGAAAAATGTTCCATGTAAAGGGTAATCTGGGGTGGGGGATTTTCTTGAAAACCTTCGTGTCGCATCTCTGGAAGGTACTGAACCAAGTTTGGTGTTTATCCGACTGTTCGTTTCTGATTTATGCTGTTCACAGACACACGGACATGTTTCCAAAAATGCTTTTTTTGGATTCAGGAGGCCTCAAAATATATACTTCCGGTGAAATCTCGGTATCGAATTTTTGGGTTGAATACAATACTTCCCCTACTTACTATATCTACGTAGTATAGAAAGTAAAAATGGTATACAGGTGATGGAAAATGAAAATATAGGCGTACAAGCTTTTATTAGCATTTCGCGGTAAATCGCATTTGCGAAAAATTACTATCCCTACACATAACTGTAGAACTTTATCCCTAACGCCGGGGAACATAAGTAAATTTCTAAAAGGGTTAAACAAACGTTGGACATAATGTGATATAGCGGTTATGGTCCAAGTTTATAGGGAGGTTGGTGCTGGGCAGTTGGAGCGATAAATAGAGATAAGTTGGCGCTGTAGCGCTCTCGACCAGCATAAAAGCTAACCGTAAAGGTACATCTCATGGAGCTGCCCTCGAAACCGGGGCAGAACACGCAAGTAGGCCGCAACGGTCCTTTTTTCCTCCAACGTGAACACTGGGAGGGAGGGATGAGGGGAGAGACTTGAAGGGCGACTAGATCCGGATGTGGAGGCGCAAACATGGACGGGGTCCCTAACGTTTCCAGATAGAACGCATTCAACGTCGTTCGGTCCTGATCACAAGGAAGTAACCTCCAGCGTCCACGGAACCCTCAGAGAGACCATTTTGAGCAGTCCTCGCAGCAACGACAGAGAAGAAACCTACCGTCCACCCGCAACATGCCGAACACTGTCGCCTGGTCCTACAACCCTGAAACAGTTGACGAGGAATATGATGGGTACAGGAAATGAGAGGGAGGAGAGTCGTGGTAGAACATGGACCACGCCAGCATTCACCTATCGATTAAGGGAAACCATGAAAAACTAATGGGCCAGAATGGGCGGTCGCCGGGGATCGAATTCGGGATCTCCCGAATGCGGGCCATAGACGTTGCCGCCTGAGCCACCCCGCTCGGACTTCCAGCGTAAACCCCAGAAGCGGTAAAGAGAGATAACTATAATCTTCTGGAAGTGTCCCCTATCTCCGGCTCCAGTGCGTTCTTGAAGTCCCTGGAAATTCCCAAAGCTCTGAATGTTCTCGCTCGCTGAGAAAAGCTGTTCCCCTGGCGAGTTTGTGACGATTGTTGCACCAATCCCAAAATAATTGTCGCTATGTGAGTTAAGTTAAGCAACTTTAAATATAGTTTAACTTTTTGTCTAAAGGAAACTACGTTATAGTATATAAAGTAAAGTTAACATCATCTTAAACTAATGATTTTCTAATGAATGCTCATTTATGTTATTCCGTTACCTGTACTTTCCTTAATATATTTTCTTTAAAACCATTTGCAATCCTTAGTGAAATAATATATAGGTGATCAGATTAGGTTTAGTAGCACAAAATAAAACCTGCCTCTACGCGTGCGACATAAAAATTGTGGTTGTAAACGTCGTAAGAGAAACTATTGCCACAAATTCCCATATCAGCTACAGAGCTGTTGCGTTTGAGCAGGACGGATCTTATTTTGAACATCATCTTTGAGTTTACAGTACATCACAATGAAAGCCCCTGCAGAGACCTGGGAGTAGGCCACCCAATCTACTGCTGAGTATCTATCGAGCTACCCATTACATCAGATAATTTGCACTTTATTTTATAATTAGGTAATGTGCCTTGCCGATTATGCAGATAGAGAATTCTGTGTGCATGTAGCAGTTCTTAAATAATGCAGGAACTATTCGGTAATTACGAGTCTGTCGCCATTTTGTCTTTGGGAAAATTCACGTAACCACATGTGTGTACCGACCTTCACAGGTATTTTTATTACACATGGGCTTTTTAATTTTAATAAACGTTGTATTGTTGATTTGAGACATTTAATGACATTATGGGTAAGTCGATGTTTAGTGCATTCTTAAATTTAGAATTTCAAACAGATTCAAGGTAAAATAGGTCCAGCTGCATATTTATTGTTATTCTATTTTTGTTCTGTTGTTTTTCTTTTAATTGCCAAAACCTTTGTCCTTGAGGGTTTAAATTAAGTTGAGTTTTATTTATGATCGTTCTTTAACTACTATGGTCCTTAGCGTCCATTCTATATTGGGCGTGAAAGACTGGGGCTTTTGCTCAGAGGCCTCTATCAGGATTTAAGTTCTTTTACGTGCCGTAAATCTATAACACGGGACCACGGCTTTACTTCCCTTCCGAAGGAAGCCATGGTAAGGATTTTTACGCCGAAAAAGTCTATCGCCCTCCGGAGGATTTAAACCCGCGATCTCGATCTTTGAGGGTAATGTTAGATCATAACATAGAATGGTCCATTTAGAATAGAATGGAAATTGAATGTGTGGTGTTGTAGACGATACCAGTTCAGTGCAGATGTTACATATTTAAACTAGGTTAACAATAGTAATTTATGTAACAAGTTGATAATCTTGTTGATAATGGTACGAGTGAGTGTTTTTTGCACTCACTGCTATTCGCGCATTGCTCACGAGTGTCATGTTAAGTTTATCCACTATGCAATCTTAACATATAAATTGTAAGAAAAAGCATAATGAAATAATTGGACATCCATAGCTGGCATAAGTGAGAGCGTCTTCATATGATATAAGATAGCTTGTCTCCCTGCATCTCATTTGTTATTACCTGGCGTGTTGAAGCGATAAACAAGACAGTCAATTCCACGTAATCCCTTCCTGGGAGAGAGGTGAGCATGTGTTACGGACTGTGGTGTAACCTATTATCAGCACATCATAGTAAGTAATTATAAATTCAGATCTTAATTATTCTATATGTAATAATGTACAGACGTTTTTGCATCTTCGTTGCTCAGAGAAAAGAATGTTTATTCAAGATATCTTGTTGTGTGTGATTTGCTTAAGTGTTCTTGTTATTATTGCCGTTCTTGTCTTATTAGTCCACTGAAATATCTAGCGACAAATTCACGCTTACTGTGTGCGACTTCTAATTGTGGGGAGCCCTAACAGATAAAGTTTATAGGAGCAATCCCCACACTATAGACGAACTTAAGAAGAACAATATAAGAACAGAAGTTATGACAATTACTCAAGAAGAATTATGCGTGTGAATGGAAATTTCACCCGAAGATGCTAGGAATGTCTCAGTGCAGATGGACATCACTTTCAACACCACTTATAACAAGGTTAGTATCAACAAGATCGCATACGCGCGATCCGCGGTCACGCAATATAGCGAACACTCTGTATATATTGAGTTCTATAATTTAGAATAATTCAGTAGGGGGTAAACAACTGGCCCGTCTACTAGTACGTTCCTTCTCTTTGAATCCTTGGAAGATGTCTGACTTAAACCCCAAATTTAGTTTCTAGAAACGCTTCGTTTTTTAACTGTGACATGCACGCGCACATACAGATCTTTTTTGCTACAAAACCTTTCTTTCATATAAAGTGAAACTTACGCTATGACCCCTCACTTTCTCCGAGAAGGTGAATGTGCATTTAATTGCTCTTCTCACCGAAACTTTCAACTACACTAGAGGTTTTGTTTTGTCTATCCATTATTGTAATGAGAGCTTATGAACTCCGGCAAATAAACCATGTCACCCTGTTTTTACTTATTCTGTCGAAGCTTGGTGGGTGCTAACTTTTCACTTTCATTTATTACACGAGTAAATAATCAACAGCTTTTCGACGTCAGGTTTTCACCAACTTTCGTTCTACGCGTTGAAAACACTGTTTAATGGTGTATTCATTTCCAATTGTCTGCTTATAAACGTAACTTCCATGAAAACGCTGAAGAGATTTATAATCCTCATTTATTACATGTTATACTCGTATAACATTAAAAGTTGCACGAAGTCAATACTCCACCCTATCTAGTTATTATGAAATAAAAACATAAGAAGTTATAGAAAACACAAAACATAAAAACAATGCCTTTGGTTGTGTAACTTCTGAGCGAAGAGCAATAAAGCAGTTTTTTTAGGGAGGCACAGAATTTGAATTTCTTAATGCTCCTGGTCGTAAAACGGAACCGGAAAAGCGAAACAGATAGCCTCATTTCCATATTCATCAAACTCATAGGAAAATGGTGTTACGAAATAAACCCATAAGCTCAAACCTATATTTGAAAATTTGGAACGTTACCCCTGTGGTTCTTTAACCTTCTAAATTGGAGGAAATAAATCATTTAGCTAAAAATTTTGACGTTAAGATTTAATTGAAAATGCTTGTCTTGAAATCTCCTGATTCCACGAAGAAATCTTAAAAATGGCCACCTGCAGGCTCGCGTGTGTGAACAGCATAGTTCCAAAATGAAAAGAAATGTGTTGACAGGGTGCATTACGTTTGCGCCAGATTTGTTGCGTGCTTATAGTTGAGGCATACGATTATATACAGGATGATCCACTATTATGTCCCTACTTTTGTTTCACTGCTATTCTGTCAGAAACGTTATAATATTAATATTTTTACCGTTACATTATGCTCTATTCTATGCCATTACGCAATTGTTACCTAATTCATACATAACTGTTGTTTGTTCTAGGTATAACCAGAATAAGTAAAGATGGCGCATAGGCTAAACGTTTCTGATCGTTCTCGGATTGCAGCTAGAATGCAAGTATGGCAGTCGCCTACAATGGTACAGAGATGGTGGGGACGGGAGAAGGGGGTACACGCGACTCTGGATATAAAAACAATAAAGAGACTGCATGCGAATTTGTTGCGTATGGTTTCGGTTACTCACTAGTAGGGTGCTGGGGCCCCCAAAGACAGTTATCACTGAAGAGGCTAAAGTTAATGCTGTTGCGGCGTTTGCGCAAAGTCCCAAAAAGTCCCTGAGACAATATCACAGGGGATCCGGTTTATCATATGGTTCGGTCCAATGGATAATGAAGGAGATCGACTGGGCCATGGAAACAGCACTTTGTCCAAGCATTGTCACTGGAGAACTGCGATTAGGATGAAGTTTGCTGAATCCACGGTATAATGGATGGAAGGGGAACCATATACCTCTCCTGAGTAACATTCTGCGGATGGATGTTCCGTGTATTCCATGTGGGTGGATTCATAAATCGCCATAACTGCCATTATTGAGGTCCTAGCGAAACTAATCCTGAAGCTACAATTGAAAAATTGCAGTCACGTTCATCGTTGACATTGCGGTGTGGTATTCGTGATGTGCTATTATTGGTCCGTACATTCTTCGTGAAACAATGAATGCGGTGAGGTATGTGCACTTGCTACAAAATTTCGTTCATCCCATTGTTGCAAACTGGGACGATGGATGTGGATAATGTGCACTTCATGCAGGATGGCGCTCTTCCCCACTTTGCATTGATTCCACGAGTATGTCTTGACAATGCTTTTCCAATGTTATTGGACATCGTTGAAACGTTGAGCGGACACCAAGGAGTCCAGACTTGACCCCATTAGTTATCTTTCTCGAGGGTATTTCAAAGAGAAAGTGTACACCAGAAAACCGCGTGATTTGGACACTTTGGAAGCAGTGATTAGAGAGGATTGTGCGCACGTACCAAACGATATGTTGCAACGGTCTGTCAGGAACGTTGCACCCCGATTGCTATAACATGGCTTTCTTCGGAAAGGAAGTAAAGCCGTGTCGTAGATTTACGGCACGTAAAGGAACCTCAAGCCTGATAAAGAGGCCTCTGAGCAAAATTACGGGTCTTTCACGCCAAATATAGAATGGGACGCCAAAACCGTAGAAGTTAAAGAGCGTCTATAAATAAAACTCAATAATAATAATAATAATAATAATAATAATAATAATAATAATAATTAACCCCAACTGTAACGGCGTGCTACTAATGCTGGTACACTCGCTTCATTTATGGCGTCACCGCAGCTTCAGGTGCCATTCTACTGTCGTTCACAGTATGTACAACAAGGAAGATGTGTGTGTATCTGTATACCTTTTCGCCTATGCAGTGGCGTTCTGTTTTATGTGCACAGTTCTAGATAATTCGTATATGAATATATAACTTTGAACAATAGCTTTACTCGCCATCACTTATAATAACCATATTTAAATACATGACTAAATAAAACCCTGTAGAGGTAGAGGTCATTCAACGGAGGGGAACACCTCGCCACTGCGACCAAATAGACCTATTGTAAGTACACCCCTCCGGGAGGCAGGGATGAAGTGAAGGAGCCGCAGAGGCTCACAGGTCCGCAGGCAACAGGTCCACAGAGACGCACAGAAGTCCCTATCATTTCCAGTTCGAAACACCCGTCCTCACCAGCAGAGGCGAAGAATAAATGAGAGGGCGACGAAGCGACCCTAGCAGGCAGGCCAACGCACCGCGGCGTTTTAGGGAGAGAAATCGTTTACAAAGCGCTGCAATAGTGCCATCTGCCCGGCAGCAGTCGCATTACGGAATCCGGAGACACTTCCTGAAATATGAAAGGAAGAGAGATGAAATGACAGAAAATGAGGTAAAGGTAGAATACACTATCCCAGCATTCACCTAGGCGACCAGAGGAAAACCACAAAAACTCCATGGTCAGAATGGGCGGCCACCGGAATCGAAACCGGAACCTGCCGAATACGGACCACAGACTTGGCGCCTGAGCCATCCCGCTCGGTAATAAAACCCTGCTTTACACAATATCTCCTCGAAAAAATATTTTTAATGGTAACATAATATAAAACTGAAATACATTATACTTTTTACTCTCAAAGAGGACACATTTAATAGACATTATTAGAATCATCTGTCCAATCCAAATATACAACCAAATAAAGCACTGCTTTGTAGAATTTCTCCATCCTCTGTGGTGTGGAGCTAGTGTGTCTGTCTCACATTCAATAGGTTCCGAGTTTGTCTCGATTAGGGTGAGTTACCTGGATAATTTTTCGGGCTTTTCCCTTATCCTGAAAAGACGAATATCGGGTAACTTTAAGATCTGTGGACCCCAGGCTCATTTGAGCATCATTTCATTCATCGTCCGATATGATCTAAACGGTCAAAGGAAGCTAAACTGAAAAAAAATCTTCATGAAATATTTTAATGACGTAATTATAACGTAAAACCGAAGTAAATTATACTTCTTACTCTCAAAGAAGACACATTTCACATTTACCAGACATTATTTTAATAATCTGGTATGCGAATGCTGCACGGAATTGCCCTAATGTCTTCAAATGGCAATCCCACATACCCACAATTTTTCGGCGATACACCTCCTAAATATTTGCATAACTGCAGTTAACACGTGCCACTGATTGGTCGAACAACAAAGGCAGAACGCTCCAGATACATCCCTCCCTGCTATGTACTCACCCGCCAAGAAGGTTGGTAAAATGCCTCCAAAAACTGCGGTGACGGCATAAATGGAAGTGAGTATACCTATGTTGAAATATAAAAAGCAAATACCATAGTACATTATAGAAGTGAAATTAACCATGTAACAAAATATGTGGCAGATTTTTAATGAAATAAAAATAGACACATAATTATGACTGTATTAAGGGAATGGCTTTCCACCAACAACATTCTGTCTAAACATCTTTTTTTTATGAAGGTGTTAGCGCACATAGTGCCCTTCTATCTACTAGTGCACCATTTCTAGGTGGCGTGTTTGCATTGAGTACTAGGCACATCGAGCTGGGAGACACAAACATTATGAGGCGGTTAAGATTGTTCAGTCCAGTCCACAAGTTTGCAGGCTGAGGGCAGCCCGAAAGCGTACCTACCAGCGATGGGTTCTGAGGCAGTATTTTTAACATTTAAATGATTTCAGTCTAATTATATAATATAAAATATAATAACAGCCCGTCTTAAAGCAATATGTGTATACTACAATATATAAAAAGTGTATATTACAGTTGTATATGTTTATATTATAGTGTACATGCATAATAATGTTATGTGAATGTATTAGGTAATTTAATAATGTAGGAGCCGTGAGAATAGAAGCCAAAAGTTGCGAACAATGAGGTAACCTTGAGATAATAATGAATTTGGAAAGTTTAATAATGCTACTAATAATTCTTGGAACAATAATGCAATATTTAAAACAGTTTATAAATAGCCAATCAACAACCAGAAAAGCTGAAAGTTAAATAAAAGTATTCTATTGGAGTAAAATTAGCCAATCAGAAATAGAGAAATTTACAAAATTTAAGCGGTAAACGCCAGTCGCTAAAAGGCAACGTACCTGAGCAGTTCGTTCGCTCGGTACGTATTCAGTGTGGGACATATAAAATTCATTACGGCGAGAATATCATAAAGTTTACGTGTTAAAAGGTGCAAGTAATTAATAAATAATCTCACAGCTCTCTATATAAGTGAATTGTTATTTAATCGTGTGAAGAATTAATAAAAGGAGTGAAGTAAAAATGATAACTTGTGTAAGCTTACATTCTTTAGCCGCATCACCCCCTGCTGAGATACATGTTTTCGCAAATTAATACTGACGCAGCCGAGGCAAACATAAATATATAATATTTAAAGAAACATTAAAATACAAAGTTGATTCCTAAACGTTGGGGCGAAGGCTACCGGAAACGTTGTACCATACGTGGGGCAGTTACTTCATCAAGTTTGGCTCCCCAACAGTGGAACTACAACACA
This sequence comes from Deroplatys truncata, assembly GCA_030765065.1. Taxonomy (NCBI): domain Eukaryota; kingdom Metazoa; phylum Arthropoda; class Insecta; order Mantodea; family Mantidae; genus Deroplatys; species Deroplatys truncata. The sequence goes on from CM060978.1 coordinate 199,487,673, forward strand.
ACTCCTCCTTCAAATTGGCACCTAAACGTGGGGCAAATAATAACGTAAAGACAAATCAACTCCTATCTCAGTTTAACCGCTTGTTATAGGATAGAGGGTTGCAGGGTGACGGGTGAAAGTGAGGTTGAGGGGGTGAAAAGAGGTAGCGTGTTTGCTCATTGACGGCTGCTAGTCAGGGTCCAACGGCCCTTCTGCACCGCTGGTGTTATGTGATTACCAAAGTTTTTTTGTTTCTTGGGGGGTACTGTTGTTAATTTTGAGTCCAAGAAACTCTTGGAAGGAGCTCAACGTTAGCTACTGTTGGGTGTGCTCCTATGTTACCAGTGGGGTGCCCACATGCCATGAGGGGAACCCGGTATCGCCTCAATCCACGTTCGCTGGAGTTATAATCTTCAAGAACCTAACGAGGGCGCTCCGATGGAATGACAATCTGACGTATAATTTTGCAGCCCGGCGCCTAATTTATCCTCCATGTATGGAATACCCGGAGACCTCTATTCTGTACCTGCTGCAGACGCAGCAGACTGGAGTCTGCGGTCATCCCCAGATTTCGCAGGCTTACGGTAGTAGAGGGACTATCAAGGCTCTGAAAAGGCGTAGCTTTAAGGCAACGGGCATCCACGACCAGAGCATGGGATACAGTGAGGTGACAGCTCCAGTGATCCGAAGCGACATGTCTGCTTATCTAGCTTGACGTCCAAGGAGGTGATGACATTTGTCCATTGAAACCTTCGGCGAAGATAAGTGAATATGGTTGGGGGGTTAGCAGGAAGTTGGCCCTTCACTAGAAGAATGGTGTGGCTTTGGTCCGAGTTAACGGACAGCCGCCAACGACTGCACAAATCTTGGATGAGGTGGATGTATCGTTGTATGGGGTTGAAGGCTCTGATAAAGTTACTGTTTGTACAGAATAACAGCACGTTGTCAGCATACTGGGCTATATTGACACGCTGCTCTGTAGGAAGGTCGGTCATGAAAACGCTAAAAACAGTGGGTGATAACACAGAGCCTTCGGGGACTCCGCCTCGTACGGCCTGAGTGTAGATGTTTTCCCTGCGACGAAAACAGCAAACATGCGGTGCTTAAGGTATATGTGTATTAGATGTATGATATGAGTTGGTAGTTCCAGTTGAATGAGTTTATGCAGGAGGCCCGCACGCCAGGTCGACGAGAAGTCCTCCTCGACGTCCAGAGACACCGCTAAGTAAAGGTTCCGCCACCGCCACAGTCCTGGAAACCCCGGGTAGAGTCCTCCACCACTCGCAGAAGCTACTGAGGCTTTGACTGCACAGGGCGGAACCCAAACTGACGGGGAGGGATGGCTTCAATGTCACCCAGGAGTGGGGACAAGAGAGCAAGCATAGCCTCGGATATCTCAGAAATGATTTGTGTCACAAAAACGTTGTTTGGAGTAAATTCTGTAATTTAAAGAGATTTACAGTTGCAATAATTTTCGTCTAGCGCTTAGTGTTTACCAATTATACAACCTTATACAAAATTACTTCCGAATGAAGAGGACTTCACAGGCTTTTCCCAGAAAATTCAAAACATGCATTTTATTTGCCACGTAGATGTCTTAGATATTGGTATTTTAATCAAGAGCCATTTTTAAGAAAATAAAACATTTCGAAAAATGTTCCATATAGAGAGGGTGGAAAGATTTTCTTTAAAATCTTCGTGTCGCATCTTTGGAAGATACTGAACTTGAATCCCAAGTTTGGTCTATATACTACTTTTCATTTTTACTTTCTCAGCCTAGTAGGCTGAGAAGGTATTGCATTCCACACAAAATTTCGATACCAAGATTTTACCGGAAATACTTTTGGAACCCCTGAATTAAAAGAAACACTTTAAAAAAAGGTCCGCGGGTGTACGTGAACAACGTAACTCAAAAAACAAAGTCGAATAAAACACCAAACTTCGTATTTAAGTTCAATACCTTCAAAAGATATGACATAAAATATTTTCAAGAAATCACGCTACCCTTTATATGAAACATTTTTCGAAATGTTTCGTTTTATAGAAATGACTTTAACGAATTTGATTTAAATACCACATATTAAATATATTTACATGAAAAATAAAATGTATATTTTCAATTTTTTGTGAATAGCCTTTAATTCCTCTTCATTTGGAAGGAATTTGTATAATCTGTATAACTGGTAAACGTTAAGCAATAGATAAAAACACACGTAAGATGTAGATCTCTATAAAACACACCGTTTATTTCCAAAAAGGTTTTTTTTCTTTCGTGGTATCAGGCATTTCCGAGATGCTCGTTATTAATGATTGGAATTTTTCAGTGCTTAAGACATTCTTTTAAAGCCCTGTCGATTTTCTGTTGTTTCTCGCGATATTATGGAAAGAGTATGGAATTTTAAGGCAGCCTATAGCGTCCAGTGGCTATTCCCTTTGTATCTATAAGCGAAATATGTAATGCAGCTATTTCCGGAAAGTTTATCTCGACTAAAATGAAATAGATAGGAAATAAAACTTTCGTAGGATTAATTTGTATACGCCCTAATAAACGGTAGAGGGCAAAGAAAGCCATGTGAATGTAATACACAGTTTCACTTTCTTTACTACGTATAGTAAGTAGGGGTAGTATTGTATTCTACCCAAAATTTCGATACCGAGATTTCGTCGGAAATACATGCTTTGAGGTGCACTTAATCCAAATAAATCATTTTTGGGAACATGTCCGTGTGTATATGTATCTGTTTTGTCGTTCACAATGAAGAATACTTTTGGAGACATTCCCAGAAAATTCGAGATATACATTTTATTCGTTTCTGGGGTTCAGTATCTTCCAGAGATGCGACACGAAGGTTTTCAGGAAAAGCCCCCCCACCCCAGATTGCCCTTCACATGGAACATTTTTCGAAAATTTTAATTTTCTCAAAAATGGCCCTAACGATTTTGATTAAAATTCCGTACGCTTAAGATACTTTCATGACAATTAAAATGTATATCTTGAATTTTCTGGGAATGTCTCCGAAAGTATTCTTCATTGTGAACGACTTTTGCATAACTGGTAAACCCTAAGAGATAGACAAAATTTTACTGCACAAAAAATGTAGATCGCGTTAAAATACACAATTTATGTCATATACATTTTTGTTGTTGAGTGAACCATTTTCGAGATATTGTTTGTTATTCCCTTAAATTTTCCAATACTTGTACTTTTTCTCAAATGGGAATACATTATTCATTTTTGCTTTCTCTACTACGTATAGTAAGTAGGGGAAGAATTGTATTCCACCCAAAAATTCGATATCGAGATTTCACCGTGAATATATGCTTGAGGCCCCCTGAATCCAAAAAAAGAATTTTTGGAAACATGTCCGTGTATGTGTCTGTCTGTGAACAGCATAACTCAGAAACGAACAGTCAAATAAACACCAAACTTGGTATTTAGGTTCAGTATCTTCCAGAGATGCGACAAGAAGGTTTACAGGAAAATCCCCCCACCCCAGATTACCCTTTACATGGAGCATTTTCGAAAATTTTTATTTTCTCAAAAATGGCCCTAAAGATTTTGATTAAAATATCATACGTTTAAGATACTTTCATGACAATTAAAATGTATATCTTGAATTTTCTGGGAATGTCCGCAAAAGTATTCTTCATTGTGAACGACTTTTGCATAACTGGTAAACCCTAAGAGATAGACGAAATGTTACTACACAAAAAATGTAGATCGCGTTAAAATACATAATTTATATCATAAACATTTTTGTTGAGTGAACCGTTTTCGAGATATTGCTTGTTATTACCTTAAATTTTCCAATACTTAATACTTATTTTCTCAAATGGGAATTCGTTATTCATTTTTTTGTCTTGGATATGCAAAGAGTATTAATCTGTGGCAATGAGAATGGTGCTGCTCCTAGCAACCAGCTATTAACAGAGATGTCTATGCTTAAAGGCTACTGTATATCTATATTGCCCTTGCAATTACAAAACAAGGGAACATAGTACGCCTTAAGCGATAGTCAAATATTTTTAGAACTGATCGCTATGTGTAAAATTTAATTCTCTTTGCATGTCAAAAGATCGTTTCTGCAAATGTTTATCTCGATTCATATGAAATAGATGGAGAATAAGAGTTTGTAAAAATAGTTTGTACAAGAATAGAGAAAGTCATGTGAGTGTAACACATCAGATTTTTTAATTTATGAAGATATCTTAAGGAATACCCAGATAAGGCTGGCATCCTGGAGCACTTGGCGATAAACCTGAGACGTCTAAATTTCTAGTCATAACAACACATTAAAAACAATCTTAGAGTCTTAAACCTCGTATAACACACATTCTCTATGTCAAAGTTATGTAAAAGAAATATTTGCTTTTGTTCGTTTGAATTTTCTGCATTTTAGACATTAGGGTTTGAAATGCTGACTGGTTGTTCCTTTGTTTCTCGTGGGCTCATGTAAATAATACTCGTTTAATATGATTAAAATTGCTATTAACATCGTTCACTGTTGTTTCAGCCTGCTGTGTATTCCTGTTTGCCTACAACAAAATGTGTATAGAAACCATTTCCTGTGATAGTTTGTCATGGTTAACTAGAATTAGATAGAACTTTTGTGCTTTTGCACAAATAACTTGAAAAAAACCTCGAGAAAATAAATGATACTGGACGGAGATAATCGTGTGATTGCTACGCATCAGAGTTAAAAGTCTAGGTAATTAATGAATGGAGGTAATTTTATTACTGGATTAACCCTGAGGGATAAGTGAGAAGTGCAGAGATCTGAACAGCACTGGGCATTAAAATGTGTATGTTTTAGGAATTTATACAGTATCAAAAGAATTAGCAAGTCGTCCTCCGTGGTGTAGTGGTTACCATGTTAGTCTCTAGTTCCCGAGGTCGCGGGTTCAAACCCGGCGGAGGGCGATGGATTTTTTCGGGCGTAAAAATTCTTAACATGGCTTCCTTGGAAGGGAAGTAAACCGGTGGTCCCGTGTCGTAGATTTACGGCACGTAAAAGAACCTCAAGCCTGATAAAGAGGCCTCTGAGCAAAATCACTGGTCTTTCACGCCCAATATAGAATGGGACGCTAAGGACCACAGCGGTTAAAGGGCGTCCATAAAAACTCAATTTTAAGAACTGGCAAAATCATGTTAAAAAGAATGGCTTCTGACCGTCCACCATAGCAAGCATTCTTTTATAACCCAGATAGAAGACCAGATATAGGAGAAACAGTTGTAAAGATCAGTTTTAAGATTAGAGGTACCTTTGGTTTGGAACGGGGTAACCCCCAACCCTTGTTACGGAAGAAGAAATTATTTTGAAGACTTCGTTGATTGGAATCACCCACTAACGAGGAGATATATGCAAGAGAGCAAGCACCTGGAAAGTCGGCAACTACTTCACCTCTAATGTATGGCAGGATGCATATTAACTGTATATAACAGTATTTTCTGGAGGACGTAAATGTAAATTGCCAGTTACGAAATGACTTCATTTCCGCTATCCGTATTCGGAAGTGATGCTAACCGCTGGTTCTATCGCGGCAAATCCTAATGTTTGATCGATAAGCGGTTGGGTACGCTACCACCACAATGAATACCACAACTACCGCTACGGCCACCACTACCACCACCATGATCACTATCATCTGTGTCGAAGAATTTTATTAATATTGACTACAGTTAGATGTATTTTTGTGCAACAAATACAGATATTCATTGTTGTTAAGGGGAGATTAAAAATCCTATCCCAACAATGTTGACGTCCTTTCTAACACTTCCCATATGGCCTACAACCTTCGGGAGATACCTCATTCCAACACGCGATGACTGGACCTATTTCTGAGGTGGAGGACCCAGCGGGCGGAATCCGATGGTCGGGTGATGATGAGGATGGTGGTAGAATGAGAGGACCTACAGCTTTTACCGTAACTCCGAACCACGTTGGATCTTGGGGATACTTACATGACAAGCCAGAGGTAAAGGCGTGGATAGGGTCGAGTTAAAATCGCCACACCAGAGTCAGGCATTGAACTCTGGACCCTCAGTACGAGAGCCGGAAGCGAAACCACTGGCTACCCTGGCACCCAACCCAACAATGTTAAATTTGTTAAATTCATAATCCATTATCTCAGAAACTGTTTAAAAATCAGACCGAATTGTTTACAGAATGTAGTTGTCTGTCTTCTAAGTTCACTGACTTACTTTTATCCGATACGTCTACTAAGAAATACAGGATTTTTATCAGTTATACCTACCATCCTTTGATTAAAATAAGGTTCACAATCGCATTTAGAGATTGTTTTTATCATCTTAAAATTTGCTAGCTCTCTTCAGCAGTTCCTGAGAAAACGGGTCATTTATGGAAAATATGTTCAAAGCAAAAAATGGAGAAAAAAGTCGCATATGTTTGCAAAGAAAGAAATAATAGGGCTCGAGTACACAGAACCTTCCATATTTAACAATTTTTACTCTAAAAGATACACTAAAGTTGGTCGTTCCAAAGTGGTGCTATGAAGTCTTTCTTTCTTTCGTTCTTTTTTCTTTCTTTCTTTCTTTCTTTCTTTCTTTATTTCTTTCTATAAGGTGGTGCAGAATTTATAGACAAAATGCCAGGTGTAGAAGCATTAAAAATGTATATTTAAAATAGAATTATTTAACCTACAATAATAAAACGTATATCAAGTTAAACGAGAAATTCCAATTTAGAAGACTACATAATAAACTAAGACCGTATATATATATATATATACACACATATTTGGCATTTTTGCGATTTAATCTCCCTTTAGGCACTGGGCGAGTGGCGCCGCATTAACGTGTGCGACTGGCATTCGGTAGGTCCCGGTTCAAACCCCCGAGGCCAACCAACCTAATAGAAGGCCTTTTCGCGGTTTTCCTCGGTCGCTAGGCGAATGCTGGGTTGGATGATTCGATTCCCGAATTTTCCTATCATCCCTTTCATCTCTATATTTCGTTTCCTTCCTCTTTACCGTCATAGCATTGGCCCGATCTCCCATCCTGGATATGCATCATGCAGAGATCTATAATCATCCTCGACAGGCTAGTGATCCATTGGCTTGTATGTCCTTGGGGCTGTAACTCCTACAAAGAGGAGGGTGTAAGGCTGCGCCCGCTATATCATCAGGTTATGGACTCAGAAGTTGTATATAAGAAAAACATCTGATGCGATACATTCACATGACTTTCTTTATCCCCTATCGTTTATTACTGGGTATACAATCTAGTCTTAGTAAAGCTTATTTTACATCTACTTCATTTTAATCCAAATAAACTTTTGTAAAAATAGCTACACTACGCATTTCATTATAGATACAAAGGGAACAACGACAGTCAAATGTTTAAGAACTAGACGCTATACGCCGGCTATAACATTCCATACTGTTTCCATGCAATCGCGAAAAAGAACTGTTGACTTTAAAACAATGATTGAGTACTGAACAATTCGAACCATCAATAACGGATATCTCGGAAATGGCTGATGCCACAAAGGTTATTTGCTATAAATCGTGTGTTTTAAAGTGATCTACATTTCTTGTGTAGTATGTTTTCGTCTATCGCTTAACGTTTACCGGATATAGAAGCTTATACAAAATTCTTTCCAACTGAATAGGACTTCAACGGCTATTCCCAGAAAATTCAATATAGATATACGTTTTATTTGACATGTAAATCTCTTTAATATATGCTATTTTAATCAAAATCATTAGACCCAAATGTTAGAAAATCAAAGATTTCGAAAAAATCTTTCATGTAAAGGGTAGTTTTATATGGGGAGATTTTATTGAAAATATTTGTCACATTTTTGAAATTTGCCGAACCGAAGTGACAAGTTTTGTGTTTACCCGAATTTTCGTTTTTGAGTTATACTGTTCACAGATACACACACGGACCTTTTTCTAAAGATGCTTTGTTATCAGGGGCCTCCAAACATGTGAATTCTAGGGAACTAATTTTTGGGTGGATTGCAATACCTTCTCTATCTACTATGTACGTGGTAGAGAAAGTAAAAATGCTTTCTTTGTATTCAGGGCGCCTCAAAACATGTATTTCCGGTGAAATCACGATATCGAATTTGTGGATGGAATGCAATACGTTCTCTACCTTACTATGTAAGTGGTAGAGAAAGTAAAAAGTGACAGTAAAACTTAAAACTAAAAATGACGAATACATGCCAAAGGCGCTGCTTCATATACAATGTGGGATTTTAAAATTAAAATGTTTTTCCATGCCAAAAATTTAATGAAAGTGTTAAGTGGAACGGTAGGAACGGTAGGCTTAAGTGATCAAGCAAACGATGAAAATAAAATAATGAAATGGAAGGCAAGAGAACACTCCAAAAATCTGAAAAGCACACATGCTTTATATTTTAAGTATGTATTCATTCGCAAAATCTGAAGTTAATCTTTTTTGAGCTAATTTGGTGCTTGAATTGTTTTAAAGTGGAGGCATTGGCTTGTAAAGTCATTGGGGATGTAAGTCCTGCAAAGAGGATAGTAACCCGTTCAAAAGAAGAAGAAGAGGTCTGTCTTTAGGCAATGGGTGTAGTTTCACTCCTTCCGAAGAAAAAAAGAAAATCTGCTGTAGTAAATTCACGGGACGTTCTCTACCTATTTGAATAACAAGTATCCCTTACATGCCATAGTGTTAATATAAAAAGTGATTCTACTATTCACTTTACGATAATCACGATTAATCATTGCCAAGAAATGACACACATTTATGCAATATGAACTTGGTTACATACAAGGTGCAAAAACAAAGTACAACTGCTTACTCGTATATTATAAATAAAGTTTTATTATTGATAATAAGAAAACGCCCGTTGTCTTACATTCATATAACTTTTCCTATCCCTCTTGTAGAAATGTTGGCACAAAAGCTTATTTTTCTATCTACTTCTTGTTAACAGTGAAAAACATTTGCAGAAATGCTTTTGTTAAACATTTCAGGTACTATCGGGATGCAGCGCGCTAAGCAATGGATTCTTTTTTGGTTTGGTTTTCGGTCCTTCGGTCCTCAAGGACCAATTAACTTCCAGGATGCCGTATTTCTGGGTTGCTTTTAATGAGTAATTAAACTTTAACCGCGTAGGTCATATCGGAGAAACTAATGACAATAAAACTTGAAAAACGTATAAGGCATGAGCATAAAAAAATTAACAAAGAATATGGAAATATTTAATGCCACAAACATTTTTATTTTACAGAAATTGTATGTTTAAAGGAGACTTACAATTTTTGTGTAGTAAGCGTTAGAGCATGAACAAAGTGTTTGTTTTGCTACTGCTTAGTTGTTACTAAGGTTACATTTATTAACTCTTCATAGTATCTATGCACATGTGGTAACTGGTGGTGATATTCGGGTTGTTAGACTCCATTCATAACCGGCAACTCCACACTCCTTCACATTGTGAAGGTTAGTAATATTGTGTCTGTTACGTTGGCGCCCTGTTTTTATATTCGCAGGTGTTTAAACTTTGCATGCTGCCCATTTGTCACGAACTGACCAGCAAATTATAATATTAATTGTGTTAAATGTTACCATTCATATTAGATTAGTTATAATTATATTAATTAGACTAACTATACGAGCATTAATTATAAATTACTAGGTAAGGTTATTAGGTTAGTATTAATTGTTAGGTTACCTTTGCAGTTAAGTAAAGATCTGAATTGTTTTTTGTAATTTTTAGTGTAAGAGTTTGTGTGGGGTTTTATTTTTAGAGGAGGAAGATAAGCGTAAAAGAAAAACAAGGAAGTAATTGGTTAAGGTAAGTAAGTTCGAAATCATATTAAAACGTAACTACAAGTTGTTTTTCATGCTATTATAATACAATAATTTACGTTTGATAACATAAGCATGTTATATGAATTAAGTCCATAGCCCGAATCAGTGCTCAATTTAACACTTAAAGTGCATCCATGTTTTAGGTTAAAGGTGATCAACGATTTTAACGGAGAGGAAAGATGATGACCAAACCTTTGCACCGAAGAAAGAAATATTACAAAACAGTATTATGTAACGTGATGTGTGTAATGTAGGTAATGTGGGTGGGTGGGTGGGTGGGAAAATGACGAAAATAAAATGAAGAAATGAAAGTCAAGAGATGCACAAGCTTATACTAATGACAGTTTGATCAGCAAGTAAAACCGTACATATTGATGTGTAACATCGGTAAATAAATGTACGAAACACTCAAGAAAATATCTTCAAGAGGCTTCAAAACAAAAATGCCTGCACGAATTATATAATCTTAAATACAAGTAAGTGTAATCGATAAAGAAAATAATAAGAATCGCATATTTTAAACATGCTTCATATACAGCAAATCCAAAATGGACCCCTCTCCACTTAAAAACAATTCTAGCAGCCAAATTGACGGAGAAAATATTAACCAGAGTTTGCGTCTTCGCATATTGCAGCTATAAAACTAATTCCGTGTTGCTTAATTTGAAAACATTTAGCATAAATTCTATAGAAGAATAATATATGTACAAAGTATATAAGCAACACCTGTCAAAATTGTGAGTGAAAGAGACTTCCTAATGATTGATATGCATCAGCGTTTTAGAAATTTAATGCGAGGGGTATTAAAGCTTCAGAAAATGTATCTAGCCTTACTCCAAAACAAAAAGATCTTTCCCTAGATACCCTTGGGGATTTCTTCAACGTTCCATGGAGCTTCTAAAACAGTTTGGTTTCATCTCTCGCCAGGCTCATTCCTGGGTGTCATTATTCTTTTGTTTTAGCGTGAATTACACGAGCCTCTTCTCCCCCAAGACAGTAGCTGGCCATAGATATGGCGAGATTAAAGCAAGCTGCTGAAATGCTACCGCAATTCTTCCTCTTATTACGGCTAGAAAATATTTAATTCAGAAATTCCCAGACCTGCTATGGAGCCGGACAGCAAAACAGGGGCTTTAGCAATTTCTCACTGCGAGTGAATCGCGCGCACACATATACAAAGAGGGGATAAAGCAATTCCTGCACCATTATTTGAATACGTGACCTAGTTTGTATATATTACCCATTCTACTACTTGACGTCAGAGATATGGGTCAGCTTCCCGCTGAGAGATGGTATAACTTCCTGAAACAAAAAGTCTCGCAAAGGTTGTTGTGGTCATCAGAAAATCCTTATGGGTTATAAATTTTCGTAGGAGAAAGATGTTCGTTTCAGGTCAGTTCGAGCGAATTCTTTTTTTCCCCCCTTCCACCACGAGTTTTCCTTTAATGCTATTTTGTTCAAGTAAGCACATTGGATCGCAGTTGCCATCTCTTTTTAACTGAAACGTAGCGTTCATTTTGCGCAGTGTCGATATTTCCAAACAGGAACCTTTCACTAGAAGTCGTTGCTTTCCTGCAGAAATTAGACTACCGTAATGTTGGTTCTCCTTTGTATTATGTTGTGGTGATAAAGTATCATAAGGGCTATTGAGGTTTGATAAACGGCAGGATACAATATAACAATACAAAATAAGAAGATCACACTTTAAGATTAGCACGGCTTTCTTTACGATTATTAGCTTGTTTTCAAAATGAATTTCCTTACCGGAAAAAACGCGAGTCAGCTAGGGAATTTAATGGCGTGCAGTCAAGTTGCCATGTTACCTCAATTGACTAGAGCAGCCGAACGGAAACCGGAAGATCAGTGGTTCAAATCCCGCCTATGCGATTGAATTTTTCAGTCTGATTCTACGTTTCCAATGTATCTGTACATCTTCCAATCAATGCATCCTGTTAATATGTATTTTGTAAAAGAAGGACATTTCCAGTTAAATACTTCTCTATACCACTTCCATCTTTCAGAATATTCTAGATTCTCTTAAGATAACATTGCATAGAGGGTAGGCATACCATCACTTCTTCAGCTTACACCTTCAGGTACCAAGGGAAGAATTGAAATAAACATTGCAGCGCTTGCAAAATATATCTAGAGGAGTTAGGAGGAACCAGACGGAGGGGCCTCCAGTAACTTGAGCATAATATCGAAATTGAAATAGAGAATATTATTTATGGATTCTCTTTAAATACTATGATTCGCAGCGTACCATTCTATATTGGGCGTGAAAAATCGGAAATTTTACTCAAAGGCCTCTTTATCAGGTTTGAGGTTCCTTTACGTACTGTAAATCTATGACACGGAATGGGACCATCGGCTTTACTTCCCTTTCGAAGGAAGCAATGCTAAGGATTTTTACGCTCAAAAAATCTATCGCCCTCCTCCGGGTTTGAACACGCGAGCTTGGAACTAGAGGCTAGCGTGGTACCCCTAGGCCACGGAGGAGACGGACGTACAGCATCGCTCGTAGGCCATAGTACACACGTTGTGTTTCCAACCTGTTCTCTGGGAGAAAATGATGAAGGGGAGACCCAAAGTGCGACAGATCCGGACGACGATATAGGAACCTCTAGCAAGGACGGGGTCCCTAACGATTCCAACATGACACCAATCCTGACGCCGGCTAGCCCTGCTTTAGCCACCCACAATCTGGGGACGCCGGGTATAGACGAGATACTCCCAGGAAACAAGGTGGCCCCAGCAGTCCCGCCAAGCCCAGCGAAAATTCTACCGTCCTGCTGCAAAACGCCAATCGCCGTTGCCTAGTCCTACAAACTTGAAACAGATAAAGTGAAATAGATGAAAGGAAATGATGGAGACAGGTAATGATAGGGGCAGGAAATTATGGACAGAAAATTCGTGGTAGAAGGGGAACCAACCCAGCATTCGCCTACTGAACCGGGGAAACACGAAAATCTCAGTCAGAATGGCCGGCCTTATGGGAATCGAGCCTCACACGTTATCACGGAGCCATCTTGCTCGGTATTAGGGATGGGCATAAAATAACGGTTACCTTAATGTAATGGCCACCAAAATAACGAATACGAAGTAACTAGCTACCCAATAACGTTACTAAAGTAACGATTATAAAGCAGTTACCCATAACGGTTATTATTGTGCCCCTTTCATGGTTAAATCCTTAGCATGGCTTCCTTCGGAAGGGAAATAAAGCCAGTGGTCCCATGTTATAGGTTTACGACTCGTAAAGAACCTCAAGCCTGATGAAGAGACCTCTGAGCAAAATTTACGTTTTTTCACGCCCAATATAGAATGGGACGCTAAGACAAGAGCAGTTAAAGAGCGTCCATAAATAAAAATCAATTTAATTTTTTTCTTTCATGTTTAACATGCGCTTTATCTTTGTTTATAAGTAGCCTCTCAGATAACATACACCTTACGCATTGATTACTCTCGGAAGTCGCCGACGTTTCACATTGCACCAATGAGCGTGCCTCTTCAACCAATGAATGCAAAGAAACGATAACTGTTACATAGTTGCAACTCCACTTGGAGTGAGATACCTTTATCTTATCGTGGCCTTTGATGTCGTGCATGTTAACCATGAAAGAGGCGCGATAATACTAAGCTTGGATACGTCATTCACGCGCGGTGTTGGTATTGCTTATCGGGAACTACTGTCAATTCCAAACCAGAGTTCCCTCTGATGTAAACAGAAGCACGTGCTTCTGCTTGTCACGAACCCAAGAACACACTCTTTTGTCAGCGTAAATAGTTCCTTAATACATGTATTCTAATATGAAATATTTGAGCAGGAAAGGTATAAAACTGCACATTTTATTACGGTTATCATAAGAACTCATCGTTAAAGGTAATGGATATATACTAGCTGTTAAGAGATTACAAAATATGATTTTCGTCTGCTATTGCGCTAACGCCGAGAGCATCGTGCTTGTTAATACCAACCGTATGCATGACTGCCGCTGTTACATAGACGAGAAATGCAGCAATGAGGTGCTATCTGAGTACCGAATAAACGCTTTGCGTAACCAGGAAATATGAAAAACGAACGGTCACTCATAACACGCTAGCACACATATGCTCAGCTCAGGTCAAATATTGTGACTTAGTCAGTTGGTATTTGAGTCCACACGGCAGAGGAAGGTCCGTATAGTGCGAATAAACTGTTCAAACACAAAAGAGGCTAAAAACAAACAATACTTCATATATTCAACTCACTATTAGAAAAATACGCGACACTTGCATTAGTGCATATTACGAAACTAACATCGGATTTTACAGGCGTTTCAGTGGGAAGTGTAACCAAAGCGAGCAGGGAATATAAACAGACCTAATAGAACATAGAAGAGGATAATATGTGGGAACTTGTTTTGTGCGACAGTGCTGTGGAATTGTGAATAAGCTTGTCATTATTTCGGAGAGTAGTTCTGATTCCGATATGTCAGCTGAGTCACCTTCGGAGAATTCGGATTTGGGTGTGCACTTTTGCCCGAGGATTGTGATTAACGTAAGTAAAATGTTCATTGCCGCATACTTATAAAATCTATTGTTACCTCAGGTTGCATTTTGAACTATGATTCTCACACAGGGCGCTTTTTTATAGATTTAAACAGTGTTCAACAAGCACGTGGGAGGGGAACAAGCTGTCAATAGGGGCAGGGATTGCGAACTACTTTCGCGCAGATAATACAAAGAGTTTGTTTTCAGTGAAAGGCACTCTGGTTTGGAATGGATAGTAGTTACCTTAATTCGTTCACAACTTGAATCATCCTCGTACGGAGTTGCAAGTACTATGTTTGTTACAGAGTGTTGTTTATCTTTTCGAACATAGGTTACAGACCACAGATGGCAGGTCAGTCAGCATCCAGGCAGCAAAGCTACATGCATTGCATGAAGATGGTTATTCATACACGATTATAGGTGCAGGGATTTTTATACTTCGCAGGCAGATGGGTATGAATAAACAATTAATTCTGTATACAGCTAAATATGCCCGGTCGCTAACCTCAAACAACGATATCGTTCATGTTGAAACCAAGTTACATCTAATCGTTACCGGTAACTGCTTAATGTAATTAACTGTGAACGTGATAACATGAAAATAAATAACTTAATGGTAACTGATAACCGTTACATATAACCGTTAACGCACTGTAACTGCGATAGTTATAATCGTTACTCGAAAATCACTGTTTGTCGCAATCTTCTCTGTCTACAGTAGTGGTTTGTATACCTGCTGCCCGACCTTCTTTGTAGGCTTTATAGTTATCATGTCCCTCAGGGTTTTTATGAACAATTTTTTATTCAGAAGATTTATATTTGTAAAATAATAAGGATAAGCTAGAGGTTTTCAAAATTCACAATAGCAGAATGACCACTGTTAACAAAAACTGAGTAACAGTAATGTAACGGAATAAGAAACAGTAATATAATTTTATGTTAATACATCTTCAATATAAAGTTTCTGTTTCAAGTCAAGCATAAACTAAATTAATTACTTCCACTCATATTAACTTACCCAATAGTTATAAAAATGATTTTAATTCAAAGGAACAAAGGGGCTGTTATCGCTTTAGCATATACTTTTTATTTATTATATTCCGCCGAGATTTCATCGGAAATAATCGCTTTGAGACTTCCTGAACAAATAAAGAGTATTTTTAGAAAAAATATTGGTGTGTATGTGCGTGTGTTTGTGTGTCTATGTATTCTTGTGAACAATATAACTCGAACACAAAAATACGGCTAAATACCAAACGTTGAATTTATATTCAGCGTATTCCAAGGATGCAATACGATTTTCAAGAAAATCCTCTCACTCCAAACTACCTTTTCATGGGAAAAGTTTCGTTCTTTTTGATTTTTTCAAAATAGCTCTAACGATTTTGATTGAAGTACCATATATTTAACATATTTGCATGACAAATCAATATTTCTTGAATTGTATGAGAATAGATTGTGAAGTTCTATTCATTTTGAATGACTTTTGTATAACTGGTAAACCGTAACAGGTAGGCAAAATCTTACTACTAAAAAAATGTAGATCGTGTCAAAGCTCACAAGTTATGTCACATAAATTTTTTGTGGATTTAACCATTGCCGAAATATTCCTTCTTATTCGTGTTCATTATTCGTTTATGAATTTCTCTACCACGTACCTACCTATTAGGTAGAGAAGATACCTATTGAATTCCAACTAAAAATTCGATATCGATATTTTACAGGAAATACATTTTTTGAGGCCCCCCGAATCCAAAAATGATTTTTAGAATAAGGTATGTGTAGTACGTGTGTGTGTGTGAATAGTGTAGCGTTTGTGTGTGCATTGTCGCGTCGGACACATTATTGCTGTTTAGAATGACATTGTTGAAGTAATTATTTTGTTTGTAACTTTGAATTCTCGTCCGACGCGGCATTTCCCTCCACCTCCTAGTCAGGGGGTTGAAGGCAAGTTGAGGATGAGCCTCTTTGTGTGATAGCGTGGGTCAGTGAGTAGCGTCTAGTGGTTGTATGTAGAGTGCGTGGACCGTGTGTGTGGAGCATTTCCCTCCAATGTTTGCCTGTAATCTTTTGTGTACAATGTAGTGGCACCATGTCAATTTCAATAAACCACAGGTAATGTGTTAAATATGTATTTTGTTATGAAAATACCACGCCTGCTTTAGATTTGTGCAGCAAGTTCCTGGTATCTCTCGTTTGCCTCTGCTGTTACGTCTCCCAATGTTTATGCCGGGGTAACTGAATTTAATATTTTAGCTGCAAAACCTTTTGGCCTCTCCCCGGTGTATAACAATCGCATAATTAAAAAAAGGAAAAGTCGGATAATTACCAAACTCGGCATTTAATTTTAGTTCTTCCAAGGATGCGGTAGGTGTATTTTCAAGAAAATGCCTAAATACGACATGTTTAAGATATTTACGTGAAAATAAAATGCGTATGTTGAATGTAACAAATCATTCTTTATTTTCAAGCCCGAGGCCCCAATTAGTGCAGCCCTATATTTTGATGTTCCTCTCAGTTTCATTTGCACTATTAGCCTCGTTCAAAGAGCTTGATATGGTAATAGGCATTGTAGGGTATGACGACGTAGTTCAGCTTGAATGTGGTAAACGTGCAAGAGAATGGCTCCAGGCGACTCCGGCCCGTTTCCCCCGAAGGTGTGAAACCTGCACGACATGTTATTAATGGACACCAAAGAACAAACCCTGTTCTGGAGAAATGGCATTCAACGTTTCAGAAAGTAATTGCCATCCTCATGCAAACATTTGGAAGTTTCTTGACAGCACTTGGAAGAATCAAATAGAAAATAAATTACTGAGATACAGCTAGAGTAGAGTACCGGAGTCTCAAGGGTACATTTTTCCAACCAGAAAAAGTAAAAAATATTTTCCAAAAATATCCTCAATACAAAGCCAATAATGATGTGTCTCATTACCAGGGCCCATGGTACTGATGACAGGCCATCTTTTGAAAGAGCTTTGAAATGTTGGTTCAGAACTTTAAATCTAGGAAAAAGTAATGTGTTAAGACAATGTATTGAATACCAAGAGAATAGCTTAATGAATGATGGATGGGTAAGTAAATTACGGAACATTTTGGAGAAAAATGGGTTAGGAGATATGTGGAGAAGGAGAGAAAATAACGTGAAATTTTTTTGGAAAAAGGCGAGGAAAAGACTGGAAGATATAGAAATACAAATCATGTTCAGTGAGATTGCCGAAAAGAGCTCATTAGTTTATTATAGGCCAATGAAAAATACATGGGGTAGGGAAAAATATATAGACATAGTAAATAAAGAAGAGAGAGAATCTATTGCATGGGTAAGAACCGGAGCATGGAGGCTAAGAGGGTTAAGACAGAACCAATGTCCGATATGTGGTGGTAATGAAGACATTGAACACATAGTATTTAAGTGCCAGAGAACAGAAAATTGGAGAAAAGAATTTTTTAATAAGAAGTGATTGAACGGGGATAGAAATACACTTATGATTGAAATGATATGCAAGGACGCTAGAAGCATTGGACAGTTTTTGTGTAAAGGAAAAAATAAATGGCTTTGGACAGTGGAAAGAGAAAAGTAAGAGGTAGCGCATCTTACCTTGAATGGAAAACTATAGTGAATGTGTGATGGTTAAGTAACCAATAAGTGAAAAGTGAAAAACGAGTGGAAATGGCACATGGAAAAAACTGAAAAAACAAGATAATTTATTGACAAGAAATTCTAACATGTAAATAAAATGTAGTGATTGTCTACTGAATAAGTGACCAGGGTCAAAGTGCAGCAGACAATCAAATTTGTAAAACTCTTAGCACAATAAAGCAAATAAAATAAAATAAAATAAAATAAAATAAATAATTGTTACACTGTAGGTATTGCTAACATGTGCATAAATTCCTATTAGTGGTCCTAGATTACGAAAATGCGTATTTATTAGGTCATTTTTGGCCATTTTGCCATTATCAATTTTGTACCATTATTTAGTAATTATCCTGCCTTTTACGCCTTTATGCAGTCATTTTCTTGCATGTACACATTGAGTATGCAAGTATTTTATACTATTGACATTTTACATAAGCATTACTTTTCAAACATCGGAATTTCACTATTCAACTTAAAAATAAGAGTAACTTTGTGTGTAAATTCTTTACTCGCATTCTTAGAAAAAATCACATTCCTATTTAATGGTTAGTATGGAAAGGGTAGGCTGTGGGTGGAGGGGTGGTTGTTCTCAGATGAGCAGGTACAATGGAAGTTATAATTTCAAGTCCCAAACTGGGGTTGAGATAGGTTAGTTTTCTTTTTTCATGTTAATGTGTGCGTACAGTCTGGTTCCTATTCCCCTTGTCCTTGTGCTGAGTCATAGGCCGTGAAGTCCTCTTCATTCGCAGTGAATTTTGATAATCTGAGGGATCAAAAGAGTTAATGCTACAGTTTTGAAGCATCTTCTTCAAAAATAATTTTCTTTTCAGATTCTTTAAACAAGAACGCGGAACAAATATGCACTGCCGTTTGTGAAAATTGCAACACCAAGAAGGAAACGCATGAATTCAATGAATTTAATACCACAGGTTAGGCACATGACAAGTAACAAATGATAAACTTTTAAAATCTATACATGATCTTTGAGCCCTAATATTCAGTATTTGGTGTGGCCTCCATGCGCTGCAATTAGAGCTGCTATAAGTTCCTGAGGGATTTCCCTCCACGCAGTTTGTATTCAAGCCCACAAATCCGTGACACTGGTTACTGGAGAACCATGACGCACCACGTACGCACCAACCATTTCCCAGACATGTTCGATGGACGACATGTCAGGCGAACGTGCAGGCCAGGGAAGCAATGGTACCCGTCGCTCTTCAAAGAAGGCTTGTACATTCCTCCCAATATGTGGCCGGGCATTGTCCTGTTGAAATGTGGCCTGTGGAGATGCCTGAAGCAGGGGGGAGTACCTCAAGCTCTACAACCACCATTAGGTACCGGTTGCTGTTCAAAGTGCCCTCTATTCGTAGGAGGCGAGATCGGTTGTTGTAACCAATGGCGCCCCAAACCATTACACCTGATGTTTGTCCGCTATGTCGCTCAACAATGCAGTCCTCCAGGTTGCGCTCACCACGGTACCGCCGAACACGTATGCAGCCATCACTGTAGGACACGTTGAAGCGGGACTCGTCCGAAAAGACTACATTTTGCTACTCAGCACCACAGTGACAGTGTTCACGTGCTCATTCCAGTCGGAGGAGCTGGTGGTTTCTGGACAATGGAAACCGACGTAATGACAGGCATGCAACCAGTCCAACCTGCAGCAGACGGCGACGATCCGTTGATGCAGACAAGCTCACACCTGTTGCAGTGCTCCAGCGTCGAGCCTACACTGTGGATGAAGCTGTACGATCCGTTATGGCCATGCGGATAAGATGGCGGTCATCCCGTGCTGTGGTTATGTTCCGTGGTCCAGTACCCGCTCTTCGTTGCGTAAGACCTTCATCTATCCACTGCTTCCACACACGCATCACTGTCGTAGCAGCATGCTATGTACGTGCCGAAATGTCACGGTATGACAAACCAGCTTCCCGGAGACCGCTCATTCTGCCCCGTTCGAACTCACTCACATGCCGATATGGCTCCGTTTGACGTCGACGAGGCATACTGACACCTACTTTATTGTTTCCACCTTGTCTGACAGCTCTGCACTGACTACACTGGGCGCAACACTGACCTTGTGGGACTGACACGAGAGGGTTCTGCTTGGCCTGCGTGTACCCCATCTCTCTGCAAACCTAATCACTTATTGCTTGCACACTCTTCTACACTGCCACCAAGTTTGGAGTTATTCGGGAAACTCTTTCTTGGTGTTACAATTTTCACAAACGGCGGTGTATATTTTAATTAATTTTATAAATTACCTGATCATTATTCTTATAACTACTTTTTCTACTTTGTTTTGTATAAATTAATTTATAACTTTCTGTACACTAATTTTAGTAATTTAAATAAATTCTAGCTTTAGATCCTTTTGTAATCATTGGATCATTTTTTTAAATTTTATTTTCAGTTTATACGTCATTTGTCAAACATTTTAAGGTTTTCAAATTACGAGCCCTGCCCATTGTCTACATCTCAAAATTGATTTCTGAAGAGGACCCGAAGAACCTGTTAATGTCATTTATATTATCCTCAATACTTGTGAAAATAGAAGAAATATAATGCGCATTTTTCCAATGCAGATGAATGACAGTTTTATAACATTGCCGAAAAATGGTTACAGAATAATTTGAATTGACGGAATTAGCATAGTCCCTTTATTAGAGAATTCATCTTATAATTAATAGATATATAATTCATCTCATAGTTAATATGCCTGCTGGCAGAATTCATAAAAATTCTTTTGGTGTCTTAGTAATCCCGCAGTAACCGAATATTTCCTCCAGCAAGAAGTTAGGAAGGTTTCAAAACACTGGACGAAAACTGCCGTGCCCAACTTGACAGAAAAATGCTGCACCATGAATAAAAGCAATAACGACTTATTCTCAACGTATAGTGAAAATCATATCTAATTGCATAGACAACAAAGTGATGTCTTTATTTATTTTATTTACAGCATATTATACTATTTACAACTATTAAGTTAAGATGATTTTTTTGCAAACCCTATTCAGGGTTTTTCTAAATTAGACCAACCGAATTTTGGTTGGATAAGTGCTTTATATTTAGCAAACCATAGACAGCGACCTTCACATCAGTGCTTTTGTGTTATTAAACTGTGCGTTTTTAAACGAAAGTATTGAAATAAATATTGGTGAAAACTAGTGAATTTAATACACTAAACTTTATAATATTCTGGATATTTAATTCCAAAATACAACGCCTGCAAATTAAATAGGAAAGGCACCTTGTTCGATTAACAGTAAGAACCTTTGTGTATTTTCATTATTACAGCAAGCGTTGAAACACATCCATTTAGCTCCAAACAGTTGTGCATCGACGTGCTGTACTGTATCTATCCTCCCTAAAGACTCATATTCTCTCCATTTGGGGGGATTTCCTTTAGTTTTTTTAAGGTTACTTTCCATCACACAAAGATTCGACCATCTACTACAGTGTCATTTAAACATTGTGTAACTTGTGACAGTTCACTCGAAGCAAAAAGTTGCCACATATTATAACATCTGTCAGCTGTAGCAGCGCGCAGAATAGCAAATCACTCGCAAAGCTTTAGCGTTTAATAATTCTGCAACGGTTAGAGCTAAAATCTAAACCAAAATGTAGCTTCAGCGCAAAAAGAAGCATAATTTTACTGTAACATTTTCCCATATTTTGCATTTAAAGTACGAACTATAATGTTTATAATATGTGCATTTGACTCCCTGACATCCTAATTTATGCAGCATGCGGATAGACATTCAGCGTATGAATAAAATAATCAGCTTTTATAATTTGCAATAGAGATTTATGCCGATCAAATTAATTTTTAGTTAGTGATTCATCGTAGAACTGACTGACATTTTTGTTTTTTATTAAATAAACTAATACAGATTAGAAAGCCACCGCCGCCACCACCACCGGCTGTGATTTGTTATCTAACACAGAATAAGGGGCATTATCCATGTCTATGGTGGAATTCGGAGGGTTGTGTAAGTAAAGAGTTCTAAAACTCCCACTTTTTACATTTCCTACTACGTATAGTAAGTAGGGGAAGTATTGTATTCCACCCAAAAATTCGATACCGAGATTTCTCCGGAAATACATGTTTTGAGGCCTGCTGAATCCAAAAAAAGCATTTTTGGAAACATGTCCGTGTGTGTGTCTGTGAACAGCATAACTCAGAAACGAACAGTCGGATAAACACCAAACTTATTATTTAAGTTCAGTATCTTCCATAGATGCGACACGAAGGTTTTCAAGAAAATCCCCCACTCCAGATTACCCTTTACATGGAACATTTTTCGCAAACTTTAATTTTATCAAAAATGGCTCTAACGATTTTGAATAAAATACCATAAGTTTAAGTCATTTTTAGGGCAAATGAATTGTATATCTCGAATTTTCTGGGAATGTCTCAAAAAGTATTCTTCATTGTGAACGACTTTTGCATAACTGGTAAACCATAAGAGATAGACAAAATTTTACTACACAAAAAATGTAGATCGCGTTAAAATACACAATTTATGCCATATACATTTTTTTGTTGTTGAGTGATCATTTTCGAGATATTGCTTGTTATTCCCTTAAATTTTACAATACTTATATTTTTTCTCAAATGGGAATTCGTGATTCATTTTTTGTCCTGGTAATGCAAAGAGAATGGAATACTCGACATAGCAACCAGCTCTTAAAATATTTGACTATCGCTTAAAGAATTATAATTAATATGATTTTCCGGGCTGTTATGCCGTGGTCTGCTGAAGAAAGATTTCCCAGACGTTTCGTCCACAACTGCGGTGGACATCTTCAGTGGCGCGGACGAAGTCTTCTCGGTGAAAGTATCGAAGCGTCTGATGCGTTGGCCGTTAGTGCCGCTCTCTTTATAGTGTGGGCGCTCTCTGCTGATTGGCCCGCTGGTATGAGGGGGCTGGCGCCGGCTGTGTTGTTGCTCTCTTCTGATTGGCTCGCAGTGTTTTTCGGTTTTGTATGACCTTTCTTGTTTTTGATGACTAGATGCCAGTTACTGTTGAGCTTCAATGCTTCTTCTTTCCTATTGAAATTGTTGGGATGTTTATAAATCTCTATTGCTTCGCGTTGTAGCCGGGTATGGTAATGCTTTATGGAGGAAAGAATGTTGGTGTCCTGAAATCTAATAATGTGTTCGCCCTCGGCTTCAATGGCATGTTCGGCGACTGCCGATTTTTCTGTATGGCCCAGGCGGCAGTTTCTTTTGTGTTCGCTCAGTCTGGTGTTAGCGCTCCGCTGTGTGGTACCAATGTACACTGAACCACACGAACAAGGAATACGGTAAACACCGGCCGATGACAGGGGGTCTCGGGGGTCTTTGGAAGAGCGCAGTAGGCTGTTTAATTGTCTTGTAGGTTTGAATACTGTTTTGACGTTATGACGTTGAAGTATATGTTCAATACGGTCAGTGACATTTCTGAAATATGGCAGAAAGACAATGGACTTGCTTTTGGGTTGGTCCTGAGTAGCCGGTCGGGGCTTGGCCGGACGGCAGGCTCTTCTCACCTCTTGGACTGAATAACCATTTGATTGTAGAGCTGTTTCTAGGTGTCGGATTTCTTGTGGAAGTAAGTGTGGTTCACAAATACGGGAAGCACGGTTTGCGAGTGTCTTAATCATAGCACGTTTTTGTCTAGGATGGTGGTTGGAGTTCTTGTTAAGGTAACGGTCTGTGTGTGTGGGTTTGCGGTAGACAGTATGACCTAGCGTGCCGTCAGCCTTCCTGCTAACGAGTACATCTAGAAAGGCTAGTTGGCCATCCTTTTCTTGTTCCATTGTGAACTGTATACGCTGATTCATGCTATTTAGATGTAACAAAAAATCTTGAAGAGCTTGTTCACCATGGGGCCAGATGACGAAGGTGTCATCCACATAGCGGAACCAGGCTGTTGGTTTGAGTGGAGCTGAGTTTAGTGCCTTTGACTCAAATGCCTCCATGAAGAAATTGGCCACAACAGGGCTAAGGGGGCTGCCCATGGCAACACCGTCTATTTTCTCGTAGAATGACCGGTTCCACTGGAAATAAGTCGTAGTCAGAACATGGTGAAAAAGTGTAATGATATCATCAGAGAAGATGGGTTGTAACAACTTCAGAGTTTCTTGTACTGGAACCATGGTGAATAGAGACACAACGTCAAAACTAATTAGTAAATCCTTAGGTAACAATTTGAGGTTGCGGAGAATTTGAATGAAATGCGTAGAGTCTTTGATGAAAGAGTCGGACAAGCCGACATGGGGTTGTAGAAGACCGGTTAGGTATTTAGCTATGTCGTAAGTGGGAGAACCAATACCACTAACAATGGGCCTGAGCGGAACATCTGGTTTATGGATCTTGGGTAGCCCGTAAAGTCTAGGCGGCTGAGCTTCAGACTTGGTGAGGCGGCGTTTGTCTTCCTTCGAAAGCGAGGAGTTCTTGATCAAAAGATTGGTTTTCCGTAGAATACGGGCTGTCGGATCACGTTTAATCTTGTGGTAGGTTGCTGGTTGCAGGAGTTCAGAGATGTTCTGTTGATAGTCTTGTTGGTTAAGAATAACTGTGGCATTACCCTTGTCCGCTGAGCAAACAATGATGTCTCGGTTGGAGTTCAGCTTCTTTAATGCAGTTCTCTCTTGATTGGTTAAATTACTGGTAGGAGGTTTGGCCTTCTCGAGAACCCTGGCAGATTCCCGGCGAATTTCATCAGCTGCAAGCCTTGGCAGAACTCGTATTCCTGCTTCAATGTGAGAAATGATGTCTTCAACTGGCAACGTTGGAGTGACAACAGCGTAGTTACCTCCTTTAGCAAGGAGTGACGTTTCAGCAGGTGACAGCTGGTGATCAGATAAGTTCACTAACGTGCGGCAGTGGTTGAGAGTAGTCGGCGGTTTGATGGAGGCAGTAAGGCCATCAAACTTCTTCTTGTGACTAGTGGTCATGCTGTTGTGATTGTATGTCATAGAGCTGTAGGTGATTCTGTCAGTGTTGTCCCAATCAAAACTGTGTAGTGAGTTACTTACTTGAAGATGTAAGATGAGTAGTTGACTATTGTTGGCAGAGAGTTGTCGTCTGGTCTGATGGATGCGTTCTCGGAGCAAGGCCCGTTGATTTGCTATTCGGCGCACGTTACAGCTGACATGTTATAATACGTGGCACCGCGGATCTCCCACTTCTTGCTTCGAGTGAACTGTCACAAGTTCCATAATGTTTAAGTGGCACTGTAGTAGATGGTCGAACCTCTGTGTGATGGAAAGTAACCTTAAGAAAACTAAAGGGGAAAAATAGAGGGAATACCTGAGTCTTTGGGAAGATACGATACAGTATAGCACGTCAATGCACAACTGTTTGAAACTCAGTGGTCGTGTGTTTCATCGCTTCCTGTAATAATAAAAATACACATAGATTCATACTGTTAATCGAACAAGGTAACTTTCCTGTTTAATGTGCTCGCACTGTATTTTGGAATTAAACATCTACAATATTATAATGGTTAGTGTATTAAATTCACTCGTTTTCGCCAATATTTACTTCAGTACCTTCCTCTAAAATCGCACAGTTTAATAATACAAAAGATTTGTGTGAAGCAAGCTCTTCTCTGTTCATTAAGCAAAATGACACATTCATTCAGAATGAAGAGGACTTCACAAGCTATTCTTAGAAAGTTGAATATATAAATGTTATTAGTCATGCATATATATTTTAATCAAAACTGATAAAGCATTTTATGTGAAAATTAAAAATAAGGAAAAAGTCATCGTATAAAGAGTATTTTGGGGTGGGGGCACTTTCTTGAAAATCTTCGCACTGCATCTTTGAATGATATACTGAAATACCAAATTTGCTATTTGTCGCACATTTCGTTCTTGAGTTATGCTGTTCACACGTGCGCGCGCATTTTTGAAAAAAATATTTTTTTGTCTTCAGTAGACCTCAATACAGATATTTGCTGTGAAATCTCAGTATCGAATTTTTGGGTGGAATAAAATATCCTCTGTACTTACCATAGGTAAGTATTTCGTACCCAGCAAACAGTGAGGGCTCATCTTGAGAATTTGGAGTAAACCGCCAGGCAATCCCATGATCTTATTTTGGGGCCTGGCGGTAAACAGTGAATCTCTCTCGAATTTAACTAAATGATTCAAGGTCAGAAAAGTTGTTGCTAACTTACACTTTGCGCAGACATGTATACATAATGGGACATAGGCTTCATTCACAATGAAATGTAAGCGCTAACGTAGTGCAACATAAGCGCAGGCGCGAGGGAACACCATTCACAATGCAGCCGCAGGGCTTCTAGATCCTTAAACTAACTGCGGAAATGTTCCGAGTGCACCGTAAGTTTCAAATTGAATAATATAACAACAATACCAAATAAAGTTCACTCAATATTTTATAAATAAGTAGGTCACAAAAAATTACATACATACATATCTACATACAACAGCCGCCCGTAGCGTTAGTGACATCACGACTGTTTGCTCAAAACATTGAAAGTAGTTGTGCAAGTATAGGGTCTTTCAACAAGAGTATCGTATCTTTAACATGTAATAGCTGCCGTTGTTATTGAGTTACAGAAGTCATGTTTTTCATGTGGTTACAGTTGTTATTGACAAATAGCCATGGAACGTTACAGCATTCAGCAACGCGTATAAATTGTGAAAATTTATTATCAAAATGGATCATCTGTTCGCCAAACCTTCCGTGTATTGCGTGAAGCTTACGATGTGCATAATCGTCCCTGCGAGAGAACGATTCGGCGTTTGATCGATAAATTTGAAAGAAGCGGTTCTGTCAGCGATCAAAGAACGCCTGTACGTAATCGACGTAAGCACTCCAACGAAAACATAGGCGCCGTTCGTGAGAGTGTACGCGAGAACGGAAACAAATCAATTGTTCGTCGAGCGCAAGCATTGGGGCTTTCGCCGACCACAACTTGGCGAATTCTGCACCTGGACTTGAAGTTTCACGCTTAAAAATGGTGTTAACTCAAGAACTAAAGCCCTACGACCATAGGTTGCGCCGTGTATTTGCTGACTGGGCTATGGAGCAATTGGAAGCTGACACGGATTTTTGTCGAAAAGTCATCTTCAGTGACGAAGCCCACTTTTGGATGAATGGTTGTGTTAACAAACAAAATTGACGCTATTGGAGCAATCACAATCCAATGCAGATTCAAAAACGACCACTTCATCCCCAAAAGGTTACTGTGTGATGTGAATTTTGGTATGGTGGAATCATTGGTCCATATTGTTTCCAAGATGAAGATGGAGAAGCTCTAACTGTCAATTGAGTAAGATACCGGGCTCTTATAAGGGACTCTTTTTGGCCTCAATTGGATGGTGTGGATCTCAGAAACATCTGGTTCCAGCAAGATGGTGCCACATGTCATACTGCTCTCGAAACAATCGATCTTTTGAAGGAGAAGTTCAGAGGTTTCATCATTTCCCGTGGTGGTGATGTTAACTGCCCCCCCTAGGTCATGTGATTTAACGCCGTTGGATTACTTCTTGTGGGGTTATGTTAAATCTCTAGTTTGTGTCAACAAGCCAGAAATATTAATTGATTTTATGAATAACATCACGCGTGTTATTCGTGAAGTTGGACCTAATTTACGTTCTTCTGTCATTGAAAATTGAGTCAACCGTGTACGCGCAATCCAACGAAGTCTCGGCGATCACTTAACTGATGTTCTATTCCACACGTAATGACATTAATTATGTTCCAAAATAAAAAAGAAATATACCTCTATCATTTATAGAACGTTTTTTATTTAAGTTCAAATATAGGACACTCTTGTTGAAAGACCCTATACTGTGGAAACAGGGCCATTATTCCGTATGTGGGTAGTGAGCACTTTCGCTATAAATATGTAACACACGCACTTGCATCATATTAACATTGCTGTCGTTGGCATTCTGCTGCCAAAATTGTAACATCATGGGCCCTAAGCCGCAAGAGCCGCAGCTACAGAGCGACGACAGGGCGTATCCGTAGGCACAGAACAGCCGTAGGATCTGCGCGTCTAAACTCGAATGATCCACTTTAGCTACATTTGCCTTGCTTCACGATATTCCGTTAGCCATTTTTTCCATCACGTTCGCAATATCTTCTGACAAGATTTCCGCAAAAGCTAAGTGGTCGCCAAGAAGGGCCCAATGTTTTCGATAAAGTAACAACTCCTACACGATTTAAGAACCCAGCATACTACACAATCACCTCTGCGTTTTAAAAACCCCGATTCGTAAGTTTCTTAAAATTTCATACCTTCTTCCCGCGTATGGAATAATGTCCGGAAACTGCAGCAAGTTATACATGTGATGATACAGCTGCACAAGTTGTATTAATGCAATGTTCATTATCTCTTTGCGCCTGGGCCAAGAAATCTAGGCACAGATGCCGGGTTCACTCACTAAATGAAAGAGGATTCAGTAAGGACACTACCATAACCTCATGAGAGAAATGAGAGATGGTGACCTACAATTTGTGTGGCACGGCCTAATGGAAGAGTGCACGCATGTACATTAGACGGCCAAAGTCTTGCATCGCAATCGTCTGCTGTTGAACATCAGGCAATGCAAAGAGAAAGAAATGCAGAATTCTTCCTCTATGCACGCAACGGAAGCATAAAGTTTGGAGTTTGCAAACTCTTGCGTTGCGTGACTCTATGTGAATGCTTCCATTAAATAACATGAATGCAATGTCTTGCGCTTATGCTACGTCTGCGCTTACACTTCATTGTGAAAGGGCCCTTACTCAGGGCTGTTTATGCAGGAAACAAATGTGGGAGGGAATATGGAACTTCCCAGCATATACATACTATGCGAATGCGAAGAATTTGCTATGCAAAAATATGTAATCTTTAGGCTTCTTTTTTGAATATAAGAAGGGCACATATCAAGGACGTAGCCCGTTTTATCAGGACCATAGGATTTGGTCAAATGCCCGGGTTAGGAGGCACAAATTGTTCTTACGAGCCTAAGTGCAGGCTTCTAATGAGACCACTCAAAGTTTCATCATCATCATCATCATCATCATCATCATCATAAGTACTTCGTAGGGAAAGTAAAAATTCCCGTCTCTTCCATAGCATAAAAGTGTATAGAAGAAGTGCTGAAGAAAGAAGACACCCTTGGCAGTTGTAGACCCTTGCGTACTGAAAGGAAAACAAGCTGAGGCTATTGAATAGCCGCATATCGCCCACCGCATTTTGATAATAGCAGGCTCTCGCTATGCTTTGCCTAATGAAATGCGTTTGCATTGCCTGCAGTGCACCGAAAGACAGGGACGGTATACAATGCGAATTGTAAGTTACCAACGAGAATTCTTCAGTATAGAAAGTTTCGATGAAAAGAAGTACAAACCACTCACGAAAGAGTTGCAGGAGGAGAATATTCTGGACGGAAAGGATAGGCGAATGGGTTAAAAGCTGGAAGCAAGAGAATGAAGAGTGCATGATTTACAGTCCACCAATCACAGAACAGCAGCAGTAGGACGTAGTTATTGTGATACGCTGCATTAAGTGGAAAGCGGAGGCCTTAAAAGGGCTCTTGTTTTTAATCCCTTTCTTCTTCTTCTTCTTCTTCTTCTCCTCTCTCTCTCTCTACTTCTACAGCCTGTTTTATTATCGGCCTTTCGATGCTCGGTGACGGGTTTAGAGAGGACTTTTTTTTCTGCAAGCATTTTTATGGAGGTCCGTTATGACGAATGGCTATTTGTTTGCGATGAAAGCATTTCGGAGTTGGCATGAAACTCTCTTAAGTGATAGTGATCACAAAATGAAAGAAATATTCGGTAAACTAGCATTACCACTTTAGGTAATTAATAGAGCTCGGCGCAATAGGAATTGTAACAGGTTCAAAATAGGCATTATCAGTAATGATAAACAATAAAGTAGGGACAATAATCGATTCATTTACCACTTAAAACACATTTTGACATGACAGAAGAGCATAGACATATCAAATAGCCATATACCGTGTATTAAATTTACTGAATTCTACCATTCTCTTAATGGAATGTAGACTTCTTTAAATTTGCATTCTTCGGCTACTATGCACTTTTTATGGCAAACCCTATTATTAGGTTTTTAAGTAATTTCTCTCTTGAACGTTTTAAACTCCACGCTGGTTTGAATTATTGTTGAGTATGCTATGTATAATTCTTAAACACACTATTGTTGCGTTTCCAAAGAATTAAGTCTAGTATTTTTACTTTCTCTACTACGTATAGTAAGTAGGGGAAGTATTGTATTCCACTAAAAAATTCGATACCGAGATTTCACCGGAAATACATGTTTTGAGATCCCCTGAATCCAAAAAAAGCATTTTTGGAAACATGTCCGTGTGTGTCTGTGTGTCTGTCTGTCTGTGTGTCTTTCTGTGAACAGCATAACTCAGAAACGAACAGTCGGATAAACACCAAACTTGGTATTTAGGTTCAGTATCTTCCAGGGATGCGACACGAAGGTTTTCAAGAAAGTCCCCCCACCCCAGGATACCCTTTACATGGAAGATTTTTCGAAAAGTTTAATTTTCTCAAAAACGGCTCTAACGATTTTGATTAAAATATCATATGTTTAAGATATTTTCATGACAAATAAAACGTATATCTTGAATTTTCTGGGAATGTCTCCAAAAGTGTTCTTCATTGTGAACGACTTTTGCATAACCGGTAAACCATAAGAGATAGAGAAAATTTTACTACACACAAGATGTAGATCGCGTTAAAATACACAATTTATGTCATATACATTTTTTTGTTGAGTGAACCATTATCGAGATATTGTTTGTTATTTTCTTAAATTTTTCAATACTTATTCCTTAAAAGGGAATACGTTATTCATTTTTTTTGTCTTTGATATGCAAAGAGTATTAATCTGTGGCAAAGGGAATGGTGCTGCACCTAGCAACCAGCTATTAAGAGATATGTATATGCTTAAAGGCTACTGTATTTCTATATTGCCCTTGTAAATATATATTCCCCTTACATCTACAAGAAAATTAGCAATAAGATAGAGTCTGCAAATGTTTATCTCGATTAACATGAAGTAGATGGAGAATAAGCGTTTGTATAAATAGTTTGTACAAGAGTAGAGAAAGTCATGTGAGTGTAACACATTAGAATTTTTTTGTCTTGGATATGCAAAGAG
Organism: Deroplatys truncata; assembly: GCA_030765065.1. NCBI lineage: Eukaryota > Metazoa > Arthropoda > Insecta > Mantodea > Mantidae > Deroplatys > Deroplatys truncata. Next base: position 199,518,787 of record CM060978.1, read on the forward strand.
TATTAATCTGTGGCAAAGAGAATGTTGCTGCACCTAGCAACCAGCTATTAAGAGTAATATCTATGCTTAAAGGCTACTGTATTTCTATATTGCCTTTGCAAATGCAATACAAGGGGAACATAGTACACCTTAAGTGATAGTCAAATATTTTTAAAACTGGTCGCTATGTGTAAAATGTAATTCTCTTTGCATGTCAAAAGATCGTTTCTGTAAATGTTTATCTCATCTCGATTAACATGAAGTAGATGGAGAATAAGAGTTTGTAAAAATAGTTTGTACAAGAGTAGAGAAAGTCATGTGAGTGTAACACATCAGAATTTTTAGGTCAGTGTTGTGTTTTCGCCCATGTGGGAAGAAGAATACCATCGTATTAATGAACAAAGCGGTGAGTTAATACTAAAAAGATCGAATTTCCGGTCGTAAAGCAATAGTTTTTTGCAGTTGACCATTACCATACACTTTATTGTGCTAAATATCCACTATATTACCACACGAAACAATGCAACTGCTAACGTTAGGTAAGGAATTCCGGTATTACAAACTTCCTCAAAAATGTTGTCAAGAAACAGTCCTGAAGTTTTATAAGATAACGGCACTCCCAACATTACTGTATGGCTCAGAAGTATGGATAATGACAACGCACCAGAAACGGAGGAATAGAACTGCAGAAATGAAATAACTAAGCCTCCTAGCAGGATATTCACACCCAGTTCATACGAAGAATGGAAGAAAGTAGAGCTGAAATAAACATACGTGTTTCTTTGGCACTATAGATGAATAAAGACATACATGGAAAGAGCATGTATTGAGGATGACTCAATATACAGAGTGAGCCAAAAGACTCCGAACCGCCTGCGCGGTGTTTTTCCTGTCCGCGTCCTCGGCACTCGTTGCCGTCTGCCGCTATCATAGAAAGGCGCTGATGAAACCATACAACATTTTTTGAAACTACTTTTAAAGGCTTTACTTACCAACTTTACGAAAGGAGTTGGTAAGTACTGGCCACCGTCCTTGTTCATACATTTTTGGCATCTCTTTAAGGAACTATCTATCATGGAATTTTTGGGGGGGAATTTTCCTGTAGTATACCTTTAAAATAGTCCAGTACGCAGCAAGGGATTGAACAAGTATCGGCAGACCAAAGAAACGCTGGGGCGATCAAATATAAATGTTAATTTGGAGACGGAGCAGACCAGAGGGCCTAATCCAGGTATAGGCAAGCCGCATATTGCATCCAGGAGGGAGGGCCATGGACGGGTACTGTGACGTAACGTAACAGTGCCGTAATGCGATTCTTAGTTTCGAAAAGCTAGAAATGCCTATTTTTTTTAAAATGTAAGACATGCATGAAATGGGTGCACAAAATCAAATGTTTTATTCATTATTGTTCATACAATAAAGGTTTGAAACTAAAAAATCTCATACTTCTTATTATTGAAGAAATAAATCTAATACTGCTTATAAACCTGCAGGAAAAATGAACAAACAATACTCAATGTTTACAGCTTTTGCAGTAAATGAATATCTTGCTTCAATTGACGTTTTTCACTTACTAATTAGAGCCAGGGTACTATAACCTTTTTTTTTTTTTATCATTTTGCAGGAAATTCCTTCTTCTTCCCATGTGGATTGCGCTACAGCCGTTCCCGTCTCACATCTGTTCTTCCAACGCTGCTTTGGCCTTCCAACCAATCCGTATCCTCTAGTCTTATAGTTTAAAACTTGTTTAGGATTTTTTCTGTCAGTCATTCGTAAAAGTTGATATACCCATTTTCGCCTATAGTCTTGTATTAGTTGGCCTAATGGTTTAACTCCTGGCTCCTCTCTCCTTCATTGCGAATATGTTCTTCTCTTGTACATCCCTTCACTGCGCGTAAGAATCTCATTTCTACTGCTTGGATTTTGTTTTGAGAGTCCGTGCCTCGCTTCCATACACCATTTCTGATAGCTATTACTGAATAAAATCTCAATTTTGTCTCTTTTCTAGTTTTATTTTTAAATGTTCTATGTACAGTTCAGCAAAATCTTTGGAATTTATGTAGTTTTTTTATCTTATCTCGATCTTCTCCATACGACACATCACAGCCTAGATTTTGGGGATACTTTGTTCTATTGAAGTGTCATCTATCACTATTTTTGTTCTTTTCTGGTGCCTACATTTGAATGCGATTGTCTTTGATTTAGTTTTGAAAATTATCATATTATTCCTTTTAGAAACGATGTTAAGCTGATATTATAACATGAATCTAAATTAAACAATTTATTTGTTAAAGCAGTGGTCACAACTAATTTATTTTATATACAAATTTGTTTATTTTAGATAATGGTCATATATATACATATATATGTGTAGATTATAATTATTTTCAGATAGTGTTTTATATAGTTGCACCGTTTTAACACTATATATGTGGTATCTCATAAGTAATGCCATATCGGTTTTTAAGCATAACTTTATTTGGAACGTGTTCTGACAAGAAATTAAACCACTCTTCAAAGTAGAGACCATCAGACTGTATGGTCTTTAGCCATCTTTCAGCGAGATTTATATTCCGCGACAGTACCAGTCTCTGGCTTTTGATGCAAAGAATTCGATGAGACCCACTTCCACAATTTCAATGTTTTAGAAATTTCTTCCACGTAAGAAATGGGCTATAGGATGAAACAGATGGTAATCTGAAGGAGTTAGATCGGGCTGTACGCTGGATGTGGTAGCAGTTCGACTCCTTCCAATTCCTGAATTTTTGTAATGGTTGTTCGTGCAGCATGGGGTGTTTCTTTATCATACTGCAAGGGAACTCTATTTGGTTAATTAATACTGGGTATCTCTGTTTCAAAATTTCATGAACTCGTTCCAGTTGTTGAGAATAAAGATCTGCGCTGACTGCACCGCCGTTTGGAACAAAATCCCTGTGAATCACTCCTTCAAAATTTCACCAGACACACAACATTACTTTGGGGCCGAACTGTTTTTTTTTATCGATGACTTTGGCAGGTTGACGGGGACTGAGCCACTGTTTCGAGGCGTCAGGGTTGTGGTAATAGACCCATTTTTCATAAAATGTGACAATTCTCCTGATAAATCTATCATCCATTGGATTACCGATAAGCTGACGACAGATATCCACTTCTACGTTGAGCCTGTTGAGGTGTCAATTCATGAGGTACGGATCTGCAGCTTCTGTTTGATTTTCCAAGTTTCTTAATGTGGCGATGTATGGTATATTCTGATGGACCAAGTTCTTCTGATAGCTACGAGTACTTTTTTGCGTATTTTCTTCTAAAAATCTGCGTCTATTCCCAAAATCTCATAATTTTGGTCTTCCAGAACGTTGTAATGTTTGGTGTTTTATTCTTCAGTGTTGAAACGTTGGGACCATCGTTGTCCTACATGCTCACAACCATACCTTCTTCCACTTCACATATTTTTCGAGCCGCGGCAGCAGCAGCTTTATAATCTCGTTTCCATTAGTGCTTTAGAAGGACTCTAATCTCAAACTTGAAAACTTCCATTTTGTGACTGTGTACTACAACTACGAGTGACACATTCTGGCAATATGCGCAATACTAGCCATGTCATCCTGTAAATAGCATTGGCGAACCAAAGAAAACAGTTCTATCTTATAAAACACCAAACTTAAAAACCGATACTTATGAGACAACCTAATATATATATTCTAAATGTCCGACCAACTATTGTGGAATGCATTTCATAATTACGTATAGCAGTGTTCCACCACTGGGTTAGAAGAATGCTTGTGTGTTGTAAATAGGAAACGGGAAGGGGAGGGTGGATGTCGCTTGACACGCGGTGACATGCGGGGTCAAGAATATCCATACCGGCCTAATCCGCGTTGTCTTAGAAGAGGAATATTCCTGACGTAGCACTTCAACAAACAAGGTACCTACCAACATTACTTGGTTTCAGCAATTCGAACCGACAGCACACCCAGCACAAGTAACCATAGCAAGATTTCGTTACATACATCCTGACTGCACCATTTTCAGGTTTGGGGACGTTACGTGGTCCCCAAGTTTCCTCGATTTAACAGCCGCTCACTTCTTGAATGGCACGTTGAAGAAGCAGGTTTGAAATGACTAAACGAAGCGAACGTTGCTGCAGTTTCATAAGAGCTTTTAGCCAAAACTATGTTGGTTTTGAAGATCGTTCGCAGCAGTCTGTCGAACACAATGGTAGCCATCTAAATGAAATGATATGTTCACCACCACGTTAGGAACATTTATGTATAAAAATAAGATTATATGTTTTTTTGGAATTCTAAAAATTAGTATAACCATATAAATATTCCAGAGTATCTAAAATAATTGTGCGCAAATAATAAAAGTTCGCAACTTGTGTGTACGTTCTAATAAATATTTTAGCATTATTAGATTGCTGATGTACTGTATTTTAATATTGGGCAAAGACTACATAGAAATGTGCTAATTATGTGCACTAAAGTTTTGTACTTATTCTATGAATAATTAATTACATTGATAATTTCAAATTTACAATGAAAATCACATTGACAAAACTTAATTTTATACCAGTTCAATGCCCTTAACTACATGAAAGCTCGAATGACAAATCGAAAAACGACAATAAAGGGGAAGAAGCATAAATTGACCTTAATACGTGCAGTGTTTAATAAAACCGCCAGAGAGTATTGTGTCAGTACATAAAACTTAATTCTAATAGCTTAACTATTAAATATGAGGGCGGATTGATAAGTCAATGACTTTTTTTAAAGAAAATAACAAAATTTTCCAAAAAATCAATTTTATTTCTCAACATAGTTTCCTTTCAATTCATTGCACGTTGTCCAACGTTTCTCCAATTTTTTTAACCCTTCCAAAAATAGGATTTTTCAAAGTCTGCAAAACATGAGGTTGTTTCTGCCATGATGTGTTCACTGGACGTGAATTTCTTCCCAGCGAGCTAATTTTTCAGGTTTGCGAAAGGAAGAAGTCGCTTGGAGTCAAATATGGAGAATATGGTGGGTGAGGTAGCAGTTGGTAGCCCAATTCCACAACTTTTGCGGTGGTAAAGGCTGAATTGTGTGCGGGTGCATTATCCTGGTTAAAGAGAACGGTTTTCGTCACCAAATATTTTTTAATAATTCCTTGTGAAACTGATCCAGCATTGTGGCATAATATGAGCATGTGATCGTTTTACCTTTTTTCAGGTAGTGGATATCTAACACCTCTTGGGAATCCCAAAAGACAGCTGCCATGATTTTTCCTGCCGACGGAATGGTTTTCGCTTTCTTTGGAGCAGGTTCGCCGAAGCAAATCTACTAATTTGATTGTTGTTGGTTTCAGATTGATAGTAATGGATCCAAGTTTCATCAATCGTAATATAACGCCGCAAAAACTCATTTGGGTTGCGAGGGAACATGTTCAAACATTCCTGTGAAATGGTCACACGATTCCGCTTGTTCTCAACTGTGAGCAGTCGCGGCACCCATCTTGGTGTGAAGTCCTCTTCATTCGGGAGGAAATTTGTATAATGTTGTATACTTAACTGATATACGTTAGGAGATGGACAAGAACGACTACACAAACATTAATATAGTCTCTTGAGAACGCAAAATTTATTTCAATTAAAGTTTTTGTGAAATCAACCATTTTCGATATATCCTTTAATATTGGTTTCAATTGTTTAATACTTGTCGCTATTCAGTTGTTTGTTACAATATGACAGAAATAATATGGAATTTTAAAGTCATAGCGAGTCGCTTTAAACACCTGACTAACGATTCAGTTTCCTTTGTGCCTCTTATACCTAACTACAATGAAATGTGAAAGGAAACTATCTGCAAATGTTTGTCTAGATCAAGATGAGACAGATAGAAAAACAAGTTTGCGTAAGAATATTTAGTAGAATCTATATACAAATAAGTTATAGTGTGTAGAGAAAGTTATATGAATGTAATACATTATAATTTTTTTCTTTAACGTTTAAACGTAATAATGAAAGAACAAAAAGCTTTCAGATTTATATTGTATAGCTTCTTGCCTTTGACTGCCCAGAATCTAAATATGTGTTCTTTAGAAAGAGAACTGCTTGCTTTCAGGAGGGAAGATATTGGTGAAATCTACTTAACAAACAACTCATAAAGTAGATGGTAATGTAACTATTGCATTATAACAACATTTATCATAATATTACACTATGGAGCAGTCATAAGTATCATCTTAGTTATGAATTTATAAAATTGTAATAATATCTAAAGTTATTATTAATAATAATGAATCATTTTGCCCATTTAATACTTAAAATATTTAATGTAATTTTGTATTCCTATATTGATTTCTTCAGACTATAATAATAACAAAATAACAATATAATTGACAGGAATTACGCAAAAATATACCCTAAACAGAGATATCTTTAGAATCAAATTTAATCTAGCAAGTTCACCAAGAGGCAAACTGATGTAACAACATAGACAGAATAGAGAAAGAAACCCCACAGCCAAAGAAACGTCTTAAGTACTTTACGTAATTGAGTTCTCAAGAAGGTATGGTAAACATATGCAATTAATTTATTTAAAGATGAGTCGGAATTGTTACACTAACATCACTTAAGTTTACTCACTTAACATGTTTCGGGAAACGGTTGTTCCCATCCTCAGAAGCTAATCCGACTGGCCCGTGTTGTTGGTGTTTCCGTTTTGTGGACTGGATACTGTGGTGGTGAAATGTACTTCCAGAGGGGACTTGGTGGTGGCAAATCAAAATTCATTAGATGTGTGTTGTGTTTTAGAATGGTGATCTTCTCCCATGCATCTAATTCGGTTGCAAATTTGGCTGGTTTGACTAATGTAATATTGGGTTTGATGTTGTGATTAGTGATCCAAAAATGGTGTGAAACTGCAGATTTCTTCATTTGTTTGTATTTGATACATCTCATGTGCTCCTTTAGCCTAGTTTCTAGGTTTCTTTTTGTCTTACCTATATATACTTTATTGCAATCTGAACAATTGATTTTGTAGCTTCCAGCTTTTTTGTCTTGTGGAATGGGGTCTTTTAACTTGTTACAAAGTAATTTCTCCATGTTAAATTTGTTCTGTGGGGCTAGGCTGATGTTGTGTTTCATGAAAATCTTCTTAAATTTGTGATATATTCCTGGGTGGTATGTGAATTTCTTGAACTTTAGCCGTTTATCTTGCGGGCTGAGATTTGTTGTGTTTTTTATGTGTTTCTGTCGTTTGAATTTTGCAATTTTTTTGTCAATTGTTGTTTTGTTGTACCCATTATGTATTGCTGTGTCTACTATGTGCGGTATTCTAACTGGTATTCTTTTTTATTTAAGGCGGTATATACCAGTCTATGTGTTAGGCTGCTTAGTACTGCATGTTTGTGTGTGGTTGGATTGAAACTCTTATTTTTTATGTAATTAGTAGAGTGTGTTGGCTTCCTGTATATGCCAAAGGTTGGGTTCTTTTATTCTCTGATGATTTTTAGGTCTAAAAATGGTAGCATGCCTTCTTTTTCTATTTCTATGGTGAATTTTATTGATTGGTTCTGCAGGTTTAGTAAGGCTAAGGAGTCTTGTATGAACCTATTAGGGACAACAGCGAAGATGTCGAAAGACATATCTGTGCCAAACTTTAAAAATGTATGGAAAGGAAGTTGTTATGTGTGTTTCTAAGTGGCTCATAAATAGATCTGCAAGGAAAGGTGAAAGTGGGTTGCCCATGGTTAGACCTGTTGGTTGTTGATAGAACTTCTTATTGAAACTAAAACAATTTTGTGTAATGCATAAATTGGTAAGTTGTATGAGGTCTTCTATTTCTTCTTCAAGCAAGTTAGTCTGCTGTAGCCATTTCTTTAATTGATGCAGGAGTTGATCTGTAGGGACACTTGGAAATAGTGCAGTGACATCAAAGGAAACTAATCTGTCTTCTGGTTTGAGTTCCAGGGATTTTATATGTAATTAAACTTTTGAAGGTATTAGTTTAAATAAAATAAATAGTTTAAACAAAAGTATACCATACAATTAAACGACCTTTAATGCTGCTTTCAGAAAGTTTATATGCTATATTAGTACCTAAGGATATAGGTTTTCTAAATTATAGAAAATTTTTCTTTGCAAGTATATTTATTTTACACCAAAAAGAATCTAGACTATTTTGTAACTTTTTATAAAAATATAGACATGTGGTTTATATTATTGTTTTAAACACTTCAAGTATATTGCAAGTGATATCAATATCCTGCAATATCCTTAAATATAACAAATAAAAATAAGAACATTTACGGTTTCTAATAACACTGTGCAAATAGCTTCAGAATGCATAAACAACACATCAATGCAGTTTCCACTGAAAATAGTGATAGCTAGGCTTCGGACACGGTTGCTGTTTCGTTGCACTTGACTGGAAAACAGTTACGTGAGCACAGGGTTTCACTGAGACCTCCCTCTCCCCAAGCACTGCCAGTCATTCACTCTAAGCAAGCGATCAGTATATATACAGCCTGTTCTGAAGTGACGAAGTTGATAGCTGACAAAACATGCCGAAAACACCGGTAAGAAGATTATCTTACTTGTAAATGAATATGGACGTGAGTATTTTGATATGAGGGGAAAATATATTTTGTAAAGTATACCAGATTGAAATCAAAGGAGAGAGAAGGGTTTTTATTGCAAGACACTGTAAATCTAAAAAAAAACATCATAAAATATTACGTTGCTTCCTATAAATGAGGTGGTGAGGATATATTATCCACATCAGAAACCACGAACTCGTGTAGCCAAACCGAATCTTACAAGGATTGATCTGACATGATGGTAAGCACAAATATCCCATTTAATAAGCTGAAAAATTCTGCTTTTAAAAGTTTCTGGAGAAATGTACAGCTATGAAATTTCCTTGTGAGTCTACTTTATGCAAATGTTATTTGCCATAGATGGCAATACTTGAAACTTGTCGATAATTTGACACAACACTTTACAGAAGTAGACAAATGTTCTGCTACTGAAATAGCATAGCAGGAACTGAAGAGTGTTTTAGATAAAAACCCAGGATATGCAATTATATGCCGTATCAGGCATTAATAATAATATTATTAATGTTAAGAATAACATTATTCTAAATAATGAAAATACATGCGTTTCCCAGAGGTGTGTGACGTTCATTTTGCACTAGTAGCATCATGTGACGTGGAACGGAGTTTTTCAAGATATAAACCTTTTTTGAGTTTGAGGCTTTAGTTTTGATACATTCAGAAAATATATTGTAATTCATTGTAATAGTTGTCCAGGTATGTAAATAGCACATAAACATGATTATTTCATCTGGCACAGTTCAGATTTATTATTTTGTTCATCTTATTTATACTTTGTAATAAAAACTTAAGTTTACTACAGAAATGTATACTTCTGTGCCCACCTATATCTATAGCGTATACAGTACTGAGCACAAACTCAGTAGCGCACGAGACTACTGCCCCTCTCCTCTCCGCTCGCTTGTAAATAAAGTAGCAGTATAATACAGAGTGAACCAAAGACTCCGAACCGCCTGCGCGGTGATTTCCTGTCCGCGTCCTCGGCGCTCGTTGCCGTCTGCCGCTATCATAGAAAGGCGCGGATGAAACCATACAACATTTTTAAAACTACTTTTAAAGGCTTTACTTACCAACTTTACGAAAGGAGACGCTGAAACTGGCCACCGTCGTCCATGCATTTTTGGCACCTCTTTAGGAAACTATCCATCACTCGCCGCAGTTCACGTTGAGAAATGCTGGCAATTTCCTGGCGGATATTTTGTTTTAATTCTTCCAGGGTGTACGGGTTTGTCTTGTACACTTTATGTTTTAAGTTACCCCGGAGGGCTATTTTATGAACAATATTACCGGCTGCGCGGTGTTTTTCCACTTGGTGTGTGGAAATATGATCAACACATGGTAACGTACTGCTGCTATAAACAAAGTCACGCTGTTGTGACTTTGTTGTGCAGTGTGAAGTGCAGTTTTGAGTTGACGGTGATGTGATGTAGTTCAGTTATTACGAGTTATTTATTATTTTGTCCTGTACTTAGTCACAAAGTATATTATGGCTCAGAATATGTTTTATACTGCACAGCGTGTGTTTATTTATGATTCGTATGCGTTAACTCGGTCAGCTCGCCAAGTGAAAGTACGATTTGCAGAAAGATTTCCAGGTGTAAAAGTTCCAGGCTGTACAGCAATCCATGAACTTTACAGTAAATTTCAGGCCACAGGAAGTGTTCAGGCTAAGAAATCTAAAAGACGGCGTTCGGTTCTTACCAAAGAAACATTAGACGACATCGGTCATCGCCTGGAAAATTTCCCTAAAAAAATCGATGATGGATAGTTTCCTAAAGAGGTGCCAAAAATGTATGGACAACGACGGTGGCCAGTTTCAGCATTTCCTTTCATAAAGTTGGCAAGTAAAGCCTTTAAAAGTAGTTTTAAAAATGTTTTATGGTTTCATCCGCGTCTTTTTATGATAGCGGCAGACGGCAACGAGAGCCGAGGACGCGAACAGGAAAAACACCGCGCAGGTGGTTCGGAGTCTTTTGGCTCACTCTGTAGAAGTTAACAACCTAAAGTCATGTCCGAAGCCTAGTGATCGCAAATTAAAGAACGTGGCATAAAGAGAATTCTGGTGCTTGAAAACGCAATAGCGCAAGAATTAAAAATCACTGCTTGGCTTATCATGTGAGTAATTCAAGGGGGAAAAGATGTGTCTAATCAGTTACTTAAATGTACAAGTAAATATAAATTGCAATGTAGTAAGAACTTATTAGAAAATCAAAGATAGGTACAACTCCCTTCTTACAATCAAAATCATCAGGCAATACCATTTCTAGTAAAGAAAATGAAGTATTTAACAAGTTAGTGCCTTGAGGAGTTGCTGCTGGAGGAGGAAATATCATAAACTTTGTGCATTTAAGACAGAGAAATAAGTAATTATAAAGTGTTTTAAATGCTTAAGCAAGCAGATAAATTTTTGGAGTATAAGACGTCAAAAATAAACATAAAACAGTATTAGCCGATAAAATAAGCTTAAACTACTAATAAAATACCAGAGACTAAAGAAATCTGCTAAGAAGATATCTTGGTCCTGACCTCAACCTTCCCATCATAATAGGATGTAGGGAAAATTGAATTCTCTAGGGAAACCGAGTACTAGCTTTATAGGAAGATGTTCAATGAAGATTTTAATCTCTCTTTTAAATTACCCTTAAAGGAGAATGATTAATTTCGGAAACTAATTAAGAAAGCCGATAACGAAGAAGCAAAGAAGCCCACCCCTACCCCCAAAAAAGCTTGAAAGTCATCACAAGCAAGAAAGCAATACTACTCTAAGTAAAATTCTGACAGAATAAGGCTAAATGAGATCAAAAGAAAATATATTGTTTCTGCATTTACAAAAGCGCCTTCCGACACCTTGCCTTACTGCTCAATCTTTTTACCTTCGCAAACTACGAACTCTTATACGAAGAAACAATGCTGGCAGAGAGGAAATGATACAGCCTCATGTTTACTAAACTGGGATGGATTCTATTTGAAGTGACAAAAAGTACTAAACTTTTGGTGCCAGACAACCGTCTATCCAAAGTAAAAGTGTGTAAATCGCACCAATGTATACCGGTCTTTTTTTACTTTCTCTACTACGTATAGTAAGTAGGGGAAATATTGCATTCTACCCAAAAATTCGATACCGATATTTCACCGGAAATAGATGTTTTGAGGCCTCCTGAATCCAAAAAACGCATTTTTGGAAACATGTGCGTGTGTGTGTCTGTGTGACTGTGAACAGCATAACTAAAAAACGAACAGTCGGATAAACACCCAAGTTGGTATTTAGGTTCAGTATCTTCCAGAGATGCGTCACGAAGGTTTTCAAGAAAATCCCCCCATCCCAGATTACCCTTTACATAGAATATTTTTCGAAAATTTTAATTTTCTCAAAAACGGATCTAACGATTTTGATTAAAATATCATATATTTAAGATACTTTCATGACAAATAAAATGTATATCTCGAATTTTCTGGGAATGTCTCCAAAAGTATTCTTCATTGTGAACGACGTTTGCATAACTGGTAAACCATAAGAGATAGACAAACGTTTACTATACAGAAAATGTAGATCGCGTTAAAATACGCAATTCATGTATATACATTTTTTGTTGTTGAGTGAACCATTTTCGAGATATTGCTTGTTATTTCCTTAAATTTTCCAATACTTATACTTTATCTCAAATGGGAATTCGTTATTCATTTTTTTTGTCCTGGTAATGCAAAGAGAATGGAATACTCCACATAGCAACCAGCTCTTAAAATATTTGACTATCGCTTAAAGCCTACCAATTCCCCTTGCATCTACAATAAAACTAGCAATAAGATTAACATCTCGATATCTGGATTAACATGAAGCATATAGAGAATAAGCGTTTGTAAAAATAGTTTGTACAAGAGTAGAGAAAGTCATGTGAGTGCAACACATCAGATTTTTTTTATTTTATTACTTTTGTATGTCCTGGACATGTAAAGAGAATGGAATACTCCACATAGCAACCAGCTCTTAAAATATTTGACTATCACTTAAAGCTTACCATATTCCCCTTGCACCTACAAGAGAATTAGCAATGTAATAGTTTCTGCAAATTTTTATATGATTAACATGAAGTAAATGGAGAATAAGCGTAGTTTGTACAAAGTAGAGAAAGTCATGTGAGTGCAACACAGAATTTTTTTAACAGTTTCCAAATCTTAAGGAGGTGAATCACAAATGCTTTTTGAAAGGTAATAAAAATATGGTAGTCATTAATATCCATTCATTTATAGAGAAGAAAAAATGAAAATACCTAACTGCTTACCCCCCCAGGAAGAACGAAGGAAGTGAAGTAACCACAGGAGGCTAAGGCAGCAGGCAGACAGACCACAGAGACGCGCTGAAGTACCTAGCATGTCCTAGCTCGAAGCCCCAACCCACTACTGGAGCTGCCCGGAAAGGGCGATAGCAACTCTTCTAGGGATGCGACTCGAGGATTTTCAAGAAAACACTCCCACCCCAAACTACCCTTTACATGGAACATTTTTCGAAAGTTTTGAGTTTCTCAAAAATGGCTCTAATGATTTTGATTAAAATACCATATATTTAAGATATTTTTATGGCAAATAAAATGCATATCTTGAATTTTCTGGGAATGTCCCCAAAAGTCCTCTTCATTCTGAATGACTTTTGCATAACTGGTAAACCGTAAGAGATAGACAAAATTTTACTACACAAAAAATGTAGATCTTGTTAAAACACACAATTTATATCCGATATATATTTTTTGTGGAGTGAGCCATTTCCTAGATATTTCTAGTTATTTGTTTGATTTTTTCCAATATTTATACTTTCTCTCAAATGAGAATTCCTATTCGTTTAATCTTTTTTTTTTGCCTGGATATGCAAAGAGAATGGAATGCTCCACATAGCGACCAGCTCTTAAAATATATATAACTATCACTTAAAGCCTGCTGTATTTCCATATTCTCCTTGCAACTACAAGAATTTAGCAATAAGTTAACTTATGCTAGCGTTTATCCGGATTAGCATGAAGTAGACGGAAAATAAGGTTTGTACAAGAGTATAGAAATTCATTTGAGTGCCACATATCAGTTTGTTTTTATTATGATAACACCCGAATTCGACGGAGACTAGCAGCTGAAGCAGAGGCCACGTCGCTCGGTGAAACCAGCAGGCTTCGAAGCAGAGACACCGATGCGCCGAGCCAGTCAACCACTCCGACGCAGCCTTCAGCCAAAGATAATCAAAAGGATTCCCGCCTGAAGTACCTCGATATGGATAGAGATTCTTTTCTTCCTTATTAATCGTTAAATGGTTAAATTTTTTCGAAGATCGTAATTAGTACACTTCGTATTTTACATGTATTGCAATGACATGACCCCAAATATGTTAGGAGTGCCTGAACTACTTAATATGTGTTCTCGAATTAACGCATAGCTACCGTTAAAATAAATAAAATACTGTGAAATCTCGTAGATTTAAACACAATCCTATGCACAACATAATGGAGACACCTCCACACGCGTGCAAAATGTAAAATACACATAGGTACATAGACTCACCTATGTAAAAGGTATAATACGTGTTATGCTTGGGTTAGACTGGCAGAGAACGCATATTCAAATCTCGGTTGGTCGCTTTCTTGGCTGTGTGCAAGTGTGTGACATGTGGCGTCTGAATGGTGCCCACAGAGTGGTCGTTCTATGGGCCGGCCCGGATCACGCGTATGCATGCTCCGTACGCTGTCTACTACACCATTCTAAAACTCTTGCGTTACATACAGCTTGTGTAAAATGTTGTGACAGTCCATATGCCTAAGAGAGGAGAAATGACGAGTAGTGGTGAGAGTGGTGGGGAGCAAGTGTTATCATCAGAACTCGGAGGCAGCCACATACACGACGCATTGTAAACAAATGTGTAAGGTTACCTTGCATTTGAGCTCGCAGCAATTGGAACACTGACCCCCACCTCTTTTATATGCAAGTGGACTGGTCAGTGCTATTGCGCATATATGCTCCAGGAGTGGGGGACTGTCACGACGATTTACACAAACTGTACTCATGAGTAATATTAACATGCACTCTAAAGAGTACTAAGTGGTGGTTATAAGTGGTGTTGAAAGTGGTATCCATCTGCATTGAGACATTCCTGGCATTCCTCGCCGTCACGAAGTTGCAATAGCCACTCTTTAGGGTTTCAATTTTAAAAGTGTAGCTGCTTATGAACAGAGGTTTTTAAAACACCCAGTTACTGTACAACGCGTCTCAGAGGCTTCTTAAGAGAGAGCTCGAATGATGCAGCAATTTTGTAAATTTTTCCTCCGTATGACAGTATCTCTACTTGGAACTGGAATATTAGGAAATGTCTCCTGAAATTGGCTATACACCTGTCTACATGATTCGGTTTTAACGCAAGAATCGTACACAAAATGCTTTGTTCAAGCGTTAATGTTTCATAGGCATTTCGGCGGACCAATAACAAGACAAGAACAGTCAACAATAAGAATACTGTAAAGTAATTCACACACAGTACGTAGTGCTTTAACTTTTGAGATGCACAATGAAAAACACTAGTCTTTATAGCACGAACAGAAGGTAGAAACTGACAGTTGACATTCACAGCCGATAAAGCGTAGCCTTGAGCAAGCCATTCAGCGCTGGTGAGCAATCGGGACATATAGGTCATAGCAATGCAAGCGAATCACGCATACACGCAATCGTGGCGGGCCACAAAACCACCGCTCGGTAGAAATGTATAGTATGTAAATTATTCACATTAATTAATGTGAAAGTCCATGGCAGTAAGTATTTGCTGAAAAAAATAGAAGTTTATGTGTTTGCTATTTGCTGTCTTGGAGTTACCCTGTAGTCTCGGACCTCCCCAGCATACATGGATTGTCAAGAAAAAAGATAAAAGTAAGATACAAGCAGCTGAAATGAGGTTTTTACCATCACCTAAGAACTGTACGAGAGAGAAACATATTAGAAATGAAGCAATCAGAGAAGGGCTGAAAGTACAACCCCTATTAGAAGAGATAGAGAAATATAGAAATAAATAGATTAAATATTTTCGCCGTATGCTGGAAGAAAGAATACCCAAACAAGCCTTTTGTTACAAACTTAGGGAATGAAAACCAGCTGGACGACCCCGAAAAAGGTGGCTTCAACAAATATGAGATGGGAACAGACAAAATGCCTAAACTGTGAAGGAAGAAGAAGAAGAAAATTAGAAGCTACTAATTACTTTATAATGATACAATTGAAACATTTTACACTAAGGTTGCAGCGCACACATTATGAATCTTATCTTGTCCAAACTTCTGCACTCGTCTCACTCCAACCTCCATCACAAAGTTGGCCCATAAAAAGAAGTTAGTGTCAAATGCGATTGAGTGGATGACACTTATTAGCTCCTCTTTTGTCATGTGCATATAAATATCGGGCAATTTATTGTTAATTAAACAAGGCTTTTAATTTTAGTAAAAATATTACAATGAATAATAAAACGGTATACACGATTATATTATATATTATGTCAGCCAGACAAGTCCTGTATTTAAGCATACCTTTAGCAATGGGTTCTTGTGTCCACCGCAATAAAATGTTCAGTTCTATACCTTTCCTACCCCAATATTTCATAATACAATACCTTTATTAAGGAACTATTTACATTAGCGTAAAAGTATGTGCTTAGGTTCATGACAAGCAGAAGCACGTGCTTTTGTTTACATCAGAAGGAACTCTGGTTTGGAATGGGCATTAAACATTTCCAGAGTTTGAAAGAACGTCGGAGTGAGGTTAAGAAGGTGAGAAACACACCTTCCATCGATACTTTACTTCCATTTCCGTGAATTCCAGGGGATTTTGGTCCTTGATTACGAATATATTGGAGTTTACAAAATTAAGGTTCTAAGGCTGAAATGTCTTCTAGATCATTTTATATAGGGTGACGGGGAGTTAATTGAAACAAATTGAATTTTATGCAACCCCCGGTAAGCCTGGATATATTGAATTTGTAATGAAAGAAGTCGTGCAAGTGTTACAAATCAGAGATTGTTTAAGATAGTGCATGTGTAAAATTTGACCAAACATTGTGAAAAATTAAGAAATTAAATGTTTTATAATAAAATAACAGGAATTTTTAACTTAAAATACTTCGCGCATTTAAATTACAAATTAACTGAAGCTATAAATGGACAAGCGCATGCTTATTATTAAATACGCCCAACTTTAAACCTTGTTTTCTGAAACACTTTTTCTTCATAATTTTTCCATACTCAAAATGCTCCATACGATCTAACCTGTTTACATTTTTTTTCAAAATTGTTTACTGCCTCTCAAAAGTACATTAAAGAAAAGGACCGTTTATTATTTTAAATAATACTCTAATTTTGAGAAATAAATTATTAACTTTTAAGAAATAGAATTTTGGAAAGTATAAAAGGTAATAGGGTGGCGCCGTGGCCGAGCGGTTAGATCGCTCGCCTCCCACCGAGGCGGCCCGGGTTCAATCCCAGGGACCTGCATGTGGGATTTGTGGTGGACGAAGCGGCGTCTGGGCGGGTTTTCTCCGGGTTCTCCGGTTTCCCCCGCCATTCATTCCACCAACTTCTCCATCATCACCTTTCCTTTCATCCATTTCACCAACATTTCGCTTCATCTACTTCCTTCATCCCATACCAGGCATTGGGCTGATCACCCATCCTGGATGCTCTGTCTGATCCATGAGTGTCTGCTCCTCGACGGGCCTCTGACCCCAGGCATCCGCTTGTAAGTCCTGGGGGGTGTAAGTCCTACATAAGAGGAGGGTAAACAGATAATGAATGAATAAAAGGTAATAGTTGTTCTACAATAATTAGGATTTACTGAAAATAAACCTTATTGTAAACTCAGTTATGTAAAACCTGAATTTTTATGAGAATATTTTTTAAAAGGCATAGTATGGATTATTTGTATTAGAGCAATGAGTTTACACAGTAAACAATTAATACGATATAAATAACCATGCAAGCTAGAATTTTGAAATGTGATTTCAACAAGATATCTTAAATATGTAGATTTTCCATTGCCTTAAATGGAAGATCCTCTGAAATTTCGGAATGCTTGGCAGCAATACATAAAGCCTACCTTTGGGTTTGTAAAACTGAATCCCTGTCTTCTGCTCTACTTTTGTTGGTGATGTCATAAAGAGAGAGAAAGAGAGAGAGAGAGAGAAAAGGGGTAGAGGCAGTTAAATCCATCACTGGTGCCAGCTTGAAGCACAGCCATAATTCATTACCGCATTATACTAATGTTGGGTGGGGCAGTATTCAACAAGTAAACATTGGGCTCCACCCAAACACAGTCGCTATGACAACTGCAGTGCCCGCTGTGCCCGTCACGCTGTCTCCTCATTTAAAACCAATTTCCAAGCCTAGAGTTATATTCTTTACTTCTGTAGAAGGGGTTGTAGGTTTGAAACAGAAATTAGTTGGTATTATGAAAACATTTGGTTCTTGTACATTGACAGTTTAAAATTACTACTGAAATTTCGGCACTCATTTGTATAATGCTCTTATTCTCTAATTTTCCTGTGATTGATATTTTGAGAACATCTTTTACGTATACATGCTAACCGAGAGAGATAATTCCGCGATAACGTGTGAGACTGCATTCGGAGGTCCGGGTTCGAACCCCGTCGACCGCCCTCTCTCACCTTGGGTTTTTCGTGGTTTTTCTGGCCGTTAGGGTGGTTTCTCATCTACCCTGATGTACTTTGCATCTTTTACCTTTTATTTCGTTTCCTTCTCAACTTTTTGGTGCACTCCTGGGTTTTGTGGTGTATGGCGTGGATATTTGCTCAAAGGAAAGAGCATTTACTCCCCGTGGACACTAGAGGACTGCTTAAACCAGGGTCATTCATTGCCCTCTCTAGAGAGTTCCAGCAATGGAACAGGTCTTCGAGTCTGGGACTCTTCCACGCATCTTTGTGGCCTGTCTGCCTGTGGCCTGCAGCCTCCTGTGATTCCTTCACTGCCCTGAGGGGTATTAGCTACAATAGCACCATCTAGATCGCAGTGCGCGGGGCGTACCTCTCCGTTGTAAAACCTATAACCTATGCCACTAACTCATGGTTCAATTCAGTCTCTTCATGTGAAAGGGTTTAGAAGTTGAGCGTATCAACACTACGCCATAATTGCTCTTTATTTGATATACTAATTAATCATTTTGTTCCACATCAGTCCGAAGTTTACTTGTTTCCAAATTAAAAACCATACAAAAAAACTGATATGTTGCATTCACGTGATTTTCTCTACTCACTCTTCTACAAACTAACAAAAGTTTATTCTTCTATCTACTTCTTGTTAATTGAGATAAACTTTCATTACACATTTCACTGTAGCTATTAGAAGAATATAACAGTGTCTGGCCCCGTAGCTCAGTCGGTCGAGCACCTGCCTGTTGCGCTAAGGGTTCCGGGTTCGATTGCCGGCTGGGGGCCAAGATTAATCCCTATTCTTCCCAGAGCCTGGAAATAAGAATGAGAGTGTGAATGTGTGTATGATCCAATGATTAAAATCCAAAGTGCAAGAAACTCAACCACAAGAGTTACACGAATTAACACCACTGCCAATAGGCAATAAGTTCCGCAGATAAGACTAATGTAGTTAAAGACGGGGTATAAATTGAACTAAAAAAATCTGATGTGTTACACTCACATGGCTTTCTCTACTCTTGTACAAACTATTTTTACAAACGCTTATTCCCAATATGCTTCATGTTAATCGAGATATCGAGAGGTTAATCTTATTGCTAATTTTCTTGTAGATACAAGGGGAATTGGTAGGCTTTAAGCGATAGTCAAATATTTTAAGAGCTACTTGCTATGTGGAGTATTCCATTTTCTTTGCATTACCAGGACAAAAAATGAATAACGAATTTGAGAAACAGTTAAGTATCGGAAAATTTAAGGGAATGACAAGCAATATCTCCAAAATGGTTCACTCAAAAAAATGTATATGACATAAATTGTGTATTTTAACGCGATCTACATTTTTTGTAGTAAAATTTTGTCTATCTCTTATGGTTTACCAGATATGCAAAAGTCGTATGAAGAATACTTTTGGAGACATTCCCAGAAAATTCGAGATATACATTTCATTTGTCATGAAAATATCTTAAACATATGATATTTCAATCAAAATCATTACAGCCATTTTTGAGAAAATTAAAATTTTCAAAAAACGTTCCATGTAAAGGGTAATCAGGGGTGGGGGAATTTTCTTGAAAACCTTCGTTTCGCATCTCTGGAAGATACTGAACCTAAATACCAAGTTTGGTGTTTATCCGACTCTTCATTTCTGAGTTATGCTGTTCGCAGACACACACACAGACATGTTTCCAAAAATGTTTTTTTTTGGATTCAGTGGGTCTCAAAACATGTATTTCCGGTGAAATCTCGGTATCGAATTTTTGGGTAGAATACAATAGTTCCAGTACTTACTATACGTAGTAGAGAAAGTAATATAACAGGCTAAAGAGCTAGTCAGATTTTTAAAAAGCGAATCGCTATATGGTGATATGGCATATCCATGCTGCTTGCACGACCCGAGTAAAAACGAATAGTGACATACCACTCGAAAAAAGTATAAGTATGTGAAAATTCAAACCAACAACAAAGAATATCTCGTAAATGGTTAAAACCAAACAATATTCATTTCATATGAACTGTGTGCTTTAACGAGATCTACCTACGCTTATTTGTGTAATGAGATTTTGTCTATCTCATTACAGCTTACCAATTAAACAAAGGTCATAGAAATAAAGAGGACTTCACAGACTATTCCCAAAATTCAAGATATGTATTTTGTTGGTCATGCAAATATTTTAAATTTATGTTATTTTAATTAAATTGTTGGAGCCATTTTTGAGAAAATCGATAGTAAGGAACATTTTCATGTAAAGGGTACTTTGGTGTGAGCAGACTTTCTTGAAAATCTTCGTGTCGTATGCTTGGAAAATGCTGAACTTAAATACCAAGTTTTGAGTTATGCTGTTATAAGTTATGTTGTTAATATGTGTTTGTGAGTTATGTTCTTCACACACACACACACACACACACACACACACGAGCCTTTTTCTAAAATTCTTTTTTCTGGATTAAGGGAGCCTCAAAACGTATATTTTCGGGGAAATCTTGGTATCAAATTTTTGAATGGAATGCAATATTTCCTCTACTTACTGTAGATAAATAATAGAGAAAGTAAAATGTAAGTAGACGTTTTAGTGCTATTTTTCATACCCAATGTGTACCAACATACACTTGGAAAAAGTTAATATAGGGATATCTCACATTTCAACAATGTTATACTTCACAACAATATAAACATTTCTGCCACCGTTGTAATATATTATTCACATAAAAGTGATTCTTCCATCCATTTTATGTAAGTAAAACACGACAAATGTCTTTCTTAAAAATATTACAAGCAAGGTATCATGCACATAATTACACTTACTTTTTATACCACAAGTTGGTTTTTATTTTTATAAAGATAACGCAAACTGAGCGGGATGGCTTAGGCGGCAACGTCTGGGGTCCACATTCGGGAGGTGTTAAGTTCGATTTCAGAGGCCATGGGATTTTTCGTGGTTTCCCCGGTTCGCTAGGCGAATGCTGGGAAGGTTAATTGCATTTCCCGGATTTTCTGTCCCTCCATTTCACTTCATCTTTCATCTGCTTGGCTGTTTCAGAATTGCAAGTGTCGACGGGAATCTCGGCGTTGCATGACAGGTTAAAAGGATACTCTATGTAAGACTTCGTCCCTTAGAATAGGGGCGGTCTCCGAGTCACGGGCTCCTCAGTGGGATGCGTAGGCCTGCAGGGGGGGGGGGGGAGAACCGGCTGTACCAGCTGCCATCCGGAGAATTTCAATCTGGAGAAAGGTAGGGACCGTGCCTCTGCCCTGTCGTGCCTCCTGGTCCGGCCGCCCTCTGTCTACTCTCACCTCACCCTTCCCTCCTGGGGGCGCCCCGTCAGTCGAGGTGCTAAGTCCCCCTCCGCTCCTAGTCCTATAAGATCACGCGAAAAAATTTTCAAACACGCCACACATACGATGCATAAAAATTCATCCAAGAAAACCTCAACACATACAACAAGAAATATTTTGGAAACAAAAACGTTACATCTACGTTTTCTCTGCACGATTTATCCTTTATAAGAACCACTTTACGAACGAAGGAGTCTTAACAGACTCAGATAGATCTTTATTTCAACTGCTGTGACAGCATCTCAAATATATAACATTTTAATTAATCCTCCTGTCACCCCAATTTTTGACATGAGAACCTGTAATGATTTTTCAGTCATCAGTCACGTTTCTAAGCACCTGTTGCCTGCCATTAGTGTCAGCAGTAATGAGTAATAGTCATTTTAACGAAACTAAAATGTAAGGGATGATTTTCCATCTACAGGCTTGCTTGGGACGACGGTAATCTCGTTTAAATATTCGCCTTGCGTGAATACAACTTAGGTATCCAGTCGACTTTTGTTTTTTAGATGTGTATGCAACTAGACTACCTATTAGTATTGCTTTGTCCGTCTACGGGTCCATAGATTGAAACAACTTGCTAGCCGCTGCAATTTGAAGGAAATTTGTGGAAATATTTCAAATACGGTTGAAATCGGTGCAAAATTTAGATTAATATAGTTGAAATTCTATGTATACATAATAGTTTGAAAGAAATTTATGGACACGTTTCAAATTTGGTTGAAATCGGAAAATTAATGTTAGTTTATACCAGGTGGCCAAAGAGCGTCGTATTTCAAGTGTGCAGATATCCCTTCGTGCGTTAAAAGTGTTGCAGAACTCAACGGGGGCAATTCCAAGTAAAAAAACATTGAGTTTTATTTTGGACGCTCTTTAACTACTATGGTTCTTAGCGTCCCATTCTATGCGTGAAAGACAGGAAATTTTGCTCAGAGGCCTCTTTATCAGGCTTGAGGTTCTTTTTACGGGCCGTAAATCTACGAAACGGGACCACCGGCTTTACTTCACTTCCGAAGGAAGCCATGCCAAGGATTTTTATGCCCGAAAATATCCATCGCCCTCCGCCGTGTTTGAACCCGCGACCTCGGAAACTAGAAGCTAGCATGGTTACCACTACATTACCACTACACCACGGAGGGCGACAAATTCCAAGTAAACACAGGTCAGCGGAGAATTGGCGAATTAGCGTGAACGAGCTTCTTTTTCTCATTTTTAAAGTTCCATTTATACCCCTTTAACTACAATGGTCTTATTGGCGGCCTTTCCTTCGGACAATATTACTGCCTGTAGACACTGGTGTTAACTTGTATTAGCTTGTCTTTGGATTTCTAATAAACTTTGGGCTTTGATCATTGGATCAGACACACACACACTATCTCTCTCTCCCTCTCATTCATACTTCCAGACTCTGGGGAGGATAGGGAATAACCCTGGCTAGAGAAAAATTCCCTCCAGCCGGGAATCGAACCCGGGATCCCTCGCACAGCAGGTAGGTGCTCTACAGACTGAGCTACGGCCATTCGTGCTTCGATTTACTTCTCTTGTTTATCAGCAAAGAGAATGAGCGAATCGCGCTCATTGAGGTGCTTCCTAGGCTTCCAATAGAGTGTGCAGTCCGTGATGATAGACAAAAACAGATCCTTGCACTAGAGTGTACAAAATGGAAGGTCTTAAATAATTTCCACTTCAGTTACACAGGCTTTATTTTCGAGGGAATAAACTCACTTTTTAGACTGATAAATAATTAAAATGTCTTTACTTGACCTATCCGTATCCGCCCATAGCTTTTTTAAATTATGTTTATGCTGTTCTTGTCTAACATTATGGACTATAAGCAACAAATATGAGAGCATGAAGTGTTTCACTGCCATTTTTTCGCTTGGTATTAAAAATGTTATTATTACTATCATCCTCATCACCATATGCTGACTTCGCTTTTTGATTTGGTGTTCGAAGTTTTGATTGATACGATGTTCCAACCGTCTCAATGCATTCATATGGACGTTTCTGAGAACCGTTGTAGTAGTAGTAGTAGTAGTAGTAGTAGTAGTAGTAGTAGTAGTGGTAGTAGTAGTAGTGGTAGTAGTGGTAGTGGTAGTCGTAGTAGTAGTGGTAGTAGTAGTGGTAGTAGTAGTAGTGGTAGTGGTAGTGGTAGTGGTACTGGTAGTAGCAGTAGTACTAGTACTAGTACTAGCAGTAGCAGTAGCGGTAGCAGTAGCAGTAGCAGTAGTAGTAGTAGTAGTAGTAGTAGTAGTAGTAGTAGTAGTAGTAGTAGTAGTAGTAGTGGGATTTTAGGGCGCCAATGCGCCAGCTCTCCACTGACCTTGGAATTGTCCCGTTCAGTTCTGCACCTCTTTTAACGTACGTCAGATACGCACCGTTGGACCACCTGGTATAGTTCAGATGTTTATAAGTTAAAATACGATTTGTCAATTTATCAGCTACATAGACGGACGCTTCCGAACTGAGATTGCAATCGAAGATTGTAAAGGTAGATTATAGAGGTTCTTTGCTAAAGAAATGATAAGTTAAATCTGCATCATCATAGCCCTTGCGAGCCTTGACTACCAACCCGGTTGCCAACCTCACGCATAGCAGGGGTGGACGATGATTCAGAGAATGCGGCGAGATGAGGTGGTCAGCACCATGTTTTCCTCAACCAGAATGTTGGCTTTCGTGACCTAGTAATTCAAACGCATCGTGATGATGAGTGGGCAGGGGCCGAAAAATTCCCACCCCCATGTTTGGGCTCGAACCGACGTGCATTTCGTGGCTGGAAAGCGGAGAACCACGCTCCAACCCACTGGCCCACGGCACAGGGCAGCTGAAAGAAATACGGAATTGAGATACATTTATTTAATGTTTATTATCATTCGGATTGGAATAAGATCATGTTAGAAAACAGTGCATTGCCAAAATGAGGCTAGCACATTTATACTCATTTCACAGCCAGTATCTTCGTGATGTAGCGAGGTTAAATTCATTACTGGGGTCATATTCTTTCTACCTTGTTAAGGTATAAGAAGGAAACGGTAGGTTAAAACGATACTAAGACTTTTAAAAACCTGTGATGGCTTTGAAATTCCTTGCATGACCACGACAAGAAACGAATGGAGACTTTCCAACTGAAAAACTCTGATGTGTGACATTGAATTACCTTCATTGCCCAATATAATTTAGCTTTGTATCCCTTCTGCAATCTACTGTTAATAGATAAACAGCTAGTAAAATAACTAAGTGATTTAATTTTAAATTAAT
The DNA here is from genome assembly GCA_030765065.1 of Deroplatys truncata. Taxonomy (NCBI): domain Eukaryota; kingdom Metazoa; phylum Arthropoda; class Insecta; order Mantodea; family Mantidae; genus Deroplatys; species Deroplatys truncata. Next base: position 199,543,626 of record CM060978.1, read on the forward strand.
TAAATAACACTGGTCTGCATTTTCAAACTTTTTGCCAGATGATTTCTTAAAAGTAGGTGTTCTTGAATCAAGTTTTTATGCTTATTCCAGAAATAAATTCTGTTTTTTTCTATCACGTCAGGTTTTTACATAAAATAAGAAGTAACTTTTGACAAGTTTACTAATGAGTGTAGAAAAGTATTCAAATATCATTTCACACAAGGTAAGTTTTTATTCAAGAAACATTTTAAGAATACTCTCAAGAACTCCCCTAATTTATTTCATGACTACATTTTAACAAAACAAGAAGCCAAAGTGTTTCATTAAATTCTTTTCAAACTTTCTCTTCTTTGACTTCCTTGCAGATCCTTGAAGATGACTGTCCCTCCTCAACATCCAACAGTAGTCGGCCATCATAGTTTCATTCCATCTCCCCTGGTACCTCCTCTCCATTTCCTTAATACCTTGGTGAAAACGTTCACCCTGCTCTTCACTATAAAGTCCCAGATTTTCTGGAAAGTAGTCGATATGTGAAAGCAGAAAATGCACCTTTACACTCATGTTACAACCCATCCTCTTGAAATTTTCCAACATTGTTTCGACAATGGTCTTGTAATAAGGATCTGTGTTATTGCCTAAGAAGTTTTCAGTAACTGATCGGAAGGCGGCCTATTTCTCTCTCATTCATTGTTTTCTCAAAATCTTCATCCTTCATCAATTTCTTTATTTGAGAACCAACAAAAATTCCAGCCTTTAATTTGTCTTGTGTAATGAAAGGAAATTTCTTGGAAAGGTACTTGAATCACGGTCCATCCTGTGGTAGAGCCCTTACAAATTGCTTCATCAAGCCCAATTTTATATGTAGTGGCGGAAGCAATATCATTTGTCTCTCTAAAAGCGGTTCGTGCAGAATGATTTTAGTTCCAGGCAATGAGTTTCTCCGTTGTGGTCATACTTTCACACCCCAATGTCTTTGCTTTGCCCGACTGTCCCATTCGCACAGAAAACAATATATTTTTGTAATCGCAGCTTGTTGTACTAATAGTATTCCAATATCTTTGAAATCACCGCAGATACGCCATTTGTGTTCCTCGTATTGGATGCTTTGTTAAAAGTATCTTCTGTTTTCAAATGTCTCTTTCATTTGAACTAAATGTGCGACAGGAATGGACCCATACACATTCTCATTATACAGTAACACGCCTTTCAGGCTCCTCTTTGATGAATCTATAAAAATCTCCACTGAGTAGGATCATGTTCAATGCCATAAAAGTGCATTAACTCATTTATGTTATTGCAGTAAACCAAGTGCTCGATCTGTGAGAAAAAAGGAACTAAATCTTGTTTTCTGTGTTCCTGGTTCCAAACGTTTCTTATTTTTAAGACGGGAACCTAGTAACTCTGCAGATTCCTTAGACAAATTCAATCACGTACTAGATCATTTAGTTCACTCTGAGAGAACAGTTGTGGAGTCACGTCGTATTCAGGGCGGTAGACATTATCAGAATCGTGTTTGGTGATTGCATGAGGTCACTTTCAACACCATCTTCCTCCAAGTTCTCTAAAACAGCTGGAGAAAGAGGAGCAGGCAGATCTTCTCCGTGTGGAACTGGCTTGATGGCTGAAGGAATATTTGGATACACTATGTGTTTCTTATTTTTCGAATTGCACCCCTGAACATTAACTAAACAGAAATAACAGTCTTTAAGGTGGTCTTTAGGCTCCCTCCATACCATAGTAATTGCAAATGGCATGCATGGTTTCTTTCCTTTTATCCACAATCTTAACCTCTTAACACAATAGCGGCAAACTGTCTTTGGAGTCAGGCCTTGTCTTGGTCACCAAGTTTCATTTTAAAATAAGCATGGTACACTTTTTTCACAAAGTCTGTTATATCAGTTCTCTGCTGAAGCAGTGTATAATTTCCACAAATGTAGCAGAAAACATTTAGATTGTTCACACACTTGTGTGTAGACATAATGTATTTATAACTTTAATCACGATATAGCACTGGTAATGCAAGCCTCTGATATTAACAACAATGCCTAAATCACAAATAGCAACCAGCATCTACAGGTGTAACCACCTAGAGACTTACAAGTCTGTATTGAGAAATTTCCCTCCAAGAAGTGATAAATTTCCCTTCAACAATACTCATCATCTACTGGTTGCACTCTATGTTTTTGAAGTGAAATTGTGAAAAAACTGTACGTGATAGAAAAAAAAACTAAAAGCAGTTCTGAAATCAGCATAAAAAATTGAGTCAGAATCACTTATTAGTTTTCAGTCATCCGATATAGTCCTCCTCCGTGTACTAGTGGTACCGTGCTAGCCTCTAGTTCCCAAGGTCGCGGGTTCAAACTCGGCGGAGGGCGATGGATTTTTTCGGGTGTAAAAATCTTTAGCATGGCTTTTACGGCACGTAAAAGAACCTCAAGCCTGATAAAGTAGCCTCTGAGCAAGATTACCGGTCTTTTCACGCCCGATATAGAATGGGACACTAAGGACCGTAGTAGTTAAAGAGCGTCCATAAATAAAACTCAATTTATTTATTTAGTCATCCGATATCATGCAGACTAGTGTAATTGATATAATACGATTTTAATAAACACCATAGTATCATTTATAATTATACAACAATTTAACCTAAGAAACATAAAGAATTTTAATTATAAACTTAAGTATTAAAGTTATATAAATAAAATAAAAAGAATTCATAAAAAAGAAAACCTTGTGCTGGATTCCAGTATTTAATTTACCGGATGCCAGTAAAAGTTTAAGGTAAAGGAATTGTAATGCTTAGTTTTTTGATTTTTGTAATTGCTGTTACATTTTTTTCGTAAATTGTATGTAATTAGAGTAGATTGGTAGCTCGATACCAGTTACCTTAATATTGAACACCAGTGTTGTTAATGTTAGTAATTAGTAAACACAAGAGCTGTTTTTGTGTTATTTTATTTTATTTCTTTTCTTTTCTTATTTATTTTATATCATATATGAAGAATAATATTTCGTAAAATGTTTGGTAGAATATGAATAAAAATTAAAAGAATTTGGAATGCACGCCCCGGTGTAGGAAGCTAGGTATCGGAATGCAGTATTTCAGATTTGTATTTATTTTAAACTATTGTTACAAAGGTTTTCTTGTTCTGTTTATTTAAGGTTATCGATTTGCAGAAATGATTTTAGTACACATTTTGATGTAGGCACAAGAGGATAGAGGAGACGAGATATTAAAAGTTTTAAAGCGGGTTACTGTATTTTGGCCTTGAAATTCTATACTCTTTCCATGAGAAACGACTGAATAGCACAGCATTTAAAAATGACGTTTAAGAATTCAAACCAATAATAACGGATATCTCGGAAATTGCTAATGCTGCAAAAATAGTTATTTGAAATAAATTGCGTATTTTAAAGAGATCTACATTATTGTGTAATAAGATTTGTCTATCGCTTATAATATACCCGTTATACAAAATTCCTTCCGAATGAAGAGGACATCAGGGGCTACTTCCAAGTAATTCTATATGTGCATTTTATTTGTCATGTAAACATCTCACATAGATTTACAGTATTTTAATCAAAATCGTTTGAGATGTTTTTGAAAACAAAATATCGAAAATTTAACATGTAAAGGATAATTTGTGGTGTGGGATCTTCCTTTTGCACCTTTGGAGGATACTGAAATTAAATATCAAGTTTGGTATTTATACGACTTTTCGTTTTAGAGTTATGGTGTTCACGCGCGCGCGCGCGCACACACACACACAGCTTTCGGTAGAAATGATTTCTTTTGATTCCGGGAACGTCAAAACATGCATATCTGTAAAATCTCCGTATCATATTACTTTCTCTACTACGTATAGTAAGTAGCGGAAGTACTGTATTCCACCCAAAAATTCGATACCGAGATTTCACCGGAAATACATGTTTTGAGGCCTTCTGAATCAAAAAAAAATCTGATATGTTACACTCACATGATTTTCTCTACTCTTGTACAAACTATTTTTACCAACGTTTATTCTCCATATGCTTCATGTTAATCGAGATATCGAGATGTTAATCTTATTGATAATTTTCTTGTAGATGCACGGGGAATTGGTAGTATTTAAGCGATAGTCGAATCTTTTAAGCGCTGGTTGCTATGTGGCGCATTCCAATCTCTTTGCATGTCCAGGACATAAAAAAAATGAATAACGAATTTGAGAAAAAGTACAAGTGTTGGAAAATTTAAGGGAATAACAAGCAATATCTCGAAAACAAAAAAATGTATATGACATAAATTGTGTATTTTAACGCGATCTACATTTTTTATGTAGTAAAATTTTGTCTATCTCTTATGGTTTACCAGTTATGCAAAAGTCGTTCTCAATGAAGAATACTTTTGGAGACATTCCCAGAAAATTGGAGATATAAATTTTATTTCTCATGACAATATCTTAAACATATGATATTTCAATCAAAATCGTTAGAGCCATTTTTGAGAAAATTAAAATTTTCGAAAAATGTTCCATGTAAAGGGTAGTCTGGGATGGGGGATTTTCTTGAAAACCTTCGTGTCGCATCTCTGGAAGATACTGAACCTAAATACCAAGTTTGATGTTTATCCGACTGTTCGTTTCTGAGTTATGCTGTTCACAGACACACAGACGTACACACACACACACACACACACACACACACACACACACACACACACACACATACGGACATGTTTTCAAAAATGTTTTTTTTTATTCAGGGGGTCTCAAAACATGTATTTCCGGTGAAATCTCGGTATCGAATTTTTGGGTGGAATACAATACTTCCCCTACTTACTATACGTAGTAGAGAAAGTAAAGATATATATCCTTATTTGCACTCAGTTGAGCTCTCCAAAATGTTACTGTATGTATGACAGCCTACTGAGTACTTGTCACAAAATACGAAAAGTCGTTTTCAAAAATGTGTTTTACATAAATTTCAGCACTTTGTAGCAAACTGTGAAGAAGATGTCATTATAGTGTGTAACTGGTGCGATAAGTACCTATGCTATACACATGTTGTTTTGGAGCTATGTTACGATCCCCGAGAATAATAACTCTGTAACAGTATGTACCTCATGTCATTTATATGTGTGAGTCTTTCTTTGTGTCCATACTTCAGTTTATTCCTGCCTCGGATGAATAAACCTATAGGTATATGCATTCAAAATGTATTATTACAGTTGAATTGTCCATTTGCCTGAATAAAATAATACCGTGTGGCTCAAGAGTTAATTGACAAATTCAGTTATCTTCAGTGATGTAAAAATGTTAAAATTAATCATTACGAAGACTTCTTTTCCCATCTATATGCCGTATTCAACACTTCAGGTCATATCGGCGGCTTTTGCCTTTGGGACAATTGCTAATCGTGAAACGGCAACTCTAGGCCGGGCCCGAAAACAGTAATTCTAGACAATTTATTAATTAACTTTTATTGATGTTAAATCGTACTATGTAAATATCTTTTTCTCAATACTGCTTGTATATTTTAAGAAGGGTGATTTAACATTATGTATCTATCTAGGTTACTAATATTAGTAGAGTTATAAATGGTTTAATGTAAATAATTTAAGCGCTATGTTAAAATACTGTCCACGATGGAATGTTTTAGCTACAGGAAGAGTGCTTTCGAAGGCAGAAAACCTAGTTTTATTACCTCTCTCCGGTCGCAGTGCTATTATTCCTACAGCGAGGGTGTAGAGCCTTTGTCCCATTATTTGATAATTCGCCGTGACCAAGTGAGTGAGAAGGACAATCTAACGGTACATGTAGGAAAAGCCGCGATTTATATTAAAATTGGACCAATAAGATCCCTGAAAATTTATTCGAAATAGTTAGACGCGTCGAGTCGCGCTAAAAATGTACCAATAGGAAAGGAAGCAGCCTCAGGAGCCTGAGACTATAAATGGATCTGTTTAGGGAAAATTCGGGACAGTTTTGGTAATGTGTAGTCAGGGAGAGATGCTGCAGGATGCGTGAGATATCGTGCCAAGAAGGGAATCAAGTCAGCTTTGTAATGTCAGCTTAGTATTGCATTTTATTCGACAGTTTATGTCATGTGTGGTCAGGGAGAGATGCTGCAGGATGCGTGAGATATCGCGCCAAGAAGGGAATCAAGTCAGCTTTGTAATGTCAGCTTAGTATTGCATTTTATTCGACAGTTTATGTCATGTGTGGTCAGGGAGAGATGCTGCAGGATGTGTGAGATATCGCGCCAAAACAGGGAATCAAAATAGTTTTAGCAACACACCTAAGATCCGCTACTCTGAAAGCGACAATAAGAATAGTTATATTTCGTGCCATATCCACGCCATAGTTTAACAGCAGTGGACAGTATTTTACAGCGGCAATACCAGTTTTGTATACTACGAGTGTTAATTAAATAAAAAAGAAACGGCAGTGTCATCTTTTCATAAACAAAGCAAGTCTATGTCTTCCTATATCACCACCCGAGATCTACGTTTTCCTTTACCGAGGATAAGTCCATGCTCCCATATAATTTAAGAAAAATTACTGAGGCTAGCCGAGGATAAATTGAAGAACCAACACGCTGAGAACTTCTGGAAGCAACGGGAGAAGCATCAAGGTAAGCTACAGCAACGGATGAGGAGGTGATCGCCGCAAACTGGCGCCATAACGTGGAGCTCGAAGGGAAGAACGACACGAACGGAGGACTAGGAAACAACGAACAGACGAAGAATCTTCAGAGGAAAGGGGCACAGCAGAACAAAATTACAACGCGAACTTCTAGTCTACCTACGTGGGACAACAAAACAGCTGAGAACATCGCTTCTAGAACTTCACCAGGAGTCGAACCCGGAACGCATCAGTTAACATTGAAAAAAATACAGGTTAGAACATTTATTCAAAAACAAACAAAAAGGCATGCAGAGTAGTGACTCAGTTTTGTGAACACATGTTATTGAGAGGGGGTAAAGTCATTACTAGGGAGGTAGAACTTGCTAACGGAACCATGAGTAGGTCAAGGGAAGATTTGAAAGAACTGAATAGGGAGGCTATTGTCAGCGAAACACCAGAAGGAGAAAATATGGGTAAAGCAAAGGGAGAAGCTAGGCTGGAAAGGAGACCACCGATTAAGCAGGTCATTGACGCAGGTCAAAACCAGCTGCTAATATTGCTTCAACATTTGAGCACAAAGATAGACGAGATGGGTAAGGACATAAAGGAACGGGGTAAGATCTTAAGTGAACATAGTAAGAACTTAGAAAGAATCGTAAGTGAACATGGTAAGAATCTAGAAAGAGTCGTAAGGGAACAAGATAAGAATTTAGAAGGGGAAGTAAGGAAGCAGAGTAAAGAAGTAGAAAAAATCGTAAGTGAACAAGATAAGAATTTAGAAAGGGAATCAAATGGGCATAATAAGGACTTAGAAAGAATCGTAAGTAAGCAGAGTAAAGACTTAGAAAGTATCGTAAGGGAACAAGATAAGAATCTAGAAGGGGAATCAAATGGGCATAATAAGGACGTAGAAAGAATCGTAAGTAAGCAAAATAAGGATTTAGAAAGAAAACTGAGTGAACAGAAAAAGGATTTCGAAGGGAAATTAAGTAAGCAGAGTAAGGACTCAGAAAGAAACTTAGGTGAACAAAATAAGAGTTTAGAGGGGAAATTAGTTGAGCTGATTAAGGGGAAGTTGATAGAAACACTTGAAGGGAAACTACTACAGATACTAGAAACTAAAGATCCGAAAACACTAACGGGAAAAGAGACGTCAAAGAAAGCTTTTGAAAGAATGTCAAAGAGGGCGCAGAAAAGAAAGCAGGAATTTAAAACCAGGAAGCGAAAGAAATGGTTGATCGAACTTGGAGAATTAGTATGGGTATAAAAAAAAAAAAAAAAAAAAGACAGAATATCATTGATCCTGACTCTACAGTGCCTGGAAAGGAGAGCTTTCACATGTGAATTAATGAATTATCTTAAGCAGTTGTGCAGAACATTTTTTTTGCATTACTAAAGAGACTTGAGTATTAAATGATCATTAGTGATAGTGAAGAAGAACAAGAAACACCTTTGCCATTAATATGTTTCAGTTTCTTTCTGTTTGAATAAGTTTGTCTTAAGGTTGAAACAGCTTTTATTGTCAGAATATTTATTATTTTTTTGATATTTAGAAATATTTGTAAATTATTAATTGGTTGGTATGCTAGCAATATGCTGACAGTTTTCTTTAAACATATAAATTAGTTTTATCAATTATAAAAAAAAAGAGGTATCAAAGAAAGGAAAATTTATTTAAAGGTCCATACCGGGTGATTAACATTTTTGGCTCGGATACATTTGAGTTACAAGAAATAAAGAATTCCAAGATCGTAGGGAGATATCATAAACAGTTGCTCAAACCATACAAATGTTTAGAGAATGAGAAGGGTGAAGAACGTAATGAAAAGAATCAGGTTAGTTTTACTCGAAATGAGGTAGCAACCCTATGAACAAATAGTAAAGGTAATACACCCGATAAATAAGGACATAAGGAAATAAATAAATGCATAATAATTATTATGTACCAACATGTATGTAAATAGATTTAATTTTAGAACTTAATTTGGGTATTAGCGTATTTGTTTGCGTCACAAGTTATTCGTGTGCGGGAAATGTATTGTGTAAGAATGTCTCTCGGAAACCTGTTTTTAAATGGTGAGAGGGGATCAACCATAACAAATGTAGAGTGAATGACCCAAATATAAACACCACTGGTTTGGCAGAACCCTTGTGAAGGAGCAGGTATAGCGAAGGGTCTCTGTCAACAAAACAAACGAACAAAGGCCATAATCAGAGGAATTATTCTGTAAAAGAAAATTGTATCAAGTGTTGAAAAATTTATTCTTTTCCAGAACAGGGCAATTTGAAACGGCAACTCTAGGCCGGGCCCGAAAACAGTAATTCTAGACAATTTATTAATTAACTTTTATTGATGTTAAATCGTACTATGTAAATATCTTTTTCTCAATACTGCTTGTATATTTTAAGAAGGGTGATTTAACATTATGTATCTATCTAGGTTACTAATATTAGTAGAGTTATAAATGGTTTAATGTAAATAATTTAAGCGCTATGTTAAAATACTGTCCACGATGGAATGTTTTAGCTACAGGAAGAGTGCTTTCGAAGGCAGAAAACCTAGTTTTATTACCTCTCTCCGGTCGCAGTGCTATTATTCCTACAGCGAGGGTGTAGAGCCTTTGTCCCATTATTTGATAATTCGCCGTGACCAAGTGAGTGAGAAGGACAATCTAACGGTACATGTAGGAAAAGCCGCGATTTATATTAAAATTGGACCAATAAGATCCCTGAAAATTTATTCGAAATAGTTAGACGCGTCGAGTCGCGCTAAAAATGTACCAATAGGAAAGGAAGCAGCCTCAGGAGCCTGAGACTATAAATGGATCTGTTTAGGGAAAATTCGGGACAGTTTTGGTAATGTGTAGTCAGGGAGAGATGCTGCAGGATGCGTGAGATATCGTGCCAAGAAGGGAATCAAGTCAGCTTTGTAATGTCAGCTTAGTATTGCATTTTATTCGACAGTTTATGTCATGTGTGGTCAGGGAGAGATGCTGCAGGATGCGTGAGATATCGCGCCAAGAAGGGAATCAAGTCAGCTTTGTAATGTCAGCTTAGTATTGCATTTTATTCGACAGTTTATGTCATGTGTGGTCAGGGAGAGATGCTGCAGGATGTGTGAGATATCGCGCCAAAACAGGGAATCAAAATAGTTTTAGCAACACACCTAAGATCCGCTACTCTGAAAGCGACAATAAGAATAGTTATATTTCGTGCCATATCCACGCCATAGTTTAACAGCAGTGGACAGTATTTTACAGCGGCAATACCAGTTTTGTATACTACGAGTGTTAATTAAATAAAAAAGAAACGGCAGTGTCATCTTTTCATAAACAAAGCAAGTCTATGTCTTCCTATATCACCACCCGAGATCTACGTTTTCCTTTACCGAGGATAAGTCCATGCTCCCATATAATTTAAGAAAAATTACTGAGGCTAGCCGAGGATAAATTGAAGAACCAACACGCTGAGAACTTCTGGAAGCAACGGGAGAAGCATCAAGGTAAGCTACAGCAACGGATGAGGAGGTGATCGCCGCAATCGGCAATGATGTTCACTCGTTTACTGTTATGTATCTGGGTTTGTTTACGTTGTGATTTATTTATAATATTAAATTCATATTTACACTCTCACTCATACTTCCAGACTTTACAGAGAATTGGGAATAATCTTTACTAAAGAAAAATTCCTATTCTCCAGCCGTAGACGAATCGGGGATCTCGGATTTGGAAGCTAGTGTGCTAATCACCAGCCCACATACGCAATCTTGAATATTTGTTATGTTTATTCACGAGCCAATGCAAATGTTCCAAATGGCATCCATCAACAAGACAACAATGCCTCAATCGATCCTGGACTTCAGCACTTACATTGGAAAGTGTAGCTGGTGAAATATGCCGAATAATACGATTGATTCGCACTTTAACGTCTTCCAAAGGTGCAGATTGAGCCTGAAAAACATTTGTTTTACATAAACCCGAAGAAAAAAAGGTCTAAGAGTGTCAAATAAGGTAGGCGTGCAGACCAAGGCATTGGACCATCCCGTCCAATCACCGAGCAAGTTGGTGCCACGTTAACTCGTGCGGCTCATATTTGGGAGTTCCGGGATTTGAACCCGGCTACCGCCACCTCTGACCCATGGGTTTTTTCCGTGATTTCCCCGGGATCAACAGGCGAATGCTGGGGTAATTTCTTCTCTACTACGATTTCCTTTCCATAATTTCCCGTTCATTCCATTTCCTTCTCATCTTTCAGGTGTGCTTCTAGATTTCGTGGCGTATGGCGTGAATGTATATTCAATGGAAAGAGTATTCCCCGAAGACACCAGAGGGCTGCTTAATTGGTGGGTCATTCATCGCCCTCTCTCGGCGGCTCCAGCAGTTGGACACGAATGTGAGCTTGGAGATATTAGGTGCATGTTTGCGTCTGTGTGCCTACGGCCTGTAACCTCCTGTGGTTCTTTCACATCATCCCTTCCTCCTGGTGAGGTTCTAGCCGCAATAGATCTCTGCAGGTGTTTCCCTCCGTTGAATCACTTCTACCTGTACCTCTACCCCGTCCAAACCATCGATGTCAAATTGTCTCAAACGCTAAGAACATAGAAAGGAATAGCTCCGTCTTGTTTAAACCACAATATCTGCGATAAGTTCAATGGCACGCTCTCTAGAAAGTGTAATAAAGTGGAGTCTAGCACTTCACTGTAAGAATAGTGGCCCATGTTAGCTTTAAAGAAACGTGGGCCCAACACATCACCAAATGACCTCACCCATAATTACTCTGGAAGCACCCGGATCATTAGCTTCACGCATCCAACCTGGATTTTGCACAGATAAGTACTATGCGTTTTGAGTATGGGCATGGCCGACCAAGTAAAATAAACACTCATCACTGAATATAACACGCTTAATAAACTCCGATCACATAAACCGACTCCTGTATACAGGATCACTGTCATGCATTGTGTGAATGTTGCGGCTTGTATGGAGGAAAAGGTGATGTTTATAAAGTTCACTGAAAAGATTATTTGCCTCACTCAGCTCTGCCTAGAACACGTGATGAATTTATCACATCTGAAATCAAGTTAATACTGTTACCTTCATCAGTAAGTGTTTTTAGCCTATCGCTTCGTTTTCTTATAGGATAGAAAATGTCCTCTTAGATTTATTTACAATTTTACTTACAGCTTGTAAGCCACCGTGAAACTCATCTGCAGCCTGCCTCACAGTTCTGTGGTTATCGCCACAAAACAGTACAAGTTCAAATCTTTCTTCTGGAGTGAGTATTATTGATTTGAATATTTTACCTAATTTTGTAAACAATATTGGTATTTTGGCAACACTTTCCATTTGTCAACTGACTTCTTGGTCAATACAAGTGCTCTATATGGTTAATTTAACATTTTTACATAACTGAAAATTATTGCTTTTGTCAACTGACTCTTGGCCACACGTAGGTAAATCGAAAGTGTTTTCTGGTATTTATTTTCTATCGCACGCTATAGTAGAATGTGGCTAAACCACATAGCATAGGTTTCTTCTGCCCCCTTCCCAACTCCAAATCATGTTCTTTAGGTCTTCACGCGGACTGTTTGAAAGAGCCTGATACATATTATACAAACAACGGTTGCACATGTGCCAGGCACCAGCGACGCGGAACGACTCATATAACTGAATCCAGTTAGTGGGTGTTCGAAGCGTTTGCAAATCGTAGGAAGGGAAAGCATCGGCAGATGACAAACACCCCTCACTAAGGTTGGAAAAGTAGAATCAGACTGAAAAATCAATGGCATAGTCGGGTTTTGAAACATGTACCGATTGGTGCACCCCCTTCCCTTACATCGCTTACAAGACACATGTACGTTCCAGGTCAATAATTGCTGCGCAAGTGGTGAGAACATGGTATAGGGCATCTTCCTTGAGACGCCATTAATCTTGGCTTCGTCATCGTGCTCCAAGACGCCTGATTGACAGCCCGGTGGAACAAGAGCAACAGCAGTTCCAACATCCAGCGGCTCTTGTGGCCTCCCGAGAGGGATAGGCGAGTCTGCGCATTTCTATGTCTTGGCGAGGCAACTGCATTTTAGACTAGACGATTTAGCTTGCATTCATGGCACTTTAAGGCCTGTGTCAAAATTTCATAAAATACGCTTTCGGTGAGTAAATGCAAAAATTCCTACTTTATGCATGAATAGTATTTCAAATATGGTCTGAAAGGAGATGTGTAAGTGTTGGTTTTGAACATATTGCATTGCTTTTGTTTAAAACGCGAAAAGCTAGCGACACAGTAAAGACACAAAAATATTCATTATCATTCTTTGTATTGTATTGTACTTATTCAGAAAGTGTTTACAGTAAAGGGCTATACTTCTATTATTCACATTGCTCATTATGTAAAGCCAGTTGAACTTAATGAATTGTAAATTTTGTCGAGCACAAAGCTTTACAGCTTTAAAGCACCATTCTACAATTGTTCATTATTGACATTTTGTTATAAACTGTTATAGAGCTTTCCTTTGTAATGAATTACTGTTAAAGCTTTATCACAAAATCCTGTAGTCATCCACGATTCCATGGCACTTCTCGGTGCAAAATGGTAGCAGAGCGTGATTTCGATCCACGGCCCAGCGCGTTTTCAGCTCTTCTGGTTTCCGTCCGATTGCTCTAAGCAACAACTATGGCAACATGCCTCCACGACTTTAAAGTCCTCATCTGACTCGCATTTTCCCGGTAAACCACAAAGAGATCAAAAATTCATTTTGAGATGACATGTCCCCGTGGCGGCTTACGATGTCGTAAGTACTTTGGGCTTCATAGTTTAACCAGCTATTAGGTCAATCAATGACAATTAATTGTTATTTCACCCAAGTTATGAAGCCCGGGACTTAAAGCGCTTACGACATTGTAAGTTGCCATTAGAGTATGTCATCTCACAATGAATTCGAGATCTCCTTGTGGTTTGCGGGAAAAGTGCGAGTCAGTTGGGGAATTTAATGTCGTGCCGGCATGTTGCCATGATAGCTTGGTTGGAGCAACCGGACGGAAATTGGAAGATCCGTGATTCATATCCCAACTATAATATTGAATATTTCAGTCTGATTCTACTTTTCCAACCTGGTCCTACACAAGGCTTGTGTGAAAGAACAATTAAATACCCAACACTTTTTCAAGAATTTGAAGTGGCAATGTGATTTGGCGAAACATTCGACAGTTTTTGGAGGGAATGGTTTACAAATACAAAGCCTTTAGACAACCGGTAAAACATGCTTAGTCAGCAGTGCGCAAGGAGGAACGGGAAATGTCGATCAACACTTCTTGATTTGGAAAAGTTTCTTTCGGCACATTATTGAGAGCCCGGGAGTCAGGCATATATTTTGGTTAAAATAGGCAGGTAAAATGGCACTTAAAATGCCGAAAATAGGCATAATTAAAATAAGCATTTATTAAAAGCTAAAACGGAGAGTAATACCACTCTTTATTAATTAAAATAACTGTCTCAGATACTTAATAATTTATTTTTCACATAAAGTACTTACTGTTACTTTACTTGATTGCAAGCAACAACAATATGCTTTTAAAGGTTTCAGGTATCATAATCAGCCACCTGTCAGAGAGAACGTTTTTCATCATGGAAAAAGAGCACCCTACTTCAACTGATGTGACTGGAGCACATTTAAAACAAGCTGTTTCGGAAGGACTCAATATCAGTTACAACAGAACTTTCATCTTTCAACATCACAAGTGTTCTTAAGTTTTTCTAGGTCCACATTTGCACTCTACATGTTTACAATTTTCATTAACACTTTTTCCTTTCTCTCTGTTACTTGCCATAGTTGATTCATTGCATCTTCAAAGATCGCCATGGATGACTAGCATATCAGCTCTTTCCTGCAATTTTAAGACTGCTTCCGATAGCGCACTACCAATGTGCTGCTATAAATGTCAGATCCCTGCTGAGTTCTTTATTTTACAACTTTATTACCTCGCGAACTGAAGCAGCTTCGTCTTCTGATAGAACATTAAATACATCACGTATCTTGTCCAAATTGTTGGTGTAATATATGGCTGCAGAGATCCAGGCTCCCCATCTGGTGAGAACTGTCTGTGGAGGTAAAGCGAACTCTGGTGCCATGTCCTTAAAAACCTGCATTCGGGAAGGTGAGTTTAAGAAGATATTCTTGGTGTTGAAAACCATCTTACACACAAGAGGATACAGGCTTCTTTTTTATTTTGCGATTCTGTGCAACCCGAAGATAGACGAGCGAGATAGAGCATTTTCGGGAAGAGAATTTTCAATATTTTAGTTGACTTTTTCATGTAAGGTGCCTGCAATCCTTTCATAGATTCTGCTATTTGAAGAGCTTAATTGAATCGTTTGAGGAGGTAAGTTTTCGACAGCTTGAAAACTAATGTATTGAAACCCTTTATGTTGTTTTTAAAATTTATAAACAATCACAGCGTGTATCGATATTTCGTTATAAATGTGTTAAAATCAGACCCCCTTAACAACAGTATTAAAAATATAATGTGTTACATTTACATGACTTTCACTACTCTTGTACAAACTATTTTTACAAACTCTTATTCTCCATATGCTTCATGTTAATCGAGATATCGAGATGTTAATATTATTGCTAATATTCTTGTAGATGCAAGGGGAATTGCTAGGCTTTAAGCGATAGTCAAATATTTTAAGAGCTGGTTGCCATGTGGAGTATTCCATTCTCTTTGCATTACCAGGGCAAAAAAAAAAAAATTCTGATGTGTTACACTCACATGACTTTCTCTACTCTTGTACAAACTATTTTTACAAACGCTTATTCTCCATCTATTTCATGTTAATCGAGATAAACATTTGCAGACTCTATCTTATTGCTAATTTTCTTGTAGATGTAAGGGGAATATATATTTACAAGGGCAATATAGAAATACAGTAGCCTTTAAGCACATACATATCTCTTAATAGCTGGTTGCTATGTGCAGCACCACTCCCTTTGCCACAGATTAATACTCTTTGCATATCCAAGACAAAAAATGAATAACGAATTCCCATTTGAGAAAATAAGTATTGAAAAATTTAAGGGAATAACAAGTAATATCTCGAAAATGGTTCACTCAACAAAAAACATGTATATCACATAAATTGTGTATTTTAACGCGATCTACATTTTTTGTGTAGTAAACTTTTGTCTATCTCTTATGGTTTACCAATTATGCAAAAGTGGTTCACAATGAAGAATACTTTTGGAGACATTCCCTGAAAATTCGAGATATACCTTTCATTTGTGATGAAAATATCTTAAACATATGATATTTTAATCAAAATCGTTCGAGCCATTTTTGAGAAAATTAAAATTTTCGAAAAATCTTTCATGTAAAGGGTAGTCTGGGGTGGGGGGATTTTCTTGAAAACCTTCGTGTTCCATCTCTGAAAGATACTGAACCTAAATACCAAGTTTGGTGTTTATTCGACTGTTCATTTCTGAGTTATGCTGTTCACAGACACACACACACACACACACACACACACACACACACACACACACACGGACATGTTTCCAAAAATGCTTTTTTTGGATTCAGGGGGTAAAAACATATATTTCCGGTGAAGTCTCGGAATCGAATTTTTGGGTGGAATACAATACTTCCCCTACTTACTCTACGTAGTAGAGAAAGTAAAAATGGCTAAAGTAATGTATTTCGTGGCCAAACTCTCGTTTCATAACATGAAGTATAAGCGGAGAGACGAGAGAGGGGATTGGGGCTCACGTGACTACTCTTGGTGGAAGTTCTAGTTCCTTCTATGTGAGGGAAACCAAGAGAAGGGGAGGGTAAATCACTGTATAATACAGCGATCTAGGGGAGAGGACTACGTCACAACCCAGAAGCAATTCTAGTGCTTGGCCAGCCACGTGGCCGACGTATAAGCGAGTTGCAAGTAGGTATGCGGGGGCATTCGTAATACAATTCACAGAAGACAAACATCGATGTTTTATCACAAGTGCTTCAGCTTACAATATGAAGTTATTATAACGCCATTTAGTACTAAGCTACAAAAGCTTGTGATACATTTGTCTATATGGACATGGACCAAGGATCTCTGGCTGATAATGGGTACTTCTACTTGGCTACAAACGTAGGACGGTCCAGCTGATTGTATGCTGCCTCATCTACGACAATTTTTACGAGTTGAGTAATGAAAGTTGGTTCAGCAATACAGAGCAGAGCCATTCAGGCCTTGGATATTCAGAATATAAGATCAAACTAGCACAGTAATACCGTTTTACCTTTTTGCCAGTGTCCTGTCCTTCCCTGCATGATTTCCTAATGAAATAAAATTTAAAAAAGTGGAAAAAAGGCGGAATCGTTCAAGACTGGCATTTGCAATGAAATCAGTAGATAGAGAACTGCGATAGAACCTCAGTTCTGCATTAAATTCGTTTTAAATAATTTGCAAAAAAAAAAAGAAGAAGAAAAAGGATGGAACTGTGAGTCGTATTTGCAAGGGTCGACCAGCTCAATAGCATAAAGGAGAAACGACGTACCCAGTCAACTGATTCCAGAGTTGAATGCAACCCTAGACAACAACACGTTAAATGGAATTGCACAGCAGCTTAGGAAGCTCCAATTGAGGCAGTATTTTTAACACTTAAATGATTTCAGCCTAATTACATAATAAAATATAATAACAGCCCGCCTTAAAGCAATATGTGTATACTACAATATATAAAATATGTATATTACAGTCATTAAATATGTTTATATTATTGTGTACATGTATAATAACGTTGTGTGAATGTATTACGTAATTTAATGATGTAGGAGCTGTGAGAATAGAAGCCGAAAGTTGCTAACAGTGAGGTAACAATGAGGTAAACTTGAGGCAATAATGAATTGAAAAGTTTAATAATGCTACTAGTAATTCTTGGGACAATAATGTAATTTTTAAAACAGTTTATACATAGCCAATCAACAACCGGAAAAGCTGAAACTTAAATAAAAGTGTTCTATTGGAGCATAATTAGCCAATCAGAGACTTGAAATACATGAAATTTGCAAATCCAGGCGGTAGAAGGCAGTCGATAGAAGATAGCGTACCCAACCGGATGCTAGAAGGCAACGTTCCTGAGCAGTTAACTCGGTACGTATTCAGTGTGAGACGAAAATTCATTACGGTGAGAATATTATAAAGTTTATGTGTTAAAAAGTGCAACTAATTAATAAATAATCTCACAGCTCTCTATATCAGTGAAGTATTATTTAATCGTATGAAGGCTTAATAAAAGGAGTGAAGTAAAAATTATAATTTGCGTAAGCCTACATTCTTTAGCCGCATCACCCCCTGCTAAGAGATACATGTTTCTACAAATTAATACTGACGCAGCCAAGGCAAACATAAATATATAATATTTAAAGAAACATAAAAATACAAAGTTGATTCTTAAACGTTGGGGTGAAGGCCACCGGAAAGTGAACGTTGGGGCGAAGGCCACTGGAAACTTTGTACCATACGTGGGGCAGTTACCTTATCAAGCTTGGCTCCCAACAGTGAAACTACAATACAACTCTTCCTTCAAATTGGCACCTAAACGTGGGGCAAATAACGTAAAGAAAAACAATACTTCACAATCTAACAGCAGACTTAACGGGTGATATCTGTTCATATATAATGGTGAAGCATTGCATTTGCTTTAAAGTATTAGTATACTGGTTTCTGTGCAATCCTCCTCGAGCGAAACGCGATATTCAAGTATGAAAGTTTCATTATACAGTGTTGTAAAGTTTATTCATGCGTAGTTATTTTAGAAGTCAAATCAGTGCTAATAATTGAAGCATGTTAAATAAAAGCAAGAGAATAAAATATTTGTATGTAAGAAAGTGAATTTCATCTACAAGGATAAAGACTATAGTACGAACATTATAAAATCATGCTTCGAAATTATTGTAAAGCAAGTCAAGATGTTCAGCATGCAAGAAATAGTTATTATAACTTACAATTTTAGAAATGTTTAAAGTTTTTTACTTTACTTAAAAGCACATTGATTATGCATGTAAAAATTGGTTATTCTTTGAAATTTAAAATACATAAATATATTAAACAGCACTTTGGTAACGGGTCGAGTACATTATTATTATTATTATTATTATTATTATTATTATTATTATAAGTCAAATATTTCTTTCTTCACACAGTAACTAGTGTTCAGTATAAGGTAAAAACAAAACAAGTGAAAGCCATTATGAAGAATACACTACAAGTGTAGTCACTACAAGTACATCCCAATAAGCAAACATTGCAACATTATAGAGCATTCAAACACAATTAATACAAGTGTTACAAGCAAATAGCCATAACGATCCAAAACAGGTAAAGAGAAGCTTTAAACCTTAAAATAGGCAATAGGAGTCAAAATAGGCAAAAAAAGGCAAAATAAATACTGATCATGTGGTCCCCAAAACATACGGAAACACGTTTATCTCTCTATTTAACTCTGTATTTTGTCCATTCAAATAGAAAAATTAGCTATGAAATTAAATGAAATTGAGTTTTATTTATGAACGCTCTTTAACTATTATGGTTCTTAGCGTCCCATTCTATATTGGGCGTAAAAGACCGGAAATTTTGCTCAGAGACCTCTGATCAGGCTTGAGGTTCTTTTACGTGCCGTAAATCTACGACACGGGGCTTTACTTCCCTTCCGAAGGAAGCTAAGGATTTTTACGCCCTCCGTCGGATTTGAACCCGCGACCTCGGGAACTAGAGGCTACCACGGTGTCACTAGTCCACGGAGGACACTACGTATGAGCGTGTTCATATACTGCTTTAGTGTAAACTTAAACATACATCTGTACGTCGTACGTTTTTTTAGTTTACGGAATACAGGGCAGGCATTAGAATTGTGTCTTTACAAACTCTTTTGTAAAACCGGAAAATTGTTTAATTATGATCCAATAATATGTCATTATTAACCATTATCGGCAAAAGTACGGTCTTTAAACAAAACGGACAACCTTCTAGAGCAGGTAAACGAAGAGGAATGTGGGGTGGTTTAGAAATTCCAATGCTGAAATAATCAGTCACTTTCATTTACTTTAGACTTACTGTGTACATTAGCAACTGTAATCAATACGAAAAGTAGCCTTAACCTTAATATTAATGTAAGTTGATAACTTACCATTCAAGTGGTTTAAGTCCATTTACATTTTCATTTTTCTTAATTTATATAGTTTAAACAAAACATTACATTTTCATTGTAAAATAATTATATTTCAATTTTATAAATAAATATATTTATTTAAAGATAATAAACTGAATTGAAATGTGCCTCGACATCACACATTTCCCAGGCTTTGGGCTGGCAAAATTATATATTCCCAGTCATTTCGGTGTGTTTAAAATCAGCTTAATAAGCTTTGCATTTGTTTTTTAAGAATTCCCCTCGCGAGCTCTTTCTCTCTCCCTCCCTCTCTCTCTCTCTCTGTTACTTTCTCTACTACGTATAGTGAGTAGGGGGAGTATTGCATTCCACCCAAAAATTCGATACCGATATTTTACCCGAAATACATGTTTTGAGACCCCCTAATTCCAAATAAAGCGATTTTGGAAACATGTCCATCTGTGTCTATCTATGAACACCACAACTCAAAAGTCGTCCGTGGAATAGGTACCGTGCTAGTCTCTGGTTTCAAAGGTCGCGGGTTCAAAATCGGCGGAGGGCGATGGATTTTTTCGGGCGTAAAAATCCTTAGCATGGCTTCCTTCAGAAGGGAAGTAAAGCCGTTGGTCCCGTGTAGTAGATTTACGGCACGTAAAAGAACCTCAAGCCTGATAAGTGGCCTCTGAGCAAAATTACCGGTCTTTCACGCCCAATATAGAATGGGACGCTAAGGACCATAGTAGTCAAAGAGCGTCCTAAATAAAAAAAAAACTCATAACTCAGAAACGAAAAGCCGTGTAAATACCATACTTGGTATTTAAGTTCAACATCTTCCAAGGATGCGACACGAAGATTTTCAAGAAAATTCTCCCACGCACAACTACTCTTACATGGAATATTTTTTGGAAAACTTTGATTTTCTAGAAAATGGCTCTAAGAATTTCGTTTAAATTACTATATATTAAAGATATTTATATGAAAAATAAAATGTAGATTTTGAATTTTCTTTGAATATAATTTTGTATAATCTTGTATAATTGGTAAATGTTAAGTGATAGACGAAAACGTACTACACAAAGGTGTAGATCTCTTTGAAAACAATTTATTTAAAATAAGTCTTTTTGTGACATAAGCCATTTCAGAGATATCCGTTATTAATGGTTCGAATTGTTCATTTCTTGGTCATTCTTTAAAGTCCTTTCAACATTCAGTTGTTTGATTGCATGGAAACAGTGTGAAATTTTAAGACCAGCACATAGCATCCACTTCTTAAACATTTGACTATTGTCACTTTTGTATCTATAACGAAATGTGCAATGTAGCTATTTCTGCAAAGGTTTATTTGGATTAAAGTGTAGTAGATAGAAAAAAAACTTTATTAAGAATAGTTTGTATACCCACTAATAAACGATAGAGGATAGAAAAAGTCATGTAAATGTATTACACCAGACTTTTTTTGTTCCATTTATATGTTGCCTTTAGCATCTCAGGTCGCATCGGCGACTTTTAACTTTTGGAACTCATTAGCAACGATGTTCACTCGTTTTACAGTTGGGTGGTAGGTATTACTTTGGGTAATTACATTAAATTCACTCATACTTCCAGACTATAAAGAGGATAGCGAATAATCCTATCTAAAGAAAAACTCCCACCCTCCAACCGGTAATCGAATCTAGGATCTCTGAATTTGCAGGCTAGCAGCCCACAGAGGCAGTGAACCCGAGTTCTCTTCTTCGCATTAATGTGTGTTTTTTCACTCTTAAATAGGCCTCCGGGTACTCCACACTGCTGCTTACTCTTACTTAATCTTACACCACATTTCTTGAACGTTTCTTTCACAGATAGTAATCACTTCCTTCACACCTACTCGATCCCTCTCAGTGAAATACAAGTGGTCAAAACAGTGATTTGTATGACTTCATGCCCGTGCTACCCGACATGAATGTGCGATGCCTGGCCGGTTTTTTCAATTCTCGGATTGCTTAAAACCAAAACAGTCATACTCGGGCACGAAACAATCCTCTAACCACTTATTTAGCAACATTCCTTTCAACTGTTTATCTCGCTGACCGCTTTTTTCATATATTTATTTTAAAAAAATAGTAACGCATCTGCCATTTTGTGCTCTGAATTCTGCATCACTTCACAAAAAAGATATTAACTCCTATACTCTTTGGTGTACAGAGGTACATTTTAGTCCATCCATTAGGGAGCGTTGATATAAAAATTGGTACCAATGGCAGCTTCCGTATGTCCAAGCAGAATTAGCCATTTTACTTTGAACAACATTTTCTTTGAATGACAAATGGTCCATTTTCTCAGGAACTGTTCAAGATAGCTAAGTTAAATTTCGATATGATAAAACAACACCTCAGTTATTGAATATTGAACTATTTTAGTTCTGTTAAGTTGGTTTCTTAAGTTTTAACAAATTAATTACTGACAAATTATAATAGAAATTTGTAATTAAGAAAAAAAATATCGTTCTTCATAAACAGCATTATTGTATAAAGGTAAATAAGTGAACTAAGAAATCAAACATCTATAACTTGTAAAAGTTCAGTCTGATGTATTAAATAGTTATTGGGATAATAGGTCATGAAGTTAGCAAATTTATCTTAGGCGGGATAGAATTTTTAATCTCCACTTAAGTAAAATCACTGCCTATTATCAATGCTGATTTCCAAGGCTTCAGAATTACTCCACTGACGAACTTGTCATAGTGTCAGCTTCGCTAGTAACGGAGTCTTTTCGTCATTGAGCTTTTCCTAATATACCAGATTGGTTTTAGGGTTTAAACATTTAACACTTTTAAAATATATAACAGTGCAAATAATACTGCAATACACGTTTGTGGTGTGTTATTTTTCTCTTCGCTCG